>JAKWJA010002495.1:10778881-11978881 GCA_027704765.1 Solanum habrochaites | reverse complement strand
ATCCACCTGCTGTGCATGTACCATCAACTTACAACGTTCCATGTTATCATACAACATGGCTTCCCGACAATCCGTCTCCAAATCCTCTGATACAAAAGTCACAAACTTGCTAATCTCATCCCTGCTCTTGGACACCAAGGAAGAAGTATATTTGGAAATCTTAACGAATTTCAAGGAGTATTCCTTCACTGACATACCTCCCTGTCATAGGTTGATGAACTCCTCAACCTTAGCCTCTCTCTGCTCTCTTGGAAATAAACTCTCTATGAATGCAGTCTTTAGAATGTTCCAAGTTATGGGGACTTCACTTGGTGCTTGGCCAGCTGTGCACATTTTGTACCACACCTGAGCCACATTTTTGAGTTTATATGCAGCCAACTCAGACTTGTTCTTTTCATTAATACCCATGACACAAAGAATTATGTAGACTTCATCCACAAACTCTTGGGGATCCTCATTAGTTTTGGACCCCGTAGTAGACTAGAGGATTCATTTTGGTGAAATCCCTTAGTCTTTTAGCCATGGTGCTAGCATATGGGTTCTCCCTGGGAACACCCTCTCTACTGTCCTGGTATGTGTTAGCCGGTGCCTGAGTAGTGATGTCTTGGTCCATCTGAACTAGTGCTTATCTCATTTCTCCATGCGTCAACGCAGCTAGGTTGACAGGGACTTTACTCCAGCAGCTGGGGATTGAGGAGGAGCTTGGTTTCCTCCAGCAGTTGGTACTTCAACTCTTCTACCTGCGCTTCTCCTTGTGTTAATTGTTCTACACACACAAAAGAAGAAAGTTAGATGCTAGAATTACACAAAATGTCTAAACTCTACACAACACGATAAAGAGTAGAAAAAGGGAAGATTCTTAACATCATTTAGTCTCTAAGTTATGATTGTGGTTCACTTCATAACCATAAGTTAGAAACAACGCAACGTGGTTGTTTTGAGCATTAGGTTCAAGGTAATATAACCTGATGCTCTGATACCAAGTTTGTCTCAGCCGAAATCTAGACCCAGGATGAGACCAGTGTTGTTAACCTCTAAGAGGTTGCAGACAAGCCTCTTCTTAGCTTTCATCAAAATCATACAGTTAAATTTGCAGAAAATTAAAAACTCTTTAATACTCATTGAAGTGTACTTAGACTTCATATAATTACAACATAAGAGTGATATACTGATAAGCTCAAACTAAACAACCATCTATCAATAGAGTAAATAATTGAATCAAGGACTCATAATAGTAATAAAAGTTTGCAAAAATGGCCTTAATATAAATGCTTGAACAAATTTTTGAAATGAAACTCTAGGGAAAAAATCCAATAGCTATGTCTAATCTACTAAATCTAGAATAAAAAATATATGCAACCTCGAACTCATGAGGATCTACCAAAGTCTGGAGATCGCTAATCCAAACCGCTTCAATGAGTCTTCAATATCCTCTAAGACCTGTGCCTATAAAAATAATAATAGTATATAGGTTATTATAGAGTTGTAAAGAGTATGGGTGTATGCACATAAATACACAAGGACTATGCATGATAATGGAAAGCTTTTCCTATAGCAACATGCCATTTCTGGAAAGCGAAGTCACTTTACTTTCCTAATTCATTATTTACGAATCATGCTATGAATATGACATATTTTCATGCATTTAAAGCGTAAAACTAATTTCTATATGAACATAAGAACTTTGAATCATGAACATAATTTTAGAACAAGTCGAGCAAAATTTAATTGTTTTGCTCCCTTACGGCGAGAGCTTCTTCTCCCATACCTTAGTTTATTTTTCAGTCTTTTTCTTCTTATTATTATTGTGTAGTTCAATGATATCCTTTGATCCTTTGTTTTGATTACAAGTGCAAAGATTCATTGTAGTTGATACCTACAATAAATCAATTAAGTAATCCAAAATATTAAGGAAATGACTTGGCTACTGTACTCACAAGTTATTTCTTCCATTCTTGTTAAATTGGGATGACGTCTTTATAAGCCAATATCTATTGGCTATGCCAATTATTTGATCATTTTTTATAATATAAAGTTGTTGGGGCATATATATTCATATTATTTTGTATACCCATTATTTGATCATTTGCATAATATAAGAGTCATTATAAGCCAATCATTATTGGCTATGCCCACAACTTGTTAAAACTTCATTCTTATCAAACACTGATGATTGATATTCTTAAGCTCTTGATTTCTTTATTCACTTTGAACTTACATTTCTTCTTCTCTCTTTCTTACTTTCTTAAAGACATTTTTAACATTAGGATCATGTGAGCTAACATGAAATCCAGTGTTTGCCCCACACCGAAAATGGGTGGTTCAACGATCAAAGTGAACCTAGATCATTGGAGTTATCATGAAATCATTTGTCTGCCCGACACTGAACAGGGGTTGTTCACTGGCTAAAGTGAGGCCCAGTCCAGTGTCTTCCCCACATCGAAAAGAGGTGGTTCACGTCTAAAGTGAAACCAAATATTTTACTTGAGCATTAACCTACATAGATCATGTGAGCTAAACATGAAATCCAGTGTCTGCACCACCGTGCAAAGGGGTGTTTACCTTCCAATGTGAAACCGAATACTACCTAGCTCTCTTAGGTGGAATCCACTGGCTAGTTCCTATGCTGGCAACATAGTTCAATGACTAGTTGTTTTCAGAGACTACTTATCCACCTTTGTGGTAGCCTCATCTCATGATGCTTATATGTGCTTGCACAAGCTCATTGCTAATCTATCGATGCTTTGTGCTTCATTTCTTTTCTTTTACTTTTTTAACTTTGTAGATTTGCTCATACTTATGGAAAAAAAAAAAAATGTTCCTTATACTTGATGTATGCTTAACTCAATGGATGACTTGTCATCCCTTTTCCTTGACTTGATGAATATGACTTAAAAACTTATATGTCCATCATGGTGTGTAATGAGATTTGTCTTACGAATTCTAACACCCTCTTATGTGAGTATGTTTAACATTATCGTTTAGGTGCAAGTGAGATTTGTCTCACTTCCTTTAACACCCTATTCTTCTCAATTTCATAACTCATTAGATTTTAGTTATGTCATTACTCACCTTATATTTTACAATGTCATTTGGCAGCCTTATACCATTCTTTATGAAAGTTATAAACTTATTCAGTTTACAACTATATTCATAGTTTATTTAGATAGGGTATGTTGGGACTTTTCCCAATAATTTGCATACCCTTGGATATGAATTCCTTAGGTTACAATGGTCATGCTTAATTTGGTATAACTTAGTCATTAGCCAAATTTTATATCATATTCTTGAAATAAAATTGTAAGCCAATTTATTGTCATAAGCAAAACTTTCACTAAACATTGTCATGATATTATCAGGGAAACTTTCTTCAATTAACTTCATGTATAGACTATAATTATCTCATCATTTTGATTAAGCCAAGTTTTAACATTTGTTTTGATTATATCATAAGGACAATTCAGTGCTTAGTTTGGCTGAGCTAATAAGTTAATTTGGTCTTGGAGAAATATTAACTAGTTTTGATTCTCATTCTAATTTCTTCTTGGAAACATTGAATTCCAAACACTTACAAACATATCTACTGCAAAATACAACCAGTAATCGAAATCTTCATCCCTTTCAAAAGTAAATTGGATTTCATAAACATTTTATAACAATTTCATCTTCTCGAACACAATTGGGCATTTATTTTATGGATCTAACCTATAGATATCATTCGACATTATTAAATCATAGAAACCTACACATAATGATCAGTTATCACCACATACCAACAACACTCTCGAGATTTTGCATTATACATAATACTAGAATTGGAAATAGGGAGAACTAGGGAGATGAACATGCGTTTCATTGGGAACAACCCTAAATTCATTTTCTTTAATTAAAAACGTTTGAAAAGACTCTTGGAGAAAGGAATCAAAGAGAGACATGCCATGACTTACTGTAAAATTGAATCTAGCAAGGTCTCCATGTACTTTGCAAAAAAAAAAATATTGAAGAATAGCCTTGAAATCGCCTAAGAGATTTTCTATTTTTCTCCCACTTGTTCAATGTTTTGAGTTGTAGGTTTTCTAGTGATTGTGCGTGTCTCTATGTCTTATGAAATGATATTAACTAATCCACTTACGTCTAATTCAGTTTTAATATAAACAAATCATTCTTAATTACCAATACCAAAATGCCCCTCCTCATTGCTCATAGAGAAAATTTAACTTAGTCAAATCTTGAAATTTTCTTAGGGTTTCTGCTAAGACCATGATTTTAAATTAATTAATTAAGTTGATAACTTAATTAATGAAGTGAATTAGGGTAATTACTAAAGTACCCCTATCTAATTAGGAGCATAATCAAGATCTTTGGATCATCCTAGGTTAGGGAATATGATGTTTCTTGAGTTAGTTACTAGGCTAGTGTCACTCGATTAAGTCTGGTTGTCAGGTGCACTAGTTAGTTAATTTCGGTTAGACCTAGGTTAGTTAGATAAATAGTTAAGTTAGTTAGAGCATAGAGTTGGTTAGGAATCTAGGTCCCACATGGCTTGAGTCGTGCTCACGCCTGCCCCCCTAACGCCCTAACCAAATTCGGTTGGGCTTGTCCATTGGCCGGTTAGCACATCTTCTTGCACATGTGTTTATGATCATTTCTTGTTGTACCAAGGATCCTCACTATATCCTTGGGCACTTATTACTCTACATGATCATTTGAAATGAACATGTGCTATGGTACCTTGGATTGACACCTTGATGCCTAGTACCTAATTTTTTAGTTAAGGAGTTATGAATTTTAGTTTAGGGTCTTCATTGCAGTTACAATTCCTAAACAATCTTGATTAGGGAATTTGAACATCAAAATATATTTTAATACATAGAAATTGGCTAACACCCTTAAGATAATATTTTCTAATATGCCCAATATTACTCCATTGGGCATTTGAATGCCTATGTACCCCAATAACTATTCTTAAATTTGATAGAGTATTCACTAGAAGAGTACATTTTTTAAAAAAGTTACACATTCGAACCATTTTCTTGAGCTTTACCACTATCTTTGTTTTGACCATTCATGTTTGGGAAATCCTTTACCTTATGGACAATTTTACCACAACTAAAGCAATTATCCGTCCCAATGAGGCAATCAGCATAATGCTTATTGCCACACTTTCGACAAGTTGGCTTTTTAGTTGGTGAACTAGTACCCCGTTTTTAGGCTTAAGGTTAGACACCCTAGAATAACGAGCCTTAGGTAAGTTTGAAGAACTTGATTAGCAAAACTCAAATTGAACCTAGGCTTGTCTTGAATATCAAGCCTACCGTTTGAAGAAACACTACTAAGTGACTTTGTCCTATTGAAATATGCACTCTTCCTCTTAACGCTTGTCTCCTCCACTTGTTGATCATTAACCATGAGACGAGAAATAATCATATCATCATGAAGCATAACGGAACGACATTATTCTTTCAAGTGATCGGACACTCCTTCATAATGTGGCTCATCTCATTTCTTGTCTCAGAAACAAAAGAAGGAGCATAATTTGACAACTTAGTGAATCTTAAACAGTAGTCATGTACACTCATACCTCCTTTACGATGATTTATGAATTACTCCACCTTAGCTTTCCTCTTTTCCATTGGAAAGAACCTATCAAGAAAAGTCTTCTAAAAAATCTCCTATGTAACCGGACCACCTCTCAAAGACCTTTTGTCTCTCCATTAAACATGCAAAGTTTGGGCCACATTCTTTACTTGGTAGGTGGCTAACTCGACCTTCTCACTAGTAGTCAACTCCATAGCACAGAGGATTCTGTAAACTTCATCAACGAACTCTTGGGTTCTTCCTCCACTTTGGACCCATAGAAAGTAGGGGATTCATCCTTGTAAAATCCCTCAAACAGAAGGCCATGGTGGTAATATGTTGGTTTTCTCGGGGTACCACCTCCCCGTTAGCTTGGGTCGTCATGGCTTGAGATAGAGTAGTACGGATTTGGACATTTGGAAAAAGGTTGTAGTTATATACCCGTCAATCATGGCCAGAAGATTGTCCAGAGCTTGTTTATCATGAGCAACTTCTCCAAGCAAGAGGATCTTGATTGCCACAGGGAGGAACTTAAGCATTAGAAATCTCTTCATCAAGTCTTCGTGCGGCTGCCCTTTGAGTATTCATACCTATAACCACAATAAATTGTTTAGGTGAAAGAACACATAAAGTAGACTCTAGAGGTACGACATTGGATTTCAAAGAAAATGAGAATTTCCTAAGAATCATATAGTTTCTCACTTGTAATTGTGGAGCACTTCAAAATTATGAATAAGAACCAACATTTATGTGGTTAAGTGAGACATTAATCATAAGAATATTCAACCTCACGCTCTTTTACCATGTTTTTAACATTCAGGGAGCATCCGCTACATGTAAACGACGTCGGCGTCCCCATCGAGGACTAAGACTATCATCTTAGCTTACATCATTGTATTCATTGGTTGAAAATGCAAAAGATTTAAAACTTAGACTCCTAACACTATATAAAGCACTACATAGGCTTCTACTTTTATTTCACATACATAGTATAGGAATATAATCTAATAGAGTATATATATGTCGCATACTAAAAAAAAGAACCATATACAACCATACAACATATGGATTACCATCCATGGCATTACAACAAGAGCCTCATATAGGCTTTTATAAGAATCAACTTTAAATGAAAAGGAAAGAACTAAAAGTCTTAGATTTAGAACAACATCAATAACTTGATAGTGGCATCGTCCTCTAAAGGTAGGACCTACCAAAAACATGGGTTAGTACCAACTTTTACTAAGTATGAGTATATGCATATAAAACTATTGAAATCATGCTAAAGAGGACATTTGCTAAAACATTCCAATTATCTTTGAAAAGTCTCATTCACCTACAAGAACCCTTATAATTCAATGAACATAATTCTTAAGTAAGTCCCTATACAACACAAAACCAATATCACCATGTACGGTCAAGTAAACATATATAAGAAATCAAAACATCATAATATAATCAAGACCCTTACCCATAACCCATCATTAAGCCTACAAGTGAGATGACCATGTAATACCCCATAGCACTATTCAATCAAGCAAAATCAAACAAAGGACTATAATCAATGCCTAACTTCACATAACATAACATCAAGAGTAACATTCCTCATACTTTAGAAATACATACCAACAACATGTTCATAAGTGAAACTAATATCATATAGAATCAACGATAGGTAATGTCAACATAGACATAGTAGTCATTTTATAAGAGCAAAAGAACATAGGAACAACCACCAAATGCTTCCGTCAAGACATAATAGTGCAACGCATACATAGAGTCCCATACCCCTACCTAGGCTATGTCAAACCTCTTAAATCACCCTATATAGTGTTAAGTTAATTAAATCATTCTACTTTCGGTAAAACTTACCTTAACCGACATATGCCAGAACAGATAAGTGTGGAATACGGTGTTATAAAACCTTACATCGATGGATGGTGGTATATCGGCCAAAGTAGAACCAAACATGAACATAACATCTATCTGGATCCACTACCTAGTATTCCTATAGTGGCAACATACTTTATGAAGCTTGGCGGTGTCATAAAAACATCACTCTATCCCTTTTTGTACTATGAGGCTATCCACCCTGTGAGAACCAAGTTGAACCCTACCTTATCTCCATTGTAAGGCAGCACTCCTCACGTACAAGTTCACTCGGGGCTAAACTAGAGCCCCTTTGAAATATTTTTAAGCATTTATTGCTCATCATAGCTTAGTTTAGGTCATAGGGTCTAATCCCTTATACAGTCATTATCATTAGCTCATTCAGAATTTCATGAGAATATCCTTTGATGGATTTGCTCATATGTGAGATTACCATAATATTATCATGATGTCATAATAAGGCAGATAAGTACTTCATAACCAACATAATATCATTTAATCTTAACCATAATATCACAATCACATTGTCAAGACATTTCAATTCAATATCATACCAACACCTACTTGGACTAATCACAACTCATGCTGCAATTGAACTACATCGTCAATCACAAGCCATCATAATAGAATAAAAGGTAAGGATCATGAAGACTTACTCAATCTCCTTCAATGAACATCATCATGATCTTACCATCAAACAACCAATTACATCCAACAATAGGTGTAGTAACATCAATCAATGGTAATTAACACAAGAACTAGTCCAATGGAATCCTCACTATCCAACTAACATCAATTCGCAACCTAGGGTTAGGAGAAATAGGGTCATCATGAATTCATCAAGAATTTCATCCAATAGAAACAATAACTTTCCCTAGTCAATCCATACATAAATTAGAATAGATAAAACAAGTCTAATGATCAATTCAAACTTCAATTCCAATAAATTTACAATCAAGATCAATGATTTGGGGAAATTGAAGAATCGTACATCATCTACGTGAAATTTAATTACATATAATCAATTAGACAACAATCTACACTTAATTAGTAATAGACGATCACAATTTCTCATCAATTTGAAGTTCAGAAGAAAATCCATTAGAATTGGAAAACCCCATGGAATTGGGTAATTTTGAAATCAAATTTGAAAGGACCTCTTACAGAAAAAAATACAAAGAGTCAGTCACCCACACCTTAATGAAGATTAATCCATAAAATTCAAGTAAAATCCTAGAGAAATTGGTCTTTTTCTTTAAGATTTCTTTTTCCTTCAATGGAGGTTTAATAGAGAGAGAAAGTTGAGAGAGGTGAGAGCTTTTGGGTATTTATTTGAGGATTTGATTTGACTGAGTGAATGTGAGGAAACACTGATTTAATTCAATATATAGACCTCCCATGCAATACCCAAATGACCCCTCACTTATGTTGACCCTTTAATGAAGTCAAACTTGAATTCCAAATTTAAGATTTTTATCAGGGAGTAAGTCTACGACTCGGAGATGCTTCTGCAAGATATTCTAAATTATTTTTTGATATAGCGGAGTCATGACCTTCCCGCACTTTAGACTTGATATTAGACAAAAGTTAATGCAAGTCTGCAACGTGGACTTGTTTCTCCTATGTGTAATTTGGTTGCTTCCTTGGAAGCTTGCAAGTCAAGTTTGGGGTCCTTTCGTAGAACCCTAGGGCGACCCTGCGGCCCTTAGGGGGTTGGACCTGGAAATTTTAACTATACATTAGGTTTTATGCATTTTGAGTCATTTTAGAAGTTTTAGACCTCATACAATACCTATAAACCTCCTCGAAACCTAAGGACGTTTCACTAGTTAAATTAGACTAGCTTCTGGACATCATGGACGTTTATTAATGTCTTGACTCCAAAACATCCTAAATGGTTTAGTTACATTATTTTAGGCCTTTTGACGATGGTACTAATCTAAGATCAACACGTGAGGCTTTAGTAAAGGTCATAGACTTTCATAGTGTTACATAAATTTCCCAAGGCTAGCAAGGATAGGGTGTCTAACCTTAGGTTTCAAGGGGGGAGAAGTGGAAATTCACCAAGTGAGAAACCTACTTGTACCAAATGTGGTAAGAAGCATATGGGTGAATGTTTCATTGGAACCGATAATTTCTTTGCTTGTTGAAAGGGTGGACATAAGGTTAAAGATGATCCCATGATTAAGGCCAGAGGAAACGAGAGTACCCAGAATGCGTACACCCAAGAAATACGAAAACTCGGTATTTACAGGCTATTTTATATTTGATGCTCTGATGTATTAGAGATCGCTGGTGATGACATTAATGGATTTTTAAATCCTTTAGTAGTCTAACCAAGTTTTATATATACCGAACCTAACATCGTAGTTGTCATCCTTTTGCAGGCTTACTACCACTACCCTACTCACCACACCCCAACCGAACCACCCCACCCCCGGTAAACGTTTACTTCCGTTTGATCTCTAACGATCTCTTCGAGTCCTTCCCATATCATTGCCTAATAAAGTTAAATTGGGTTAATTGGTAGAACTTGATATGTTGGACTTTGATGTCATATTGGGGATGGATTGGTTTCATGCTTTATTTTGTGGTATTGATTATAGAACAAGGCTATTTAAATTTCAATTTTTCTAGTGAACCTATCTTAGAATTGAAGAGGGGGGGGGGTAACTCAATCCCTAGAGGTCGAATCTTTTCGTGTCTAAGATATTGAAAGATGATTTCTAAGGGAAGTTTCTACCATATTGTGAGTGTCCATTACCTTGCGAGGTTCCTTCTTTAAATTCGGTATCCATAATGCGGGAATTTCCAAAAGTCATTTCCAATTACAAGTTGAAAATTTTTCAAAACATGAAATAGACTTCGACATAGACTTGTTTCCGGATACGAAGCCTTTTTTCAGTCACTCCTTACCAAATGGATTCAGCCTAGTTGAAGGAACTAAAGATCCCACTCAAAGACTTACTAGACAAAGGTTTCGTAGAACCTAGTATTTTTACATGGGGAGCTCCAGTGTTTTTTGTTACGAAGAACAATGGGTCCCTTAGGATGTGCATTGAATACTGTCAAATAAATAAGGTCACCATTAAGAAAAAATATCTCTCCATAGGACCAACGATTTGCTTGATCAACTCCAAGGGGCAAGATACTATTGAAAAATTGATTTCAGGTTGGGGTATGACCAACTTTGGGTGAGAGATAAAGACATACTTAATACGAATTTTTGACATAGGCATAGTCATTATGATTTCCTAGTAATGTCATTTGTTCTAAATAATGCCTTGGCGTATTGTATGGACCTTATGAATAGTGTATTCTAGAATTACCTTGACTACTTTGTAATTGTCTTCTTTGATGATATCTTGGAGTATTATAATAGTGAGGACGATCACGTGGGTCATTCTTAGGGTTGTATTGCAATTCCTCAAAAGAACCCCATCAACTCTGTCTGCACAAATCACTATAGTAAGTGTGAATTTGTTGTTGAGATTCGAATGCTTTCTGTGTAACATTATCTCAAGTGCGGATACAGATGTGATCCGAGAAAACGTTAAGCGGTAAAAGACAATCATCAGTCCTAGACCCTGACTAATACATATATTAGAACCTTATTGGGCTTAGCTGTGTATTATAGGAGATTTTTTGATGGGTTTGCATCCATTTCTTCTCCTTTGAAAACCTTAACCGAAAAGAATGTTAAGTTTGACTGGTCGGATGGTTGTGAAAGAGGCTTCCAAGAGTTGAAAGATAAGCGTACCTCTATTCTAGTGTTGACTTTATCGGAGAGTAGCAATGGTTTGTAGTGTATTGTGACGCTTCTTGAGTAGTTTTGGGTTGTTTCCTCATGCAACATGGTAAGGTAGATAGTTATGCCTCATACATCACAGAACTCCCATGTGCATGAAAAGAATTATCCACACTCTATTGCCCCCTCTATTTTAAAGGTCCTTAGTGTTGCATTGAAATATGGAGGATTACTGTATGGAAGTACATGGTTATTATCCATCGACACAAGAGGCTTTCATTGTTCACTCAAAGGAGTTGAATCTATGACAAAGAATGTGGTTTGGAACGTTTTGAAAGATTATTACATAAATGTTCTCTCACCCGGGCAAGGCCAAATGGTTGCATACGCTTCTAAGTCTACTATCAATGGTTAGTGGTAGCCCCCGTTACAATGATAGAAGGGTTAGGAAAGAGGTGGTCACTTCTGTAGGCTTTGTTGGTGTTTTGTTGAAATATGCTCCAAAAGAGGGTCTATGTTTCATTTCATCACTAAATCCGAATAATCTTTAGATTGTAATAGGTGAAATCTAAAGCAAAACCTTCATCCTGCTATTATGGAGTTGACAACATTATGGCGTTCTGTAGAAAGGTCGTTTGCTTCGCGGCCTGTACCCTCTCTCTCCGATGTTTCCTCATTCTCCTGTCATCCGCTCACGCTTCGAAATCGGGGAAATTGGGTACTTAGGTACAAGGTAGATTGTGGTGTATCGGATGTGGGTGGTCTAAACAGGGGGCAGCAATTTTGGAAGAGCGCATGGTTCCGATATTCCATTAAGCCGAGTGCCCACTAAAATGTATCGGGGCTTCAATAGATCTATTCTGTTTTTACCTGCGTTTCACCACCCATATTTAGTTCGAAGGTATCCACCACATGTCCCCCGTTCTACACGTCTTCTGTCCGCCTCTTACGTTTATGTGCGAGACGCCTAGCCAATCCCCTTGTCTCTCCCATAAGTAATTTTCCCCATATTCTCGTCTAGAGCTGCGTAATCCTGAAAAACATCAAGACCAAGATGGCTTATTTAAATCTAGCTTAGATGATGTCCCACACGGACACGTGGGTAAGATATCTATATGCCTATGTTGGAATTGGTCTTAGTGCGGGATCCGGGGGCCCTTGAACCAGAAGGGTTACCTTTATATCCCATGTGGGTGATCCTGCTGGATAGATTGAAAATTTCTTCCCACTTTAGGCCCTTAAAATCTAATTATTTAGGCCTTTGGCAGAGGATTATGCTAGGTGTGTACCTCAGTGAAGATTGTAGTAACTTGGGCATGGGCATCACCCTTTGCCATCATCTCAGATAAAGTTGCCACAATTCCACTTCTCATTTCTCTTTTGGAGGTCTTTACACACAAGGAGCTCGGTACTCATCGTCTGACAACTTAGAACATGTTTTTTTATCCACAAACGGATGGTCAAGCGAGGCGTACCATCCAAACCTTAGAACATATGTTAAGATCTTGTGTTATTGAATTCAAGGTTAATTTAAAATATCACATGCCATTGATTAATTGAGTTCTTCGACAATAATAGCTACCATTCGAGTATTTTCATGGCACCTTTTGAAGCACTCTATGGTAGGAGATGTAGGTATCCTTTTAGGTTGTTTGAGTTTGAAGAGTCTTCACTCCTTGGTTCTGAGATAATGTATGAGGCCTAGAGTAGGTGCGGATGATAAGGGATAGGTTGAAAACAACCTATAGTAGGCAAAAATCTTATGCCAACAATTGAAAAAGAGACCTTAAATTTGAAGGATTTGATAGGGTCTACTTGAAAATTTCACCCACGAAAGGGGAGATGAGATTTGGTAAAAAAGGGAAGCTTAGTCACCGGTATGTGGGTCCTTATGAGATATTGAAATGAGTCGGGAAGGTTGTTTATAAGTTGAATTTACCAAGTGAACTTGCCCGGTTCATCGTATATTTCATGTCTCCAAGCTTAAAAAATGTCTAGGAAATCCTGTAAATATTATACCAGTTAAAGGGGTTAGGAGTGGATGAGAACCATTCTCATGAAGAGGTTCCGATTGAAATTCTAGATTATCAAATCAAGAAGTTGAGGAATAAAGGGGTGGCCTCCGTAAATGTACAATGGATAAACCACCTAGTTGAGGGAGCAACATGATAGGCTGAGGCTGAGATAAAGTCCAATTATCCTCATCTTTTCTTCAAAATTCTATCCAATGTTGAGGCTAGTAATCCTCTTAAAAATAAAATTATGAAATATGTTGATTTGATTTCCTTTGCGATATGTGCATATTTTTGTTAAGGTTCATGTTAAATGGAGTTTTTTATGAAACTGTGCTCATGTAATATTGCACTTGCATGTAGTATGTTACGTGTTGTGTTCATGAGAAATGTAGTAAGCATGTTTAATGAAGCTTGAAAGGAGAGTTACATGGTAACTCTTGATATTATGTTGATTTGATGTTAATATTGAGAAGGTAGTTCCTTATATGAAAATATTGAGCTCTTATATAAGGTAAATTGTGAAATAGTTTCTATGTGTAAGGTCATGTTTATGTGTTGAATGGAGTTGTGAAGTACTCCGATAAACTGACTCATATTGATGTTATGTTGTAGTTTGTTGCGCTGATAGTATTAAGTCATATCCTCCCAAGGGTGGATAATGTAACACTCCGAAAGTCCATGACTTAGTGTAGATCCTCACTAGATGAACTAAGACATAAAAATATGTTTCTAAGTATAAATTAATTTAGTGAAACTAACTAGGAAATGTTGAAGTCAAAACGTCAAAAAATGACCATCACGTCCGTAGATTTGTGAAAGGTGAGCTAGTGTGCCTTGGTGTGTTTCAAGGGGTTTTAAGATTCGGAATTAAGTCGAATTTAGTAAAAATGCTTAAAACATATATTATAGTGTGTTTGGGGAGGAAACGTTTGGGTATGACTCCCCAAAGACCACCATAAGGGTCCTTGTAGAGGACCTTCCATTTGACCCTAAAAGCAATCAATTGACAATAAGCAATTGATGACCCAAATGACTTGCCGTTGATTGATCAATGGCCCATCTATGATGCTTGTGGGTTAATACATATACATCTCTAGAAAAATCTTCAAGATCAAGGTCTCTAACAGAATTCACAGATGAAAAGTACGGGGCCATGGTTTTGTCAACAGACTGTCGAGTGAACTCGTCAATTGGAGGCTTGGTTCACTACCATGTTTCATTCAAGGTAATATTAATTAGTTAATTAGTTATAAATTAATTAATGATTCATGGGTGGTTAAATAATGTATTAGGGACGATAAAAGAGTTAAACCTTATTAAACTAACTCAATACCTCATTATTGGCAAAAACCCAATTCTCTCCAACTTCTGTCTACTTTCACTCACTATTCCAAAGACTACCATGACAACCAAGTTCAACATTGATTATTGTTTCAACACTCTATCTTTTATCCAACATTCTTCAAGGAATCCTATGGTATGGAAGCTATTCATTTTTTGGATCTCTTTCCCCAATAATCTATTAAAAATTCGTTTCTAAAGTTGTCTTAAACTTAGGTTTTCATCCATTTTCGTCAATTTTATTTTTAATTGATTTAATGTTGAATTTTTTTCTTTTATATTTATCGATTATGATTGTTTATTGATTAATTGTTGAATTTCTTAGTCTTTGACCTATTTCTATGAAACAATCCGCGAATGACCCATATTTCGTAACCCTAGTTATGAGTTGGATTTGTAGATGATTAGAGAAGTTGAAATTAATATGTTATTGTTTAATTCACTATTATATAATGATTATTAGTGAATTGATGGATGAATATTGTTGAATTGATGGTAATATCTTGAAGGAGCTTTTGGAAGCTATTGGTAAGACTTTTATAATCACGAGTTCTTTAATTCAATTATGATGGTTTATTATTGACGATTATTTTAAACTGAAGTATGATTATATTAATAGTTTATAATATTATGACATGATGAATACTATATCATGTTATGGATACGTTGAATTGTGAGATCTTGATAGGGGTATTATCATGCTAGGTTTTATGTGATTCTATTGTGTTCTTTATAATGAGATGACTATGATATGATGATCTCATTAATAATGGGTTGTAATCGAAGGTAGTTCACATTAAATACCTAATGAAATAATTACATGATTATACAATGGTTTATTCTCCTATGGCATAATAAAGATTTAATGATTACGAAAGGCTTAATGACATTTCAAAAAGGGACATTAGCCTATCACCGAGCTAACTAGATATAAGGTGTCCCTTCTCAATGAGGAAGGTAGGTTCACAATGGTTCTCATGAGATGGAGACAATAATGCAATTTTGCAAAAAGAGGGTTTCCACCACATATTTCCTAGTAGCTTAACAATGGTTCCCCCTAGAAAACTATCTAGTGGATCCACCTAGAATTCTATGTTGTTTTTTTGTGATTACCTTGGCATGTAGAATACCTTCTTATGGTGTAGGGTTTCTTGACATCGGATTCCATGTTTGGCTCACATTTTCTATTGTCGGTTAAGGTGATTGTTACTGAAAGTAAAATGAATTAAGGAAAGTAATAAAGTTAACACTAACTAGGTTGACTTAAGGGGTTCTACTTAGTATAGGTAGGGGTATGGTATTTTACCTATGCATTGAAGAAGTTGAATTTGAGGGGAGTCCTAGGAGGTTGTACTTATGGTTTGAAAAAAAAATGCAAATTTTTACTTTATGTGATTAACATGATATTTGTCTAAGTTACTATATATGATGATGAATATGCATGATACGACGTTATGTGAAGTATAAACATTGCTTATGGTCTCTCTCCTAGTTTATTTCATTATGTGGGGTTGTGAGGCTTCACATGAGCATTGCACTTTTAGGCTTGGGAGGGGATTGTAAGTAAGGGTTTTGTGTCTTTTTATGTTATGAACTCTATGATATGATATATTTATATGGCTTATAATAATGTTTGTCCTGTGTTGGATATGAACATACCTTAATGTTATTATGATGATTGACTTATATATGCCCTTTTATGTTCATAAAGGCTTTTAAAAGTGACTTAGCATGGTTTTGAACAAAATGTCCCTTTAAGAATGATTTCAATGGTTTTACTTGCATATGTTTCCATGCTTAGTAGATGTGGTTTGTACTAACCCATATTCTTTCCCTTTTCCCCAACAATGTAGGTTCCGGACATTGAGGAATCATGGTCTCTTTAAAGAACGACTTGGAACTTTTCCCAAGTTATCGGTGTGTCCTCATGTCCAAGGATGATGCCATTTTCTAGATTTATGATTGTTGGTTATGTCTAAAGACAATTGTTCCTTGCATTATCATTTGAGACATTGTTGTAAGCCCATATGTGGCATATTGTATAATATAAGGGATATGCCCAAATTCTTATATTTTCTAATAGATGTTTTATATGTGAGACACGTATTACAGTATTTCATATTAATTGAATATATTGCATAAATGAGAAGTCTATGTACCCTTCATAAACAATGAGTGTATGTAAACTCCATCTATAATAAACGAGAAGTCTAAGTATACTTCAAAATGTAAAAGTTTTATGTTTTTCGCATTTTCTCAACCTATGGTATGTGATGATGTATGCTAAGGGATAGTCTAAGTCCTCCACAATGATGAAGACGCCGGTTATATTTAGGGGGGGCTCCCAGATAGTGATAAAAATGTCTTTTTATATTATGGTATGGATTGATTGTATATTCCATGAATGTGAATTAGCGTTTTAACTTGAAATAACATGATTTCAACAAAAGGTCCCTTTGTGCAAGTTTTAATGGTTTTAATTGTATAGTTTCCATACTTACCACAAGTGGTATGTACTAACCGATACTTCTTTTATTTTTATAAAAGATGTAGATATGGGCATTCGCTCCTTGTAGAGGTGAAGAAGGCTTGGATTGCATTCTCCAAGGCCATTTGGTATGCTCACAAGTTTGGAGGACAACATGACACTTTAATGATTTCTTCCTACTGTAACGACCCTAAAAATGAAATAGGTCAAAAAAGAGATTCACATGTGTTTCATGATATGATAATGTTTTAAAATAATATATTATAGCATTAGAAGTCATTTCGTAAAGTTTAGGACCGTTTGGAAGTCAAACGCCCAAGATGTCCGAAAATTAGTCGAAGTTGAACTAGTGTATCGTTAGTATTTGTAGTGAAGTTTTGGGTGATGGTTTAAGATTTAAATTGATGGTTTGAGATTGAAATTGAGTTTCAATGGCTCATATGCATATAAATATATACCTAGTGTAAAAATTTATGAGTACGACTTCTCAGGGACTACCCGAAGGGCCCCCAAGAAGGAGCCAAACATGGGTCAAGTTTCGTCCCAAGGCAGAGTGCAGGTGCAAGATCTGAAGTGCTACCTCGCGACGTACCCTTGGCACGAGTTCTACTACCACAGAGTTTTTGACAAGCAAAAATCTGGAGCTTACCTCGCGAAGCAACCAAGTCCAAGATTTGGCCGCATCATTTTTATGTCAAATTAGAGTTTTTAAAGGGTCCAAATGGTGTGGGGGTCTTTTGGGATCTTTGGGGATTATTTGTTGACTGATTTAGGTCATTTTAAACTTCATTTCACCAATTATTTCAAACCCTAAAGATCAAACAAATTTCTCCAAAACCTCCATTGAAGAAGCTTCAAGCTACAAGGAAGAGGACCAATTTTTTCACGTTTTCTTCACCAAATTTTCATGGGTTTATTCATATTAAGGTTTGGTAGTCATCCTTGAACCTTCTTTAATTCAAGGATCCCTTTCAAAGAGGATTTCAAACTTCAAACTTCATTATTCCTTGACTCTAAGTATGGGTCTTTGCATTAAAATGTTTTATTGATTACAATGAGTTGTTCTTAACTTTAAATGATGATTTTAAAATTAAAACCCCAATGGAATCATGCCTATTCATTTTAACAACTTTTGTCTTATGAAGTGGGTTCTATGCGAACGACTGGATAATGTTAATGTTATTGTTTCTTGGTAGTTTTATTGAGTTTTAGCTACAGCTACAAGGCTATTTTATTGTGCATTATCGTAAAAATTGTGAATATGTGGTGAAGTCTTGGATGAAAGATAAGTTTTTCTATTTTGGCTAAGTTATGTTGATGTAACTCTTGAGTGGTATGTCCCACCTTTGGTGGGGGTGTTTACTATAAATAAATGAAGTTATATGTGTATTGTGAAAATGGACTTGAAGGCATGATATGTTAAGTGAAGTGATAATTTTGATATGTATATGTATTGTATGTGTTGGAATGTTTAAATGAGTATCTTGAAGGGTTTATATCTAAATGAAGTATGTATTTGATATGTGAATCATGATGATATGTAAATTGTGATGAATGTGAGTTGAGCATTTCTATAAAACAATGTTATGAATAGTGGTCATTATGTGAAAGATTTGTGCTCACACACACACGTGAATGCATGCATGCAGTCGATGAATGAAAATGATGGATTGTAGGGTGGAAACATTTCGTGAGTAAAGATGAAGTGTCTAGACTATCCCTACTATTCCTATAGTATGAAAAAAGAGGATTTTGCGGTGAACACTCTTCGTGAGTAGAGATAAAGTGTTTAGTAGAAACCTTACTATTCTCTATGAGCTTTCCAAGAAAGGTTGGAGGTTGGATACCCTTCGTGAGTTGAGATGGGGTGTTCAATATCAATCTCCTTACCTATAGTCAATGAATGTTTACGACTCCATGGGCGAGTTATGCTTAGCACCTAGAGGGTTTGAAGAAAGGGTGGGTACACTCGGTGAGTAGATGTCCTTATCCCTTAACCCGCATCTGTGTAGCTATTAGAGAACCCCTGTAAAGGATTAAGAATATGACCCTACCTTAGGCAAGTAGGTATCCCTCATCCGGTAAGGGTAGTACCTGGATTCCATGTCAAGCTCTCATGGTCTATATTAGTTAAAGCTAGCCCCCAAAAATGTATGAAAATGAACTAAGTCTTCTTAAGGGTTTACTACCTAGCGTACGTGGTGGAATGGGACGCTACCTATATATTGCACAAGTAGACATTTGGAGGGAGTCTTGGTGTGTCCATATATGAAATGTATGAATGGATCATGATATGATGTAAATGAAAGTAATCTGGCTTTATGTTTAGAGATAAAGAAGCATGTTGATGTTAAGACTTGTATGATGAAATCTTAGTATGTTATGAATGTGATGTGCCTATTGTTATGTTATTCCTAAGGAGAATGCCACATCCCAAAACCACACCCTAGAAGTTAGGGTAAATCTCGAATCGCTACCTGCGTACTTGACCTCTGTGAGATCTTGTACAAGCCATTACATATCATTAATCGCATATACATAATAAAAAGTAGTGCGGAATAGTTGTACATAACCAAAGTATTGAAGATCATATTTACTCTTCCTATTTCTAATAATCCGGAAGATTCATCGTAGATTATTCCAGCAAATAGCAAAAGATTTTCTTTCTGCGCCTACTGATGTGATGATAATTCAGAAGATTTTTTGCAAAGAAGAAGGGTCTTGTTAGGCTTGGATATTAATATACGCTCATTGGGCCCGAGCTCCGCGTCCCTTCCAATCCACTGTTGGATCAAGGACGCCATGATCCTTAGAATCTCGACCTTGACCTCGAATAGGTCTTTCACAAAACATTTCATAGTCTTTAAAAACACTTTCATATAAAGTTATAGGAAATACTAAGTCTCAATCTTATCGAACTTAAGACAAAACAATACTTTTGGGACACGACCCATAAAAAATACTAGTATAGATATTCTTAGTCTATTATGATACTTTGATAAGAAACATAAAAGACATCTATCCCCTCAAATCAAATGAGGACATATTTCGACTTCATTTGAATGATGCTATGATAAAAGTCTTCACTTCCCAAATGCTCTTAACCTACAAAAAACTATAGAGATAGATAAAAGCATGGGTCAGTACAATCACATGTACTAAGTATGGCATAATGCATGAAAATCATGAAGAATGGATATTCATTAGAAATATGCATCTCTTTATTTAAAAATCATATTATAGTCATAAGAGCAACATTTAACGACTTAGAAACACATAAGATAACATTTAAACGATTTAACATAATTTTGAGCTAACTTAACAGTAAGTTAAACTCATTGTACAATGAAGGAATTCACTGTTACAGTGGAGTTGTCTAATTCTTCTTAGACACTTTATATCATGTAATTATCCCACTAAAAGTTATCCTAAGACTCACTTAAGCAACACAAAGAGAGACCGCTCATACAACTTCCCTAAGTATGCCTAAATGACAGTTAAGAATACTTATAATAGGTTACATACACATTTATAAGACATCAACACATGAACATGAGATAAAATGAAATTCTCATACCAAAGTCTATCAAAAGACCTACTTAAGTAAATCAAGAAGATAACGTCCATGATCGACATCTTCAAGATTACCTAAATAATCTCATAAGACTTCCTATGTTTAGATCATGTCCATATAATCAAACAATTTCCTTAACTAGAGTCATTCTTAAGACTTGTGTAGGTAGGATTGGAAGTGACCATACCTATGCCCTATTCACACCTTAACTAGAGAACCCTTAACTACTCTAGACAAGTACTTATTCAATTAACATACTTTTTTTAACTTAAGTCATTACATTCATTAGTTCATGTAGTATACATTCAACACACAGAGAACATTGGTCTTGGACAAGACCTAGGAACTCCAATTAACACCTTCAAATCCTATTGTGTAATGCCTCGATAGCCTCCCATACCACCACCTAAACTTCATAGAACTTCTCTAATACTAATAGGTATTTCATATGATGAGAATAGGCAATAACAGACATAGACCATGATAGAAAGACATGTAATCCAAAGTTCTAACCTACTCCAATGAGGGTGTTCTATTTGTAAGTTGTAGAACTTAGACACATCCCATGTAGGCACATGGTTAAGGAATATGAAGGGCATGCTTTGTAATCTACTATCATCCTTTAAATAGCACTACTTCCCTTACCATACTCACTTGCTTCTAGCCTTCTTTCACATAGAGCAATTTACACTTAAGTCTCATGTAAAAGGGTTCCATATCAAGTTCATAACCCAATTTCATTTACAATACCAAAAAAACATCCACTAGGGCTACCTCACAATGGCGACAAGAAGCTCATCATGAATTTCCTAAGGATTAATATGATGTAATTCAAGAAAATTAACCTTAAGTCAATCATTGCCTTACTTTGAAGGATGTAATTACTGCTTACAACTTCAACATTCATAACCTTATCACCAGGTTGAAGGTTTCACATAAAAGACCCTCTTAACTTCATTTAAGGTCACATGTCATTCATACATTCTTGACTAAGAGACTTTATCATCCTAAGTCAAGATATGAGTTATTCACATTCATACATATATCAAGCAAGGGACAAAAGTCAACCAAGATAAGACACCACACACTTCACTTTAACTCATAATACGTGTCATTCTAGAAGCACATAAAATAACCTTTATCATCTTCAAGTTATCCTATATACTATCATATTAACATAAATATGACAATCATAGACTCATGTAGTCATGTAGGAATAACATACACCAACCCTAAGACTATATGCACAATGTCACATTCATAGTCTAACATTATCACCTACATAACATCAATAGAATACATACTTTCACATTACTTACCATGTAGATAGATATTACCATACTTCACATAACCACTAAACAAATAATCACATTACTTCAAGTAGTTTGCAAACAAGGTCATGATCATCATATTACTTAAAATAACAACGACAAGGCCACATCAATTGCAAATAAAGCACATAACACTACCACCATAAGTGTAACATACCAATCACAACATAATTGATGTCTAATAATAATTAAATAAAGGAAATAGGGAATCTTACAACAACATCATCCTCAATACCTCAATCCAATGAAAAATCACCACATTCGATAACACAAGGCCCTTACCCATGGCCATAACCAACAATTAAATATAAATATAACAATATTCATGAAACTAGGTCAAATCACTGCATATTCATAAATATCATGCAACCTAGATATCAATTTACTATAATTATTTCATCAATAAATAGACTATATGAAACTACATTCAAATTCATAAACATTAGATCAAAATCAAGTAATACATAACATCGTAAAAAACTAGGGTTCATCCAATTCATTTGTTAATATCTTAATTTAATTCGAAATCACAAATACAATAAAAATAAAATCATTCTTCAATGCTTAGAAACCATTAATGGAAGAACCGATGGAATAGATCATAAAATTGGTCAATCAACTTCAAAACTTTAGAAAACATCTTTGAAAGTTGGGATCCTTGATGAAGAGAGGTTAAAGTATCAAAAACCATACCTATATGAAGCTAATTTTTGAATTTGATGAAGATTCTCAACTTAATTCATCAATCCAATCCCTTCCTTGAGTTTTGCCTCCAATAGAGTTCTAGGGAATTTCAAAGGGATTTAGGTTTTAAGTTTTAAAGAATGATTTCTTCTAAATGTTAAGTACTTATGTGCATGTTTAAGATACCAAAAATACCCCTTAGGAACAAAAAGAACTCTTATTTGTAAGTGGTGTGAAATTAAACGTTCACCCCTCCTTGGCATGAACTGCACGCAGGGACAAACCCAATCGACGGTTGGCAGTTGATGGACTATTTGTCCACAAACGGACCATTTTTTGTTGCCGTCATTGGTTTCAGTGACTCAAAATTTATATATTCTCTTCCCAAGACTAGTTAACTACCAACAGCACCTATTGACCTAGCGTCAACTGGCCCACGAGCCATCAATTGCCTCAGTCGTTTGGGGCTGCCTTGGACAGTCTTGTCACCACTTTTAGGTCCTTCCTCAAGTACCCTTGGATGGTCCTTGGGGAATTTTCCCTTGAAGTTTACAATTAAAACATGATAGTATATTAGTTTAGCACCTTTAATATGAATTTCACCCAAAATAAACCCGTAAAACTCAACAAAACATGTGTAGACACACAAGGTCGTTTCAAGGCAACACTTTCGAAAGTTATGGATGATCTTGGACGTTTGACCTCCGAAATTCATGATTCTTGACACACTGACTATATATACTATAATAACTCATATTATGACCTTAAAACATCAATAAAAACATATAAGCACATAGCACCATATATGACGCATATAGGTGACGTAGTCATCCCTTGACAGTTGACTTCCAATGAACCTAAACTCTTAGACACTCCCTCAATACAATATTGTAAACCAATTTAGGACCTTGTAACATAATGAAAACCATATTAGGCTCTTGTTCGCCTAAGTCATTTTTCGTGGTCTTTCAGAGCACTAGGTTGAAGTGGTAGTAAGGGATGCTACATTCACATTGCACCAAGTGAAAATTGAGGGTTTTGTTTGAAGATGGTTATTATGTGAAGTTCCTAAGTATATATATGTTTCTAAAGTGTCTTTGATATTGAATGTTGACTCGTGTAAATGAAATTAAGTAAGCCTATCCCTAGTAGTCTTAAGGATCTTTTGACTAGGTATTGAGGAAGTTGTATGGGCAATCTCTTTATGTCGTACTTAAAGAAGACTTTGGACAACTTAGGATACGAGTAGTTCATGTGTAATTTTGGGGTTCACTGTAATTATGCTTTAATGTTTAAAAAATTGGACGTTTTTTCGTATGTGCTAAATGATGGCTTTAAATGATGTCTTGTTACTTAATTCATAAAAGATTTTATAAAAATAGTATGACCTGTATGTTTCAACTAAATTGTTCACTTTTGCATGTTTTTGCATATGCCATAATCAGTAAATTATTTGTACTAACGCCATACGTCTCTATACTCTATAAGTATATGTTAGAAGTGATGAAGGTTAGAAGGCAATCTTGGGAAGTTGACTCTCTTAAGACTCGGTATTTCCTCATATATTCAAGGACATTGTCTATGTTTTCTTTACTTTATTCTTTTAAGACTTGTCAAGACTTAAGTATTTCTTTCAATGTAAAGGGTCGTGTCCCTAAGATATTTATGTCGTGTCTATAACGTTGCTTGTGACGATGATACTATCTTTATTATTATGTATTATGAAGAGCTATAAATTTGCTCACTACTTTTCATATCTTACGCAATGAATGATATTTAAGAGGCTTTTGCAACACCTTCAAAAGGTCAAGTACACCTTGTGACGACCTAAGGGTTGCCCTAACTTCTAGGGTGTACTTGCGGTTCGTTACACCTACGTAGTAATAGATTATTATTGTACTTCGTGTTAAGATACAATTAATTTTAAAGGGCTAAGGTCCCTAATTTGATATTCTTATGTTGATCCTAGATGGTTAATAAGACAATTCTAGATAATCTTATTTCATATACAAAAGACTTTGACATTTATTGTTAAAGTTTTAAATTTTCCACATTATTGAATGTTTAATTATAGGATTATATTCTAAGGGATTGTATAAGACCCTTTCAATGTCGAGTACACCGTGTTACGCCTTGGGATTGCTCTAAGGTCGTGATAATCTTTGTGTCACAACATAAGGTTTTTGAATGATAACTAGGATTGATGTCTCGTGAACCACACCCATTAGAGTCTTGTTAATGAGTGTGAAGTGCACCACACATATGAATGAGAGGATATGTGATGCTTACGAATTTTAACTTCTTTTGATATTCTTGAGTCATGCCGAAGATTTAACTCTATGTGTCCTTTTCTTCTTATCCTTTTCTTGTGGATATAGGATATGACTACTAGAATAGCAGCCGCAAGAAGTGTGGAAGAGGAGATTGTGAATGTGGGAGTTCCTCCCCAACGAAACCAAGCTCCTCGATATGAGGAAGTTCCTTTATGTGGCCAAGTTCCACTTCATCCTTCTATTATGAAGGATTGAGATTAAGGGTGGGTTTCCTAAATTTTACCCAAGTCCTGGATAATCAAGCTCAATCGGGAACTACACAAGCTCAAGCTATGACGATACAAGCTAATTGGAAAGTTGGACCCCATGTGATTCAAAATGTTAATATCATGGCTTCACATTTGAGGGACTTCACTAGGATGAGTTCTCCAATACTTTTCAGGTCTATGTTAAATAAGTATTCTCAAGACTTTCTAGACGAGGTCCATAATATTTTGTTTGCTATGGGGGTAACTTCAAATGAGATGGTCGAACTAGGCGCATATCGACTCAAATATTTGGATAAATCATGGAACAATCAATCTAGGGACAATAGGGATTCAAGAGTGGGTCCCATAAGTTGGGAAGTTTTAATAAAGTCTTTTCTTGATAGGTTCTTTCCAAGGGACCAAGGGTAGGCACAAAAGTAGAAGAATTCATACACCTTCTTCAAGGAGGCATGATCATTTAATAATACTCTTTGAAGTTCACTAAGTTGTCAAAGAAAGCTTCGTCTTTGCAGTCAAATCCTAGAACTTAGTGAAATGCATGAATAATGTCCCATTCACCATACACTGTCAAGCATCACCTTAAGGTAACCAAGGTTAATATTTACAAGACCTTCATTTACATAAACATAGTAATAAATAGGAACATAGCATATCCTAAAAACCCTAATTCACATATGAACAATCATGTTCCATGAACCATATTTGAGACTCGGTTAAAGACCACATGTAAGTCAAAACTACTGTTAACATAATAATAGACAATAGTAAACAATAGCATACTTGGACTTCATTTCATATACACATCACAAGACCTTACTCATAATGCGAAACTAAGCCTGCTAGTGCAATGTACACGTGAAGTCCCATAACTTCACACATCCTTGGTAAACTCATAAAGAGAATACAAGCCTATCATTTACTCCTTACATCAACATTAAAAGTATGGTCAACTACATACATAAAAAGGACCTTCTTCATATGGCAAGTAAGACCAACATCATGCATATTCAAGGTAAGATCTTTATCATACAGTCAATAAGTCAAACATTATGCATCTAAAGAAAGACTTCATCATACAGACACTACAGGAGTCATGCAATGCATATTATGCTGCAAGTAAGTCAATACTATAATGTCATGCATAAGGAACATAAGCATTTACGTATACATATTGAAAACCTTCCTAGTACTCCCCTCATATGATTAGCTCATAGGTTATAGATTACAATGTCCTTTCATCAACCTAATTCATGTGAGAAAACGTTTCACATGGACATAGCATATCAAGCACAATCTAGTTTAGAGTACAATTGAGAATAACTTTCAAGAGACTTCCTTTTTACAAAATTTTCAAACATGTTTCACTATATGCATTCATTTGTGTATGTGTACTTACATGAGAATACGTTTAACATAAACAGATTTAGAAACTACACATATGCATATTTCATTAGATCATACACTTTCATATTCGTAGCTTAATCACACATTCATACTTATGTACATAGAGGAATCACCCTAGGAGTTATTTTATTAAGGTAGACATGTGCAATGTCTAGTAAAAGTTCCATACCATTGCCTACACTAGTATACCTATCAAGTCATCCTAGTTAAAAGACATTCATTCTACATTGATATATACATTACATGCATAGTAGTAGACATTAGTGCATATGAGAATTATCCTTTCATTAGACACCATGAATCTATACTACTCATAAACATGCATGAGATGTGAGTGTGAATAAATTGGTCAAAATGATCACATAATGTCTATCAACATCACATCGAGTCAGCTACCGTATTAAGACCACAGTGCACATTCATGCATAAACCAGACACCACATACTAGCACAGGAGACAAGACACTTTCACATTAAATTCAAGACTCCTTACATTGGATAATATCACACATTCATATAAGTTACATAGGTCGAGGTTATTTATATATAGACTTCATCAATGATAAATATTTTGAACAACCTAACCCTAACAACCTTATTCACATATAGAAAGCATCATCAATACACCTAGAACATTATACTATATTAGAAGACTAAGCGTATAACCTCATGTGTGTGGTCATCATAACACACTTAGCCAAACATCAATTTGTCTTTGAGGAAATGAGCATAACATATAGATATATATAAAATAATATAAACACCTCCATCATGAGTGGACCATACAAATCAATGCCATACAAGTGCAATTTGACTATTAATTTTATAGAAAAGTAAAGAAAGTAGGGCAAACCCACCAATTCTCCAAACTTTGATCATCATTTATTAAAAATCATAATTCATCAAAAATTCGTATATAAGTCAGTACCTAAAAGTACAACAACTTAAACGAAATCAATATTCAATCATTACACTACATCATCAATTCTATATAAGGTGGGGGTATAATGTCGAACAAAGAAAACCTTCAAACCTTGATATTCTTTGATCAATTACCAAAAAATTCATCATCAATTGATATAAAGAAACATACATAACTAAGCAATTCATTACAATATGCACACAATTCGATCATCATCTTATCAAGATCAAAAGACCCACATTATATCATAATTTGAGAATCTAGGAGGATCATGGGTTCAGCATGAAATTGGAATGAAATTTATCTTTAAAACGGTATATGATAATAAATATATGATAAGCATGATTTTTAAATCAATTTTACAAAGAACCCATAACTAGATTGAAATTTGGGAATATTGGTTTTTTAAATCACTTTTGAATTTTTTTGATTAAACTCCTTAGATGAATGGATAACATAAGATAAAGGATTACCATACCTTATTCATTAAATACCCATGTAAATTTGGAGAATAAACCATGAATATCCATCCCCTACGTTGAACGATGAGTTTTCTCTCCAGTGGAGGTTTGAGAGAATATGGAAGAGAAGAGGGCTTTTGGGAATTTGATTTATGATTGGGTATTGGTATTTTGGATTGGTAAAGGGTTTAAATAAGTCCTAAAATCTGTTTATAACCGACTTCCAATTACACAAAGTACCCCCACGCTTATTTTGCCTTTTAAACATGTCAAACTTAACTTTCATTTTCAAATGCGGGGAACAAGTCAGCGTTGCGGAGCTTTTCCCATATGATTTTTGGAATAAATTCTTGGGATAGTAGATTCCGCATTGTGTCCATGACACGGACCTAACTTTTGGCCGAAGGACACCGTAGTACGCAATGCGGACCTATTTCACCTATGTGAAAAACGTTGGTACGTTGTGCTTCTTATTGTCTACAGGATAGTTTCTCCTCTAGGACCACTAGGGTATCCTTGGGGAGTCGTTCCCTGACGTTTAGACCCTAAATATGTTCATATACATGTTAGGGTCATATCCAATCAATTTGAGCACCAAAAAACTTATTAAACATACCAGGGCACACTAGGACATACCAACACGTTTCAAGGCCAACTTTTGAACGTCTTGTACGTTTTAACTCAAAAAAAAACTTCAAATCAAGTATGCATGTTTTAAAATAAATTATTTAACATATTTTAAACAAATTTAGGGATATTTAAAGGCTCCAATTACCTTACTTCATTTTAAGAGACCTTACAATATACCTAACTTGGGAGCATTGTTCCTCGAATGACACATGGAACATATTAAAAAACTTTAAAGGACTCAATGAACCATAGAGAATCTCACTAAATTCAACACATAAACACATTAATTCAATGTACCGAACTTACAAGGAACACCAACTTCAAACTATTTTGCACTCCAATAAAGACAAGCAAGTAAAACCTTTATTCACTCACTCCTAATGCATAAAAAGCATAGGTTCTTATCATGTTCATAGGAGGAACATCCTTATACCAATCATAACATGTTCTTTATATCTTATTCCATTAAGATCTCATTATTCCACAACCTTTATGTAACACATAGTCATCTTCAACATCTCTCAAGAAGCAACAAGCAACTTACACTACATGCACATAGATCATGAGTAATGTAGATCAACAAGGATCCCTTATCATTTGGTCATAGTACCATTAAGGTCATACTTAACATCATGATGTTTAGTTATGTTTAAGGAGAAATGTCCTTTCTCCTTAACGTACTCACATGTTATCATAGTTCATATACAAGAAATACACAAGAGCCAATTCATTTTAAATAAGGAATTCTAAACTTTTAACAAAATAATGCTCATATTTCCTTCCGTCGACAGTCCAAATGGAAAGTTACACCACACAAATCACAACAATAGGAAGTAATTTCACAAAGTTTCAATTTTTATCATGAAAATAGATTTCATAAGTAAGAATCATTTTGGGAAATTCTTGCAATTTATAGGAACACATCAAGAGCACTAGCTAAACATACCAACACCTCTTAAGATTGACCCTACATTAATGTCACATCTGGGTAGCACCCCCTAGACGTAACCAATATTGTTATCCTCTTTGAGGACTAAGACTAGCCTCTTAGCTTACATCATTACACCCATAGACCAAAATATAGAAGATTTAAAAACATTTCATTACTTCAACATTGAGGTTTAAATAGCCCTCTACATACGTAATATTTATATCGAGTATCTACAGACCCTTTGTATAGGAAGATTACACAGTTTTATACTTTTATTGCACATAGATATACAACATATAACATTCTCAAATGGATGTCTCATATCATAACCATCAAAAAAGAGTATAACAATTTGGGCCTAACCCATACATCAATGTAATAAAGCATCATATAGCCTATACAATTTTTAGTACTCAAATGAAAAGAAAAGAACATAGAAGTATTAAGACTAGAACAACATCATAATCTTGATAGTGACATTGCCTTCTGAAAGTGAAGACCTGCCCAACTTGAATGAATGAGGATTTCAAGTCTTCCTTCAAAGTTGTCTCGAAAGTCCTTCAACGATCGAAACCTAAAAGTTTTTGCAAAATGTTAGAAAATGGGGTTACTACACCACTTGTACTAAGTATGAGACCATATGCACAACTATCATGAAATCATGCTAAAAAGGACAATTCATTAAAGTATGCAATTTACTTTGAAAATCCTTATGCACATTAAAGAACACCATGCCAACCAATAAGACATATTCATTAAGTCAAAACTATATATATCGGAAGACCAACAATATTAAATCTTGTCAAGTCAACATGCATATAACATAATTGAACGTATAGTCAATACAACCCTATAATCGAGTTATTCTAACAACAAGCATGAATAAGATTTTATTAAAACAAAACCAAAGTAAAATAATTACACATGAACCCTCATTAAGTCAACTAGTACAATGACCAAGCAAAGCCCCATAACCTTACTTAATCAAGTAAACCCAACAATAATCAAGTCCAACATCCAACTTTTCATAGCATATCATTAGGAGTACATGTCATTATACTTTTAAAATGGATACTACACATATTCATAAGCGAATTCAACATCATACAATACTATCAATCTGAAAGATAATCATATATATATCATGTACCATTATAAGCATATTCATATATAATAACATCCTCGTAAGACTTACCTCAAGTCTAACTAGTGCAATGTTTAGGAAGAGTCCCACACTCCTGCCAAGACTAAGATAAACCCCTTAAGTTATCCTAGTTAGAGTTCATTCCTTTAGTTCATTGTACCTTTTGGTAACATCTTTCCTTAACTGACATAAACCACATGAGATAATGTGGAATCCGGTGTCATGGAAACCTATACCAAAGGAATACGGACTAGTTTCCAAGGTAGTAACAAAACATGAACATAGAAACTATGTGGATCCACTAACTAGTATTCTTATGGGGGCAACATAGTTCAAGAACTAACAAATATTGTTGGGACCCTCTTTATTAACATTCATTATATTCTCCAATCTCAATAGTATATTAGTGATCCTACCTTACATATGTGGGAAGGGACATTCCTCAGTCTAGCTCAGTCGGTGCTAAGCTAGAGTCCCTTTTTTGAAATGTCTTAAATGTTTTTATTAATCATCCTAACTTAATGTAGGTCATAGGGTCTATCCATTGTATATTAATCATCTTAATAACTAAATAATAATTGCATGAGTATAGTACTTTCATTATAATTCACATAAGTGAGGTTAGCACAATTACATAGTCACATCACGATAAGGCACATTGGTATGTATCACCATCCATATAACATTTAAATATAACAAAAAACCTCATAAACAATATTCAATAAATTTCAATTAATCTTAATAAAAAGTATACTTTAATGCAATATCATCACTTAATCACAATTTACCACAATTAATGTAAAGAATAGGATTCACAAGATTTACCAAGTCTCATTCATAATCCATCATCAAGGTCTTATCATCAACCCTTAAATCAACCCAATAAGGGTTTAATATCATCATACAACAATAACCATCACGATAAAAAAGTCAATTGAATCACTACACTACAGTCCATCAGTAGTTCATAACTTAAGATAAGAGACCTAGGTCAAATCCATAATCTACGTCATAACCTAGATCAATTTCTCAAGAACTAGCATGATAAGACTACAATTAATCGTAATATATTCTTAATGTATACAATAGATTCATGGAATAGTAATTAAACCAATAATCAAGTCTATTGAACAAACACTACACAATTTTCATCAAGATCAGAACCTAGGGTTAAGGGGAAAATGTCATTTTCTAAAAACAACACCAATCCATCAATAAGTAGTGTAATATATTTATAATTAATTATTTAATAATCAATAAAATCTAAAGAAACCGTAAACAAATCAATTTTAAAGATCAATTTCGAGATTTGAAAGGGCCTCACTTGAATTTCATACTTTTGAAACCAATTTGATGGAACCCTTTGGGGAAAGAGGTCCCAAAGGTGAAAGTAATCTCATACCTTATTTTTTTATGAATATTTATGGAGAAACCTTGGTTATTTCATCCCTATACCACTCCTTCACCTTTTCTTCTGTGGTATTCTTCAACTTCGAAGAAAGAAAGAGGAGAGAAGGAAGAGTGTTTGTGTTTGGAAATTATGAGGGCTTAGGTTAGTTTAATTAGCTTAGGTTATTTATATAGGTTGTTTACTAACTTTATTAGACCACTGTTAACAACAAATTAATTAAATATCCACTTAATAAATTAAATTCACTAAACTTAAATCGTGCAGTAAAACAATTGTGCATAGACGACACCCCGATGGACGCCCTGTTTGTCAATCGATAGATCATGGGACCAATCGTACTTTTGGTCCATTATTGATTTAAGAGTCTTGTCAAAAAATTATTTTGCCAAATATTCTATGTTTTCATCAACGAAGTCAATCAACTTCCCGTGAATTTGAACATGGTCCGTTGATTGCACTCGTTTGTGCACACTCCCTTGGGCAGTCTTTGACCAAAATGCAACGGTCCTCTTCAAGGGCTTTTGGTTGGTACTTGGAAAGTCATACATGAAGTTTATATTATGAATCAACTCTAATACGTGTTAGACATTGTTCCACCAAAATTCATCAATTTACGACTCCTAAAAGTTAGTGAAATAGGCTAAGGCACACTAGTACTTCCTTGAACTAATTTCTGGACATCATGGACATTCATTGATGTTTTGACTCCTAAACTTCATAAATAACTTACATACCTTAAAATTGACCTCAGAACATTGTCTAAACCTTTCGACACCTATTTAGACTCTAGAATATGTTTTACACTACACCATTTTAGGTCTACAACCACACTATTTTTGTACTACACTTATAAAGTTTTTCCTAAAGTAGTATTGGGAACACTTTTAAAGCATACCTGAAATTTTAAATTTTAACCTACGATAATTTTGGAAATACTTCAAAAGTGTACTCTTTAATGGTATAAGCTACACTTTATGAGTGTTGTTACAGTATGATATAATTGACACCACCTATTTACATATATGACCACACTTCTAAAATGTCTTATTTTTATAATTAAAAAAACAACACCTTATACCTGTTCCCTTAAAAATTTTCACTAAAGTATGTAATTTTATCACTCTCCCTCCAATATATTTTTCTACACTCTTCCCGCTCTCCTCATATTTGTTGGCGGACAACAAAGATAAAGATATTAAAGTCGCGACACATCTACTTGTCAGTCGCTTATCCTCTTTTACGTCACTTTCGTACTTAAATTTCCTCTTTTACTTATTTAATATAGATCATTTATGAAGAACCAAAGAGAGCTAAAGAACAAACGTTAATAGGCCTGAAGAACAACTTCTCTTTTCCGATACATATTGTGAGAAAAAAGGCTGAAGAGTTGAAGTCGACCAAGAATAGAGCTGAAGAGTTGAAGTCATACTAATAGCTCAAGTCATTTTCTCCAATTACGATTTCTAGAAGAGTAAGTACAATTCTCTTTTCCGATACTGATTTTGCACTTTGGTATCGCAAACAGCACCGTCTCTTGTTACTGAGTGTGTCAATTTTTATGTTTCTGTGTTAGACAATGAACTGAATACTTTTGGGTTGGTGACAAGACAATGGGATCGAAATAGCCAATTAGTCTTTTCGTCACACTTTCTCTCAAGTTTTGACAGAAGAATATGATTTAAAATAGATTTTATTGGAGTAGGTTTTATCAGGTATGAAATTTCATTCTAAACTCTAAATTTTAGCTCTAGGGTTTAGATATTCTTGTGTTTTTATACAATTTTTAGGAGTATGAATTTTATGTTAGATTCATCAGTTGATTTTTAGGACTGTAAGCCGTCGTTACTCTTAAGACGCCCGCTTGTAATAACCTCTTTTTCACTTGCTTAAGGTGGTTGGCGAAAAAAGTTCTGCATTGTACTTCGTCGTTCATAGACCAACATTTAGATCAGGTCGAAATAAAATGAGTTTTATATATATATATATTTCTATATATATATAATATATATATAGATTATGACTATCATATATATACTAATATATTATCTTTTAGAAGTCACATTCAAGGAGGGAAGCGTCAAAGTGCCTGTCCATACAAGAGTATCAAATGATTTCTCTAATTTGTTTGTCTAACAGATCGACTTGTCTCCAATCTTTGTTCGAGTACGAGATTCTATCCGGAATTATCATCCTATGTTAGTGTTAAACATTCTTGGCGAAGATCGTTTCCCTTTTCTTCCCATTCCGGTTCACTTCCTGAAGAAAGGTAATGTTGTTTTCAATATAGTTTCCGTTGCATATTAACTCTACCCTCCAGTGACTCCACTTATGTGTTTACGTTATCTATGTTATTGTATCCCCTGACCTCACTTGTGGGGTTACACAGTTTTTTTTTGTTGTAATAACAATAGTGCATATAGTTTAATGTCAAAATCTTAACATTGAAGAGAACCATTAGGCTTTGATTCGTTGTGTTACGTCATCAGTAACATATCACAACCTGCACATTGAAGAGGATTTTTTTTACTTGGTTAGATATCAAATATCGGTCTATCTTCCGTTGGTGGTTGTTGGTTTGTGAACAAATATTTTTCCCCTGCTTCGTCACAAATGATTTTGTAAATATGTGAATATGTGGTCCTTCGTTTGCGTTTCATGTTAGATACTTAAGATTTTCCTTGTTCTTATTCTGATTGTTGGTTTTGTTGCTTGTCCATGTTTAAGATCTTTCTTGCTATACTAGGTAGATCTTTAAATCTCTGATATTGTTGCATGTCTTCTTAGTTAATAGCTATGTTACTGATGCAATCAATTAATTGATAAGCTTCTCTAAATATATGCACTTTCTGTATTTTAATTGTCACCACAATCACATGAATCTCCTCTATCTTTTAAATTACACTCCAACGTACCCTCCATTCTTGTTGAATCATGTTCTTGAGACCTAGCGAGTTAGTAAAATGACCTTTGTGATCCCACACCTCTATAAGTAACTTAGTGCTTTCAAAATTGCTGCGATTTAAGATTCCATGTTTGTCATGTTGCCTATGGCTTCTACATATACTATATCTCCTTGGCTTCCTCTAACACAAAATCCATAAGAGCTCTCTCCTCGGTTGCCTTTGCTAGCACCATTCGTATTTACACTTTACCCAACCTTCCCCTTGTAATAGATGACTTTACTATATAATAGTAGAGATTTGGTTTATACTGTTGATAAATAAAACATCCCCGACTAATGGTAAGGAATAACTCTTAACCATGTATATTGGCTCTTATAAAGTTAATAGAGCACTTCTTGGCAAATAGAGAGGGGATTCAAAGATTAGATACCAACTAAATTAACCTGAGAGAATAACCATGACACAATTGATATATCACTCGTTTGTAATGCTTTAGCGAATGCTTTCTCATACTTGCGCTCCCCTAACTGTCTACATATCTCATTGGTTGGATCTGAAGGTGTCTCAATATTTTCATATAGCAATGTTCCATTGTTAATGTGGTTGAGAGGTTTGCTCATTGGGTATTTCATCGAGACACTGCAAGGGCAAGCAACTGCCTCATACTATCAGCATGCTCTCCACTAAATGTCTGTGTCATTGCCAATGCTGAATTGATCACATCTATCCGAGAAATTGCCAAAGGTTAATGCACAGACTCAAATTGTTGTTGTGCAACAACTGTATGGTCAACAATGCCTTTATTAAATGTTGAATTTCTTTCTCAAACATTGACTTGCATGACATCTTAAAGGTAGGGATCATTGAGACTTTCAAAGTAGATTTCAGTGTTTCATGTAAAGTTTGCTTGCTAGAGGTTTGGAATTGTGTTTGGATTTGTTGTCACGTACATAGCTTACATTTGAGTTTATTGATTTCGTCTAGTTGGTTCACTACTTGTCACCAACTCCTTTTACACCGATAAGATTTAAACAATTTGACTTTCCTTTGGGAAATATCTAGTCCAGAATGCTTCGCGTCTATCCTGAGAGCTGATCCAACTCGACTCTTGTTCTCTATCAAGTTCCTTTTCTCTAGCCCACGCATTTCATGGTTTGTGGCATGCATTTTCAGCACCACCACTTGTTTGATATGTGAGTGTTGTTAGTCTTTCAGGAAAAAAGGTTTATTCTGATTCAACTTGATTTTTATATTCTTAGTAAGTTCAAGTTCTAGTCCCAGAAGTTTTTTCTCTTCTTTAAGAGTAGTAGTCAAAGATGTTCCAGCCACATTTAAGTTGAGGGAAAAACTTGTAAATGCAGGGAATATTTAAAACTATTACTTGTAGTAATAACCTTAGACCTCTCTGGAATTTGTTGTTTATTCTGAATATGATGCTGAAGGTTGTATCATCGGATCCATGGTGTTGATTCGATTTTCTACAATAGCTAGATGGATCACTGTTCATCTGTGACTCGTTTGTGTCTACAATTGGATTCTCTTAGGAAAACCCAATGATCAAGCAGTTGATACTAAGAGTTGCGAGCATTGTGGGTCTCGGCTATTGTCAAACTAGGTCTCTGTGAAAAGGAAGAAATATAAATTTGCTATCAATTATGCGACCAAGACTAGATGGTAATTGTAGATGGTAAGATATATACTTTGGATGATTTTTTACATTTAGATTGCTGAGAGATTCCCCTTTGTAGTCTCATTTGGGGTCTCCTCCATCTAAGGTTTATTCCAAGCTTAGAGTTGTTATTTTCTACCGCTGCCCGAGGTAACGTGCTTGTCAATATTGCAGTTCTCTGTTGATTTATGGAACATGTTTTAAGGTATCAAATTACCTGATCAGATTTGGTGCTTTAACTTTTTGGGGACATCTCTGAGACTTCTTGATTAAGTAAGTCCTTTTGTCAATCGATGAATACTTTGGTATTTGGAGTGTACTGTGACATACAGGTAGACATATGCAGGCGCGCATGAACATATTACTCTTCGGTATCTCAGTAGTGTCATGATTATAGATTTGTTAGTATGAGATCTATGCTTATGTTTACTATGGTGATTTGTACTATTTATGTCGTCTGTTTTTATGCTAGAGATTATGATTACTTTTATAAGTAGTTTAGGCTAGGGTACCATTGCACATGTTTTGTTTAAATTTTAGTTATTCTCTGTCAACTCCTAGTTAAGCTCTTCACCGCTCTCACTACTCACATGTTCTGATAATGTTTGTGTATATATTCTTTGTTGTTCCGCCAGCCACATGTTAATTCTCACATTCCATTTCTTGTCGACTACTAGATGTCGATGAACCAAGGTAAAAGAGGTGAGACATATGAACATCATTCTTTTTGCCTTCGATACATCGCTAACAATTTTGAAGTCGTCAACGAGTAACACATTGAGGCGGCAGAGTTGAAAGTGCAATGAGCAACTCCATCATCAGTGTCTTCTCCAACCGACTTCTTCTATGAAGACACGTAAGTATAGATCTCTTTTTCGATACCACTACGTTTCTCGTCCAGTTTCAGGTACAACGAAGAAGACATCTTCTTCCAATTCTAAATCGTTCCATTTTGCTTTTCGTTTTGATTTTGTCTCCTGGTTTTACACTGTAAAAGGAATTGGAATTACCTCCACATCAATGACTTTTCATATTGGAGGCTGTTCATTATCATGTGCCCCTATATTACATTTTGTCGGCTGTAGCTCCTTGCTCCGTGACATTCGAACGTGTTTCTTTCAATGTTAGTCCACAATTCTTGTACACATGTGGGTGTCCGAACTTGTTCTCTAGCCAATAGAACCTTCACATTTATGTACCGTGGGGCACCTATATAGATTACATTTTCGTGCCTGGTATGAAATCGTAATTCCAATTGCTTTATTGTAAATTTCGAAAACTTTGAAAATATTTTAAACGTGGAGGTCAGTAGGGTTTGACGCCCCACCCCCTCACTATTAAGAAAGCTATAATAAATTAAATTACAAAAGGAGTGAGGCACACGAGTTCAAACTGAGTGCCTTTAGCGCCGATTCTCTAAAACACTACAAGCACAGAATTAATAGGAACTGAGAAAGAGTGGGATTCAAACCCACAACCTCTTGGTCAGAGTTAAGGAAAAAATAAAAAGGAAAAAATAAGGGTTGAGGCGTGTTGTAATCGAACCCACGACCTCTAGGCAGAATAAAAAGGAATTAAGGAGAAATGTAAAGTAGGGCTGTGGGGGTTCGATCAGAAACCCTCTTGGTCAATACAAAAAGTGTTTAAGGAAAAAGGAAAATAAAAGAAAATGAGTTTGTGGGGTTTCTATTCCACGTCCTCTAAGTCCCAATGAAAAAAAAATAAATAGAGAAATCAAGGAAAATTAAAAGAAGGCGTGGGGGCTCGATTATGGGTCCCCAAGCCGTGTGGGTCAAACTAAATTAAATAAAAATGTAAGTGTTCTTCAAGGAATTCAAAATCTGGTTCCCTTGCCCAATTTCCTTATTGATACATAAGTCATACATGAATAAATGTTCAAATAATGTTGCCTATATAGATCGATATGAAGGGTTTGGCATAAATACCAGAGAGGTGTTAAAGTTATGAAGAGACCCAGTCTCTATAACACTTATGAAAGTATTGGATTAACACGCCCTTAATACTAATAATTGAGCTTAGACAAATACGTGCTACTAGTGCGGTATAGCATGTCCTCATACTAGAAACCATCTTCCATGACGTATGAGTTGAATGAAATGGAACTTTCTACTGAGCACTGATAGGCTAGCTATTAGCGGTGATGCCTTCTTTTTGGAAGGGAGGAGGTTCACGTAACTCTCATGAGATGAGACTGTCTGGAGATATACCACTTTTTGGTGTGGGGCATACATTGGATTTCATGATACTCACATTATCTATGTCGGTTAAAGTTAAAGTTCCCAATGAATGAATGAGGTGAGCCTCAAATGATGCACATAATGAAATGAATGATACCCAAGTGTAGAATAGGATAACACGAGTGGTCTAACTTACTTAATTGCCACTAGTTTTAATTTTTTTCTGACTCATTGCTCAGTGAACTCGATGAAAGTCTTAAACGACCTCCTAATAGTGCTTGTGTTTACACTACTTATGAATGAATGAAATGAATTCTGTATGAATATGAAGTAGACTCTCTACCGTTTCTAAAAAAGGATTCCTAGTTGAGGTCCCATATGTTTAGCCCTCATTTTTGGAAGTCTTAATTCATGTCCCATGATTCCAAGGTCTTATTGCATATGAACAATGATATGAAAGATGTTATGTGGCTATATCAAGATGTTCTTTGTTTCTATGTGTAAGATGTTTGGTGGTGTGCAATATAATATTTAAGATGATACATGTTACTCTCATGGAATAACTTTTGTAATCCAAATTTGGTAAGTCCCCTGACTTTCCTAATAAAAATTTGGCAAGTCCCCTGACTTTCCTAATCCAAATTTGGCATGTTCACTGACTCGAATTTTTATAAATCATGTTGTTAGGAAAGAGCTATAGTTACCCATGCATGTCCTTGGTGTGTGCTTGCAAATACCCATACTTAGTACAAGTGTATACTAATCCCATACAATATCTACTTTTAGGTGTAGGCACAGGTGGACGTTAGAGCTAACAGTATGATGGTGCAGCTCTCTAGATGTGGAGCTTTCATCCAGAGTTGGTAGGACTTCATGCTTTTGAGGATGTCTACTATTATTATCTAGATTAGTTATAGGATTAATCTAGTAGAGTATGTTCCACTAGCGTTTCTTTCCCGTTTTATTTCAAACATATTTTTGGTGCCATTTTGGCAAGTATACACTTAATGCAGTATTGAACTTTTTTTTTTCATTTGATGATGTTAATGTTAGATGGTTGATTGTGAACGTTTAAGAGTTTAAGTAGAATGTCTTATATGAATTTTTAGTAACAAAAAGATCAAATTTTCCGCTAAAATGAACCTAGATGAAGTATCTATGATGTATGTATGCTTTTATGTGACCCATGAGAGTTCAACGACGCCGGTCTCATTTAGGGTCTACACTCCAGTCGTGACACCTTACCGGCAGCATAACTTGTTATGCCACAACCTTGATATGATGCACATAGAAAAGAAAAAAGTTGATATCATACTTGGAACTCTTTTTGATATTTTTGAAAAAACAATGAATCGTGTAAAAGCCCTGTATGATTTCAAAGATAAGGAATCAGAAAGAAACTTCATCCAAAAGATACAGAAGATATTAAGAGAACAAAGTTCGTAAACGTGTGATTCTCAATGAAAAATACAGAAAAATCAATCTTCTGTGGAGTTTGAAAAACAGCCAAACTACCTGATGGTAGTTCCTCGAATATGTCTTTGTGTGTGCACTTAGATGAAAAAAGAGTGTAGTTATAAAATCCATGATGCTCATTTCATGTTACATTACTTGCTTCCAATACCAATCAGAAGCATTCCTCATGATCATGATGTTATTTCTTGATTTGTCTATGTTCTTTCTTCAACCGTTTGTATCATAAAGTAATCATATTTGAGGAACTGGATTTCCTAGATGTAGAGATTATAAATACAACAAATCAGTTGGAGAAAATGTTTCCTCCTTCATTTTGATATAATTATTCATTTGGAGAATAAAGTGAGATTAGGAGGTCCAATTAAAAATCGATTGATGTATTTCACTGAAAAAGAAATGGCTAAAATTTATCCTCCTAATATTTGCATCAGTGTGTGCATACCAGATTTAACAAAAGAGCTCGAAATAATGATGAATGTAACCTATGTGATGCAAATTGTGAGTTTGTTTTCTAACAAAGGATTTCTTTTTGGAGAAAATAAAATTGATCCAATCATTTTAGATGACAAGTCACTATGTCAGCACATGCATACTTATTGGGAAATTGTGACGATGTTAAAGAATATATTAGGTACCTTAATTTGAATATAGTATTCTTTTTGTATAATGAATTTTAAACCAAAAAAGTACTTGTTGTGTAGATAGCATGAGCAATAGGTTAATAATCAGCCATAGATATCTAAATGGACCAAATACTAGAATCATTGTCAAAACTTCTCTCAGTGGTTTGAAACTCGTGTTTTGCAAGAGGATTTGCCTGATTATACAAAACAATTGTCTAGAGGACAAAATTTTGTTGTAAAAAATATATTATGGGCATTTCTCAGTGGATAAAGATTCCATGTTACGTAGCGGGATGCAAGGCAGAACACAAAATAGTGGTGTTAGACTAATTTCCTCAACTACAAGCTTTGCAAGCTCAAAGGATAGAAATTCGATTGCTACTGATTTGACTTATTAAGGCAAAATAGTTGATATTGTTGAATTATACTATTACAATCATTTGAAGGTTGTTCATTTTAAGTGTTATAGGTATGAGGCTCATAAAAATGATGCTTTTTGCCTTACTTATGTCTATTTTAAAAAGATATGGTCTCAGGAAAAAACCTTTTGTGTTTGATCTCAAGTACAACAATGCTTCTATGTGCAAGATCCATATGATCTAGATAAACATGATGTTATGAAGACTGTTCCGAGAGACTCGTTTAACATGGATGATGAAGTTGAATCTTATCTCTCCGAAAGGTATGAAAACGAGCCATCTGAACATTTGATGGGACAATCTATACAAAAAGATAATGGTAAAGTAATCTTAACAGGGAATGATGTACCAGAAAAAATTATTGATGTGCCATCGGAGGAATTTGTCACTCAACAACTTGATGTCGAGTGTGAAGAGAAGTTTGAACATGAGTCTACCGATGAGTTTGAAGACGAGTCTGAAAATGAGTATGAATATGAGTTAAAAGATGAGTTTGAAGACAACTCTTAAAATGAGTATGAAGATGAGTTTGAAGCCGAGTCTGAAGAAGAGTTTGAAGATGATGCACCATGAGTTTCATTACTTTTGTGATGATCATATAGTTATCACTTATTTTTTTTGTTATTTAATTTTTGTCTTGGTACAAATACATTAAGATATCTAATATGTGGAATTGAATATTAGATCACTATAATGCTTAAGTATTATTTGTTGGCATTTTTCATGAGTCCAATTGTTATTTTGATAAGTAATTTATGTTGGCTTATTATCTTATTATTATTTTATTGAGGAACCTTTACCTCTAGCTCATTATTTCTTTATTTGGTTGTTTGTTATTGATATACTTATTTGTTTCCTTTTATAATCAGGTTGTAAGCATTAAAAGAAATACAGTGTGATATGTAGTTTGAAGTCGCTTTAGGTTTTGTCGTAGTACCGAGTTTCTCTCTTAGAGAGAGGTAAAACTCTTTACTTTTAACTAAAGTAATGAGAAGATGTCCAGTTTTGGAGTTGAATCTATGGAATGTTTTTGCTGTAATTCCCCTAAACTTGACACTATTGAACAATTTTCTACTTTGGAAATTTTATAATAAAGGTTGGGGGTTTTTTGCTGTTTACCTGGGTATTCAAAAGTATTATATTCTTCTTAAATACGTGGTGATGAGATGGTGGAATAGTGTGCACAGGAATGAGAATGTTTGGTTGTTTCACAATGCCTAAGTTAATATGATTTTTGTTGGCTTCTTATCTATTTAATATTTTAGTGAGGAACATGTACTTCTAGTTGATTATCAGTTTCTTAGTTGTTATGGTTGAGTACAGTTGTACATAATATGCATTATATTTACAAATGGTGAAGTGAAGCACGACTCCATTAGCAAATAACAAATTTTAACACAAGAACAGTTTCAGAATCTTATATTTTTATCAATAAGAAATTAGATTGTTTCCCAGGTTATATCAACAGATGATTACCACACAGTATGTGATTCTTGACATGCTTGTTGATGTTGCACCTCTATGTTAATTAACCTACAAGAACTCAAGAATTAAACATAGAAACTCAAAAGAGGCACTTTGCAACAGAAGTACATGACACATAAGTGTGAAATGAAAAAAATTACAAACTTTCTTGACAATTTAGTATTATACTGTTAGTGAAATGTCAATAGTCAAAATTATCCTTATGAATTAATCCATTGACACAAAACACATATGTTGATACAAACCCCTAAAATGATACTTCTTATATTCTAGAAATATTCTTCAACTGAACTTCTTCAGTCAACATTTACCCTAAGGTAGTATTCTATGTCTCTGTTACAGGGAACGGTCATTAGAAGCCTATGACAAAGATTATTCTAATGATTTTGTTATAACAATCATTTTCCTAATCGTCTACATCTATCTAACGCCACAAATTTATCATCTTCGGACTTGTTTTAAATCACTAAAGAGGATTTTTCTAAATGAAGGGAAATAATGACATAAAAGTTATTGCTTACACTTTTGAATATCAATAATGAATTAACAAGATCAGAAATGGTTGTACAGGTTATAAGATCAATTTACTTTTTGCTCAAGGGATATTTTGTTTGTACAAGTTATAGACTATGTTTAATGTACTAGCAGTTCTGGAAATTCCACTGCTGCAATATTATACAGTACTGGAAATTCTAGTAACTTAGCCGCTGCAATATGCTATAATAAGCTACCCATCTGTCAACCTTGTTTCAGAATTATATTATTTTTAGTTCTTTCTCTTAAAAAACCTTATTATTTTGTTGGTTTACTTACTAAAAGGAAAGAAATTAAAGATATTAAAACAAAGCGAGAAAAATGAATTCAATCAATAATACTAATAAAAAGGGTTCTAATCCAAACACAGCTGAAAGTCCATTTATGAACCTGGATGTTAATATGCAATACCAATCAAATGCTGAATTGGCCAAAAAAATCAATATTAAGAGAGAACAACTTGCAAATGAACGCCATTATAGATCTAAAAAAGAGTAGGCACTAATACAACATAAAGGGAAGAATTCTAAGGATTTCGTTCCATAACAAGGAAATAGTCAATTACTTGGGCACAAATTAGTAATTCAATTGTGTTCAAGGGAAGAGATTAGAACCTAACATATGATTTCAGGGAAAGGACAAACTAAACAGAGGTTATTTCAATTTGAAGAGTCCATTCAAGATAAACAAATTAAACATCCTATGAACTCTAGTTTCCACACGTCATTCAAGAAAGATGTTACTGCTTCAGTACATGTGACTGGAACAACACTAAGTAATGGAGTGGTACAACATGATATTGAGGATTTACTAAAGTTCAAACATGTGAAGAGGAAGTCGGTTCGGCCAGCCACCACTATTGGTAAGTTCCAGGATAAGCAACATCTAGGTAATGGAGTGGTACATAATGAACATGATATTATTACTCTACCAAATTGCAAGCAAGTAAAGAGGAAGCCGTTCACACCAGCTAGTACTATTGATAAGTTTCAAAAAAATCAAGGGATACACCTATATGATGAAACAATATATGATAAACATACAACAACTGATTTAGAATTTATGCATAATCTTATTTTTAATGAACACAACAAAAGATTTGATGATCTTCTGGATCAAGAAGAACTTCGTGGAGATGAATGTGTTGTCGAAGAGGAAATTAACATTGATTGTAATTCAAAAGGTATGTATTAAACCTTGTAAGATTTAGTACTCGTTATAAAATAATTTCTTATTTCCTGTTTGTTACATCAACCTAGAAATATCTAAGCGAAAAAGAGTTCGTGGACAAAAAACATGTAAGGATATTCATGCAAGAAATTTGAAAGAAAGAAAGGAGATGACATTTGATATAGGACAAGAAGCGGGACCAACTAATAAGATAGTGCCACAATTAAGCGACTTTATGTGAACAATTACAAGGAATCGTAGATTCATTAGCTTGGTGTACAATAGTTGGATAGTCCAAATGTCTAATTCCAATAGAAGAAAAGAAGTGGGTGATGATTGGTCTTCGTGATGCTTTGAGGCGACACATACAAAAAATTAAGAATATCTTTTTGGATAAAAAAAATTACCCTTTAGGAGATGCTAGCAAAACGTCCTGATTGCATTTCGGAGAATTAATTCCACCAGTTGATCGAGTATTGTAAACACCCAAATATTTGAGTAAGGATAAAATATTGTATTTGTACTCATCGACATATTTTTTATTATATTTATTATTATTTATTTATCAATTGAATTTTCTCTTTTTATTGAATAATAGTCCATATACGGGATGCATTCTCAGTATAGGAAAAAACATAAGTGGATGCATCGAATGTAACCTATTAATTTTGCTAGAGTACGCGTGGCATTAGTAATACTTACCTGGCATTTCTTCAAAATTTTGGACTTTAGTAGAACATACTGACTTTTTTTTAATTTCTTTTAATATAAATTATAGCGTGCATCCAAAGACAATAAAGAAGAACCATAAAAGCCTGAAATGTTAATTGCAACTCGTACCAAGATAGGAAAGGAATTCCAGAGTGATACCCAAGTTGCTATAGTAAGTTTGTTTTGAAGAGGATTAATAGTGAATTTGATTTAGACTTTAAATTTATATATTGTAGAGGGTTTGACTCCAATGAATTTTATCACGTCTGTCTTCTTCTTCTTGTTCTTGTGCAAGTTCAATGAGATATCAATTCTTTGTCGATATCGCTGAATTGTTTGCTATGAAAAATTGTCATATTTTATAAGTTCTTGATCTCTATCATAGAACTGTAAATGAAATAGTACTTACAATTCAGCGTGGATGCCAACTTTTTTCAATAGGATGAACTTTAGAATCGCCAAATTTCTGGGGAAACAGCTGATGATGATTTAGGGCAGTGTTTTGTAAGAGGCATCCTGTTCGACTTAGGTGCTATGGTAAATTAGTGACAACAAGTTCTTTGATGAGAGATGAGGAAATTAATAATCTAAAATAAAAAAATTCAAATAAAATCACTGCTCTAAAGGAAGAATTGAGGGAAGAAATGTAACATTCCTTCACTCAATTGCTGCAAAAAATAACTGATTGATTTTCAAGATATACCACGGTGTGTTGGATCTAACCTTGCTTCACCTATTGATGCAAGTAGCGCACAAGTTGTAAGAGGACAAATATTTCATATTTTTTGGGGTCAACTCATGATTCAGTTTTTCAAAAGGTATTGTGTATTTTAGATTCTTTGTTGATAGTTTGTATATTGTTTTTCTTCAATTTGAGTTGGTGTTCTTGTTAGAGAAATTCTTAACTTATTCTAATATCTTGAACCTTTGAAATTTCAATTTGTACTTTGTTTTAGTTGTATGGGTGTTATATTGTGTTGAAGGAGGACTTTAGTGATTTCTGGTTGTAGTTGTGTACTTTTTTCCCCTACTATTTTACTGCTTCGATAGTTTGCATATTGTTTTACTGCTTTGAATTTTGAATGGGAATATACTATTGTCGATGTGAGTGTTCTCATGCCCAACATGTTGTCACTGGTTGACTTATTATATATTTGTGTCTCCATACTATCCTTATTTATTGAATTCTACTTTTCCGATCCATCTTGATTATTGGTTGATACTGCATAGCAAGATTAATGAAATCATTAGAACTAGGGACTGTAGATTTAGTAGTTATACCGTTGTGATGAGTATGTAGCTTCTGCAAAGTTTCCTTAGGAGATGTTGCTTTGTCCATGCTATATTGAACTTAATATTTGAAAGAGACTTGATTTCAATTCGATATGTTATTTCTGATGGTATTTATAATCAAAGTATATTATAGTGATATTGACGTTCTTCCCATGTTATGTTCTCTCCCTACATACAATAAAAACTTTGTTGTCCAACATGTGATTTTGTCTAGCAATTTTGTGAGCAGTGGTTGACATTGGGTAACTGACACTCTTTGTAGTCTAATATTGTTGTCCGCTATGTGCCATCCTTATAGTGCAGTGAAGTAGAATTCTAAATGTAATGTAATGCTTTTTATATGGCCATGTGTTGTTTGATCAGTCATTGAGATCATGTCATATTCCACTTTATTCTTTTCCAATAAATTTCATATTCTCCCTTTGTTGCTATATAGGTAGTTATCACACCATTCCCAGTTGTTTGTATCTTTGTTACTGATCGTCTGAGGTTTTCCTTCTTTCACCCTCGTTGTGCTTCATTTTCATGCTCTAGTGATTAGTTTGGAACTCCCTATTGGATGGCCATTTATTAGTGGACTGTAAATATTCCAGTAAGCATAGTGCATGGTTTGGTGCTCAGACTATTTTTTGAAGTTGATTTATGTTTCACGTTATGAAATATTTCCTCCTTTTGCAGTGGTGGAAATTCAGCAATAGACTTCTCAATTACCTCTTCTTGTTGAACCTATTGGTTTTGATCTTGTCTAAGTTGCCATTGTTGTACTATTTTCTGAGGCAAATTTGTCTTGTTTTAGACCCTCTTCTTCTCCAGTGTTGTCGCTTCAGGTTCGGATTGTTTTCTACTACAATGATGTCCAACTTGTAAACATGTATTGAAGTACTCTGGACCCAATCATACCATACCTTTTGGTAAAAAGAATTCCTGTAGGATATTGATCTTTGACTATTTCTCGAAGAGGGAGTGTGAAATCAATCTCTATAAGAACCCTGGCATATGAAATTCTCTCTTCTTTGTTTGTATATTAATTTGCATACACTAGAAAGCCTAAGGTAGTTCTTATTCTGGTAACTAAGTCCATACCAATAGTTGAGGTGAAGGTTTGGCATCTTGACCCACAGTGGTACAAAATTTAGTACCGCGTTGGCAAATTGAATGTTAGGTTCCCACACAATTAATGGCTTGTCTTGTTTGCAAAGATATGTGGCCCTAATCATTGTCTTCTTTGGTGCTAAATATAACTACAAAGTAGTCATCATTGTGATAGTAAAGTTTTTGTTTAGGCATGTAGTTCACTTGATAACCTATATATCGTTCAATTGCGCACTTAATAATTTTATTTTGAATTAGAAGGAAAATGTTGGTAATTGAATTTGAATTTTGGGCAGGAGTAAACTCGATCTACTGTAGTGAATGATGATGAGTTTTTGTATATTGTCATCTACTTTAGAATGACGCATTTGTTTTTGGAATTTATTGATATTAAAGATCTTTAAGCAATAACTTTCTAAGTTTTTGTTGTACCTGACATGTTTCTTGAAATTTATTTTAAATAAATAGCTTCGATTCTAATTATTAGTTAGTTTGGGCTTCAGTTCACTTGTGTGTGTATAGATTATATATAGATATATATATAATATATATATATATATAATAGATATTATATATATATATATATATAACATTCAAACGTGTAATGTTTAAGTTACACAATATAAGTGTTGCTTCAATGAGATATAAAGTTACCTTTATCCGTCTTTCTTTAAAAGGATATAAATTACAATTTATAAGTATTGCTCTAAATGAGATATAATGTTACACTTTCTAAGTGTTGCTCTAAATGAGATATAAAGTTACACTTTCTAAGTGTTGCTCTAGATGAGTTATAAAGTTACACTTTATAAGTGTTGCTCTAGATGAGATATAAAGTTACACTTTATAAGTGTTGTTCTAGATGACCTATAAAAGGCAACACTTTGTAAGTGTTGCTCTAGATGACCTATAAAACGCAACACTTTGTAAGTATGACCAACAACACTGTAAAGGCAATGTTTTACGTAGAGTCTAATAAAAAAATCGGTGTTGTTAATGCATAACAACAAAGTGTTCCCTTATACCTCGTTGTTTACACTTTATAAGTGTAGCCAAAGATGGAAACATTTAAAAAATGTTGCTTAATGTCAAAGGTTACACTTCTTTAGGCCACCCTCTAAAAAGTTTTGCTGAAAGTCCAATTGTGTAGCTTTTTATCAAAGGCCACACTTTTTGCTAGTTTAGGCTATACTTTAGTTGTGTGCCCGTAGGCCAAAAATGGTGTAGAGTTAGACTTGCAGAGTATCACATTTTCCCCCCTTAGCAACATTTGTCCCCGAATGACATTAAAATATTTTGAAAAAGGGATAAATAGACTCAAGACTAGAACCCCAACCAATCAACAATACATAACATCACAAGTTATCATATCAATCATGGTAGTCTTGCACATAATAAGTCAAAAACTTCAACTACCACATAGAAGACTCAAAATCATATTGTGAGGAATATCCTTCTCTCAACAACAAGAGCTCAACATACCATATGACTCAATCATGCCAAAACACAACTTACCAACATGTTCAATATCATTTCTCAAAGACTCACCGTATAAAAATGCACAACATAAATTAAAACAAGAAGAATTGCAATTTTTTCAAGTAAAAACCACACTTCACTGTAATGAAACCATAAAATGCACATTCTTGCAAAACGTCACACAAAATCAAAGCAACCTCAATTTTAGTCATTATTTTCATTATAGGAGGAATAAATAACCATAGTTATCAAATTGATAAGGGTAACAGGACTTCTTTTCGGCCTCGACCTCCCATGTTGCACCCTCAACTAGGTGATTCTTCCATAACACCTTAACGGAAACCACCTCTTTGTTCCTCAACTTTTTTACTTGTCTATCAAGGATTTGGACAGGAACCTCCTAATAAGAGAGGTTTTGTTGCACATCAAGACCCTCATTAGGAAGAATGGACTCGAGATCACCGATACACTTCTTAAGTATAGAATATGGAAAATCGGATGAACCGAAGATAGCTCACTAGGGAGTTTTAAGTCATAGGCTACCTTTCCAACCCTTTAAAATATTTCATACAGACACACATAACGAGGACTCAACTTCCCTTTCTTGCAAAATCCAACCACCCTCTTCATATGCGTAATTTTCAAGTATATGTTATCACCTTCTTCATACTCTAATTCCCTTCTCCTAGGATGGATATAATGTGAATAAAATGAGCAGATTTGGTCAATCTATACACAACCACCTATATGGAGTCATATTTCTTTTGTGAACGAGGAAAACCTACCACAAAATAAATATTGAGTTCTTCCCACTTCCAAGTAGGAACTTAAATTTCTTGAAGCAAACCACCCATCTTTTGGTGTTGGGCTTTCTCTTGTTGACAATTTTGACACTTAGCAACAAATTTCGCTATGTCCTTTTTCAAACCTTCCCAACAAAACACCTCATGAGGTCATGGTACATCTTTGTCAAACACAGATGAATTGAGTAATAGAACCCACGAGCTTTCTCAAGGATCTGATTCCTCAAACCATCTACATTGGGAAAAAAACCTTCCTTGATACTTAAAGACACCATCCCCTTCAAAGGAGAATGACTCATTAAGCTTACCAAGAACCGATTCCTTCAACTCCATCAATGGTTAATCAAGGTGTGGTTTGGAATTCACCTCAACTACTAAAGATGACTCGGAGTTATGATGGACCATAAAACCACCATTCGGAGAATCTTCCAGTCTAATTTCTAATGTATCCAACCTATGAATATCCTTCACTAGGTCATTGATGGATTCCTGTACATGAGACACATTACCCATGGTAATACGACTTAGAGCATCAACAACCACATTGGCCTTGTCGGGGTGATAGAGAACACTCATGTCGTAATCTTTCGACATTTCCAACCATGTTCTTCGTCGGAGATTCAACTCTTTTTGAGTAAACAGATATCAACATGAACACCATACAAGTAATGCCTCCATACTTTCAAGGCAAATACCAAGACTGCTTACTCAAGATCATGAGTTGGATAATTCATGCCATGCACCCTAAGTTGTCTACAAGCATAATCTACTACTTTCCCAAGTTGCATAAGCACACACCCTAAAACAACTCGGGATGCATCACAATACACAACGAAGCCCTTGGTAACCTCTGGTAAAGTCAACACTAGAGCGGAAGTAAGCCTATCTTTCAAGATTTGGAATTTCCTCCCACACGCCTTCGACCACTCAAATTTCGTATTCTTTTGGGTCAAGGAACTCAAGGGATATGCAATGGACGCAAAAACATCCAGAAACCTCTGATAATAACCTTCTAGACACAAGAAACTCCTAATGTCGGCTGGAGTTGAACGTCTAGGCCAATTCTTGACCGCCTTGGTTTTTCTTGGATCAACCACAACTCGCTCACTACAAATGATATGACCATGAAATGCCATCGAACTCAACCAAAACTCACCTTTGGCATACATGGCAAATAATTGTTTCCCCCTAATCACTTCTAGCACGACCCTTAAATTGTCGATGTGTTCACCTTCCTTTTTTAATATACCAAGATGTCGTCAATGAAGACAATGAGAAATTGGTGTAGGTAACTTTGAAACACCCTATTAATGAGATCCATAAATGTAGTCGGGGAATTAGAGAGACCAAATGACATTACAAAGAACTAATAGTGACCATATCTAGTACAAAATGTCGTTATTGGTATATCCTCACCTCTCACCCAAAGTTTATAATACCACGATCTCAAGTCAATCTGATAGAAGTAACTTTCGCCTAGGATTTGATCAAACAAGTCATTAATCCAAGGGAGAGGATACTTGTTCTTAATAGTGACTTTATTTAGTTAAAGACAATCAATTCACATTCTAAGGGAACCATTCTTCTTTTTCACAAACAAAACTAGAGCATCGCATGGAGAAATACTATGTCTAATGAAGCCTTTGTCTAGTAAATCGTTGTGTTGAGCCTTCAACTCTTTCAATTTAGACAAAGACATACGATAAGGAGGAATTGAATGGGGATTTGTATCTGGTAACAAGTCGATTCCAAAATCAATTTCCCCTTTGGGAGAAATATCGGGAAAATAATTAGGAAAGACCTCAAGAAATTCCCACGATACGGGGACCGACTGAATGGGAGTAATTTTGGAGTCTAAATCTTGGACTCTTACTATATAGTATAAAAACCCTCTAAAGATCATTTTTCATTCTTTTAAACAAGAAACTATACGACCTCTAGGAATAGAATTTTCCCCCTTCCACTCTAAAACGGGATCATTGGCAAGAATACAACTGATTCATACCTAATATGACATCATAATCAAACATACCAAGTTCTACTATTTCAACATGAGTAACTCTATTGGGTAACATTATAAAACAATTTTTATATACTCTTTTTGAAGCAACCAACTCACCCACCGGTATAGACACCATAAAAGGTTCCTTCAAGATATAGGGAAAATTTTTAAATATTTTAGCTACTAGAGGAGTAACATATGACAAGGTAGCACCGGGGTCAAGTATAGCATATACATCAATATAAAAGACTTTCAACATACCGGTCACCACGTCTGGGGAAGTCTCTTTCTTACCCCTAGAGCGGAGAGGAAAAAACAAATTCTTTTTCAACGAATCATTACATAAACTTTCTTGACCACTATCTTTGTCTTGCCCCTTAACATTTGGGAAATCTCAATATTTGAGGCCACTTTTACCACAACCAAAATAATTATCCGTTCCCTTAAGGAAATCACCAAAGTGCTTCTTGCCGCACCTTCCACAACTTAGCTTCTAGGTTGGTGAACTAGTACCCCTTACCTTTTAAGGCTTTGGGTTATACACCCTATCATCTCAATCCTTGGGAAACTTTGTAGTGACTTGATTGGAAAACCTCTTCTTGAATTTAGGCTTGTTTTAACGACCCGCAAGTAAATACCAAATTTAGAGCATCCTTGTGTCGCCACACAGCAAATGAGATTTCAAGAAGTCTCATCAAAGCCTCTCGTATCATCTATTGCGTAATAAACATTCTAAAATAAATAATAATTTAGAACTTTCTTCACACACGAAGAACTCTTTTCATATTCATTACACAAGCGGAAGACTTTCATTTAAAACATTACAACATCTCATTGAACCATCGAAACTTTAGACTCTACAACACATGGGAATAAGCTCATACAAGATATAAAATAAACACTAATACATAAAGGAACATGTGGATATGGTCCTTGGATCGTTGAGGACTCACCAATACTTCATCTTCAAACATTAAAAAGCTATAAATTCTCCATGGCATATCAAGAATTCCAAGTTCCTAGACTTTAGTCTCAAAGTGTAAAGAAAGGGTTAGCACATTACATGCACTAAGTATGAAAGTCATACAAAAACAATGAAAAAGGGGCATCTAGTGAATAACATGATTTTCATCAATTTTGATTATAACACTATACTATAAGCATAAGAAAAATATTCAACATCTTAGGAACACAAAAGAAACCATTTAAGAAATTATTCATATTAATAGAACAACTTCACTGTAAGCAAGTTCACTGTTATAGTTAAGTTCCTTCACTATATAGTGAAGTCCATTTACTTCACATAGAGCACTTCCTAGCATGCAATTCTCTCACTTAAAGTTATCCTAAGACTCATTTATGTAAGACAAATTGAGACCACCCATATACCTTCTATAGGCACACCTAAATAATCCTTGAGACCACCAATAATGAGACACACACCAAGCACATAGACATGAGACCCGCCTACCAAAGGTGATTGTAAGGTTCACTTGAGTGAGTTGTGAAGCGACCGCCCCTATGATCCCTTACACACACACACACACTTAAGAGATCCTATAGACTACCTAATATATAATCATTCTCACTTAATACAGCAACAGATAGATAATATGACATTCTCCTTCCATAGGCTATCAAAAGACTTTCTTAAGTAAATCAAGAATATAACTTTCATTATAAACCTCTTCAAGATTACCTAAATTTTCCTTAAAATTACCTAAAGGTTAGTTCATGTATACATAATCAACCATTTTCCCTAACTAGACTCATTCTTAAGACTTATCTAGATAAGATACAAAGTGACCATTCCTATGCCCCCTTCATAACTTAACTAGGAAACCCTTAACTACTTTATATAGGTACTTCTTTATTTAACATACTTTATTAACATAGGTCATTACATTCCTTAATTCACTTAAGTCTCATTCATCACATTAGAACATTAAAGTAATTGTCTTGGACAAGACCTAGGAACTCTAACTAACACCTTCGAGCCTATTGTGCAATGTCTAGATAGTGTCTCATACCACCACCTAAACATCATATGACTTCTCTAATGTTAATAGGTTTCTCATATATTGAGAATAGGCAATACACAAAATAGACCATGATAGATATATATGGAATCCGAAGTTCTAACCTACTCCGATAATGGTTTTCTACTTGCCAAGGGTAGATTTTGGACACATCCTATGTAGGCACATGGTTAAGGTATAAGACAGGATTTTATGAACTCTAGTCTCATTCTCAAGTAGAGCTACATTGTGTTTTAGTCAAGCAGAGCTACATTGTGTCCGGCATCTAGAAAAATTTACTCCGCACCTTGGTCCTGCTACGTGTGTTGCTATACTAACCCTTACCTTTACCTCATATTAAGCATTGTATTCGATATTTGACTAAGTTACTACCTCGTACAAAGCAATACTAGCCTATAGATAGTATACACTAAATCTACGTTGATAATTCTTTTCATATTATCTACCTCCTTGGTCCGGCAAGTAGTATTAAGGCGATTTCTAATGTTGGCAATCCGTTAAAAAGACTTCTAAGCGAAAGAATTATCAATACATGCAAGACACTATTATAGAATTGTTATTTTAGTTAGATTTTATCTTATTATTCACCCATGGTTCCCACAACCCTAGTTATGGAGTTTTGTTTCCCATAGTCATAATCACAATATTCGTATATATGATATAAGAGTTCATGCACTTACTTCGATGAGAAAGAATAAAATCCAGAAATTTACTTGATTAATCTACAAAATCACCAACAATCAACTCCCGAGAAAATTGTAAAAATCCAAAGTGTAATATCCAAAATAATCTATTAACTAAGAATCTAACATAAAAGTGTTTAACCAACAAAGAGTGTAACCCCAAAAACAAGGTTTTTCGAACTATTTATAAAAAAACAAAAACCTAATCAAAGAAGGACTCTATTTGCTGAAAATCTGTCAAAATGTGGCTGGGTCGACGGACCTCGCGACGGGTCTTCGTGGTCACGATGGGCTGTCATGGACTCTGTCCTCCCATACTTTGCATATTCTTCTCTTTCTCTATACATTACCCTCGATAGCAGGCATGACGGATAGTAACAGGAACAACAGTCCGTCAAGGGTCTCCATTCCATAACACTTAAACTCTAGGAATTTGGGTATTAGGACTACTTCTCTGATCTTCACGACGAACCAGTAGGACGGACCGTCATGGCTATGACGGTCCGTCTTGCACTTCGTTACCCCACACTTAGTCAGACTTCCCTATCTTCCTTCAGCAGCTTCAATAAGATGCCACCTACAAACCATTACAGGCACGACGGATCGTCACAAGCTTCGTAGGGTGTACCTTTTCTGCATTTCTTGCTCAAAAACTTCCGCGTTCATCTTTAGACTGATTTCCTGCAAATAAAGACAAACTTACATAAAAATTAATACAAAAAGGCTTTTGGACACACACTAAACTCAAGAAAAAATATGAAAAATACCGTGAAATCATGGTATATCAACATCCTCAACTTAAACTCGTTCTTTTTCCTCAAGCGACGCACTATGACTCACTACAAAATCTTTGTACAATAGTATCCACATTTTATCTTTCGCAATCATTTGTCTATCAATCCCGATCAGTCTCATCATATTTATGCATGCTATCACTATTATGCTTGAATTATGTGGAATCAGACCATGACACAGACTCACCACGCACTAACACCTATCCACTTCAATTTCTCATGGAGGTGCTAATATTTCTGGTATTGCAACTAGTGTCCTCACTTAAAAAAAGCATCTTCATTTTTCACACAATGATTTCAGTTTGAGTATAAGGATTACATTTAAAAACTCACTCTTAGAACAAATTCACAACTCATTCATATATTTTGCCATAAGCTTGCCCTTATTTTCGCTTCTTTAAGTTCTCTATAAAACTCTTAGGATCACGATAGAACTTTCTTTTCTTGTAACATAGGCTCAAGATCATGTAAGGTAGATTTAGGTATACTTTAGTGACTTTTTTCCGTCCTTGAAATATCGGCTAAACATACCACTTTTTATCATTTTATTTCACCCAATTTCTCATATTTGTGTGAGTGACTCTCTTTTTTTCTTGCTTGTATTTATTGTATTTTTTAATTTCACTTTTCTTTCAACTGGTTCTTAAGTCACTTTACTCTTGTTCTTTCTCTGTCTTTGTTCTTTCAACACTACTTTCCAAAGCATTCCTCATAACAGCCTGACTCAACTCATGGCTTTGCCATGAGTCAAAGTACACAACACCCAAAGTTGGGTCAGGGTCATAAAAAGGTTGTTTATTACATTAGCCACCCTCAACTTATGCTTTTGGCATAAGGTGAGGTGCACATGTCCAAGGAGGGACCAGGGTCAACACATTCTTCCCAGAAAAGATCAGTTGGGTGAAAAAGAAAGGTCTACTTTAAGCTCAAATCATTTGGATCAAAGAAGAATTAATTTCATTTGTTTTTATTTATGTAGGCTAAAAATGGGCTATTTTCAACAAGGGCCTATGATCCTTTCCTAATTGTGTATTACAACATACTTTTAGCAGGACTAACCAGGCAAGTTATAACTCAGTACAAATATTGGACTATTCAAATCTTCCTCACATTCTCTAGACATCTCATTACTCTACCAGATTATTAGACACCTATTTCGGATTTTAGACTTAGGGATATGCAGTGGTGTATCTCTATGTCATGCTTAGAACCACAGTTTTATCAATTATTATGCCTAGTCATGCATCATTTTCATTTCATCAGGATATCATTTTAGCCATCATGCTTCAGAGTTAAACTTTGTACACAAGATATAGACATGTCGGTTCAACAGTAAAAATAATCAGTCTCTTGGGGAAAAGGAACACAAGCAAGAAAACCGCAAAAGAGGATAGTGAATTGGGATACTCAGACTTCACCCTAGCACTCACTTTCCATTTACCCCACCACAAACAAAGAGAAATTCAATTGTTCCCAATGCATAACAAAATTGAGATACGAGAGTGGTAGGTGAAGAAAACCTAGGGCGCAAAGCGCTGACGATCAACAAGCTAGTGGGTCCGCTTCCCCGAACCCACTACCTTTGTAATCTGGACACCCTCAGTAGCGTCCTGATCATAAATAGCACTATCAGCAGTGCCTCCCGCTATCTCCACATTTCATGGAGCTAGATGCCCCAACAGTTGACTATAAAGCCCTCATCCGGCGCGCCATAATTTATGTTGACTTAACAAAGGGTAAAACAATTTTTCTAGACCTAAACTAATGTAACCAACATAGTTTAGGAGTGTTAGTGCATAAACGTCAAAAAAAAAACCATTACGCCCTAAAACTAGTAAATTCAACCTCTGTGTCCTTAGGTCTTGTAAGGGGTTTTGAAGTTTTATATAATGATTGAATCTTGTAAAAGGTTAAATATGTAAACAATATGATTAGGGTCCAAATGTTTAGGTACGACCACCCTAGGGATCCTTGAGAAGGACCCAACCCTTGCCCCAAATTGACAGCATGACCTATGGAGGAAACTGATGGGCCGTCACTCAACCTATGCTCCGTAGATTGGTCTCATGGGTTAGGGTCTTAGTATTAGTTAGTAATTGAATTATGTCTTAAGGAGGGTGGTTAGTTATCTAATTAAATTTCTATAGACACTTTTAAGACTCTAACACCAAGACCTTAATTCATTCTAACTAAACTCAAAAAATCAACTCAAAACTCAACTTATCTGTCAAAACTCTTATCTTAGAACTCCATTGAATAAGAACCTCAAGTTTCAATAAGGGAATAAAGAACCTGAATGTTTTCCATAAATAGTTAAGTATTTATATAGGTATGAAAGCTATTCACTATTGGTATCCTTTTCAGCAAGAGGTGCTTTCAAAATTGGATTTCGAAGTTCCCCAAATTGCTAGGTTTTACTCAATTTCGTGGGTCTCTTCCTAAACATGAATTCTTTTATTTAAATTGTTTATTTATGATTATATATGGATGTGTATTGATGAATTGAAGTAGTGGTTGTGATTTTTGACCTAATTCTCTCAAGTGCCATAAATCTTCCTTCCTTCTCAATTCTAACCCTAGCCTTTTTTGAATGATGTTGGAAGATGAGAATGTAGTATATTTCTATGCAATCAATTATTGTATTTTTATCTCAACCTATATGATGGATTAATATCAGTATATTGGAGTTAAATCTTTAAGAATATTTGAGGCTATGAGTTAGGGCTTTCAAGGTTTTGAACATGTCATTTTTGAATTGTTATTCACCTTTGGCAAGGATATTTATTTGATGTATGTATTATGGTGTTGAATTATGATTTCTTCTTTCGTATAACCCTAATCATGATCAAGTATGTTATGGTATGGTTATGCATGTTATTTTCACAACCCAAGAGCATCCCCTAGTCGTAACCGACGTCATTGACCTCGAAGAGGTCTTAGACAAGCGCATAGCATTCATCATCGTGTATAGTCATTGAAAAATACGAAATTATTAAAACTTTACAATGTAGAAGTCAATTTATTCTTGATACCAAAATAAAAACTAACTTTGTCTCATAGTACCATCTAGACATAGGAATCTGAAAATCAGGACTTAACCCTTACATCAATAGGAAGTCTTACAATAGGATAGAACAACATAGTCTATCAAATATTCAAAATTTACTAAACCTAGAGTCATAGCTCTTTTTCCTCGGTCTTAAAGACTCACCAACTTGGGAAAGAAAATCAAAGCTTTTAGTGAAATGTCCTAGAATCACCTCAATGTAATGAACCTGTATGTGGGGGAAAAAAGGGAAACAGTATGGGTTAGTTTAAAACATGATATTTATCAAGTAAAACCAACTATGCATACATGATAGGGATCATAAGTTAAATTAACATAATTGTAACCTAAGAAAAACTATTGCAATTGTAACACCCCTAAAAACAAACTAGGTCAAACCTTAGCCTAACACATGTTTCATGAAGTTATAAAGTACTAAAATGGTTCATAATTATGGGAGGTGTCTAAAGTTTTGTGATGTTTAGAAGTCAAACGTCCAAGAATATCAATGGCATTCGAAAGTTTCTCCTTGAAACCTGCTTGTGTGCCTTAGTATATTTCATCTACTTTTACGTGTTCGTATTGGATGAAATTGATTTCAGAGGTCCTTAAATATGTACGAGAGTTCTTGAGGTAGAAACGCCCGTGAAAAAATTTTAAAGACCAACCACAGGGTCCTTGAGGAGGACCCAAGCCTTGGGCTTAACGCTGCCAAGGCAGTAGGATTTGTTCTTAGTGGGAACCAGTCCGCGCCGCAGACATGGTTCATGGAGGGACAAAATGTCGGTCTTTATCGCGGACACAAGGCAGACTTATATTGTTTCTTTATTTAATGTCAAAAATCATGTCGGAGAAGCTCAGCGTCACGAATTTGTTTCCCAACGAAAGTTTTGAAAATGTATTTGAAGTTTGACTTGGTTAAAAGGCCTATAAGTGCATGGGTCTTTTAGGTATTTTTGGGGACTAATTATATATGATTATTGAACATTTTAAACACCAATGACCATTCAAATGAGAACCCCCAAGTCAAAAATAAAACCTATCCATCTCTTCTCTCCAAAAACCTCCATTGATGATGATTAGAATCTCCAAGGAAGAAGACATATTTCAAAAAAATTCACCATCAATTTTGTGGATTTTCTTCACAATTAAGGTGTGGTTTTCAATCTTCAATTTCTTTTCCGAAATGATCCAATCTTCAAAGTGATTCCCAAGATATTTAGAAATGATGAATCCTCCTATTTTAAAATCTAGCCATGTGTTCTTGCATAAAACGTTTTGAATCAATGTATTATGATTGAATTGATGTTAATTATATTATTTTTACCTATAAAATCGATTAACCCATGAAAATTATGAAATTCTAGTTTTTACTACTTTATGGGTGCTTTGATAATGTCTCTATGCTATTGAATTCTTGTGTAGTTTTATTAGGGCTATTTAGTTATGAAAGAATCATGCTAGAGTTGTAAGTAGGCTACCCTAATTTGATGGTTTTTTCTTGTATTATCATTCATTCATTGTACATTTGTGATTGTTGAATTGAATTGGTGACTATGGCTATTGGTAAGAACCTTTTTATATTGAGTTGGTTGAATTCCATATGGATTGGAGTTGTGAGGTTTGATTGATGGTATGTTGACATAACTCTAATTGTATAGTGTAGTATAGGTCTTATATGATGATGATGTTTGGTATGGTCCACTTATTGCACCAGTGTTTATGTGTTATATTTGTGAAAAATGTGGCCTCGTCAGCATTACTTTATGAATTATGGCTTTATCATATTATAACATTAATATGTAAATATTATGAAGGTCTTGAGTAATTATGTGTATATGTGGAGTCAAATCATGAGTTCTTGTAGTTGATAATATGTGTCTTTAGTGGGCTATACTAAAGTTTTCATGTGTAATACTAGATATTGAATTATGATGCTTCTTGATGGATCCTATGAGACTTGTGATGACTTAGATTATTATATTATAGTAGTTAATAGGTCGACCTATAGTTGACGTTGGTTGTTACTATGTTCTTCTAGAATGATATGCCATTTGTGATATGGTGAAGTATGTGTGTGTCTTATTTTGGTAGACTTGTGTCCCTTACTTGATACGTGTAAAATGTGAATAAGTTTTCTTGACCTAGTAAGCTAAAGCTTTTTAGTCTTGTATGTGTGATTTACATGTCACCTTGAACATAGCTAAGAAGGTCCTTTATGTTAAACCTTCAACCTAGATGGAAGGTTACATATCCTAGAAGTTGAAAGCTGTAATGGTATCCTTATTGTGTGAATGTTGTACTTAGGGTTGATTGGATGGAACGACATTAAATCATCACGAGGAAAGTCATTGACCTATCCTCTTAACCATTTTAGGTAGCCTTAGTGGACCCTCTTTGGTAAGATGTAATGTTATTATGTAATGAACATGTTATGGTACCTCTTCATATGTTTCTTTATTGAAATACTCTATGAGAATAAAGTCTATCACCAAGAGAGTATGCTTGGGAAGTTTCTCTAACTAAGATTACATTAGAGAACAAAAAAACCCTTGATATTCCTTATTTATGTTCCTACATGGGTTGTATCCAGGTTCTACCATTGGCAAGTAGAACACCCTCCATCGGTGTAGCTTTATGAATTCGGATTAAATACATAGATAGAATTATCTATATCGTTTATTGACTATTCTCATCATATGGGATACCGACGAGAGTTGGAAATGTTCTATGAAGGTTAGGTAGTTATATGGGATGCTATCTAGATATTGCACGATTAGGCTTTGAATTTTTTAGTGTGTGAGTCCCTAGGTCTTCTCCAAGACCATTATTTGAATGTCGTTAAGTGTTGAATGCCTCTTAAATGGACTAATGAAGATAATGACTTAAGTTAAGCAGTATGTTAATGAATAAGTGCTTATTTAGAGTATCTTTATGGATTGCCTATTTAAGGTGTTAAGGAAGCATGTGAATGGTCACTTCATGACTTAATTAGGGAAGTCTTAAGTGTATATTTATATAGTAAAGTTGATTAATGAATTGGGAATAATTTTATATTAGGTAGTCTAAAGGATATCTTTGGTTTGTGTAAAGGGATTATTTGGCCGGTCGCTTCATAACTCACTCAAGTGAGCCTTAGAATCACCTTTGGTAGGATGGTCTCATGTATATATGCTTTGATGTGTTCTTTATGTTGTCTGGTGAAATTTGACTTATATGTGTTCATTGATGTTAATGTGGTTTCTTATAATAATGTGATAATTTTTTACTCAAAAATGGCATATTTTGTACAAATGTCCCTTTTCTCATGATTTTATACATTATGCAATACTTAGTACTTGAATTGTACCAATTCCATACATTTTGTCTATATCTAAAGTTGTAGGTTGAAGGTGAGAGGCGTCTCGAAGAAACCATGGTAACTAGGAGTCTTTCACGCAAATTTTGAGAATGTTCTCACTTGATTCGATGAGATTATTATCTTTAAATTTCATTCATTCAAAGTATATTAATAGCCTAAGTTTACTAAATTTTGATTCTATGGACCGCATCCCAAGTATTCTTGAGTCTAAGGCTGGTGTATTTTAAGAGTTAGTGCTTTATATAGTTTAATATGAAAGATGTTTTAATATATTAATCGTGTGAAAAGTTTTAGTTCCACACTATTTTTAATACATGTATGGAATGAATGATGTTTAAGGGCTTATAAATGACCTCCGAGAGGTCAAGTATTGCGTGTATTGACCCAAGAGTGCTCTAACTTCTAGGGTGTACTAGAGGGTCGTTACAACAATACCGATGATAGGATCCCATAACCCCATCAAAACTAAGTGTCAATGATAAGCCACTTACTAAATCCATATTCATAACATCATAATCACTATAAGCATACCATAAGATCAAACCAATCATGTTCATTAGACATAACAACAACATATCTATAATAGATAAATGGTAACAAATGATTAAAATTTTTACCTATAGGCAAGGGGAACCCTAGAACCCACATTTGAAATGAGATTAAAAATGAGAAATTTTGAAATAAGTCTTTAAAAACTCTTTCATATAAAACTCATAGGAAATACTAAGTCTCATTTCATCAAATTATTATACATAAGATTACTTTGGGACACAACCCATACACAATACAACTATAGTACTAGGTAGTCTACTACAATACTTCGATAAAGATAATAAAAGACATCAACGCCCTCAAGTCAAATGAGGACATACTTCACTTAAGTTGAATGATGCTACGATCAAAGTATTTCTTCCCAAATGCTCCTCACCTACCAACCATAATAGACATAGATAGAAGCATGGAATTAGTACAACCACATGTACTAAGTATGGCATAATGCATAAAAATCATGAAAACGGACATTTATTTGAAATATGCATCTTTTTCATTTGAACATCATCATATAATAATAACAATAACAATTAAAACCTTATGCACACATAAGAAATCACGTAATCAGTTTAGAACATTTTTAGAAATCTTCACACTTAAATCGTGTCATTATACAGTGAATAAATTCACTGTTTCAGTGAAGTTTCTAAAATTCAAAAGAAACTATTCCTAGAATGCAAACATCCCATAAAAAGTTATCCTAAGACTCACTTAAGACCAAGAGAGAATGCCCATACAACCTCTCGAGAAAGACCTAAATGATCGTTAAGACCACCTATAATTAGTTATAATTAGTTATACACAGTGATACTACACCAACGTAGGAACATGAGATATGTCCTACCAAAGGTAATTCTAAGTTGCACTTGAGTGAGTTGTGAAGAGACCGCCCATATAATCCCTTACACACACACTTAAGAGATCCCATAGAATATCTAAGATAGAATAATTCTCACTTAATACTATAACATATAGATGATATTACATTCTCCTTCCAAAGACTATCAAAAGACTTACCTAGTAAGTCAAGAAGATAACGTCCATGATTGAAATCTTCAACATTACCTAAGTAATTCTTAAGACTACCTAAGGCTTAGATCATGTCTATATAATCAACACATTCCCTAACTATAGTCATTCTTAAGAATTATCTCGGTAAGATACAAAGTGACCATTCCTATGCCCCCTTCACACTTAACTAGAGAACCGTTAACTACTCAAGATATGTACTTATTCATTTACATGCTTCCTTTACTAAATTAATTACATTCATTAGTTCATTTAAAGCTCATTCATAACATAAGGAAATTCAAGTATGGTCTTCGACAAGATCTAGGGACTCTAACTAACTCCTTCAAAGCCAATTGTGCATTATCAAGATAACATACCACAACCAAAACTTCCTAGAACATCTCTAATTCTAGTAGCTATCCCACATGATGAAAATAGGAAATAACCGACATATACCATGATAGCCAAACATGGAATCCTGAGTTCTCACCTACTTTGATGAGTGTCTTCTAACTTTCCAATGGTAGAACTAGGACACATCCCATGTAGGTATGTGGTTAAGGAATATTAAGGGTTTTCTTTTTACTCTAGTCTCATCCATTAACTAGTGATACTTCCCATACCATACACACTCAGTGCTAACCTTTGTTCTCATAGAGTAATTTACATTAAAGGTTCTTATAAAGGGGTTTTATATGTAGTATAACCCAATCACATTTACCCTAAAAAAGAGGCCCACTAGGGCTACCTTTAAATGGCTACAAGAAGCTCATAATGACTTTCCTAAGTATTGATATGATGTCGTTCCACCCAATCAACCTTTAGTCCATCATTCATTATAAGAAGGATACCATTACGACTTTCGACTACAAGTTTCATAACCTTACAACTAGATTCAAGGTTTCACATAATGGACCCTCTTAACATCATTCAATGTCTCATGTCATTCATACATACAAGACTGAGAGGCTTTAGCATCCTAAGAAAAGACATCTCATATTCACAATCATACATGTACCAAGTTAGAGACAAAAGTCTAGCACACAAGACACTCTAGGACTTCACTTTATCACAAAATGCATATCATTTTCAAAAATCACATAGGCACAACAATAATCACGTTTAGATCACAGTATACACTACTATAAAATCATCAATATAGACCTCATAATATTCAATTGATCATTACGAAGAATCATGCATCATCCCTAATACGACACACATAAAGCGATAGTCATAGTGTAACATGATTATCTAATATTAATAGAAGAACCCATACTTTCATATTACTTCACATGCAAATAGATATGATCATACTTCACATAAATCAACTTCACAAATCATTATAGTACTTCAAGTAGCGCCGACAAGGACATGATCATCATAATACATAGAGTAACGCCGACAATGCCACACCAATTACAAGTAAAACACATAACACTACCCCCATAAGTGGACCATACCAATCAAAACATAATTGAAGTTTAATAATATAAAATAAAGAGAATTTGTGCAGAGTACCACCAATCCATTCTCTTTACTTAAATCAAAAGCTAAATCATCCAATCCAGTATCGTAAGGTCCTCACCCATGGCCATGACCATCAATTCAATACATAAGCTATAATACTCAATGAATATAGGTCAATTTAATATAGATTTATCAATATAATATAACATGTACATCAAATAAATAAAATCCTACATCATTCAATAGCCCATAGAGAATTACACTTTAATTCGTAATCATTAATACAATCACTTAACCCATAAAGTAGTCAAAAACTAGGGTTCATCAATTACATTGGTTCATAGGTTAATTGAGTTAAAATCATCTAATTAACAACAATTCAATAAATATACAATTCTTTAAAACCTTTAATGCAAAAAATCGTAAATAGATCATAAAATTGGACAAATCATCTTTGAAAACATTAGAAAACTCTTTGAATGTTCGGTTCCACGATGAATAGAGTTTCAAGGATCAAAAACCATAACTCACTGATTTTTAATCCACCAATTTGATGAAGAATCACAACTCAAATATCCAATCCAAGACTATCCTGAGTTTTTGCTCCAATGGAGTTCTAGAGAATTCTAAGGCAATTAGGGTTTTGATTTTGAAGAATGAATTTTTCTAAATATTAAAGGTTTATAAACATGATTAAAATGCCAAAAATATCCCTAAGTAACCTCCCTTTCTCGTATTTGGACGTGGGGGTGAATTTACAACTTCACCCCTAGACTTAACAGTAAACTGCATGCAGGAGACAGTAACATCGACGGATGGCTAACAACGAACCTTGCCTCAACCAACAGACCATTCTGTCGGTCCGTAGTTTGGAACTTAGTCTAGTCCTTCTCGCACGCCTAAGTACTGATTCAAAACACCCATCAACGGGTCGTCAACTTTCCCACGAGCTGTCTACTGCCTCAGTCATTTGGGGTTGTCTAGGCAGTCTTGGCTTCAATGAAAACGTCCTTCCTAAAGGACCCTTGGTTGGACCTCGGGGACTTTAACTCGGATGTGTACAACCAAAATATGTTTCTATACAATTTTCGGACCTACCACATCAATTTCATCCAAAACGAACACGTTAAAATAGATGAAACATGCAAAGACACAAAAGGTCATTTTAAGGAAAACTTTTCGAACGTCATGGACGTTCTTTGATGTTTGACCTCCAAACTTCACGAAAACTGACACACTGCCTATAAATACTATGATAAATCATATTAGGACCTAATCAACTCATGGAACACACGTGTAAGCATATAATCTCACACGAGGCACATAAGTGACTAAGTCATTGAACGCCTTGGTCGTCCCTATACGTTTCACTTCAAAATCACCTAAAAACTCTAGAAACTTCCTCAATGCCTTTGGACCTTAGACCATCATTACAACCATGTTAGGATCTAGCTTCACATAAGCAATTTTTGAGGTAATAGAATCTCCCCCACTTGGACAACATTGGTCCTCGAATGACACTTGCAACTCTCCGAACACTTCCAAGAATAGAGATTCAGTTAACAACTCATGAACACATCATATAATACATTATACAATACAAACATCTAGGAAAACAAAATTTCACGTAATCTAGAGACTCACAACACAACAAGAAACTAAAATAAATTCTATAGCTCATTATGCCATAAAATCACATCCTAAATTACAAATAGCAAATCTCACTTTATATTCAATATCATGCTCACATACATCAGCTCTAACCACATTACAATAATTATTGACAAAAGAATGAATTAGTGAAATTTTAAAAAAAATTATAGTTCACTGGCAGCCTTTACAGTAAATCATGCAAATTTTTCAAAAATTATAATTTTTAGGCAATTCAAGATGGAAACATGCTAATGTGAATGATCAAATCACATAAACACATCTTACAACATAATCATAACTTTATGGAGTGCACAATCCAAGGAATCAATGAAATTTCAATTTCAACAAGACCCCTAAACAGAATTCACATGCAACATGCTTCTATCTCCCCTACTTAGAAGGAAATCATACAACTAAAGAGATACAAGGACTACTACTTACCAATAGCACCATCCATAATATTAGGAGGAACTTCCTCATCCATCTTTCCTCCTTCAAACCTTCTAGCGGCCATCGTTCTAGTATTCATCTCTTATAAACACATGAGAAAAGATTAGGAATAGACACATAAAACCTCAACTCTTTACGCAAGACATAGGACTTAAAAATAAGGGAAACTCGATCATCATATAGCCTCTCGCCCATAGATGTGTCGCGACTCACACCAATGGTCAATATTTTACTAGACGTGAATTAATGAGACTTTTTGACTCCTAAGACAACTTTTATAACCTATGCTCTGATACCAAGATTTTCACAACCCGAAACCACACCCTAGAAGTTAGGGCTAATGTCGAATTGCCATACAGTGTACTTGACCTCTTGCAGGTCTTGTGAAAGCCCTTCTGTATCGTTCATCACATATAAAACATATGACAAGTAGTGCGGAATTAAAACTTTTCACAAATATTCAATAAGTATTCAGAAACTCTTTCATACAAAACACTTGAGAAATACTAAGTCTCATTTCATCAAATCTTAGATATAAGTGTACTTTTGGAAACGACCTATACACAATCAAAATATAGTACTACTTAGTCTGTTACAATAGTTCGATTAAGAAACTAAAAGACATATATTCTCTCAAATAAATTGAGGACATACTTCACTTCACATGAATGATGCTACGATCCAATTTTTGCTTTCCAAATACTCCTCACTTACCAACCACTATAGAGATAAATAAAAGCATGGAATTAGTAAAACCACATGTACTAAGTATGGCATAATGCATAAAAATCAAGAAATAGTACATTTATTGGAAACATACATCTTTTTCATTTAAACATCATAATATAATAATAATAATAACATTTAACACCTTAGAAACACATAAAAAATAACTCAATCAATTTAGAACATTTTTTAGAAATATTCACATTCAAGTGGTGTCACTTTACAGTGACTAAATTCAGTGTTTCAGTGAAGTTTCTGAACTTCACAAGGAACTCTTCCTAGCATGCAAACCTCCCATTAAAAGCTATCCTAAGACTCACTTACGTAAGACAAAGAGAGTCGTCCCATACAACCTCTCTAGGCACACCTAAATGATCCTTAAGATCACCTATAATGAGTTATACACACTCATAATACACCAACATAAGAACATGAGATTTCTCCTACCAAAGGTGATTCTAAGTCTCACTTAATTGATTTGTGAAGCGACCTCCCATACAATCCCTTACATACACACTAAAGGATTCCTATAGAATAAACATGATAGAATTATTCTCACTTAATACTACAACATATATATGATATGACATCCACCTTCCAAAGTCTATCAAAAGACTAACTTAAAAAAGTCAATAAGATAACGTCGATGATTGACCTCTTAAAAATTGCCTAAGTAATCCTAAAGACTACCTAAGGGTTAGATAATATCGACATAATCAACCTATTCCCTAAAAAAGTCATTCGTATGACTTATCTAGGTAAGATATGAATAGACCATTCCTATGCCCCTTTACACCTTAACTAGACAACTCTTAACTACTCTAGATAATAACTTATTCACTTAACATGCTTCCTTTACTTAAATCATTACATTTATTAGTTTATTAAAGACTCATTCATCACATAAGGACATTCAAGTCTGGTCTTGGACAAGACCTAGGGACTCTAACTAACACCTAAAATCCTATTGTGCAATGTCTAGATAGTGTCCTATACCACCACCTAAACGACATAGAACTTCTCTAATGCTAGTAGGTATCCCACATGATAAGACTAGTAAATAACCAACATAGACCATGATAGATATACATGGAATCCGTAGTTATAACCTACTCCGATATGGTTATTCGAATTGCAAAGGGTAGAACTAGGACACATCTCATGTAGGCACATGGTTAAGGAATATGAAGGGTGTGATTTGTACTCTTGTCTCATCCTTTAACTAGATCTACTTCCCTTACCATACTAACTCGGTTCTAGACTTTGTTCTCATAGAGTAAGTTACGTTAAAGGTTAATATAAAGGGGTTCTATATCAAGTTCATAACCCAATCACATTTACCATACCAAAGAGGTCCACTAGGGCTACCTTACAATAACTACAAGAAGCTCATAATGACTTTTCTATTGATTGATATGATGTCGTTCAAGCCAACCAACCTTAAGTCCATCATTAATTATTATTAGAATAATATTACATTTCGAGTTCAAGGTTCATAACCTTATAATTAGGTTCAAGATTTCACATAAAAGACCTTCTTAGCATCATTCAAGGTCTGATGTCATTCATACATACAAGACTAATAGGCTTTAGCATGGGAAGTCATGACGTATCATATTCACATTCAAACATGCACCAACTAACAAACACAAATCTACCACACAAGACGCTCTAGGACTTCAATATATCACATATTGCATATCATATTCAAAAAGCACATAGGCACGACCTACATCACCTTCAGATCAACCTATACACTACTATAATCTAATCAATATAGCCATCATAAGACTCAATAACCAATTAGGAAGAATCATGCATCATCCCTAACACTACCACATAAAGCCATAGTCATTGTCTAACATGATTATCTTACATCAATATAAGAACCCATACTCTCACATTACTTCACATGTAAATATCTATGATCATACTTCACATAAATCAACTTCACAAATTATTATATTACTTTAAGTAGTGCCGACAAGGCCAAGATCATCATAATACATAGAGTAACGCTGACAAGGGCACACCAATTGCAAGTAAAAAATGTAACACTTCCACCATAAGTGGACCATATAAATAAAAACATAATTGAAGTCTAATTAACATAAAATAAAGAGAATTAGGGTAGTATACCACCAATTCATTTTCTCCACTTCAATCCAAAGTTAAATCATCTAATTCATTAACATAAGGCCCTTACCCATGGTCATGAACATCAATTAAATACATAAACTATAATACTCAATGAATATAGGACAACTAATTATAGATTTATCAATCTAAAACATCCTATATATCAATTGAATACAATTCTTACATCATTTAATAGCATATAGAGAACTACACTATAATTCATAAGAATTAATACAATGTCACTTAACCCATAAAGTAGTCAAAAACTAGGGTTTATAAATTACATGGGTTAATTAAATTAATATCATCTATTAATAATCATTCAATCAATATACATTTCTTTAAAACCTCTAATTCTAAGACACATGGATAGATTATAAAATTGGGCAATTAATCATTGAAAACTTTAGAAAACTCTTTGAATGTTGATATCCTTGATGAATAGAGTATCAAGGATCAAAAATCATACCGCACTAATATTAATCCACCAATTTGATGAACAATCACCACTCAAATCTCAACAAGCCCTTCCTTGAGTTTTCGCTCCAATATAGTTCTAGAGAATTTAAAAGGGAATTTGTGTCTTGATTTTTATGTGGGGTGAATTTAAAAATTCACCCCTAGTCTTAACAGTAAATTGCACGTAGGACACCGCACCATCGACGGATGGCCACCAACGGACCATTCTGGCTGTCCGTGGTTCGGGACTTAGGTTTGTCCTTGTCTTGGCCTTCTCCCACGCCTATGAACTTACCCTCCACACCCATGAAGGGGTGTTAACTATCTCACGATCCCTCTACATCCTCTGTCGTTTGGGGATGTCTAGGCAGTCTTTGCTTCAAGGAAATGGTCCTTCTTCAAGGACCATTGGTTTGTCTTTGGGGACTTTCACCCGGATGTTTCAAACGAGAATATATTCGTATACGAGTTTAATACCTACTATATAAATTGCATCAAAAATGAACATTAAAAACTTGATGAAACATGCCAAGAGACACATCGTTGTTTTTAGAAAAACTTTCGAACGTCATGGACTTTCCTGGATGTTTGACCTCCAAACTTCACTTAACATGGTACACTGCCTATAAACACTGTAATAACTCATATGAAGACCTCATTAACTCAAGAAGCGCACATATAAGCATATAACCACACATGAGGCACATATGTTACTTAGTTGTCGAACGTCTTGGTCGTCCCTTAACATTACACTTCGAAATCACCTAAAACTCTAGACATTGCCTCAATACCACATTCTAGAACAATTTAGGACATTAGACCATGATGAAAACCATGTAAGTTCTAGCTTCACCTAAGTCATTTTCTAGGCATTACAATACCTCTTCCCCTTCCAAATCCATCATAATGGTTTACAATCGACCAAATAAATATAATCCAACAATAGGTGTAATGACATCAACCGATAGTAATTGACCGAAGAACTAAATCAATGATATCATCATATTATCCAAATTAACTTTAATTCATAACCTAGGGTTAGGGGAGAAGAGTTCATCATGAATTATTCAAGAATTAGGTGTAATACAAACAATAAAAGTCCGTAGGAAGCCTGAAGGGTGACTAAGATGACTACAATAATCAATACATTCACAATTCCTTTTGAATTCACAAGTAAGGACAAAGACTTGGGGAAATTGGGGAGAGGATGTTATCCATGCAAAATTCCCACAATTAACATTAATTACTTAATAATCTATACTAGATTTGTTATAGGCAATCATAATTCAACATAATCAATCCTATATTTCGATTTTAGAAGAAAACCCATTTGTAAAGAAAATACTAAGAATTTGGGTAATTGAAATTCAACTTTGAGAGGAACTCTTAGGGAAAGGAATACCAAGAGTGAAGAACTCATACGTTAATGAAGCTTTATCCCCAAAAATTGAGTGAAAATTTTGGAGACTTTGTGTTCTTCCCCAAGCTTCTTGTTCTTCAACGAGGATGAATGAAGAGAGAGAAAGTAGATAGAAGTGAGACCAATTTGGGTTTCAATTTTATTTTGTGTTTAGGAGTAGGAAATGAATGAAAATTAAAGTAAAGTCAACATATAGTCAACCCCAAAAATACCCAAAATACTCCTCGTTAAGTTGGACTTCCAAAAGTGAAGTTCAACTTAACTTTACTGTGAGACCCCATCCACCTTCACGCCCCACTTTACGGACCTTCAAGAGAATGATGGGTCATGGTGGTGGTCGCGAAGATGTAGGCAGTATCTCCTCCAAAGGAGCCTCCTCCATTTCTTCCACCAAAGAAAGACCACATAGCACTTTGCCTCTTTCATTAAAGATGCATCACGGCCCATCAAGTGTCCCATGGTGCTCTTAGATAGTATCTTACGTTCACTCACCAACTCATACCCCTTTTTAGCTAAGGCCTTTTCACGGAAGCCCCTTGCCCTCCGTCAAGTTCACCACAAGTCGTGGAGTGGCTCGTGGTATCTTGGGCAGTAGCTAGGATTCCTTAGGAACTCCCTCCATGGCTAAGGCTTGTTCATGAGATCCCACCTTGGTCGTGTTCAACACCACGAGCCGTGGTCATGCTCCTGGAGAGTGAGGCAGTTGCCTTCCTTCTTGGGTAGCCTTTGCCTCTTGGCATTAACTTGCCAATGGATATTGGAACTCCTCACTTGTCCTATAATCCTTAACCACTTCCTTTAAACTTATATACCCTTAGACACTCTCTTCAACCCATCAAGACTCTCTACTATCCCATGTAGCAAGTTCGTCGAATGTAGTGGACGTTCCTTGAATATTTGCTTTCCAAACTTACTAAATGACTTATATACCTTCAATTTACCTTAGAATAGTGTTACAACTCTTACACTCTCATGTTAGGCTCTAATTTAGACATAAGACTTTTGGAGTGTTACAATAGTACCCAACTAGACCCAAGAAACTTTTTATGTCGGCGGGAGTCAGAGGTCTAGGACAATTTCTAACTCCATCAGTCCTCTTCGGATTGACCTATACACCCTCACCAGAGATAACAAGGCCAAGAAAAAGCAATTGACTTCAACAAAAATTCGCACTTGCTAAATTTGGCATAAATTTAGTTTTCCTTGAGGCCTTGCACGGACAACCTGAAATGACTCTCATGCTCATTTTCATTCTTGGAGTATATTAAAATATTATCAATGAACACAATCAAAAATTAGTCAAGTTAATTTTTAAAAACTCTATTCATTAGGTCCATAAACTTTTCTGTGGCATTTGTTAACCGAAAAGACATCACTAAAAATTTTTAGTGACCATATCTAGTTCGAAAGGTTGTTTTGGGAACATCTTCTCCTCTCACCATAAATTGGTAATATCGCGACCTTAAGTCAATTTTGGAAAAGTAGCTAGCACCTTGGAGTTGATCAAATAGATGATTAATCAGAGGGAGAGGATATTTTTTCTTTATGGTGACTTTATTGAGTTGACTATAATCAAAGTACATCCTAAGGTACCAAGATTGTTTTTTCACAAACAATACCAAAGCACCCCATCGAATAACACTAGGTTGAATGAAACCCTTGTCTAGTAAATCTTTTAGATGGACCTTCAACTCTTACAATTTGCCTGGGGCCATCCAATTCTCACCATGTGGGGTTCGTATCCGATAATAAGTCATTGCTTAAGTCAATTTCCCATTATTGATGAAATCCACAAAGGTCATCAGGAAAAACTTCCAAATATTCCCTCACTATGGGAACCGACTCAATAGGAGGAGTTTAATTTTGTAGATCTTTAACCCTCACCACACAATAGACAACCCTTGGCTGTCTATCTTGCAAGTCTTAAGGCAAGAAATGATTTGACCTCTTGGCATAAAATTTCCCCCTTTTCACTATAAAATAGGTTTATCTGGAAATTGAAACATCACTAAGCTCGTTCTACAATCTATGCAACCAAAACAACCATGAAGCCAATAAATACCCCAAACGAAATCAAAATCAAACATTTCAAGTTCTACAAAGTCAACAAGAGAAACTCTAGTGGACAACATTATAGAACACTTTATATCGGCTCTCTTTCCAACTACCGAGTCACCCATTGGCTTACAAAATGAAAAGGGTTCAATCAAAACATCGGGAGGTATATCAAACTTCCTAGCAACCAAAGGTGTAACAAAAGATAGGGTAGCACAAGGATATATCAAAGTATAAACATTAATATAGAGGAAACATACCAGTAACTACATCGGAAGAGCCCTCTTGCTCACTCCTTGCCTTTAGTGCATAAAGTGGTTCCGTTTTGGATATTCAGAGATAGGACTGCTTCATTGAGTTTGGCTACTGCCCTTTTCTTGACTCTTCACATTAGGATAATGTTTCACCACATGGACACTTTTCCCACAACCATAGCAATTATTTGTTACAACAAGGCATCGCCCACATGTTTCTTGACACACTTTCCACAAGTTGGTCTTTCTCTTGGTGAATCAACATTTCTTCCCTTTTGAGATTTAGGGTTAGAAACCCTACCATTGTGAGTCTTGGGGAAATTTTAATGAACTTTTTTTGAAAACCTCTTATTTAATATAGGCTTGTATTGAATATCAAGCCTACCCTTAGAAGAACCACTTTCAAAAGACCTTTCCTTCTTAGCTTCTCTATTCTTCTTCCTTATATGACTCTCCTCTATTTGTTGTGCATCAACCATCAACCTAGAAATATCCATGTTGTCATGAAGCATAACTGCACAACATTCTTCTTCAAGCTTTTCGGACTGTTACGTAAGGACTCATTTCATGCTTATCATTTGAAACCAAAGAGGAAGCATATTTTAACAGCTTAATGAACTTTAAGGAGTATTCTTTAACACTTATACCTCCATGATGAATGTTGATGAACTCCTCTACCCTATTTTCCCTTTTTGTCACTAGGGAAGAACCTATAAAGAAAGGTCTTTGTAAGATCTATCCTTCCATTATTGTACCATGTCTGAGCCACTTCCTTGAGTTTATAGGTAGCAAGCTCAGCCTTTTCAGTAGTACTCACCCTTATAGCAAACAAACTGTTATAGAACTCATTAAGAAAGTTTTGGGAGTCTTCATAAACTTTGGATCCAAAGAACATAGGAGAATTCCTCCACATTAAATCTCTCAAACAGGTAACAATAGTACTAGCATGTTGGTTCTCTCGAGGAACAACCTCCCGGTTATCTTATGTCGTAACGCCTTGAGCTTACGTAGTGACTTGGGCCATTTGGAGAAGGGATTACCTTACCTCATCATATGCCAAGGCTGGAGGATTGAACGGAACTTGATAATTCACAACAACTTGATCTTGAGAAGGAACTCAATTGCCTTGGGGAGTAGATCCCGCATTAGCAACCTCCTCTTTCACTCTTCTAGTGGTTGTCCTTCTTCAGTTCATCTCCTATAACCACAAGAAAGGGATTGGATGCTAATATACATATAGTGTCAAAAATATTGAGGCATGACGTAGGATTACCATTAAAAGAGGATTTTCCTAATAATCACATACCATCTCAATTATAATTGTGACGTGCTTCAAAACCATGAAGAAGACATTATATAAATGTGATTTAGTGAGACACAGACACTAGGTTATTTGGACACATGCTCTAATACCAAGTTTTTGACATCCAAAGAGAACCCCCAAGATGTAATGGACATCCTCTTCCTCAAATAGGACTCAGACAAGCCCATAGTATTCGCCATAACATATCATTGGTTAAGAATTACATAAGATTAAATTTTTTTGCATATACTAAGTGAAATATCCTTAGACTTCTTGCTTATCATATATTGAAGATTTCTTAGGATTCTATTTTAGAAACATCATCAACATGCATATGATAGTGAAAAATCTGTCTCACATAAAAACCATCTAAAGGATACAAATCCTGGACTTAGCCGGTACAGTATCAATATGCCATATAGGCCATACTTTATTAGAATTTAATAATAAAAGGAATAAAAGATTATTTCTTAAACTACTTTAATATTCATGGCTATAATAATGAATAGATATCATTCCCTAACATGAAGACCTACCAAAACATGGAGAAATGGTTCATGATTCTTCAATCGACCTTCTTAATCTTCAATAGTCGGACCCTACATTTGTAGTTATATTAAGTATATGAGTTAGTACTACACATGTACAAAGTATGGTTATATATAAATAAGACATTTAAAGACATGTATTAAAAGGACCATTTCTTCATAAAGCATGCTAAGTCATTTGAAAGCCTTTAATACATACAATCGAGCATGTACAACATAAGGATCACAACAACATAAGCATGATCATAACAAAACACATGTCATCATAAAGTCATCTTAACATTTTATGTTCAATAGTTCATATCATAATGACATACAAAAAAAATACCAATAATTCCATCCCAAGACTGCACGTGCAAATATCATGTGTGACCCCATAACCCCGCATAATCAAGTAAACAAGATAGGAAAACATAAGTAATGTTTTCTTCATACAACTTATATCATAAGTAGTCATCACAATATATATAAACATTGACTAATAAAATGTTCATAAACATAGCCAACATCATACAAGAACCACGCATATATCATAAGCATTATACATTTCATTTTATCATGTTACCTGAGAATAATCTCTAAGGACTTCCCTTACAGTCAAATTGCTCAATCTCTAGGTAGAGTCCCATACCACTACTTATACTAAGTAGACTCCTCAAGTCACCCTAGTCAATGTTGATTTACATTAGTCTTTCATTTTACTTGAGGGAGCTATCGCCTTAACCGAATTAGACCATGTCAGCTAAACCTGGAATCTGGTGTCATGAAACCCCAGACCGGAAGTAGGTGGTATATTTACCAAGGGTAGAACCAAAACATGAATATAGAATTCTAGGTGGGTACACAAGATAGTATTCATATGGAGGAAACATAGTTCAATAACTAGGAGATATATTAAAGATCCATAGTTCCACATTACATGGCAGCCTCTATCTCACGAGAGTCATTGTGAACCTACCTTCCAACTTAGGAAGGGACACCTCTCATATCTAGTTCACTCAGTGCTAAGCTAAAGTCCTTTTCAAATTTCCTTTATGTTATCAGTAATCATTAATCTTATCATAGGCCATAGGAGATTAACTCCTTTTATAATCATGATCGTAGCTCATTAGGTTGATGATGAGAATTTCCATTCATCACAACCCTTCATTAGTGAGATTAACATATCATAGTTATGTTATGTAAGAAACACAAGAGAAGCATCATAAACCTTGCATATCATACCCTAACCATAATCTCATATTCAACATATTCATAGGCCAACATGTATGCATAGAAACATCAAACACACTTCAATTTCATAACAACATAAATTATAGGACAACATCAACATAATAAAGTATTCATGACTTTAGGTGACTTACATATTCCTTCAAAGAATCTTCATCATGAACTTACACTCAATTCATAACAATAATCCAATAATATAGTGAAATACTCAATAACATAACGAATTCCAACCACTCTAGTCATAAACAAGATCGATTCATAGTTGGGTTTAAAGGAAAGGGTTCATTTATGAGTTCGTCAAACACTAGTTCCAATCCAAACATTACATGACATTAAGTGATTGATATAACATAATCAAATTCCATTATTTAGGGAAAGAACACGCTTCACATGAAAACCAATTGTACCATATAAATTATTCAACAATACATACATAATTAGCCATTGAAAAATCATAATTCATCATCATTAGTCATAAACTTTGAGTTTGGAAAAAAATCCACTTGTAGAGTAAAAACCCTAGGAATTTGAATTGCTAGAATTCATCTTTGAAAGGACGTTTTAGGGAACGAAATCCCAGGATTGAAGAACCCATACTTTATTGACGAATTAATCCATGAATTTTTAATGAAAACCTAGGAGACTTTGTTTTCTTCCTCAAGGTTTATTGTTCTTTAATTGTGGTTGAATAGAGAGAGTGTTTTGAGAGAGATGAGAGGGATTTGGTAATTATGCTATGGAGTGCGTTTATAATGTTTTAAAATCACCTAAAACCAATACACACTTTTCTTCTAAATTACCCAAAATATATCTCACTTAATTGGGTCTTTTTTAAAAGTTAAGTGTTAACAAGTCAAGGTCGAACATCAAAGATCACGATGGTTTACTCAAAGTATAGATATTCCTACTTGAAAGTGGGAATATGTCATTATGGATTTCGTTGTTGGTTTTCCTCGTAGACTAAGTAAATATGACTTGATTTTGGTTATTGTCGATAGATTGACAAAACATGCCATTCATTCCCTTCAAATCCACTTATTCGTTGGAAGAATACACTAAGTTGTATCTCAAGGATATTGTGAGAATGCATGTAGTTACATTCTCTATCATTTCAGATAGGGTTACTCAATTTACTTCTCACTTTTGGAGAGCACTCCAAGGAGGACTTGGTACCAAGGAGAAACTTAGTACCGCATTCATCCACAAATGGATGGTTTGGCTGAAAGAACCATCCAAATCATAGGAGATATGTTGAGGGAATGTGTCATTGACTTTAAAGGTAATTTGGATGACCATCTATCATTTATTGAATTTTTTGATAATAATAGTTATCATTCAACTATCACCATGACACCCTTTGAGGACATTTATGGGAGGAGATTTATATCTTTCATCGGGTTGTTTGAGGTAGGTGACTTTGATCTAATAGGTTCTGAATCGTAATATGAGGTTGTGGAGTAAGTCGAGTCATAAAGGATAGATTGAAGACGGCACAAAATTGGCAAAAATTTTATGCCGACAATAGAAAGAGGGACCTTGAGTTTATGGTAGGTGACATGGTCTACTTGAACATATCACTAATGAAAGGGGTAATGAGCTTTGGTAGAAAAGGGGAAACATAGTCCCCTGTATGTGGTGCCATATGAGGTTGTTAAATGCGTCAGAAATGTTACTTATGAATTGAAATTACCTATAGAGTTTGCTCTGGAGCATCCGGTGTTCCGTGTGCAATGATCAAAAAGAGCATAGGCGATCTGGTATCTATCCTTCCTCTAGAAGGTTTGAAAGTTCATGCTCACCTTTCCTATGAAGATGTTTCAGTTGAAATTTTAACCGGCAAGTGATAAAGTTGAGTAATAAGGAAGTAGTTTTAGTAAAAGTTTGTTGGAAGAATAATCTTGTGGAAATTCAACTTGGTAGGCCAAGGTAGATATGATGTCCCAATATCCTCATACTTTTCCTTCCTCTTCTAGTCAATGTTAAGGTAAGTAACTTCTCCAAGTTTTTGTTTATGTAAGGTATTTATTTTATTTTAACTTCCATGATTTCCCTTCATTATGCATGTTCTTGTGAAAATATATGCTTCATATGTATCTTGAACTATATATTCTGCATAATGTATGATACTTGATTATATAGTTGGTATAGTTGAGTTATGTGTAATTTCTTTTTGTAAAATTGCTCAAGTGTTAAGTGATAAAATGATAAATTTCTCTTTGTTTAATATGTTCGGCTATATGAGAAGGATAAGGACATTACCTTCTTGCATAAAGTGAAATGAATTGTGTGCATAATTAGTAGTTGATATAGTTTCAACCTCATTATGGTGCATTGTTTTATTGAGAATGGAAAGAATTTTCGTTCCTTTGTTATTGAATTATCTTTATATGCATTTTCTCGTTGCGAAACTAGTCTTGAGTCATAAAATCGAAAAAATATTCTAAAGTGTCATTTGAGGATGAATGTACCTCAAGGGGGGATATTGCTATACCTCAGAAATACAATGACCTAAACTAGAGCCTCACCTAATGAATAATGTTTAAAATTATCTTTCCTGACATATACCAATGTAATAAACTTGAATTAAAAGTATTAGATCCTAAATGTCAAGGGACAACCTTGACGACCATGACGTTCCAAAATAAATGAAATTGAACTAGAAGACGTCTTTGGGTTTTGTAAGGGTTTCGGAGTGTCATATGAATGGTAAAAAATGTAAAAATACATTAAATAATTAAAAAATGTTTATATGGTAAAACCATGCAAGTGGAACCCCCTATGACAACCCTAGGGGTCCTTGAGGAGGACACAACTATTGGCGAACAAGCTACCCAAGGCAGCAGGAAATTTTGCATGGAAGAAACTAGTCCGTGTTGTGGACTCGGTTCACCATGGGAAAAAAGTTATGGTCCTCATCGCGGATGAGTTTTGAACTCTATTGTCTCAATATTTAGTTTTATATAATCATGTGGGAACAGCTCTGCGACGCCTACTTGTTCCCCTATGAAAAGTCTGAAATATTAGAAATCAAGTTTGACTTCACAAAAAAGTCTAACTATGTGAGGGGTATTTTGATTTATTTTAAATAGGTTTTATTCCAAATTTACACATCCAAATCAACTCCCAAAATTGAAATCCAAATCACTCTCACTTCTCTATAAAATTCTCTCTCTACCCGATATCCATGGAAGAGCATTGGATCTTGAAGAAGAAGACCAATTCTCCAAGTTTTCTGCTCAAATTCAATAATGAAGTCTTCAATAAGGTGTGTAATGTATACTTTAACTCTTTGGATTCCTTTACCCAAGAGGTCCATTCAAAGATGATTTCAAACCCCTAAAAATAAAGGGTGTTTCATTACACATGTGTCTTCTTTTAAAAATTGAATTGTGGATCAATTGTGATGAATTATGATTACTTAGGGTTAATTAATTGTATAATGATTGGTGATGTTTAATTGAGATTGCATTGGACCCATGTTCTTCCGCAATTTCATAAATATTTGATCTTGTTTGCTGAATTGCTAGATGACGATGAGTATATCAATTATTATATTGGTGTTAATTTTAATATTACTTCATTAAATTCCTTATACCATGTAATTTTTGGTTTTTTATCTAGTTCATTAAAGAACGCATGAATGTCCCTCCTCTCCTAACCCTAACTCTTCGATTGTGTTGATCAATGACTAGAGGTGATGTAATTGAGTATGTTCTTGTGTATTGACAATCTTATGATGATGATAATTGATTTTATGGATAAATATTATTAATTTTATATTAAGTCTTGAATTGGTATTATGGAGGCCATTTATCATATCTTCAAGCCATGGCTATGTTGTTGTAGTATTGTTGGTCTATTTTTGGTAATGTTGGTTAATTGAAGGAAGAATGATGAAGTTATGAATGTATGAACATCCTATGAATATGATTGTTTTGAGATGATTATGGATGTACTATTATGAGGGATTGAAGGTAATTATGTTGTATGGTTATGCTATAATGTAATATTCTAACATGATATTGGGTTTGTGATGAAAGGGTTTTCTCATCCTATTAGATATGAGTTATGAAAATGTTATATGTGGGGTTAAGTTACTAGGGATTATTTTATGAATTAATGTTAAGGAAGACTTAAATATATTTCAAAAAGAGAATTTATCTTAGCACCAAGTCAACTTGACAATAAGAGGGGGTCTCTTAAGGAGGATGTTTCCCCATATGTTCTCATGAGATTGAAACTACAAATTGAATTACCATAAAGAGGGTTTCGATTAACAACCATTCCGTTCCTTAACTATGTGCCCCGATAGGAAACCTATCTAGTGGATCCACCTAGATTCCATGATGATGTTTGTGTCCTACCTTGGCAAGTAGGATACCCTCCTTTTGGTGGGAAATTTTCATAAAGTAAAATGAATAAGTGAAAGTATTAATATGAATACAAACTAGGACTACTTAAGAGATGTTGGTTAGTGTAGGTAAGGGGATGGGACTTAGCCTATGCATTGCAGAAGTGGACCTTGAGGGAAGTTCTAGGGTTTTTCATTATGTATGTATATCATGAATGAAATACATAATGTTGGTCTTATATGATGTTAGTTTCACTTGATATACATTATGTTGGTCTAAATTGTTATGTATGATGTTGACTATACTTGTTATGATGTTATATAAGGTAAAGGCAATACTTATGGTCTTTTTGATAGCTTACTTCGTTTATGTGCAGCTATAGGGCTTTAGATACACATTGCACTAGTAGACTTACATTGGGACTATGAGTATGGTCTTTTGACGTATTTGATGAAATGGATCTAAACATTAAATCTTAATTATGGATTTATTATGATGTTACTCTTGAACATGAATATGAATATGTCTCATTGTTGTTGTGGTATGGACTTGTATATGTTCTTGATATCCGCTTAAAATCTTTAAAAGTGAACTTGGCATGTTTATACTAAAATGTCCCTTAGTGCATGTTTTCAAATAGTTTACTTGAATATATCCATACTTAGTACATGTGGTTTGTACTAACTCATATCTCATGTATTTGCTACATAGAGTGTAAGTTTGGGCCATTGAAGAGTTTGTAGTCCTTCCTTGAAAAACTTGGATTGATATCCCCATGTTTGTGAGTCATCAAGTCAAAGGATGGAGATGCTTGTTCTCGTTTCATTATTGTTATTCAAAGACTATTGTTATTCCTATTATAAGATTTATTGTATTTATGTAATGTCCAAGTCCCATTTCTGATACTCTTATGTTTAGATGGTCACGTGAGAAAATTATAGATTCTATTTTGATATATGGGAAATGAAGTTTAACTTCAAATGATAATGTATGCTAAGGTCTTGTCTAAGGCCTCTTCATGGATGAAGAAACTATTTACGGTTAGTGGGTGCTCTTCGATCATGACAGTTCATATCCTTTCGTTCATTCTTTCATACCTTTACTTTTACATTTAGGGAAACCTTGCAATAACAAACATAGACCATGTTATCTACTTGTAGTCCCGTGTTCTACTCTCAAATTGATATGAGAGGGTTTCGACTTGCCTAAGGCGGAACCTTTCATACTAGCTATCTAGGTGGATCCCCTAAGCTATCATCCTATGTGGCCACATTAAAAAGGGACAAGGATCTTGCTACTACAAACCTCTACTTACTAACTTAGTAATGCTTTCATCTCATGAGAAAACTGTCACATCCAGGGAGAACCCCCTTGAAGTTACGTGGTGTACTTGACCTCTCGGAGTTCTTATACAAACCCATAGTTATCGTTCATGACATTTTCATTGGTACATTTAGTGGAAAATATAAAACTTTCTTAGCACTCCATATGCTATAACATTACTTCGTATATGTATAAAATATTATCATACATAGTTAAAGACTCTACTGTTTTTCCCAACCTAGGCTCAACTTCATAAGAGAACTTTAGGGACACTACCCTTATAATATAATACATAAGTAACTTATACATAACTTTAAAGTAAAGACATGACTTAGGAATCCTTGAATTAAGGATTCCTTTCCTTGATCTTGGGAATCATCTAACAAGCTCTTTACCATTAAAGAAATCCTTTAAGCATCCATAACCTGGAGTTTTGTAAAAAGTATAGAAGAATGGAGTTAGTACAAGAATGCACTAAGGATGGCAACCATGCAAAAACATGCATTTAAAAAGGACAGTTTCTTGAAATCATACTTCATGTCCTTTTGAATAAATCTTCATAAAACATTTATACAATAGCATTTATATCCTTTACATACTTCATAAAGACATATTCAAAGAAAAATATCATATAATATCACACATAGAATTTAAACCGTATTTGGCATCACTTTATAGTGAGCTAGTTCTACGTTACAGTGAGCATTTTATTCTTTTCAATGAACTTCTTCTTTTAAACTCATTAACCTCACAAGTAACACTCTAGTAATACTTGGTGAAACGCATCACCTTAAGTCCACAAGGAAACCATACATACATTCTACAAAAGTCATTACGTATGATCATAGAAGTATAGCACATGATAGACACATTTAAGCCAAGACCTTAATGACTTTACAGCAAGCCACATCAACTTGCACATGTACTAACTTCACTTCACTTAGTACATTAAGAAACCTTGCACACAACCTCAATCTCAATATACTAGTGCAATGTACATGTGAAGCCCCATAACCTCACACGTACTAAGTAAACCTATCATGAGACCACAAAACTTAACATATTATTCATGTACCAAACACAATGTTTTAGTCCATCCCATACACTTCAATATAGGACCTTGGACACATAGTCATTTTAGAAATTCATATTATGCATATCATCTCATCATGTAGACACTAACACGATGTCATGCCAGAGAACCATAAACATAGACACATGCATTAGAACACCTTCTTAGGACTTCCCTGAAGAACCACAAAGATATAAACATGACCCTCTATATGCTCATTGGCATTGGAACCTCATCTAATGAGTAAACTTGGGGGAATATTCCTCAAAGGGAAGCCACCACCTCATTTGGGACCATAGATGAATATTCCTCTAAGGGAAGTCAAACCTTATGGGAACCCAATGGTGAATCTTCCTCCGAGGTAAGTCAACACTCTATGAGAAAACTTTGGTGAATCTTCCTCCATGGGAAGCCAACACCTCTCATTGTCAAGTTCACTCGGTGCTAAGCTAATTTCCCTTTTTACTAAAATCCTTTATTACTTTACTTCGTAAAACATGGGCTTAGCATATTGATTCCTTATAAGATTATAGCATATTCAAGCACCTATCTAGTTTTAGAGCACATATGAGCACAAATTTCAAGGCCCCTCTATTGGATACATCTTAACACATGTGTGTTTACTTGTATGTGAGCAAATCTTTCACATAAAACATAAATGTCACACATGTTCATACATCAATGTGTATGTCTTTAGTTGTAACTATATGAGCAATCCTTTCCTATCAACACTTTAAGACACTATGCACATTCATATCCAATCTTATCATATACTTAACATCATAGCATATATGACATATTCATAGCATGTCCATACAATCATATTAATGTACATTGAAACTAAACCTAGGTACTATCCTGTCAAGGCACACATGTGCAATGCATAGACAAGGTCCCATACTCTTGGCCATACTAGTACACCTATCAAGTAATCCTATTTTATTGAATATGCAAAAAACTTCACATACATTTACATTACATGCATAGTAGTAAACATTTAGTGAATATGATATCAACCTTTTATTAGACACTACGAACCTTTAAGCATGCATAATGTGTGAGTCTGTGTGTACATTTGTCAACGTGATAACATAATGGCTATCAACAATACATTGAGGCAATCACCCTCTTAATACCACATTAAACTTTAAAGCATAGACCACAAAACACAATTTAGCAACAGAGGCAAGCTAACTTCATATTACACTTTAAGACTCCTAACATTAGCTATTAACACATTTACATAGGGGTGCATGGGTAAGGATTGTCAACTATTATAACTTATCAATGGAAAAACCTACACTTTACCATAACATAGATATACACATGCTTATAAGATAGTCATACAATTAACGTCACAACTAGAATAAGAAAGTAGGCATAAGCTTCACATAGTGCCATCATTATAACCACACACTCATATATTCATCAATTTTCCTTCAAGGCCATATTCAACATATATATAATGACAATAAGGTAAACACCCTCACCAGAAATGTACAATACCACACAATGGCGTACAGGGCTTCATCAACTACAATAATATAGAGAAGTAGAGAGTAAGAGCCATTCTTACAAATTCATGAACCTTTGATTATCATTTATCAATACACCTTTTTTCATCATCAATACATTATAGGGTAGTAACTAAATATACATTTAATCATGAAAGAAACCATGTACAAGTATCTACAATATCATACCACAATTTAATGCAATACATCACATATATACTAGAAAGTAGAGAGGTATAGATCATCAACCGATCTCCCTAGTCTTGGTCACTAATCATATTTTCATCAATAATATATATTTAGTACATTATCTAAAAATGTAGAACATCAAAGCTAAATCAAGCTTCATCCACCCAAGAATATAGGTCACAACATCTACATTACACTACCAAGTCTATAGGCTATAAGAACCTAATTCAATCTTTGCCAATTCAATTGTTATCTATTCATATTGGATCAATTATACCTAATTATAATCATATTATGCATATAGGATGTAGCTAAGACAATTCATCATGATCAAGTCATATAACAACCATCCGAACCTCAAGATCACAAGTTACTGCTTGATAGACCAGATCAACTCATACCAAGCTATATTTAGTTTGATTACAAGGTTGATACCCACAATTAAAAACTGAAATTAACCTAAGGCAGTAACTACAAGGATCTTAAGATAATAAAATTCCACCTTGATACTTTTAAATAACAATGTTATAGTGATCACATAGAGGCATAAGCTAGTCATGTTCAATTCTTCATACATTGATCCACATCGATCATTCATCAACAACTCACCATCAATATACATAATAAATAGTATGCTTGAGAAATTCAACGTAAAAAAATCACAATTCAACCAAATAACAAGCCCCGATCAAAATGCCTGTGCAAGGTCTAAATAGAGTTTGCGAAGGGACAGGGGTTCACAATGCAATTGGATTGAAACTCACGTTAAAACCATTACATTATTATCAATTCATCATGATTAGGCGTTTGAAAACTTTTTTTGAAAGAACCCATGGAAAAATTGAAAAAGAAAAGATTTGATCATATTTTCTCTTTGAAAATTTGGAGATTAACTCTCTAGATGGAAGGATAACTAGAGATGAAGGATCACCATAATTATATCTAGAAAAAAAATTCTAAAACTTCATGAATAATCCATGGGGATCCAATATCCAAACTGTTCTTGAGCTTCACCTTCAATGGAGGTTCTAGAGAGAATATTTTTGAAGGAAAGTCTAATTTGTGTAGAAGGGATTTGGATTGGGTTGATCACGTTTTTGATCATTTATATACACCCAAATAACTAAATAGACCTATTAGGGTCAGGTTAGTACGTGGGGTTAATTTCGCATTCACCCATTTAATGAAACACTCTTTAGGCAGCAGTTACAGGCCACCATCTATGGCCACCATCGACGCCCACACGATCCATCGATGGGCCATTTGTGGCTTCAGTCGATTGAGTCTTGGGCTGTTATTTGGCTGAACCTTATCCATGCTAAGTGACCATCGAGGAATTCACCACCAGTGGGCAGTTTGTAAACAAATGGGCGTGGTTTTGTTCATTTGATTGACACTGCCAAGGCAGTGTCTCGACAACCTTTGGGGCCTTCTTTGAGGGCCTCTTTCGGGGCCCTTGGGGAGTCGTACCTAAGAGTTTCCAACGTTAATATATACCTTAACATTTTTTAGACCTTCCATTCAGGTTTAACCAAAAATGAACATGCAAAACACATCCAAACATGCAAGGCACACTTAAGACATACATGAACGTCTCAAGGGCTAACTCTTGAACGTTTTGGACGTTCTTGGATGTTTGACCTCCAAACCTCATGAAAATCAATACACAGACTATAAAAAACATTTTTAATCATAAAAGGACATCATAAGGCCCCTTAGGTGACTAGTCGTCGATCGGTTGTCCCTTTACATTTGACTTCTAAATGACTTCAAATAACCCATACATACTTTAAAACAATTTATTAAAATATTAACAATCTTATAGGCACAAGTGAGGATCTAAAGACCCTAAATCATTTTGGGGGTCTTACAATATCCCCTACTTGGTAACATTTGTCCTCGAATGACACGTAGAACACTTTAATCACAACAAGGACTTCAATGAATCCTAGAGAGGTTTATAACAGTCATAACATCATCATATAGAAGTTCATGCACCAAACTACAAGGAACACACTTCAAACCATTTAGCACTCAATTCATACAAGAAAGCAAATCTTTTATTCACTCACTCTTTAATGCATCAAAGACATAGGCTCTTATCATGTTCATAGGAGGAAAATTCTTCTCCTAATCTTGACATGGTCATTACACTTCATTTTATTTAAAGAGATCATCATATAAGGCCACACATAGGAAGATTCCAACAATATTCAAAAGCTATTTAAGTACTCATATTTCAATGCACATAGACTTGAATTAATTAGATTGACGATGGAATCTTATTTTTTAGACCTAGTTCTATTAGGGTCATACTCAACCTTACCATGTTTAGTCGAGTCCATGTTGGAATGTCCTTTTCCTCAACACACTTACATGTCTCATGAGTTCATACGCAAGCAAATGCAAAAAGGTCATCTTTACTGTAATGTGAGAATTTATCAATTTTTAAACTAAAGGAATGCTCATGTTTTTATCCTAGTGAAATCTAAATGGTAGGTCACACCAAGCACATCACAAAAAATAGGAAGTCATTCACAAAATGTCAATTTTTAACATAGCAATAGCCTTCACAATAGGCATCATTTGGGAAAAATAGCACAAATCATAGGCACTCACAAGGACACTAGATAATCAGTCCTTCACTTTTCAAAAGTGAGCCTACAATCATGCTTTCCAAATCATAGAAGTCACGTTGTTTTCAATAGACTCAACATATTTCATTTTAAACAGGCTCAATTTATCATTAAAAGGCTAAACCTTACATACCAAAAGTGACTTTAAACATGGTTCTTACCTTATTTAATGAAGTTAAATGCACAACTAGCATATAAAGATGCACAATAAACTTAAGAAAACCATGAAGTTAATTAAAAATTTCTTTTCAAGTACATTAGAATCTTCAAAATACTAATAAGATAGTGTCAATTAGGATATACCAAACATATGAAGGTGATGCAATTCACATTTTAGGAAAGGCTTCTATCACGAACATGTTTACCAAAAAAATAGATTCAAGCTCTAGTAAGAATAGAAGGAAAAGGTAGAAATATCGACAAACCTACTACTAACATCACCATCCCCCACTTAGGGTAAACCCAATTAAGAGAAACCTAACCCATCCTTAAAAGGATCTTAACTTAAAAACTTTCATTTTCATCACTGAATAGTTATTAGCACTTTAAAAGGTAATACAGTAAGTCAATATAGGAACACCAAGGCATTCTTAACTTTATCATCTATGCAAATTATCCCTCAATTTTAAGGTTAGGTCATGTTATTCAACCACATAAGGTTATTATACAACAAAATAGACACCAAGTTCATACAACATTAGGGGAAGCAATTGAAGAGACATAAACATAGGATGAACAAGCTTACTAAAAATTATTAGATTCAAGCTCAATTAAGAATAAAAGGACAACGTACAAATATCTACAACCTTACACTCACTCCAACCGTCCCCTACGGGTCCCAATTAAGTAAATAAAACAACAACCTTAAGAGGATCTACTTAAACATATTCACTTTCATCACTAATAGTGATTACCCCTTAGAGGAATTGATTAGTCAACCTAGGAACCAAATCCATGCCTTCTTACCGTTAATATCTCTATAAAAATTATCATTATCCCCCAAATTTCAAGTTAGGTCATACTATTCAACCACATAAGGATTTTATACAATACAATAGACACCAAGGTCATACAACATTAGGGGAAACAATTGAAGAGAAATAAACATAGAGACTCTTCCTTTTCCTTCAACCTTATAGTAAGGTGACTTCTAGGTTAATAAACCTATATCATCACCCTACCAAGATAAACATACTACCTTCACACCTAGGATCAAGTCTATATAAAAGACTCGAATCAATACGAAACAATCATGAAGGGTCACACTTATAAACAAAGGCAATATGTGAATCATTTAAACATATACATTTAGGCAACATGCATCTTTATTATTTAACATATTCCTAAAGTATTTCAAGTTTAACCATGTTATAAGACTATCATTATGCAAAGTCACATAGTAACACACCATTCAAAAAGAGATCCATTATAACCATAACAACTTCTAACATGCTTTAAGTATATAATGACATACACTTTTTAACATAACATGCTTTTTCACATAGGTCTGATATATAGCAACAAGGGAAATCATATCCACATATCATTGCATAATTCACTTTCAGACATACTCTTCAAACCACAAAACAAACATAAGCATCAAAACTCACCTTTTCTCCCTCATACATATAGATATCATCTTATCTAATCAATCACATCTAAAATACCACCGCACAAGAAAACATAAGAGAGTGATCTTATAGAGTTACGTTCTATTGCACGACATGAGAATGATGAATAAGAGAAACTCTATTGTCCTATATCCTCCCACACTATTTATTCTGTTGCGACTCACCACCAATGATACAAGACTATACTAGACGTGGAAATATGAAACTCTTAGAACCTAAAACCAGTTTTATGAACCCATGCTTGAACCTAGAAGAGGATAGATTAGAGGGATGTTGATGCGGACACGTTTGTCACACTCTGCGGGATCACACCTAGAAGTAACCGCTGACATCGTGACCTCTTGGATGTCTTATACAAGACTATAGTTCATCATCGCATTGTCAATAGGTAAATTTAGCGGAACTTAAAACTTTCCTTAACACATCATATGCTAGAATACTTCATATATATATATATAATATATATATATAGATTATATATAATCATACATAGTAAAGATTCTAGTGTCTTTTGCCAACCGAGAGTCCACTCATAAGGGGTATTTTTATAGTGACACGACACATATAACATAATACATAAGTAAACTTTACATAAAATTTAAAGTTTAAGACATGACTAGAATCCTTGACCTGTAAGATTCCGTTCCTGTGCTTAGAATCATCTATCACATCTCTTACGCATTAAAGACATCCTTTAAGACATCCATACTACACTTTGTTTAAAAAGTCAAGAAGAATGGAAATATTCATAATGGACACTAAGTATGGCCCATCCAAAAATGCATTCTCAACGGACAGTTTCTTTAAATCATACTTCTCTTGTCTTTTTGAGTAAAGCTTCATAAACCTTTATAATACAGTAAGCATAGCATTTACAATAATTCATCTACTTCAGAAATACATATTTCAAAAGGCAAAATATAAATAAGAATCACATCACACATAGAATTTAAGTAAGTCAATATTTGGATCACTTTCAGTGCACAGTTTCTTCTTTTTGTATTACTCATTCTTTAACTCATTAAGACCTCCAAGTAACCCTCTATTGATGCTGGTGAAAACGCATCACCTTAAGGCCACCAGGAAACCCTCCATCCTTCGACACAAGTCATCACATATCATCATAGAAGTATAGTACATGATAGACACATTTAAGCCAATACCTTAATGACTTTACAGTAATCCACATCAACTTGCACATATACTAACTTCACTTCACTTAGTACATTATGAAACCTTACTCAAAATCCGAATCTTAATCTACTAGTGCAATGTACATGTGAATCCCCATAACCCCACAAGTACTTTGTAAAACTATTATGAACCACAAGACTTAACATATCATTCATGTACCAAAAACAATGATATAGTCCACCACATACACTTAAATATAGGACCTTAGCCTAATAGTCATATTAGAACTTCATATCATGCATATCATCTCATCATGTAGACGCTAATACGATGTCATGCAAGAGATCCATAAACATAGACATATGCATTAGAACACCATCTTATGACTTTCCTCAAGAGCCATTTGTGCAATGCATAGGTGAAGTATCAAACCCCCACCTACACTAAGCAACTATATTTAGGTTATCCTAATTAGGGTCCTTAATTTACTTCCATTATCCATTTTACTTTAGGGAAACTATATCCTTAACCGACACTATGACCATGGGTGCTAAAAATGCAATTTGGTGTTTTAGAGCCTTACACCAAAGGAAGGTGTTCTCACCTAGATAAGGTAGAATATTAACATTCATCCTAGCATACTAAGTGAATTCACTAGCTAGATCCTATGTGGTACTCATAGTTTATGAAACTAAGAGATACATTGACCCTCTACATGTTCATTGGCATTGGATCCTAATCTCATGTGAAAACATGGGTGAACCTTCCTTAAAGGGAATCCACCAACTCATGTGGATCCATAGGTGAATATTTCTCCAAGGGAAGTCAAACCTTATGGGAAGCCTGGTGAATCTTCCTCCAAGGGAAGTCAACACTCTTTGAGAAAACCATGGTGAATTTTCCTCCATGGAAGACAACACCTCTTATTGTCACGTTCACTCGGTGCTAAGCTAAGTTACCTTTTTAATAAAAGCCTTCATTATTGTACTTCCTAAAACATAGCCTTAGGATATTTATTCTTTATATGCTTATAGCATATTCAAGCACCTATCTAGTTTTAGGGTACATATAAGCACACATTTCAAGTCCCCTCTATTGACTAGATCTTCATACATGTCTGTGTGTACTTGTATGTGAGCAAACCTTTCACATAACACATAAATGTAAAGCATGTTCATATATCAATGCATAAGTCTATAGGTGTAACTATATGAGCAATTCATTCCTATCAACACTTTGAGACAATATACACATTAATATTTCATCTTATCATATACTTAACATTATAGATTATTAGACATAGTCATAGCATGTCTATACGTTCATATTCGTGTACATTCAAACAAAACCTAGGAGCTATCCTATCAAGGCACACATGTGAAATGCATAGACAAGGTCCCATACCCGTGCCCATACTAGTACATATATGACATCATCCTAGTTAATTAAATACGTAACATACTTCTCATACAGTTACCTTACATGAATAGTAATAGATATTTAGTGAATATGACATCAACATTTCATTAGACACTATGAACCCTTACTATATTTTTAGCATGCATAATGTGTGAGAGTGTGTGTACATTGGTAAACGTGATCACATAATGTCTATCAACAACACTTTGAGACATTCGCTCTGTTAAGACAACATTACACATACCACACAACAGAATTTAGCATAGGAGGCAAGTCAACTTCATATTACACTTTAAGACTCCTAAGATTTAGATATTCACATATTTACATTGAGGTACATGGATAGGGATTGGCAGTCATATAACTCATCAATCGAAGCACCTACACTTAGACCTTACATAGATATACACGTGCTTATACGATAGGCATACAACCTAGGTTACGACTAGAATAGGAATGTAGGCATAAGCTTCACATACTGTGATCATCATAATCACACACTTATACATTCATCAATTTGCCTCAAGGCCATAGTCAACACATAAATAATGACAATAAGGTAAAATCGTCATCATAAGTGTACCATACCACACAATGTCATACAAGGACTCATCAACTTCAATAATATAGAAAAGAAGAGAGGAAGAGCCATTCTTACCAATTCATCAATCTTTGATCATCAATTATTAATACAGATTTTTTTATCATCAATTCATTATAGGGAAGTAGCTAAATATACATTTAATCATGAAAAAACCATATAAAAGTTGAGACAAGATCATACTACAATCTAATATCATACATCAAATATATACTAGAAAGTAGAGAGTTGTAGATCATCAACCAATCCCCGTACTCTTAGTCATTTATCATATTTTCATCATCAATATATATTTAGGGAAATATCTAAAAATATAGAACATCAAAGCTAAATCATGTTTCATCCACCCTAGAATATAGTTCACAACATATACATTACTCTACAAAGTTTATAGGCTATAACGACCTAATTCAATCTTTATCAATTCAAGTATTATCTATTAAGTAAAGAGATGTATGTCTCCTATTGGGTTGTTTGATGTAGGTGAGTTTCTTCTAATACGTTCGAAAATAATCTCAGAGGTTGTGGAGAAAGTTCGACTCATTAAGGGATAGATTGAAGACGGCCCAAATTTGGCAAAAGTCTTATGTCGACAATAGATTAAGGGATCTTGAGTTTATGATGGGTGACGTAGTCTATTTTTATATATCTCCCATGAAAGGGGTAATGAGGTTTGGTAAAATGGGTAAACTTAGTCCCCGATATGTGGGGCCATATGAGGTTGTTAAACACATCGGAAATGTTGCCGATTATTTGAAATTACCTAATATGCTGACTCTGATGCATCTGATGTTCCATGTTTCAATTCTCAAAAGTGCATAGGTTATTCGGTGTTTATTCTTCATCTAGAAGGTTTATAATTTGATGCCAACCTTTCCTATGAAGAGGTCCTGGTTGAGATTTTAGACCGGCAAGTGAAGAAGTTGAGGAATAAGGAGGTCACTTCTGTAACGGTTCTTTGGAAGAATCATCCTTTGGAAAATTATAATTGGGAGGCCGAGGCAGATATGATGTCCTGATATCCTCATCATTTTCCTTCATCTTCTAGTCAAGGTTGATATTAGTAAGTAGTTCAATTAGTTTTGATTTATGAAGGGTCTTTTATGCATTTGAACTTCCTTGATTTCCCTTAATAATGCATGTTCTTGTGAAAATTCATGTTTCATATGTATCTTGAATTATATTTTCTTCATACTTGATGGTACTTGATTATATGGTTGGTATAGTTGAGCTATGTGATATTTCTTGTTGTGAAATTTCTCATGCCTGGAGTGATGAAATGATATATTACTCTTTGTTGAATATGTTGAGATATAAGAGAATGAGAAGGATATTCCTCCCTTCCTAGTGTGAAAGGATAAAATGTGTGCCTAATTGGTAGTTGGCATAGTTTCTCCCTAATAATGATACATTTTTGTGTTTAGAATGGAGTGAATATTTCTTTTTTTGTTATTCAATAATGATTATACACATGTTATAGTTTGGTTTCTAGTGCTGAGATAGAAATTCAAAAGAAACATGTTAGACTGTCATTCGAGGATTATTGCTCCCCAAGGGGATGGGGGAGGGAATATTGCTATACCTCAGAAATCCAATGACATAGGATAGATTCTCACCTAATGAATAAGGATTAAAATGGTGTCTCAATACCTATAAATATGTAATTAACTTTATTTATAAGTATTAAATCCTAAATGTCAAGGGACGACCATGACGTCCAAAAACTAGTGAAATTGAAATAGTAAATTTCCTTAGGTCTTGTGAAGGTTTCGGAGTGTTTTATAGAGTGTAAAATTTGAGGGAATAGCTCCATGATCAGGGCTTGCTCCCCGATGAAAAATCTTAAATTTTAAGTCAAGTTTGACTTCACAAAAATAACTAATTAAGAGAACGGTCTTTTTTATATCTTAGGGGATGGGTATAAATTAATTGTAAGTTAGTTTTATACCACATTTACCACCCCAATAAAATCAACAAATTTTAATCCAAATTACTCTACCTTCTCTATCTACTCAACCTCCATTGAAGACCATTGGAGCTTGAAGAAAAGACCAATTCTCCAAGTTTTCTACTCAAATTCGTTGAAAAAGTTTCCTTTAAGATAAGGATTATTGCACTCTTTGGATTCCTTTCCCCAAGAGATTTATTCAAAGATTATTTTGAATCTCCCAAAAATGAAGGGTTTTCTCTACGCAGGAGTATTCTTTTAAAAAATATATTGTAGACCAATTTTGATGAATTATTATTAGTTAGGTTACTTATGTTTCTAATTATGGGAATTGATGTTTTTTAATTGAGATTTCATTGGACCCATGATCTTTTGTAATATCCATAAATCATGGCTCTTGTTTTGTGAATTACTTGAAAATGATAAGTATATTCATTGATATATTGGTCATAATTGTATTATTACTTCATGGAATTCCTTATATCATGTACTTATTGGGTTGTCCCTCTAATTCTTTAAGAAACCATGAATGTCCCTCTTCTCCTAACCCTAACTCTTGAACTGTGTCGATTAATGACTAGATGTGATGTAATTTGTTATGTTCTTGTATAAATCACTACCCTATGATGATTATAGTTGATTTTATGGATACATATCATTAATTTGGGATTAAGTCTTAAATAGGTTTCAAGGAGACCATTGGTAAGATCTTAATGTCATGAACTTTTTATTGTATAATTGTTGGCTTATCTTTGGTAATGTTGGTTAATTGAAGAATGAATGATTAAGTTATGAATATATGAACATGTTGTGAATAGGATGGTTTTGAGATGATGATAGATGTGTTATGATTTGGGGTTGAGGGTAATTCCTATGTGCATCTTATGGTTATGCTATGATGTAATATTCTCACATAGGTTTTGCTTTGTCATGAAAGAATTTTCTCATTATATAACCTATTAGTTATGAACATGCTAAGGGTTAAACTTCTATGGCCAATGTTATAAATTAATGCTAAAGAAGATATAAAGATACTTCAGAAGGGGAATTTAGCTTAGAACATAGTGAACTTGACAATGAGAGGTGTCCCTTCCAAGAATGAATGTAGGTTCACAAAATTTTCTCAAGAGATTGAAACTACAATGAGAATTAGCATAAAGAGGGTTTCTAGTGAAAACCTCTTAATTCCTTAACTATGTGCCTCTATAGAAAACCTAGCTAGTGGATCCAACTAGATGTTATTGACATGTATATGTCCTACCTTGGCAAGTAGGATTCCTTCCTTTCGGTGTGAGGGTTGACACCAAATTCTATGTTTAGCTCACATGGTCTAATGTCGTTTATGGCGAAGTTTCCCAAAAGTAAAATGAATGTATAAAAGTAAGTAGATTAACACTAACTAGGACTACTTAAGAGGTGTTATTCAGTGTAGGCAAGGATATGGGACATTACCTATACATCGCACATATGGACCTTGAGGGGAGATCTAGGGTGGGTTCTTTATGTACATAGTTCATAAATGAAATGTATAATGTTGGTTTCACTTGATATACATGATATTGGTCTAAATTGTTATATGTGATGTCGACTACACTTGTTATGATTTTATATTATGTAAAGGCAATTCTTATGGTCTCTTTGCTAGTTTACTTGGTTTATATGGGGTTATGGGGCTTCACATACACATTGCACTAGTAGACTTTGATGAAATGGACCCTAAAACATGAAATGTTGATATGGCTTTGTTATGATATCATTCTTGAACATGAATATGAATATATCTTATTGTTCATATGGTATGGACTTGTATAAGTTCTTGGAATGTTCATAAAAGGCTTTTAAAGTGAACTTCACATGTTATACTAAAATGTCCCTTTTTTGCATATCATCAATTGTTTTACTTGCATATATCCATACTTAGGACATGCGGTTCATACTAACCCATATCTCTTCTATTTCTAAGAAAATGTAGGTTCGAGCAATTGAGATGCTTCAACGCCATTCTCAAAGAAGTTTGGATTTTTCCCAAGTTGGTGAGTCCCCAAGTCCGAGGATGAATCCTATAAATCTAGTTTTTTTATTATTTTGCTACGTTTAAAGACATTGTTATATTTCCTAGTTTCAAGGACTATGTTGTCTTCTCTTATAAGATTTGTAATGATGTAAGGGCTACGTCTCATTTCACTTACTCTTATCTTTAAATGGTCATGTGATACAATTATATATTTTAGTTTTATATATGTCAAATGGAGTTAAACTTCAAAAGAAAAGTGTTAATTATTTTCTCTTTTTATTCTTTCAATGATGCGACGATGTGTTCTCCGGTTGTGACATCGACTTGCGTTGTAGCTTCAACAGCATACTAGTCATTCTAAATATGATCACCATCATCAATATCAACTTTGTTTTCATTATTCTTATGATTTTGACGTAATGGAATTGTCAAAGGCACTCGATCAACATCCACTAGGCTTTCACTACACTTTGAATAAACTTTATCATCTTTGGCAAGATCTTCAATCATTTGGTCTTCAAAGAACACAACATCACGACTTCTAACAAGTTTCTTCTCAACTAGATCAAAGAAACGATAGCCAAAGTTATCTTGACCACAACAAACAAAGATACATTGCCAGTTTTAACTTCTAACTTTGACCTTTTATCCTTAGGAACACGCACAAAGGCTTTACACCCAAAAACTTTAAGATTGTCATAACAAACATTCATACCAGACCAAACTCTGTCAGGGACATCACCTTTCAAAGAAATAGTAGGATATAAACTTTTAACATATGCAACAGTATTCATTTCTTTTTCCCAAAAGGAATCTTGTAGCTTACCATATGAAAGTGTACATCTAACTGTCTCACCAAGAGTTCTATTCACCACTCCACCATATAATTTAGCTGAGGAGTTTTTGGATGGGTTCTTAAACGCAAAAATATTATGCTCTCTATTATATCTATATCTATTAAAAGGGACAATATACTCACCACCAATAAGAAAACGAATGCATTTCAATCCTTCCCATTCTGTCTCTCACCTATGGCCTGAAAATTGTTGAAAACATCAAGTACCTGATTCTTAGACTTCAAAAAGAATACTAGAGATTGTGAGAAATAATCATCAATAAAAGTTACAAAATAAAGTGCACCACCATGAGACCTTACCTTAAAAGGACCACACAAATCAGAATGTACTAACACCAACAAATAAAGATTTCTTGAAAGAGGATGACTCTAAAAAGAAACTCTCTTATGTTTAGCTACTAAGTGATGAACGCACTTGTTAAACTTCACTTTTTTCACTCCAGAAAGAAAAATCATCTTAGACAAATTGTTCATCCCCTTATCGCTCATATGACTCAGTCTTTTATGCCATAACAATGATGAAGTGCAATTCGCCACCAAATTCCCCAAGCCACTAAAAATGGAACCCTAAGAAACATACAAGATAGAAAACTTGTCACCATGAGCTACAACACCAACGGTATTAACATAACCGTCACCATCACGCTATCTCGCAGAAATCAAATTCAAACGAACATCTAGAGCATGTTTGACATTATTGAGATCAAGTTTGGAATCATTGTTACTTTGCAAACAACTGTCCCAATACTAAAGACAACAACCTCATGATTATTACCCATTTTCAACATCCCAAAATTTCCAGGGGTATAAGAAGAAAATAATTTCTTCGTGGGCATCACATGAGAAGTAGCACGAGAACCCACAAACCAGCTAGACTCATCATGAACAAGATAGACAATATTTTTATCACAAGTAAAAAGAATATCATCACTAGCAACAACATCAACACGATTTTTATACTCACATTCTTTCTTTTTCTGTCTCATATCTCTCTTATACATAAAACAAAATTTATTGATATGGCCATTCATGTGGCAATACTTACATGTAACATTCTTGTATGTAGACTTTGACTTACCTAAACTTTTATCTCTGTCACTCTGACCTCTGAACTTGTTTTCCCCCATCTTCAATAATCAAATACATCAGAGTGTGAAGTAGAAAAAGTTGAGCACTGAGATCTCTTCTCATCTCTTCATTCAAAAACCACTCTTAGCATATTCCATGGTCACAACACCACTAGGAACAAAATTAGTCAAACAAACTCGGATAGTTTCAAAAGAGTTTGGGATAGTATTCAGAAGTCATAGTCCTTAAATTTCTTCATCAAATTTCACATTCATTTCATATAGCTTGTCAGGGAATCCCTAAAAACTATTAATCTGTTGAGAAATAGGATTTCCCTCTTTATACATAATATTCATCAATTATTTCAATCGAAAGAACTTATTGTTGGCAGTCTTCGAAGTATATAGTGTCTTGGTCATGTCGCACAAACTTCTTGCATGTGTCTAATTCAAAATGTGATTTCAAACATTAAATTCAACCCATTGTCTAACATGGACGCAAACCTTCAAGTGCTTAAATTCACATTCCTCATTCATCATGGACTATGGTTTATTAGAAATAAACTAAGGTAAATGAATTTTCTTGACAAATAGAAGATCTTTCATTTTACCTTTCAAAATATGATAGTAAATTACATTCAAACAAAACATCTGGCTCATATGTGCCTCCATAATTCAGATCAATTATCGATAATAGACAATGCTCTCATACGAGCTTTTTTTGGGAAAGGCAAGTCACAACCTAAAGGTCAGACAGGATAGCAACAGAATAATATCCAAATCTAAACTTTCCCTTTTAATTTAAACCAAAAGAAAACAACCCAAACCACAGGACCAAAAGTTACACTATAAACACCAAGAGTTACAAAATTGTTTATGAAAATAGGTGACAAAAAAACCGCCAAAAAACTAGAAACACAAAACAAGATTGCAGCAAAACTATAGCTTAAAGGAGAGATTTCACCCAAAAATGAGCTACAGTTCACACCCCCAAACCCAAAAGCTACGAACCTCCAAATCCAATATCTACTATTGAATTGAAAGAACCAGATGCTGAGAACTCACAGCTCAAAAGTGAGCACAATCCAACTGTTAACAAAGCGGGTAATTCTGTCACAAGCGGACTGCCTGAGCAGAAAAAATTTTAGAAGTAAAAACGGGATTTTTCTCTTTTTCTCTCAATATCTAAAACAAATCTCCCTTTATTTTTCTCTCATGAGGCTATGTGCTAAAGTGGGATTGACCTAATAAGACTTTTATTTATCAACATTGGAAGGGAAAAAATCCTACAATCAACACAATGACGGCACACCTGGACGAACCGTAGGTTAGACAACTGTCCGTTGACTGGGTCCGTGGCAGCTCAAATTAAATTCAGGGGAAATTGAGTATTTTCCTAATTTATTAGTTCCTATACTATGTCATTTTATCCTCCACTAAGATCCCTATATAAGTATTTTCAATCCCCAAATTAGTCAATTCACATCATTCTTCAAAATTCACAAAGAGAACCAAATTTCCTCTGCAAAGCATTTCACTATAGAAACTTGAAGAAGAAGAAAACTCAACCAATGATTTCAAGTCAATATCTCCATTCTTTCATTGAAGGCTAGCTTTCAGATTCAAGGTATGATAGTTTTCATCCATGGATTCCTTCCCTTCATGGAGTTGGCAAATTCCTCTATTTATAAACGTAGAACTCCCCAATTAAGTTAGAGTTTTCTTTAGTTATCATGGATTCTTTTCATCATTGATTTAATTGATTGAATTATGATCTCTTATGCATGAATTGATGAAAATACTTTGAATTTATGATTATTTACCCATGAAACATGTGCAATCCCCATGTTTTGAAGTCATGAGTCATAAGATGTGAAATTTTTATCATCAAAGAAGACTTACTTGAAATTAAACACATATTGCAATTGTTGATGATTGAAAGTGGGTACGAACCTCAAGAGTTAAATTATGGACTTATTCATTCTCACATGAAATTTATGAAAAGTTTTATGGGTGCTTTGAGAGTAAAGTACCAAATGATGATGTCGTGTTGTGAAAGGATACTCTCATAAACACATACTAGTATGATGGGAAAGGTTTTCTCACAAAGAAAAGATTCTTAAGTTAAAAGGTTTTATCACCTAATTTAATTAAAGAATAAGGGCTATCCTAATTAAATAGATTGGATTGTTTATCCAAGGGCATCTTTCGATGAGTAGCGAAATCAAGTAAGATATGTCTATTCCGTGGGATTTTGTTACAACCGACAAAATGAACTAGGATGAACTAGAGCATCACATGTGTTTCTTGATTTAATAACTTTCTAAATTAATGAGAAATAATATAAAAGGTAAGGTTTTAGTGGTTAAGTCAAACGTCAATTAACGACCAAGACGTTCGAAAACTAGTCTTTTGTATGCTAGTCTGCTCTTGCATGTTGTATGTGTTTTGGTGTGTCATTGCGAGTCCAAAATGACAGGAGGTGATCCCTAGCATCTATATTTTTGAGATTAGGATCAAAAGGTCCGGGTACAGCTCCCTAACGACCACCCTAATGGTCCTTCAGGAGGACCCAAACTTTGGACAAGAAGGTGTTAAGGAAGCTTGATCAACGACCATGAACACCATGAAGGTCTAGGTCAAATTCAAGGAAGGAGAAGGGTATTCATGTATTATTGTGTTGTGATCCTTCATTATTGAACCTCTCATTCAAGAAATCCAATCCAAAGATTTTCAAATATGAATCAATGATCAATTTTCCCAATTTCTATTCTATGCATCGCTTCATTGTTAAAACATTTTCTAAGACATGATATTCATGTACTAATGTTGAATCACGGTTTTAAAGATGATTTCAATCAAATTCCTTAAAGAACCCATGTTTTGTCCAAATCTCCTAAATTGGCTTACAAAGTGAATTTGATGAATGTGATTAGATATTGTTAGAAGTGTGTTTACTTTATGTTATATTATTTATTTCGATGATTATCCATGCTATTGTATCATGAATTCATTGAAGATTAAGTAATGGTTATTATTGCTATTTGAACTGTAACAACCCAGGGAGCACCCTAGAATCACACGGTGTACTCGACTTCTCAAAGGTGTTGTACAAGTCTCATACCTTTTATTCATTACATAGGTACAAAAAGTAGTGTGTATTTAAAACTTTTCACAGCATAACTAAGACTAAGAAGAAACTCTTTTTATAAAAAAACTATGGAACAAGTCTCATCATCACTAGCAACCTTAGACACGTCTTAACATCACAGGATCATGACCCTTTATATTGAAAGAAACATGCTAAGTCTTACACAAAGTTTTAAAAGAAAGAATCTAAAAGAAACGAAGTTCATATCCTCAAATATATGAGTATATACCGATCTTGAGAGGATTCTACTTCCCAAGATTCACCTTCTAAGAACCTTCACTTGCCTTCCACCTATACATATAGAAATATAGAAGAGTATAAAGTTAGTATAAACATTGTACTAAGTATGGAATTATGTAAAAACATGTTAAAGAGGACATTTTTATTAAAACGTACTTCTCATGCTTTTTTTGTGAAACCTTCTTGAATTCAAATTTACAAAGTATCATACAAGTCATATTTTCATGAACTTCAACATTTAGTCATATTCATCAAGTAATCTATTTGTCAATTAAACCTTCCTATCAAAAGTTATCCTATGATTTACTTACGTAAGACATGAGAAGACCTCCCATACAACCTCTTCAATACACACCTAAGTGATCTTTAAGACTACCAAAGCGAAGGATGCATCATTTCAATTCTACAAGTCAACATCCATTTCTAAAGATACTAGAGGAGACATACATGAATTTAAGAACTTCACATAAATAAAATCCTCCAAGACAACCCCCAAGTTACACTTAGTGCCGTATAAAAATAGCATCTCATACTACTACTCCATCCTTAGTTCTCCTTAGGAATGACCCTAGACTAGACATCACATTGAATCATTTACATAACTTTTATCAAAACTAGACAGTATATCAATATGCTTCATTCACATTCGACATAAACTCAACAAACTTCCATTACATCATATAATAACCCATTCATACATTTTCATATAAGGATACCCCAAGAATCCCTATAAATGTCTACTTGTGCAACGGATAGATGACATCCATTCCAGCACCTATCCTAAGTCATACACCCTTTTGAAAACATAGTTCATTACATTAGTTTAGTAGGGGCTATCTTTCACCAACATAAACCATGATAAATGAACATGGAATCCCGGCATTAACCCCTACCATATGAGGGATGCCCACTTGCCTAAGGTTGGGTCATTACATTCCAATAGTTATACCTATGCAGGCACATATTTAAGGTATAATGAAATCTCTTCTAAGTACCACAGCTCAACTCACAAAGAATACCTATCTGAAGATGTATATTACATTCATTATCTATAAGTTAAGAGATTCCATCAAGTACTACTTCTCAACTCACGAAGAGTACTAATCTCTATAGGTTACTTTTAATGTTACATCTCAACTCATAAAGGGTAATCCAACTCCAACCTTTCTTGGAAAGCTCTTAGGAATAGTGAGGTTTCTTTTAAACACTTCATCTTGACTAATGAAGAGTGTCCATCCCAAAATTCCCCTTCTTCATTCACTAATGTTCTTAGGATTAGTACGGTTGGTTAAAGACACTTCATCTCTACTCACAAATAATGTCTACCCTTGAATCCCCTTTTTTTTCATTCATTAACTTCATTTCTTCATTAAAAGTGTGTGTTCGAGAGTACACGTGATAACACTCTTCACATAACCACCATATTCATAACATTGACTTCTAAATATGATCATACTACATTCATCATAATTCACATACTATCATGCTTCACATTCACATTATACCTCATTTAGAAATATCATCTTAAAGATACACATTTCAACATCCTAAGACATATCATACATAAACATTATAACATTTCTTTACTACACATTCAATGTCTTCAAGGCCTTAATCACTATACACTGCAAAAAATGACTAAGGTTAATATAGAGCCTAACATTGTTTTAATGATGGAATAAGGTCCTAAAATAGTCTATAATATGTGATAGAGGCATTGTCTAAGAGTACTGGTGCATTGGAAGTCAAACGTCAAGAGATGACCAAGACGTTCGACGACTAAGTCACCTATGTGTCTCATATGTGGTTTTATGTCTTTATTTGTGATTCAAGAGGTTATAAGGTTCTTAAATGAGTTATTATAATTTATATATTCAGTGTGTCAAGTTTCGTGAAGTTTGGAGGTCAAACGTCCAAGAACGTCCATGACGTTCAAAGGGTTTGCCTTGAAATAACCTTGTGTGTCTATGCATGTTTCATCAAATTTTACGTGTTCCTTTTGGATGAAACTCATGTGGTAGGTACTTAAATCGTATGAAAACATATTTGGATTGGAAACGTCAGGGCAAGCCTCCCCAAGGACCATCAAAGGTTCCTTGAGGAAGGACCTATTCATTGAGCCAAAGCTGCCCAAGACAGCCCAACCAACGGTTGGCAATTGACGCCCAGCGGGTCAGTCGACGCCCCGTTGGTAGGGTTTAGTCAATTGTTACTTAGGCGTGGGAGAGTATAGGCCAAATACCAGTCTCAGTTCCAGACCACGGACCAGCAGGACGGTTCGTCGGTCAAGGGATGGACCGTCGTTGGACCCTCCGTCTGTGAGGCAGTTTTCTTTGCATGCCACTGTAAGTTCAAAGGGTGAATTGGTAAATTCACCCCCACACCCCAATAAGTCTTTGGACGGTAATTTTAAATTTTTATGGTATTTTAAGAGTATATAATTCATTAAACTCTCATTATAACCCTAACCCCTAATAAAAACACATTCCCTCCAAAAGATTCTCCAACAACCTCCATGAGAGTTCAAAGTGAAGATGGAGCTTGAAGATGGTTCTTCAATGTAGTTTCTTCTTTGATTTTCATTGAGTTTTTAAAATAAGGTATGGGAGTTCTTAATCTAAGGTTTTATATTACCTTAGAGACAATTTCAAAGATGATTTTCAAAGATTTTAAAAAGATGAACGGTCCAATTTCTACTCTAAGTCTTGGGTTCTTGCATGAAATTTCAAACTCTAAGATTTGATGTTATTGATGATTAATTGATGATTTCCAATTAAATTCTCCATGAACCTTTGGCATTCACAAATCTCTCAATTTGACTAAAATATGGATGATGTGACCATGCTTTGATATTGACGAATTCATGTGTACATTTTTAAGGGCTTTTGATCATGTATAGATTATTGTTAATTGGTTTATAGTCTGTTTCGATTTTATCGACTGAATATTGTACATTCTTAGGTCTATTGAATATTAGGCTTATTGAATTGTTATTGACTTAAGGCTTATGAATTCTAATGTAGTTTTTATGCGCTATCTAATGATGTGATAATTATATTTAATTTATATCTAGGTTGTATTATATAGATGAATATATATTGCATTTTCCTAGTTTCATTGAGTATTATAGTTTATGTATTGAATTGATGTTCATGGCCATGGGTAAGGGTCTTATGGTATCGGATTAGTTGATTTAGCTAATCAAAATGGTAAGATGGAGTGGGAGTATGCTGCCCTAATTCCTTTAATTTCATGTTAATAAGACTTTTATTATGTTGTGATTGGTATGGTCCACTTATGGTGGCGGTGCTATGTGAATTGATGTGGCCTTGTCGGTGTTACTTCATGCAATATGATGATCATGGACTTTTCGGCACTACTTGAAGTATTATAGTGATTTGTGTAGGTGACTTATGTGAAATATGATCATATCTATCTATATGTGAAGTAATGTGAAAGTATGTGTTATTTCTATGTATGTTAAGAAATCATGTGGACTATGACTCAGTGTTTCTATGTGTAGTCTTAGGGTTGATACATGGTTGTTCATACTTGACTATATGAGTATATTATAGTCATATTTATGATTATATCGTAGTGTGTAGGGTGACTTAAAGATGATAATGGTTATTCCTTTATGCTTATAGAATTACTATATGTGTTGAGGTGAAGTATGTGGTGGAAAAAAAAGTCTTGTCTTCGTTGACTTGTGTCCCTTACTTGATGCTTTTATGAATATGAATATGTGATGTATTGACATAGGATGCTAAAGTCTCTTATTCTTGAATGTATTAATGATATGTGAGACCTTGAATGATGTTAAGAGGGTCCTTTATGTGAAACCTTGAACCTAGTGGTAAGTTTAAGTATGTTGAAGTCGAAAGCCATAATGGTATCCTTCAAGTAAAGGAATGATGGGCTTAAGGTTGATTGGCTGGAACGGAATAATATCAAATCTTAGGAAATTCATCATAAGCTTCTTGTCGCCATGGAAGGTAGTCCTAAAAGGACCTCTTTGGAAGAGTAAATATGATTGGGTTATGAACTAGATATGGAACCCAATTGTGTGAACCTTAAATGTGAATTACGCTATGAGAACTATGGCTAGCACTGAGTAAGTTTTGTAAGGGAAGTAGTTCGAGTTAAAGTATTAGACTAGATTACAAAGCACACCTTTCATATTCCTTAACAATGTGCCTACATGGGATGTGTCCAAGTTCTACCATTTTCAAGTAGAACACCCTCATCGGAATTGGTTAGAACTCCTACCATGGTCTATGTCGGTTATTTCCTATTCTCACCATATGGGATACTTACTAGCATTAGAAAAGTTCTATCAAGTTTAGGTGGTGGTATGGGACACTATCTCGACATTGCACAATATTTTTTGAAGATGTTAGTTTGAGTCCCTAGGTCTTGTACAAGTCCATTACTTGAATGTCCTTTATGTGATGAATGAGTCTTGAATGAACTAATGAATATGATGACCTAAGTTAAGAAAGTATGTTAAAATGAATAAATACTTATCTAGATTAGTTAAGGGTTGTACAATTAAGGCATGAATGGGTCATAGTTATGGTCACTTCATATCTTACCTAGATGAGTCTTAAGAATGAATCTAGTTAGGGAAGAATATTGTTTATGTGGGCATGATACAAACTTAAGAGGTCTTAAGGATTATTTAGGTAGTCTTGAAGAGGTCAATCATGGACATTATCTTCTTGATCTACTTAAGTAAGTCTTTTGTTAGCCTTTGATGAGGAAATGTCATATTATCTATATGTTTGATGTCTTGTAAGTGTGTATGTCACTCATTATAAGTAGTCTTAAGGATGATTTAGGCATTCTTGAAGAGGTTGTATGGGCGGTCTCACTTTGTTTTTCTTAAGTGAGTCTTAGGATAGCTTTACGTGGGATAATTACATACTAGAAGATGTCTAAAGTGAAGTGAAGGAACTTCTGTGTAACAATGATTGAGTTTACTGTACACTCAAGTGAATTTACTGTAATGTTTCAAAAAAATGTTATTATTTATTTAAGTGGTTTCTTATGTGTTTCTAAGTTGTTAACTTTTATTATTATGCTTATAGTATGATGTTTTAATCAAAATTCATGAAAAGCATGTTATTTACTAAATGACCCTTTCTCATGGTTTTTGCATGGCTTCCATACTTAGTACATCTAATATGCTAACCCCTTCTTTTACCTTTTTGACTAAAGTATAGGGAGTCAGAAGTCTTGATGTGTCATGGAGGATGGATAGGTTTCTAAGGCTTGAAGATGACTTATTGGTTAGTCCTCATCGATTGGATCACAATATCCACATGTCCCTTATGTCATAATCTTTATTTTATTGTCTTTTATGGGATTAGTCCGAAGTGTTGTATAGTCTAAAGTTTAGATGGTTCAAGTAGATTTTGTAAAGATTTAATGTTTTAAATGAAAGTCTTCCACTTGTTTAATGTTTAAGAAAGAGTTCTTCGTGTGTGAAGAGATTTTTAAATTCTACCTGTTTTAGTATGGTTATTATGCAATGAATAATAAGAGAGGCTTAGATGCGACTTCTTAAAGTCTCAATTGCCGTGTGACGATACAAGGACGCTCTAACTTCTACGGTGTACTTGTGTAATGTTACAGTCACAATACAAATATATATTCACATACTTTAAGTGAACACCGATACCAAAGGTGAACCATACCACTAAAGATAAATTCAATGAGAACTAAACAATATAAACCATCTTATCCTTCATCCAAGCCTTGATCACAATATTTCAAATAAATCACCATAATAAGGCATAAATGGCAGTAAATATTAATAATAGGGCAGAAGGAAACACAATTCTAACATAATCTAATCATATACATTAAATCCACTTCATAAGTAAAAAGTTGAGAATTTGCATAATCATGGGTCCATTTAGTTTTTGATCATAAAACCATCACTTTACATTTAAAAAAATCATAACCAACCCATTAAAACATTTTAATGCGAAAACCCATGCTTAGAATTCAAAATAGATGAATTTTGGAATTGGAAACCCTTATTTAAAAGTATTTGGATTGGCTCCTTGAATGAAAGAAGAATTAAGGATGAACTACCATACCTTAGTTTATAAAAAGCCCACGAAAATTGGGTTCAAACTTGAAGAATTTTGACCTTCTTCCTTGGAGATTCAAAGCTTCTTCAATGGAGGTTTTTGGAGAAAAGGTTTTGGAGAGCTTTTGTTTATAATTTGGGGTTTTTGATTTGATGGGTGAATTTGGATTTAAAGTGACGTAATAATAGTTCATAAATAATCCGCACAATTCCCAAAATACTACTACATTAATTGAACCTTTTCAGAAAGTTTAATTTTACTTAAAAACAATGCAACAAAATATGGGACATGGTTGTGCATCACGGAGGTAGCTTCTAATTTTGCCTCACAAAATTTTTAGGAAATGAGCCTCGTTGTAGTCGCGCGATGCTGAGGTAGGTAGAGGTCCATGTGCTCTACGCAGACTGCGTTGGTCCTCGATGAGTCGTACCTGAATGTTTTGACCCTTAACATTTACCTCTAGGTTCTAGGGTAATCCCAACTTATTTTAAACTCTATACAACACCTAAAAACAAGGCAAACATACAAGGGAACACTGCACACTCACAAGGCTAGTTTCCAAACGTTTGGTCGTTCTTCCCACATTGACTTCCAAGTCTTTCTTCAACTTACCTCTAATAATATATTCGCACTATTTTCATCACAACTTATTAACTCATGACACATGTGACTCTCTAGATTGTCCTATTTTCATTTCAGATTGTTCCACAAAAGCGCAAAAAGGGTATTGACCTAATTCCCTTACAATGTAATTGCTAACAGTGCTTCTTTGTGTTTAGGTTCCACTTATGGTGGCGGTTTATACTCCTTACCATTATTGTGCTCAGGGCCGTGTTGGAATATTATGTGAATTTTAGTATATCATGTTTTAGGGTATTATATGAAGTAATCATTTAAACATGGGTTTATGTGAATTAAGGTGACTATGTATAGAGGTTATGGTAATATATGAACGTATACCAGGTGAAGTTATTATTGCTTTGTGTTGTGATATTTATAATGTGGGCATATGTGGATACCTAGATGTCTTTGCTAAATGTTTTCATGTCATAATGATGATTTATGAGGGTCTTTATATATGGATAAGATGTCTTATATAGGTAGACCTAGTTGTCCCTACTTGATTAATAAAGGCTTCTACATTACGAACTCTCGGACTTGGTAGACTTAAGTGACTTATCCTTGATATAGGAAAGTTAAGTGAATGTGATCTATTGACTTAATGTCTTAGGCACCCGTTTCGTGTATGTATGAATGAATGAAAGTATAGGATCGGTAGACCTAAAGTAGGTGCCCTTCTATGAATGACTAATATGGAAACTTGAATATGAAAAGAATGTTAATAATGAAGCCTTGAAGTGATTGACCATTATGGTTCCTCCTTCTTGAGTGGAAGATGGACTTAGAGGTAGGTTGGCTGGAACGACATGAAACCACCTCTATGAAAGTCATAAAAGCTATCCTTATGAACCTTGATTGGTGGATCCTTATGGTGCCCTTCTTGGTAGTGGTATTGTGAGTTGGTAGGAATTAGATATGGTACCTTCTCAAATGTTATTATGTGAATCAACTTAATCTACGAGAACCAAGTCAACGCACCAAGTGGATATGCTTAAGGTAGTAGCTCTACTTGAAGAATGAGACTAGAGTACAAAGAAGTCTTTTGATATCCTCTGAACCATGTGCCATCATGGTATGTGTCCTAGTTCTACCCTTGGCAAGTAGAACACCTTCAACAGTGTGGGGTTTGTTGACACCGGATCCAATACCTATCTAGTATGGTCTATGTCGGTTAATGTTTATTCTCCTCAAGTGGGATGTGCAATCTATTTATTGGATAGGCTCTACATTGTGTAGGTAGTGGAATGAGACGGTATCTATACATGGTACGAATAGGCTTTGAAGATGCTAAAGTGAGTTCACAGGTCTTCCAAGACCATTATGTGAAGTCCCTTATATACATGAATATCTCTCTTAGGATTTTTAGTAATGAATGTTTACTTGTTTGGTTGTATTGGAAAGGAAATATCCCTGTCTTTGGCAGTTTTGAGGAATAATTAGGTATGTATTGAAGAGGTTATATGGGCAGTCTCTGTAACACTTTGAAGGTCAAACATCTAATCTAGAGCTTCACGTGAATGTCCATGACTTAAAAAACTATTATAAGACCTAAAATAATGTTTATAATCCAGTTAGGAAGTTTTAGAGTCAAGACATCATGAAACGTCTATGACATACAGTGATTTGTGAAAAAGGTGCTAGTATGCCTTAGACTATTTCACGGGGTTTTAGGAGTCAAAAATCGATTTATATTGGTGACGGTGTCACCTAGTTAGACCAATTTTTAGGGTCCGAACTGTTCTATGTATAATCCCCAGGACCAACCCTAGGGATCCTTGAGAGGTAACCCATTTTTTTGCATGTCACGACCCAAAACGGTCGCGACTTCACCCACACTTACCCTCCTATGTGAGCGAACCAACCAATTCAAACCTTAACATTTCAATGTAATATCGAATAGAAAGTATGCAAGAATAAACTAATTAATAAAAACCAATTCAATAACTTCTAAAATTCACATCTAGTATTATCCCCAAAATCTGGAAGTCATCACCACAAGAACATCGATGATCAAATTACTAAACTAAGAGTATTCTAAAAAGCTAAAATAACAAAAGCTAGTCTCTGCCGTAACTTCAGGCTCAAGACATGAGGAAGGAGATCCAGTCCAAGCTAGACGCATTAGCTCACCCTGAAGATCGGTGTGACGAGACTGGCCATAATTGCGTTTGAGTTGTAGAACGACGGCACGTTGCTGTCACTCCACAAATAAACAGAAGAAAACATAAAAGTAGGGGGTCATACCACCACAGTACTGAGTAAGGTATCATCGCAACTCAAAATAGAAAGTCAAGTATCTCAGCTAACATCATAAAATCAATAATTTCTTAACATGTGATAGCAACAAGTACAAACATCATTTATAGCATCACCCGAACTATCTGTGAGGACTCAAGCCTCATCCATACTCGTTTTGGGATACATTTTTTCTTTATTTGAGTATATTAATCTAGCTTTCAAGATTCATTATCTTTATTTCCTCTGTGTCGGTACGTGACACTAACTCTACTCCGATCCTCTACTACTATTTGGGCGAATGTGACCTCCGATCCCCTACTACTATTGTCTGAACGTGACACTCTATCCCGATCTCCCTAATTCAATGTGTCGTTACGGTGACCTGCCCGATCCCTACATCTACGTGTCGGTTCGTGACGACCCGGGCCCACTAATTCTATGTGTTCGGTACGTGACAACTCTGATCCCCTAATCCACGTTTCGGTTCGTGACACCCTTCCCACTAATTCTATGTGTCGGTAACGTGGACCTCTGATCCCCTATCCCCTACATCGACGTGTCGGTTCGTGACACCCGTCCAACACTTCATTGTCTGTACTTAACCTCCGATCCCTACATCTACGGTCGGTTCGGACACCCGTCCCACTAATTCCTATGGTGTCGTTACGTACACTCCGCATCCACTAATCTCAGTCTATTCAATTCATTCACGCCTTCGTTTCTATCAGGCCCATCATCATTAACAAGGATTAGGTTTTTTATCAAGATTTGGGATTCAATAGCTTCACTGCGTGTTTCATCACAATCAATATATGTAAGAACAGGCATCATTGCATACACACAATTAAGCAAAAGAAGACTCTATAATACTAACACAACACATTCATATCGCTCCTTAAGAGTTTACTACGAATAGTGTAACTACCATTACCCTACAAACCTACCCTCCACCGAAGACTAGTGATCAAGCAAGATTTCCCAGCTTGTTTTCCTCTTCTCCTTCCGCTTTCTCCATCTTTCTCTCTTCGAGTCCTCTCTCCCTCTGCTGTTTCTTTTCTTTTTTCTTATTCAAACCCTCTTTCTTTTAACCTATTATCATATAATTAAGTTTTTTAAAGATGGCAACTAAATCAGCTACTAGTAACTTAAGGTACCTCTTTAACCTAAGTATTTAGACTTATTCATTAACCCTTACGTTAGAATTAAATCAGGAAATAGTCCAAACGCCTTAAATTAATTAATCAGAAATCCGAACCCCGCCTGGGATTATGCAGCCGTAACGGCCGTCGGTGCCTACTACCGGTCCGTCATGCTGTCCGTCGCAAGGGTAGACACCTTATTTTTTTGTAAAAGTCTGTGACTGGCCTGTCATGCCTGAGACGTCCGCCTGCCTTTGTCGTGGCGTTCAGAAGTCGATTTTTCAGTACCCAATTTGTTCAAGAATTTCTAAGTGTCATGGGCCGAGACCTCAACGACGGTCCGTCGTGACCGTGACGGTCTCTGGTCGTGGCATCCTTGCCTCTTCCAGTTTTCCAGAATAAATCTGTTGCTCAAACTCCTAACAGGTCCGTTACACAACAATAGATCTAATTTACCCATCGTTCTCCTCGAACGTCCAAGAAGAAAACAGGAGCGAAAGGAAGTAACCTGAGTCTGTAAACCGAGGTGGTATCTTTCTTGTGCATATCTGCCTCCTTCATCCCACGTAGCTTCTTCAACTCGGTCATCGTCCATTGCACCTTGATGGATGCAATCTCCCTTACCTCAACTTGCGACTTCTCTATCTAAAATAGCAACAGGCACTTTTCTCATAAGACAAATTCTCATCAAGCAAAACTGCATCCCAACGGATAATTATTTTCCATCCATCCCCATGGTATCTTTTCAACATCGTACACATAGAATACCGATTGTACTCCGGAGAGTGCTGTTGGAGGCAAGCTAATTCATAAGCCCCTCCTCCCCTACTCGCTTCGAACTTCAATGGGACCAATATACCTTGGACTAAGCTTTCCTTTTTTAACCAAACACGCATCACCCCTTTCATTGGGAAACTTTCACCAGAACTTGTTCACCCTCCATGACTCTAAGTCCCTACCTTTCGATCTGCATCATTCTTTTTGCCCCTACTTTGCGCCGCTAGAAGCTTTACTGAATGGACTCACTTTCTCTAATCTGAATCGATCCCTCAAGATCAGTACCCCTAATGCCTAACCTCGAATGCATCCCCAACCAATGGGGGACCTACATCTCCTACCATACAGTGATTCAAATGGAGCCATGTCATACTCGAGTGATAGCTATTTATTGGTAAATGGAAACTCCGCTAGAGGTTAATAAGCTGCCCAAGTGGCCACCAAATTTGGCTAGTCTCTTCATGCCGGGGGAGCATATCCATCCACACTTTGAAACTCATTCGCGCAGACTGACCATCGGTCTGAGGGTGACAGCAGTAACTAAGTCCAACCTAGTACCTAATTCCGCATGCAATGTTCTCCAAAACTTAGAAGTAAACTGCGTACCTCTCTCTGAATATTATGGGACAGTGCGAACTACTCCATGCATCGAACAACTTCTGAGATGTAATTTTGGCTAACTTCTCTGGCATTATAAGTCCCCTTGACCGGAAGTGAAATGAAGCATACTTAGCAATCTGTCCACAATCACCCAAATAAGTCAAACTTCCCCAATTTCTGCGGAGACGCACCAGAGTTCCTTGCAACTCTCGTCACCACTTCCATTCAGGAATGGGGCCTTCTCTGAAAGTGTTCTTTTCCTCCGGCCTCTGTGTCATACTTTACTTGTTGACAATTTGGACATTTGGCAATAAAATCCCACAATACCACGCTTCATTCTACTCCACCAAAGTGGTTGCTTTAGTCACCGGGTACATACTTGTCACCGGATGTATCATACCTTGAAACTATGAGCCTCTGTTTAGAAATATTGGTGATCAAATCATCGACGCTGGTTACACATAACGCCCTTCCCTTAGTCCTCAAAACCCCTCCTCATTGATTTTCGCTTCTTACTCTCCTTGCAACACTTTATCTCGGTCTGGATCAATTTTTCATCATTAAAAACTGCTTTCCCTAATTCTTGTCAGGAAGGAAGATCTGCCTCCCACACTACAAATCCTCCCTTCTCAGTTACTTTCTAATCTCATAAGGTCGTTAGCCAGAAATCTAACTGATCTAGCCAATGGGTGTCTAGAAAGCGCAAGTGAGCTAGACTCTCCCATGCTTTCATTCCGCTTCCTCTTAAGCATCCGTTACAAACTGCGCTTTCCCGAGGTAACAAAATAGGGATGTCGTAGTCCTTCAGTATTTCCATCCATCTCCTCCTTCGCAAATTCAAATTCTCTAGTGAAGACATACATACTTTAGAGCTACTATGATCCTTATAGACCTCACACTTAACCCCATATAAATAGTGTCTCCATTGCTTTCAATGGGCAAACAACCACTCGCAACTGGCAGTGCCAACTCTAATCATGGGTCGGATAATTACGTTCAATGCACCTTTAATTGCCTTCGGAAGCTAGCAATCACTTTTTCTCTGCATTTAGTACTGCACCAAACAAAGAATCGATGCCATCACCAATACACAATGAAGTTCTTACCCTTCCACTGGCATAGTAAGGATAAGAGCGGTAGTCAACAGAGTCTTGAGCTTCTGAAAGCGTTCCTCACCCTCAGTCGACCATCAATGGACAAACTGTTGCTTAGTCAAGTTCGTCGTTGGGAAGCAATAGAAGAGAATCCTTGACAAATCGACGGTAGTTAACTGGCTAGTACCAACAAAGCTTCTTATGTCCTGACACAAATTAGTATGTTCTTACCCCAATCTTCACTACTTCTATGCTTAGAAGGATTCACCATCACTCCATCCTTGGAAACCACGTGCCCCCAATAAGGACCACTTCATCTAGCCAAAACTCCAACTTAGAGAACTTGGCCATAAGCTTTTCTCCCTCAACCTCCACTACCATTCCTCAAAATGCTCCTCATGTTCCTCCTTACTTTTAGAGTATTCAGTATATCATCCATAAATACAGACTCACGAGAATTCCAAATATGGCTTAAAATCCCGTTCATCAAAACCATAAACGCAGCAGGGGCATTCGTAAGACGCAAAAGACATCACTACAACTTCGTATGCCCATACCTGGTTCTAAAAGCACGGTCTTTGCACATCCTTCCCGTATTTTCCAATTGATGAGAACCGGATCTCAAGTCAATCTTAGCGAAGACACAAGCACCTTTTAACTGATCGACCCGTCATCAATGCGAAGAATAGTATACTTGTTCTTTATGGTCACCTTGTTTCAACTGCCGGTCGTCTATGCCACATCCGAAAACTCCCATCCTTCTTCTTCACAAGACATAAATCATAGCACCCCAAGGGATCAACTTGTCCTAAATGAAGCTTTGCTCACAACTCTTGAAGTTGGGCTTTTAAACTCTCTTAACTACCCGGAGCAATTCTTATAAAGGGGGATAGAAATGGCGAGTACCCCCCAGTACCCGTTCAAGATCATACAGAAGTCAATATCCTATCGGTTGCAATAAATAACCAGGAAGATCTGCGGAACCCATCAAGAAAACTCACAGACCACCGAAACCGACTCAATCGAAGGTACTGTGTAGCGCACCTTGAGATGTGCCAAAAAAGCGAAACACCCTTTACTAACCATTTTGCTTAGCACGAAGAAAGGAGCTGATACACGCACCGGATTGGAAGTGTAGTCACCCTCCCACACTAACGTATTTGTCCCCCAGGCTTGGCTAACCACACCGTTTTACCTTACAGAGTAATTACAATCCAGATCGTAAATTGGGGAGAAAGCCATTTCATAACCCATAATGACCACAACTCAAAATCCACATTCTCAGATAACCAAATCTACATAAGTTGTTGCGCCCCACAAAGTTCACCAAACCACCTATATACCTTTTCACTAACCACAGACTCCCCCCGGAGTAGAAACACGAATAGGCGTATCAATAATTCACAATTTTTTTGGGTAAATTTGAGACCATTTTAGCAAATGAGGAAGATACTAAAATGTGGATTCCAGGATCCACAATAACAGAAGCCATGCATCCACAAACCAGAAGATTCCTGTGATACAGCATCGATGTTCTCCGCCATCCGAATCTCCCCAGGGAAAAGCAAATAACAATGGGCCCTTTCCGTTTGTTTTCTCTCGTTGTCCTAACCATGTGTGATGTAGTGGCTCGTTTGCCCATCCACCACGCTACCGGCACCGGCCGTTTTTGGTGACCACCATTACCTCGGCCACCACGCCCTCCAGAATAACGTCCTCTGCATGACCACCTCTACCTCTAGCTATGGGTCTATTACTTTCCTGTTTTGGACAATTCCTCCTAATAATGTCCAGTCTCCCCACATCCATAACACTCTCTAGATTCACGCATGGTTCTGCTCAGAGAAATGTTGACCGGTCGAGGTGGACCCCCAACGACATCTGTAGTGAAGACTGAATGGGTTCAACTGGAGTTACCCTCCGTAAACCCTGCTCCTCTAGAGTAAGAACCATTAAACTCACCCCCCTCTTCGAAAACCCTTTTGAATGTTCGAGCCATGGTGAATTCCATCTGTCTTCACTCCTTCCACCTCTACTACGAAGTCTACTACCTCTTGAAAAGATTTCTCTGTGCCGCTACCTGTAAATCTGAAATTCGCAACTCCTGATCTCACCCACCCTTCACAAAACGGCGAATCCGCTCTTATGACCTGAAACAAATTGGTGGCAATATTCTGGATATGCACGAAACTTAGCCTCATACATTACCGACATCCTACCCATTGCCTCTACGCTTAAGAACTCATCCCTTTTCCTATCCCTCAAGTCCGGGGGAGATACTTCTTCCATAGAACAAGCTAGATAATTGAGCCTAAGTCATTTGGGGACACCAACGATGTGACCGCCACCACATTTGGCGTTCCATTGAAACTTGTAACTCACGAACTCAACACCGAAACCGTCTACTATACCCATCTTGTGTAGTAGATCAGACAGTCACCAAATAAATCGTAGGCATCCTCAGATTTCGGCAAACCCTTGAAGACTGGAGGTTTTCAATTTCAAGAACTTTCCTGAAAGTTCATGCTGATCATTTGTCCATTATAGGCCCAGTATCAGACGAGGAAACGTGCCTATTTCCAATGAGGCAATCCCTGCGGGGGCCATAGTAGTTGCCTGTTGTACCTCTGACACCGGAGGTGTTGTGCAGAAAATTTTGGGGGTGCCTGACCTGATCAGACACCCAATAAGATAAGCTAGAAACTGATTGATCATCTCTGGGTAGGTTGGGGTGGCATGTTCCTCATCTCTGTACTTGTTCATTCTCTCCCCATCCTCACCCTTCTCTACTACTTTTCCTCACTCGGTGGAGGAGTCCACCGCCCTAGCACAGATGCTAGGTGCTCGTCCTCTCCCTCTAGAGGACTCCTGTCGTCTCAAGCCTTCTACCTCGGGGCCTCTTGCCACAGTTCCACTTCGAGCTACAGCCCCAGTTGCTGGCTCAAATGCATCTGTCTTGCTGATGTTGAGGTTGGGCGTAGTCCGTTTGCTCTAGTTCAACCATTCTGCGAAAAAAAGTGAGATGGTCAGATACCCAATTTGTATCACCTAGATACCAATGGGATCCAAGTAATAGCACGAAAGAAAAAGAAAGATGAATTTTTCCGAAAAGTCTTATAGCCGCTCAAAGAAAAGTTCAGGCCTTCCCCCTAACCGTTCTTAAAGACTCTACTGACCTGTTTTGTGTGATGACCAACGAACCTAATGCTCTGATACCAAGTTTGTCACGACCCAAAACGGTCCGCGACCTGCCACCCACACGTTACCCTCCTATGTGAGCGAACTCAACCAATCTAAACCTTACATTTTCATGTAATATCAATAGAAAAGTATGGCGGAAGACTTAAACTCATTAATACAAAAAAACCAATTCAATAACTTCTCCAATTCAACATCTATTATGATATCCCCAATCTGTAAGTCATCACTGCACAAGAACATCTATGATCAAATTTACTAAACTAAGAGTATTATAAAAAGCTAAAATAACAAAGCTAGTCTATGCCGTACTTTCAAGGCATCAAGACATGAGGAAGAGATCCAGTCCAAGCAGACTCATTAGCTCACCCTGAAGATCCGGTGTGACTAAGAACTGGCTAGAAATTGCGGTTGAGTTGAGGGACGACGGCACGTTTGCTGCACTTCCACAAATAAACAAGAAAAACATAAAATATGGGGTCAACAAACCACAAGTACTGAGTTAGGTATCAATCGAGCCAACCAAATAGAAAGCAATATATCTCAGATAACATCCTAAAATCAACTAATATTCTAACGGTGTAGCAACAAGTACAAACATCATTTATATCATCACCGAACATATCTGTGAGTACTCAGCCTCCTCCATACGCGTTTGGGATACATGTTCTTTAGATTGAGTATATTATCATCTTTCCAAGATTCATTAATCTTTATATCTTTATTCTCTTGGCGGTAACGTGACACTCCCGATCCTATCTACTACTATTTGTCGGGGGGTCACGTGCCCCTTACTGCCTATCCCCTACGACTATGTGTCCGGACCGTGCCACCCGAGCCCCTAATTCAATGTGGGTCGTCAACGTGGACCCGACCGATCCCCTACATCTACGTGTCGGTTCGGGACACCCGTCCCAGGCTAATTCTTGTTCCGGTAACGTGACACACTCCGTCCCCTACATCTACCGTGTCGGTTTCGTGACAACCCGTCCCACTAATTCTAGGTGTTCGTACGTGACACTCCGATCCCCTACATCTACTGTCGGTTTCGTGACAACCCCGTCCCACTAATTCTATGTGTCGGTCGTGACCTCCGATCCCCTAATCTCAGTCTATTAATTCATCAAGCCTTCTTTTTAGAATCAAGGCAATCATCATTACCAATAGATTAGTTTTTATCAAGATTTGGGATTTCAATATCTTCATCATGTTTTTGTTTCCTCACCAATCATATATATGTAAATCACATCATGCTACACACAATTAAGCAAAAGACTACTCATAATACTACCGCACACCTCATCATTCGCTATTAAGTTTACTACGAATCGGTGTAAAAACCATCCCTACCTCCCCCGAAGCTAGTGGATCAAGCAAGAATTTCCCAAGCCTTGTGTTTTTCCTCTTCTCGTTCGCGTCTCCTCTTTTCTCCTCGTTCTATCCTCTCTGTCTCCCCCTCTTGTGCTGTTCTTTTCTTTTCTTTTCAAACCCTCGTTCTTTTAAACCTAATTACATATAATTAAGTTTTAAAAGATGGCAACTAAATAATCCACTAATTAAACTTAAGGTTTACCTCTTTTAACCTTCAGTATTTAGACTTATTAACATAACCCATTAACTTTATAATTAAAGCAGGAAATATCCCCAAAACGCCCTTAAAAATTAATTAATCAGAAATCCGACCCCGCCTGGATTAGCACACCCGTTACGGGCGCTCGTGCCTGCGACGATCCGTCCGCTGTCCGTCGCAAGGTCAGACACCTGATTTTTGTAAAAAGTCTTGTGAAGGGCCGTCCATGCCTGAGACGGTCCGGTCCTGCCATTTCGTCGTGGCGTTCAGAGAGTCATGTTCAGTACCCGAATTTCAGATTTCTAAGTGGTCATGGGACATACGGTCCCGACGGTCCGTCGTGACCGTGACGTCCCCTCGTGGCATCCGTTGCCTCTGCCAGTTTTCCAGAAATAAAATCTGCTGCTCAAAACGACTAAACAGGTCGTTACATTGCATTTGACCCAAACCTGCCAAACTAGAAAGCGTAGACAACAGCACCTACGCTTGCCAAACGACGGGGCATCGCCTGGGTGACGGGGCGTTGATGCCTCTGTAGACCAACACTTAGCCATTTTTTATAAAATGGACAAAATTCAAACTCTCTAACCAAAACTACGGTTGCGCAGTACGGTGGGGGCAGTGGCCGTCGACTGGCCTACGGCCGTAGTTTGGGGTCTCGTAGGTCAGGCCTTCAATTTTTCTGTCAAGTCTTAAGTGACTTCATCTAATTAATTAGTTAGTTAGGGGTTTAATTAGGGGTTAAGGGGTGATTAATAAAGTTAGTAAAGTGAAAATATAAATTACCCTAAGCCTAAAACCAACTTAACACCCCAAATTCCCAAACTCAAATTATTCTTTCTTCTCTCTACTCTCTCTCCCAAAGAAAACTCCATAGAAGACCAAGGGCTAAGGTATATAGGGCAGCAAGAAGTCAACTTTTCTCCATTAATCTTCAAGGATTATCAAGGTATGGGAACTCTTCACCTTTGGGATTCCTTTCCCAAAGGGTTCTTTCAAAATTGGATTCAAAAAGATGAATTTCATATGGATTCCTCCTAATCCGGGATTGATCTTTTCAATTGTGTTGTTTTTTTGTTTCTATTTGTTTTTATGGTTATATTATGAGATATTATTTGTTAATTGTTTTAGCTCTTGATGATTATACCTTGTATGTTGTATCACCTCAAACACTTGCATTACGACCCGAGGGTATACCCTACAAGTTATGGTATCCTCGAATCTTAACACGGCATCATCGACCTCTCAAAGGTCTAAGACAAGCCCTTAGCCATCTTCCATTGCATAATCGTAAAAATAGCGAATAATTTAAAACTTTTCGATCACATTAATATGCTAGAACATTACATTTCCTCTATATATTATATATCTATATATATATAGTATAAGTCTATATAATCAATATTATTATATAGCTATATATATATATATTATATAATATATATATATATTATATAATATATCATCATACATCGTAGCTTTAATCCTCTTTGACATCTTAGACTCAACATCAATAGAGTAGAACAGGGACACGTCCCTTAGCAACATAAAATAATATCTAAGTAATTACATCAGCTTAAATAAACATCTTGACATAGGCAACCCTTGAATAATAAGGTCCCTTTACTTGAACATGGGAGATCTATCAAAGCTCTTCACTTAGGAGACATCCTGTAGCCATCACCACCTATACTTTGTGTAAAAAGATGAAGAAGAACGATATTAGTACAACAGTGCACTAAGTATGACAACCATTCAAAAACATGCATTTAAAGAAGACATTTCATTTGAAATTATGCAACATGTCTTTTGAGTAAACTTCATGAACATAGGAACATGTAAGCTCAATATAGTTCACATACATCATATAGACATAGATACTAGTCATAATAGCACATACAGCCATTTATCATATTTTAAGGCATAGTCATTTCATCTAATACATTACCTCTTTTTTATTTTAGTTCTTTCCTTAAGTAACCCTCTAGTGAACTTGTACAATGTATCACCATGAAGTCACCTTACAATAGTCTTTCAAAAAATGATTCATAACACAACCACATATATTCATAAGACTTAATCACCTCATAGACAGAAACATCACACAAGGACCATGATCTAGGACAACTCCTAAATAACACTAATGTAATGTGTAGGAAGAATCTCATAATACTACTTCCACAAAGTGTACCTAAGAAGCACTACACCATTTTAAGCCTACGTCCACCAAACTAAAGTGTAGCCTAAACTAGCAAAAACTGTGACCTTTGATAAAAGGGTACACTTTTGAACTTTAAGCTACACCATTTAGGGGGTGGCCTAAAGAAGCGTAACCTTTGACATTAGACAACACTTTTTAAATGTCACAAGTTGTGATTACACTAATCAAGCTTAGCAAAAGAGGTATACTTTGTTTTGATGCATTAGTTACACCTATTTTTTTTAATACTATACTTAAAAGTGTTGCCTTTGCAGTGTTGTGGGTTACACTTCAAAAGGGTTGTCTTTTATATGTCATCTAAATCAACACTTGTAAAATTTAACTTTATACTTTTGAATTGCATACCCTAAATACATAATCACACAACTACACATAAAAATGACCTAGAACACAAAATTAACTAATAGCTTAATTGAAGCCATACATTTCAAATAAACTTCGAGAAACATGTCTTGTATAATCAAAACTTACAATGTGATTGCTTAAAGATCTCTAATATAAATAAATCCAAAAAAAAAAAAACAAATGCATTCAAACATACATGAAAATACAAAAACTCTTCATCATTCAGTACAATAGATCGAGTTTACTTTTGTCCACATACAATTCCAATTCAATTATAGACATTTTCCTCCACATTCAAAATAAAATTTTACGTTAGTAAAATAAATCATGTCTATTAATATGCTCAATTCATAGTATGTCAAACTAATTCATAACAATAAAGTCACAGCAGAGCAACCAAAACTGAAAATCTCCTTAGTACAAATCTAAAATTAAGTCACAACAGTAATATTCTACAAAACTATAAAATCTAAAATTGATTCATTATAATAAAGTCACAGCAAAGCTCTCCAAAACATTCAAAAGCAAAAATTTTACCAGCCTGTTAAAGCAGAGAAACCTCCTTTCCAAAACTAACAAACCAACAAAATTTACCAGCAGTATCCTCCTTTTATAGAGGAGGAATTTAGATTCTAATCAGTAAAATGTTCAAGCAGCTACGGATTAGGTAAAAGAAAAACTTTTGAAAAATTACCGCAACAATTAGTGTACATGCAGAAAAATGTTTTCCAAACAATCAAACAAGCCAACTAGAAACAAAGAAGAACCAGAAAAAAAGGGATACGAGTGAGAAAATAAATCATATAAGTCTACCACAAATCCATCTTCCGGATGTTGTTCTTGTTAGCATAACTTGAGTTACAATAACGAGTAACAAACTACAAGAAAGAAAGAAAATAGTTATGTTTAAAGAAGATTGAAGTGAGAATAAAAGAGGTCAAGTATTCTTACGTGGATGGCTGAATCCATCCTGATGTATATAGCCCCTAGATCTCATTACATTAGACCTCTTTATGTGGAAGAACAAATATGCGTGAGACTCGTATTCAGATGGGTGTTCTTAAAATATGGCAATGTCGTCTAGAACAATTTGCGCCCCATTGACTATTTTACAGAGTACATGCTACGCTACCTGCAGAAATATAGGTGATTTGAACCAAAGATACTGGGTCTGCTAAACTCGTAGTGAACATAGTAGGTAACTCTTTGTCTCGAATTCCACAATAGTAATCTCAACCCGAGATTTGAACTTCTCGTTTACTCTCTTTAAATCAAATAGTTAATGCTTAATCAACTATGATAACAAAAATGCATGATACACCTATGTTTACATTATAGTGATAGCTCGAACGAAACAACAAGTTCAGTGTCTAGATAACAATATCTCAACATTTATGAGGAGATCACAGCACATACCGTATTAGTTTTTTCATGCTGGCAATAGAAAGAGGATGATGTGTATCCAACAACGCAAGAAGTGAGTGCATATTTAAAACCAGGGCAGTGAATAAAGCTCCTATATTGTAAGGACACAACACCCGGACAAGCGCCATCATGAATATAAAAGTTCTTATGTACAAGATACACAATATACAATAATACAAATGTTTCTTGTATTAGACTACAGCAGATTTCAGAGGAGATTAACAAAGTAAAGAGTTGAGCACCACAACCAAGTGTTGTAGCAAACAATGAATTGTGTTTTGGGAACCTAAAGATATCACTGTGTATGTACTTCCATCCTGTCTTCCCTTGATCGTTAAATGCTTCTTCATCATGTGCATACTTTTTTCCATACATTGTCAATTAAAATAGTTATTTCTCGAGACAATCAGATATAGTCAGAACTCTCTATAGCGGACAAGTTTTCTTTGGAATGATGCATTATTATAAGTTATATGTAACAACATTTTGTTGTAGCAGCCAAAAAGTAGTATGACAAATATAGGAGTTTTTTTTTACTGAAGTTAGTTTTCTTTTTTAAAACGAAGGATAATCCACTTACTTGATAAAATCATTCTTAAGAACAGGCATAAGAACCGTGGCAAGGAAACCGGTAAAAAGGAGGACAGTGACACAAGAGTTTCATAACTGAGAATCAATGCATCTCCAAGATATGGGGTAGAGAAGTCTGCATGAACTTATACATCGATTTCTCACCTAGATCTTCCTTCTTTTCTTCTAATTTCACATGAACTGCATATGAACTCAAGTAACAAAAGATTTCAAGTGTTCCAACATACATCAATCAAAATTTTTAATATGAATTACGACTATAGTCTTATCTCATATGAGGATATATGATTTGTAATTTATGATTTCTTATAACATACATTAGTAGTAGTTCATACAAAATAAGAACTGAGTTCATAGTCATATATTTATTTAATAAATTTCATAAACATGGTTCGACAAAAGTTATTGAAAATTCAAGTTCTCCACATAAATACAATGAGAGAAAAGTTGTAGAATGAACCTATGCAGAATGGCAGATCATAATACTTTTTAGTTTGAATCACCAAAGCTACTACAACATCAATGAGGTAGCTTGGACAACACAATTGCAGCAGCAAGGAAAAGGCTACATGAGATTTAAGCTCATCTTAATTATGCTTCAAACCAAGAATTTACGAAAGAGAGAGAATAGGAGTAGTAGAAAGGACAAAGTGGATGCATTCAGTTAGAAATTCACGGGTGTCTGTCTTTGGTGGTACATATAATTAAGTTATACTAATATAAAGCATCAAGTTGCACTATCTTATTCGTAATTTGACATAATAGACATTCAAATGAGTGTGACCGAAGAAATACATAGAGAACAATCCTCTCCCTCAAACTATTACAAAAGGGTGAGAGTAGATAAATTTCAATAAATGTTGAAACTTGAAGAAGTGTTCAAAGACTACCAACCACAGAGTCAATGAAGTTGGATGAGATGTCGAGGACAGTTCTGGCTGAAGCACAATTGACAAAGTGCTGAAACAACATAGAACTTCTTTTAACCAAAGAACGAATGTCGATAAATATATCTTTAGTAATTAAGGAAATTCAATGAACTAATTGAGATGAAGAAATTCTATTCCGAAGCAGTTCACGTTGTAAATAACGTTTTGAAGATGTACAAACCCTGATCCAATTTGCCTCATTATGTTTCTACTACGCCATAATCCCAACCTAAAAATTGAAGTTCTACACGCATCAAGAACGAACCTTTATTCAAACATTCAAAATTTTCGTTGATACCCAATGACATAATCTTTAGTTAAAGAAAAATAGTGGTATTAAGACATTGAAAACATTACCTGTAATGGGTCATTCATCTTAGGGCTATTGAACCTCGGAAAGCCAAACTTTTATAGAAATTGATTCAACTTTTGATGATAACTCAAGAGTCAAATGTTTTGGTATCAGCAATAGCATTAACCCTACAACTGATCCAGAAATTGAATTAATTAAACGAAATCAGGACAGATTTATACAAATTATTGTAGTGTTGTGGAAGTTAACTTGCACTCGACTAAGATATTGACTATTAAATTTTCTACTTCACCAAACAGTAGTTCTTTGTTATTTTTGCTGTCCTTTTCTACTTTACTGTTTCTTCTGTAATCTTTGAGTGTAGTGGGTTTAAGGGAAACTAACAAATATAAAAGAGAAAAATTGGGAAAAGAATTAACTGATGTGGGTAGATAAAAAACGAGCTAGACTCCCACAAATCAACCAAAATCATCTATGGAACTCAAGAATATCATCAAAATTCCATAAATTTAGACTTTTAATGATTAAACTTTTACGCTTCTCTTTTCTTCGGTAATCTTTGAGTGCAATGGGTTTAAAGGAAACTAATAAATCTAAAAGAGAAAAATGGGGCAAAGAATTAACTGATGTGGGTAGTATAAAAAATCATCTCAACAACAGAATAATATCAGAAAAATAAACACAGATGCCATTAATTTGGAATTTTAAAGATTAAGTTTTTACCAGAGACACTCCATTTCAACCAAATCCTTTCAATGTTATGAAGCCTTAAGAAACCATCGTCTGAAGTGATGAAATTTGTTCTATCATGTTCACCAACAAGACTAGAATAGTGAAACCAAAAAAAAATTAGATTTGGAGAAAATTTTTTCTTCAAGCTGACAAGAACAGTTAGGCAACCGATTAATGATGAGCAACTTTCAGATTGGAGCAAAATCGTAGTTCGATTATAATGAATGAAATTTTCAAACGATTCTTCACTTTTCTTTGTGAAAAATATTTAGTTTATGTGTTGATGAAGAAATACCTTGTTAATTTGTGAGCCCTTGGAAAGTCTTAGATTTGGAGCAACGACCTAAAAGTTTTGGGGAAAATTTGATGATTGGAGAAAATTTTGTTCTTCAAAAAATTATAAATTTTAGTATGGAGAAAGATATAAAGTTGAAAGGTTTTATGTTTTATGCCTTTTTTTTTCAAAATAAATATTTGAGCCGGACTTGAAAATTTTGGAGGAAATATTATGTTTCACTGAAAACATTAAGGCTACACTTGTAATGTGTTGATTTTACAATTTTAAAATCAATCCACTTTAAAAGTGTGGTCATATATTTAAATTGTTGTTGCTAATTGTAGCCTATTCTATTAAAATGTACGTTTTACAAGTGTTGTCAATATTATCGTGCCCAAAAGTTAAAAACATTGGCTATGTTTTAAAAGCGTACCCAAAAACATTTTCGACAACACTTTGCAGGCGTTGAGCAGATTTAAAGTGGTCATAGGCCTAAAATGGTGTTGTGAAGTCACCTTAGACTAGGCATCACATACTCAATAAGTGATAACACTTTCATTCACAACTAGACATAAGGCCACATACTTCATAGCATCATATAAGGATTCATCATACTTCAAAACATCATAGGAACACTATCATACTTCCTACTCTTTAATCATAAACTACTTAATTCACCCTCACAAATCTTGCACAAGCTTACTTGTGCAATGTACACATGGAGTCCCATACCCCCACATATACTAAGTAAACCCACTTAGAAGCCAAAGGTGTAATTCACACACACAAATAATCCATGTCTTAATCATTGACAAGTCACTTAACAATGCATTCATACAATTTATACGTAACATCATGTAAGTCTTGCTTGTATACATGTACTAATCTTATCCTTTCTTGATGTTCACTTGTGCAATGCATGGGTAGGGGACATAATCCTATCTATACTAGGTAATCCTCTCAAGGAGTTGTGATTAGAGTCCATTATGTTATCTTAATTCATTTCTTTCTTTGGGAGATTTAGCCATAACCAACATAGACCATGTGAGCTACATGAAATCCGGTGTTCTACTCCCACACCAAAAAGAGAGGGTTAACACTTGCCTAAGGTGCAGTCATTCATATATAGCTACCTAGGTGGAAAATACAAACTATAACCTTCGGGGGCACGTAGTTATGTAACATGGAGATTGCTTTTAGAAACCTTTACTTGCTAACATGGAGGTTTCCATCTCATGAGACAATATCTAGGTTGGGAACCCGAACTTGCTAACGTGAAGGTTCTCTTTGTTGTAACCCGGACATGCTAACGTGAAGCGCCCACTCTGATTTGTCATGTTTAGTCGGTGCTAGGGTTTGACTCCCTTTTTAAAATATATTTAAGGCTTTCGTTATTATCTAATAAAAAGTTTGAACTTGTCTCTTTTCATACATCATAAGCTCAAAGGATCCTAAGATTATAATGTCCTTTATCATAGACATGACCAATTATATGAAGAATCTCCTTTCAGAATCAACCATCATTCATCATGTGTGTGTGCATAACCATATATTTGACCGACACAAAACCGAAAAATATTCTAATATCAATGGCATTGTTTTCTTTATGTGGTGGCCGAACTACTGTTGGCCACCCTTATCTTGCCGACGCAAAACGATAAAAATACTTTAATAATGGCCTTATTTTATGGCCGACACACTATTACACAACTATTTACCACTACTTTTAAACACTCTTTTAAGCATTTTTACTCCAGCTAGTAACGGGTAATATAATTTCTTCTCTTCACACTTTGAGCATAGACTGATCGAATATTTTTGTTTTGTCCTATTAATTTTACAATATCTTGTCAATCTTTGTCATCAAAATATTGAGCAGATAAAATTTTTCCTAATTGCTCTTGTTTAGGTTTTGCTTCTGGTTTAATAGGCTTAATATCTAGTCTACTTGCCTTAAGGTCTTTCCATATCTCTGCTCGGATTTCCTGCAGTTGGAGTAGATGATTGTTTGATCTCTTATAGTAACTTCATATTGCCATTTCGTTCAATAGTTGTTTGCTATCTCATTTAATATATAGTTTATCCCAATAGTCTCTGTTATTTTGCTGTAATTTGCTTCTGCTCCATATCTATCATAGGAGTGTATATATCTGTTATGTAAGCTTCCTCTACAATATTTTTGGGCAAGTATATATATTTTCATTTTCTTTCGCCTTTCTAAGAGTATTTTTGTTTCTTTTGATTGCCACAGTTTTTTTTAGTTGTTCATTTTCTATATTGTATGGTTTAAACTTTTCCTTCTAACCATTTTATTCCTAAGGGTATATTCTGGTTTCCTTGATAAATTTTAAATTGTAATTTTATAACGGTAGTCCTCCTATAATATCTCCTTTCTCTGTATTTCGTCGTATCGTATTTACTAGCTCGCTAGATAGTCCTGTCATAAATTGTCCTGTTTTTATAATTTCAGTTCTAACACTAATTCTCTTGTTATGTAATTTTCTTCTTGTCCTGTATTTATAAAATTTTATATCTTCTTTGGTCTACTATTCCTGTTATAAATAGATATGTTGTTATAATCTTCTAATAAATTTTTCGAATTTCATAGGTTTCTTCTAGATGTGAATCATTCTCGATGAGGTAGTTCTTGTTAGTGGTATTTGAATACGCTGACGTACTTATCTTTAATTTTACGAGTCTAATCTTCTTCTATTGTCAATTTCTATTATAACTATAGTACATTATTATCTATTAATTGTTTATTTTTCAAAGGGATTTTCTACTTTTATTCTGTCAATTTTTTTCTCTTCCGCATGTTATTTAATGATTTTGTGTATAATATATATAATTGTTTACATCTTGCTATGAATATTTTACTTCTGGTGCTAGCCCATTCTAGACTCTTCCACTATATACTAATGATATTGTCCTATATTCTATCTAGTTAATGCTACTGAATAGTTGACATCTTATTATAAACTTTAAATTTTTGGTATATTAAAAATGCCATCTAACTGCACTACTTTCACTTTTTATCTATAGGGTGTTAATTCTATCATCTTCTAGATCTAATTTCCAATAGGTGTGTCCTAATTCCTTCTTCTAAAATAAGTTTCTTATAATATTTTTGTTCCTCCCTAAATTGTACATATTTTAGGGTTTTTTTAGTTTTATATATCTTGTAATTTTCTCTCTATTTAATTATTCGTTTCCCTTAGTATAGTATTTGTTTTTTTTCCTTCTTCTATATTGCAATCTATGATACGTTCTTTCTGACTAACTACATAGTATTCCCTCCTCTTTTGTCTTTTAAACCAATTTCTTACAGCAGATTCTTTCAGTACGTTTTTCAACACTTAAATCAATCTTCCTTTTTTTATATTTATTCAAAAATTGTATTATCAAATATAATTTTTTTGTTCTGATAAGTCTTCATTTTGAATAATCTTTCATTAGATATTCTTTACGTCTTCTTCATCATTATAGTTTCAATTCTTCTATTTCTCACTATCTTGATATAAATAGTTTTCTTCTTTTCATTTTTCAAATTCTATTCCTGATACTTCCTATATACTATCATTTTCACTTATTCTAGTCATATATATCTATTTGCCTATATTCATCATTATCTTCAATATTTTCTAAATTTTTTGTTTTTTTTTTTTTGGTTTTTTTTGTTGGGGGGTATTATTTGTGGTTTGAGTTTTTGGAGGGGCATTTAATTTTGTTTTTGTTTTATTGTTTCTGTTTTTTTTTGGTTTTTTTATTTTTTTTTTACTGTTTTTGTTTCCCCATCTCCCCGCCTCCTCCCCCCCCCCCGGCCCCCCCGAACCCCACCACCTCCCTCCTTCTAGTGCCCCGCCCCTTTTAGGCCCCTCCGCTCTCTCCCCGGCCCTCCCCGCCCCCAACCCCCCCTCCCCCCCCCGGGCTCCCACGCTCTAACCAGCCCCCCAACCCCTCCGATGAGTCAACCTCCCCCCCACCCGCCCTCCCGCCTCCTGCCCCCCCCGCGCCGGCGCGGCGGGAGGCGTTGTCCCTCCCCCCTTTCCTCTGTCGCCCAAACCACCCCCGCCGCCTCCCCTCGCCCACTTCCCCCCCCCGCCCCCCCCCCCCCTCCCTCCGCGGGCGGTTTTGGGTGTGTGGTGTGTGTATGTAGTTATTATTGGGTATTGTTTTTTGGATTAGGTTTGGGTTTTAGGTTTGCTTTCCGCTCACGCACCCCTCCCCCTCCCTCCCCCGCCCCCTCTCCCACTCCCACAGCCCCCCACTCCACTGGTGAGGCGCTACCTTCCCTAGTGCAGTGCCCATTGCTGAGGCCCTCACCACCCCCTCCCCGCCCCCCCTCATTTCTCCCACCCCTGCAGCCCAACCAACCCCCTTCCCCCCAGCTCCCGCGCCGCTCCTTCCTCCCCCCTCTCCCTACCCCGAACACACGCTCCCATTTCTCCCGCACGCCACAGGGCTCGAGCACCCGATACTCCCGACCTGTCACCCCTCCTGGCCCCCCGCCCTCCGCCCCGCCCCCCCCCCCCCGCGCCACTCAGCCGACTCCCCCCCTTCACCACCCCCCACTCCCTCCCAGCGACCGGGGTGAGGCCTTCCCCTCCCCCCCCCCCGCTCCCCACACGCCGGGTCCTGCCGCCCCGTTTGGAGGTTTTGTGGCCCGACCCACCCCGCCCCCCGTCCACACGCCCCGAACTCCCACCGTCCCCCCCCCCCACCCACACGATCCGCCCGCCCCCCCCGTCTCCTGCACCCCTGCCCTGCCCCCCTCTCTTTAGCTCCGGCCCCCCCCCCCGCCCCCCGCCCCCAGCTTGTCTTTTGTTTTTTTTTTTGATGTTGGTGTTTTGTTTTTCTGCTTTTTTTTTTTTGTTTTGTTTTTTTTATTTGTGGTTGTGTTCTTTGTTTTTTTGGTTTTGGTTTTTGTTTTTAGTGTATGTGTGTGGTTTATTGTTTTTTGTATGGTTGTTGTTTGTTCCCTTTGTTTTTCTTTTTGGATCTTTAGGTAACTTTACTGTCCTCTATCGAATGTCCTAACTTCTCGCAATTATACACAAGTACAATTGTGACATTTTTCTTTTTTGGTCTATATATGTGTCTTTTTATTTTATAATTTTACATAAATCTTTGTCTTGTTTTTTATATTTATACGCTAGTTTTCAGTTTTTTTTTCTCATAATTTTTATGCTTTTAGGTTTTTTTCTTTTGATAATATTTATTTGTACCTCCAACCTGTGGTGGTGTTTTTATTTTACAACAACTAAATTTTAACTAGTACTTTGTTCCATTTTTATGTTGGGGTTTCTTTTTGTTTTTTCACTAGTTTGTATCAAACCATTGATGCAAAAAATTTATTCTACTCTAAAGTATCTGTTATATCCTTAATCATCAAATCTTTACTTATTTTGTACTGAATGGTTTCTGGCAATTTCTTAAATATTGTTGTCTTATTTCGTCTTTGCCTTCCTTCTATTAATCTTCTTTGTAATATATTCTTTGAGGGAATGCACATGTGTTTCTTCGTGATGGTAACACATTTTACATATAGCTACTTTTGTCATAAGTACTTTTTATTGTGTTTTCTCTATTTTTTTCTCTTATATCTTTGTCCCACACCCAATTTAAGTTGTCATTGGCTAATTCATATCTATCTATTGTATCTATATTTGTTTTTGATTCGGCGATCCATCTACTTTTCTTAAATCACTTCTAAGTGGTGTCTAAACTTTCTGGGGGTAGATTTTCTTCCATCAATTTTGTTGTTCTATAAATGTTCTTTTCTATCGATTTCTGGCGTCTCTCTAGTTGTTACTCTTTATTATCAAGTAGTTGTTACGATGTCTTTCAAATTCCATAGTATAAATTTGGCTTTTATTTATATATCTGGTAAACAATCTAAATCCAAAAATTATATTGTTCATTTATTGGCTTAGGGGTCAATTTTTTATAATTTCTATATCCATTTGCGTTTGTCCCTATCTGAATTGTGGTCATACTTTCTGTATATATGTTGTGTTGTCCATTTAGGCGACTAGTATCTGGAACTGTTTTATACCCGGGTTTAAACCCTAATGGGGTTAGGTCGATTCTAGCTCCTATGTTTATTTCTAATTTTTTTCGGTTTAATTTACTTGTTTCCCACATTTCTTTGTGTATGTTTCCTTATATCACTTATTTCTTTTCTTCTGAGTTTTGATCATTTATTGTATCTATTCATTTTCGTCGTATTTCATTTACTTCAGATTTTCATTCATTAATTTTTGTTCATCCATTTATTCTTAGTTTTAATTCGAGCTCTTTATCTTTTTTCTAATCTATTTCTCTCTTTTTGTTTGTCTCATATAATAATTCTTAACTGTAGCTAATTCTTTTTCTAATTCATTTATTCTGTATTTTTTATTTTCTTCTAGACTGTTGTACTTCTGTTTTTGCTTGCATTTTTTATCCTTTTCAATTTCTTTTGATCTTTTCTATTTCTCTTCATTTTCTTTTGTTATTCTTTCATGCATTAGCTGTTAGACTAATCTTCTTAATTTTTGTTGTTTCTGTTTTCTTTTTCTAACATAATATAAGTTATTTCCTATTTGTTTATATCTTCTTCCTACATTTTGAAATTATTATTTTTTATTGTTAATCCGCTTGGTTTTCAATTCTTTTCGTCTACTGCAACTCTTCTTTATTCATTATAATTATGAATAAGATTGTTTGTAACCTATATTCAAGGCAATCTATTTGTATTTCTAACATAATTATAACCTTTCTTTGTGCTAAATCATTGGGATTTTTTACATACTCTTGCAACATATTTTTCTTTAAAAACCTTTCTTTCCTACCTATGGTTGTCAGTTCTTGTCTTTTTTCATCTGATTTTTCATTCAGAATTGTTACTTCCCTACTTACATATTTCTTTGTTCATCAATCATTTTTCACAATAATACACATAATTTTATACTCTGTTTTTATGTTTTATCAAATGATTTGTCCCTTTTCTTACTTGTTTTAGTGTAAGTTTGTGATGGTTCATATTCTAATGTATACAGGTTTTAACGTTTTCATATCTTTCATACTTTTCTTTCTATCTTGGTTTTTGTATATGTTAGTTACTTACTTGGTGTTTTTATTAGTTTTCATATTTCTAATAACTTTTTTTCATAATATTCCTATTTTTAAGTAAATCTAATCGTGTGTATTTAATTTGCGTTGTACTAGTGCAATATATTTCTAGAGTATGCACTTTCTCTCTCATCCGCTTCTCTAGGTAAATCCATACAAAGTTTTAACTAATAATTTTTCCTTCTTCTAGATCTATGTTCTCTTTTAGTATTCTTCCATATCCCTTTGAAAAAATAATATACTATAATAGATAATAAACGACTATAGTATAACATAAAGAATTGACATAGAAGACCGAATTTTAGAAATAGTAAAAGAAGATTAAGACTTTCAACGCGTACCAAATAAATAACAAGACTACCAACACCCATACGCGAATGAGTACATCTAGAAGAAACATGCAATTTCCAAAATATTTTATTAGTAAGATATAACAACATAATCATATATATTAATAACAAGAATAGTAGACACAAAGAAGATATAAAATTTTAACCATACACATATGGACAAGAAGAAAAAAAGTTTTTTTTTAACATATAGAGAATGAGTGTTAACAAACAGAATTATAAAACAAAAAGGACAAATTATGCCCCGGACTACCTAGCGAGATAGTAAATACGAACGAAGAAAATAACAAAGGAAGATGAATTATCAATGTGGAATAACCGTGTTAAGAATACCATTTAAATTATAATCAAGGAAACCAGAATATACATTAGGAATAAAATGGTTAGAAAGTTAAACCATACAATATGAAAATGAACAACTACCAATAAACGTTCAAAATAAAGAAAATAACCGTTAAACAGGACGAAATGACTAATTAAATATATATACTTGCAAAACTTTTGCAACGGCTATCACAACAGATATTATACTACTATTAATAGATACAGGAAGAAAGCAAACATATGTAAATATAATTGTTGCTAGAAGATAAATGGGTAAAAATTAAAAACACCATGGGTAGTACATGCTTTACATACTATAGCAGTATGATCACCAAAAAAAAATAAGTAAAAAATATTCAAAATAACCAAATATGTATAAAGTAACTAACAATAGAGAAATGTATATTATTTGAAAAAGGGGGTGGAGGGGTATTACACTAAAGATATGTTATTAGGAACAGGCCATTTCTATCTAGATAATTTTAAACCCACATATATAACAAACACATTGGTGATTTACTACATCCAAGCGGAAATAAAATAGGAGTCAAAAGAGTAACTTAACAAACAACGTATCCTATGAATGGATGAGAGGACAAGTCGAAATACAAACCAAGACATGAAAAATTAAAATTAAAAAAAGACAATAACACAATTAGAAAATTTATATGTACCACACAATGTCTAAAGTTAAAATAATTAACATGAACACTAGAATTTACTTTAAATCAGGAAATCCATTACACGGATGAAAAACAAAGAACAAAAAATAAAAAACATACATTAATAGATGAAAAACCAACATAAATAAACCAAAAACCATAAAATAATAATTTTGTGATTTAAAGAATTCAAATACCATATAGTAACACTATTAAAGGAATAATTATAATACAAAAAAATCAATATAAACCACACAAGTCCAAGCATTTATAGTTAATAAACACAAGTGAACAAAAACGAAGGTAAAAGCCAAATGGTTATAGATTAATCGAAACCTAAATGCCTAAACTAAAAACATATAACTACCACTATCAAATCATAAATACTAAAAAACGAAAACAAAGAACAAATACACACGGCTATAACTATTTTCGTAATTTGACTGTAACATTTAGGATAGTTTATATCACTTAAAATCAAAGATAAGAATACTAAACAGCTAACAACATTAATAGTACACCACTGCAAGGTTTTATGAATAGAATGTTTTTACCAGTTTGGAATATAAAAAATGCACCAGGTAGATATCAACTTTTATATTGATAACTATTTTAGCGCCATTTAGAAAGTTGTATTGTTATATAGGATCATGATATATTCTATATTTTAAATTTAAACACAGTCAGACATGACATATAAGGTTCTAGAAAATTCAGACATAACTAATTAAACAATTCAGTTAAGTTTTAGTAAGAGAAACAACATTATAACCATATGGATAGCATTTCTAGGAATACACATACATAGAGATGGAATAAAAAAAAGCAAAACCACCTAGTACAAAAAACAAATCACCCTTATGAACATATAGATAACACAAAAGAAAATTACAATCCTTTCTAGGATTAAGTAAATTTTGTTCAAGAGGGAGTCTATCCAAAATAGCCGAACATTTAAAACCATTACATAAAAAACTTAAAAAAGATGTTGAATACTAATTTGACAATAAGATGAGAACATATAAGAATATAAAAAATTTAAGTAAAAAATTATCAAACTATATTTCCCTGATGAAAATAATCATTTAACTTATATTGTTGGAAAACATATTCCAAGTGATCAATAGTTATGGAGAGTTTAAAATATAAAGATGAAAAAGAAAAAATAGAACAACACATTGTTGTATTATTCAGGACTTATGCAGAAGCACAATAAAATGGAAAATTAGAAAAGAATTATTTGCATATTAAATGTTATCTAGCATTTAAACAATATATTGTTTTAATAATCTATTGTCCAGAACCAGATAATCCACAAGTACAATGGTGGATAACGACAAGGTAGGAGCTATCAGTTACAACAAAGAATAAGGAGATTGGATTAAATTATTAATTTTACATTTACAATTGAAGAATTAAAACTGACAAACTCTTGTTGGCAGACTATCTCTCCAAAAAAAAGATACATGGAAAAATAATGGCTATGATGACAACTCTTTGCTTGCCAAAAATGGGAAAATAGAAACAATGTACCAGTATAAAAGAAAAATTTAATAGTCGCACCACTCCAAAATATGCGGATCTAAGTCAGCACGCATGACCTAAAAAATGCGGAGCTAGAAAAGTGACGATTGGAACACTTAAAAACCCCAAACCAAAAGATATATACATCTGCAGAAGCTCAACTACACAGGAGCACATCTATAGCATACACCTACAAAAAAGCAAGCATTTAAGTTAATCAAACCATAGTAACCAAACGAGGAAAAGTGAATTGGTTATAGATTATCGCAACCTAAATGCTAAACCAAAACATATAACTTACCCAATCACAAATAATATACTAAAAACAAGACAATACAAGGATATAATATTTTAGTAAATTTTTTTGACTGTAAATCATGATTTATTACCTAAAATTAGAAGAAGAATCTAAACAAGCTAACGGCATTCACAGTACCGCACGGTTTCCATGAATGGAATATTTTTACCTTTGGGCATATGAAAAAAATTCATCCAGGTAGGTATCACCATTTTATGCGAATACCTATTTTAACGAACCATTAGAAATTGTATTGTACATATAGATTATATAGTATTAATATTCTAAACACAAGATGAACACATAAGGTTATTAGAAAAATTCATACATATAATTAAACTCAAGTATAATGTAGAAGAAGAAAGCAAAAATTATGAAACCACATATAGAATTTCTAGAATACAAATAGATAGAAATAGGACCAAAAAGCAAAACCAATATTACAAAAAATACTCACCCCTTGATTGAAAATATAGGATACACAAAGACATTACATCCTTTTCTAGGCTTAGTAAATCTCAAGTAAGGAGTAATACCAAAATAGCAGAACTTTAACAGAACCATTACAAAAAACTTCAAAACGCCTTGAATATATTTGCAATTAAAGATCGGAACAATATAAGAAATATTAAATTTATGTAAAAAATTTCAAACTATTATTTCCTCTGATGAAAATAAATCATTTACATTATTTGTTGAAACAGATTCAAGTGATCATAGTAGGAGGAGTTTTAAAATTATAAAATGAAAAAAGAAAAAATAGAACATCCATTGTTAGATATATTCAGGTCTTAGCAGACAACAATAAAATGAAAATAATAGAAAAAAAAGATTATTTGCATTATATAAAGTTTTATCATTATGAACCATATAGGTTTATCACATAAATTTTATTGTAAGACAGATAATACACAAGACAATGGTTGATACTAAAAGGTAGAGATTTCAGTTACACAAATAAACAATAAGGATATTGGTATTAAAGATATAAATTTTTACATTACAATTGAAGTAAATGTAAAACTGACAAAATCTTGTGCGACTATCTCCTCAAAAAAAAAGATACAATGGGAAAATATTTGGCTATGATGACAATCTTTGCCAAAAAAATGGAGAAAATAGAAACAGATGTCAGTGAATTAAAAGAAAAAAGTTAATAGTCCACAGCATGACTCAATCTGCGGAGCTACGTCAGCACATTACCTAAAAAATGCGGTAGCTAGAAAGTAGATTGGTGAAACACTTAAAAACCCAAAACAAAAAGATATATACATCTGCAGGAAGCTCACTACAAGCATGAAGCACATCTACATCCATCTCATACAAGCAGGACATACCTACACAAAAAGCATCATTTTAGTTTAATCACATAGTGAACAAAAACGAGGTAATAGTTAGAATGGTTATAGATTACGCAAACCTAAATGCTAACACTAAATATCTAACTACCCAACTACCAAAGAAATACTAACAACAAGACAATACAATGATATAACTATTTTAGTACATTTGACCGTAAATCAGGATTTTATCACCTAAAATTAGAAGAAGAATCTAAAACAATCGCTAACGACTTCATAGTACCACAACAGGTTTCTATGAATGGAATTTTTAACCAGTTTTGGATATTAAAAATGCACCAGGTAGATATCAAACATTTAGGATACTAGTTTTAACCAGTTGAAAATGTAGGGGTGTACATATAGATGATATATTATATTTTTAAAACCACAAAAGATAACACATAAGGTTATTAGAAAATTCATGACATATAGTAAACATTCAAGTATAGTTTTAGTAAGAAGAAAGAAAAATTATGGAACCACAGATAGAATTTTAGGAATGAACAAATAGATAAATGGAATAAAACTGCAAAACCACATAGTACATAAAAATAATCACCCTTGATGAAAATATAGATACAATAAAAGAAATTACACATCCTTTCTAGGATTAGTAAAATCAAGTAAGGAGTATATACAAAAAATTAGCGAACATTTAAAACCATTACATAAAAAACTTAAAAAGATGTTGAAATACTATTTCAACAATAATATTAGAGAACATATCTAGAAATATTAAAACTTTATGTAACAATTACCAAAACTATATTTCCCCTGATGAAAAATAAATCATATTGCTTAATAATTGTTGATACAGATTCACGTGATCATAATATGGAGGAGTTTTTAAAATATAAATACTGAAAAGAAAAAATAGAACACCATTGTAGATATTTTTCAGGATCTTATGCAGAAGCGCAAAATAAATGGAACATAATCGAAAAGTATTTATTTGCATTATATAAATGTTTAATTAGCATTGAATCATATATTTTTGTTAATAAATTTAATTGTAAGACCAGATAATACACATGTAAAGATGGTGGATACTAAAACGTGAGGATCATTTTACAACAAAAGAAATAAGTAGATTGGTATTCAATATTTCAATTGTTACATTTACAATTGACGTAATTTAAAAAAACTGACAAAATCTTGAAACCATTCATGTTAAAAATAATTAAAGATTGGAATGATGAGGATAACAAATACTTTAGGAGCTAGAATAAAATTTTTTGCAATCAATACTGGTTTATACAACTAGTGTGGAAAAAAGAAAAAAATGGAAAAAAAGTAACTAGTTAAAATTTAGAGCTTTTTGTCCAAAATAAAACACACCAACGTTTGGATGTACAAATAAATATTATAAAAAGCAAAAACCTAAAGATATAATTATAGAAATACTAAAACTAGGTATAAACAATATAAAAAACAAAGACAAAGATTTATGTAAAAAATTATAAAATAAAAAGACCATATAGACAAAAGAAAAATATCCACATATGTACTTGTTAAAATTGCGGAAATTAGACATTTAGCTAGAGACTTTAGGTATTAACCTAAAGATCCCAACAAGAACAATTGCAGAATATTGATGATAATGATGAATATATGCAAATAGACATATAGACTATGAAATAAGTGGGAAATGATAGTATATTGAAGTAATCATATTAGAATTTCTGAAAATGAGAGAAAATATTTTATACGAATATGATGAAATACGAAGATGAAACATAAATGACTTGAAGAGATTAAAATAATTTCGGTAAATAAGTTATCCAAAGGAATGAATTGATAGAACAACAAATTATATTGATAATAGGCAATTTTTGAAGACAAATACAAGGAATCATGACATTCGATTTACGTGTTTGAAAAATTACTTGAATACCTACTTTAAAAGATTGGTTTAAAAGACAAAAATACGAATACTATGTAGTTATCAGAAAGAACATATCATAGTTGCACATATACAAAATGAAAAAAGCACAAATACCTATCTAAGTAAACGATAATAAATAGAGAATACATATATAAAAATAAAACACCCTAAAATAGTACATTTGGAGGAACAGAATATTAATCAGAAACTTTTTTTAGAGATGGAAGACACACCTATTGAAATAATATTTAAGCAGATGATCGAATTATACACCCTATAGAAAAAGTGTAATTAGTGCGTTAGAGGAAATTTAATATCCCAAAATTTAAGTTTTATAATAAGTGTCACCTATTTTAGTAGATTAAATTATACGATATATAATAGGACAAATATTAGTATTATATTGGAAGATGTCGAGAATAGAGCTCGCCACCGAAAGTAAAATATCTCAGAAAGATGTAAAAACTTTATATATTACAACAAAACAGTGAATTAATCACGAGAAATAAATTACAACATAATAAAAGTTAGAAATCCCTTTGAAAAATAATTACTATAATAGACTCTAACTGAGTACTAATACTTTATAACAGCTTGACCTAGACCGAAGTTTCGAAATGTCACGAAAGGATTGAAGTACTTCAAGCGTATCAAAATACCTAACCGCAACTACCACAACCTCATCGAATAGAGTACTCTAGAAGAAACTAGGAACTTCCGAAAAATTTTATAGGAAGATATAAACAACATATCATTAATTTTAAAACAAAGGAATATTTTAGACCAAGAAGATATAAAATTTTAATAAATACAAGGACAAGAAGAAAATTACATAAATAACACAGGAGAATAAGTGTTAGCCTAGAACTATAAATTATAAAAATATGACAATTATATGTCCCTGCTACCTACCTAGCTAGTAAATAATCACGAATAAAATAACATAAAGGAGATAATTATAGGAAGGATACCGTTAATATAATACCATTTACAAATTTATCAAGGAATCCAATATTACATTAGGAAATAAATAGTTTAGAAACAGTTAAACCATAACAATATAGAAAATAACAACTAACAATAACTTCAAATACAAGAAAATAATATCCATTTGTACAAGGACGAAATGAATAATGAAAAATATTAATATACCTTGTACAAAAATTATTGTAAAAAGCTAATCACAACAGATATTATACTCCTATGTATAGAACAAAGAGCAGAGCAAACATTGTAAATAATAATTGTTTTACCACCACGAGAAGATAACTTGGAAAAATTAAAAAACACCTATGTTATTAACAATGGAGGGAAAAAAAAAAATCATAGCAAGAGTGGGATGAAAGAAGGGCTCGATCAAGAAAGAACGCTAACTACAGGCTACGGAGGTCATGAGAGCTTAATGCAGTCTTTAACTAGGTGGCCGGGTGAAAGTGGAAGGAAAGTGCAGAGAAGACGGAACAGGAAAACGGTAACAGAAGTGCGTGGCGTATGATAATAAAAGAGGGGTAGAAGGAGTGGGGGAAATCGGTGCATAATGATTGTGAGGTTGGGTGTGGGACGGTGGGCAGAGTAAATAGAAAGGGGGGGTATAAGGAGTAATCGTTTATGGATCGTGACCGGGACAAGGCTGGCCTTCGTGTTCCGTCCTGTATCTCTGCTTACTTTCTGCACACTGTAAAGCAAAAAATATAAAAAAACAATATGGGATAAAATACTAAACAATAGAAGAAATGTATAATTTAGTTATAAATATAAAAACCAAGACAAATATAAATTATTTAAAAAATTAAAAAATCAAACGACCATCTAGACCCCAAAAGAAAAATTAGCACAAACAAATGTTACTTTTATCCTTTTGTGAAAGTTTGTACATTAGCTCGAGACTGTAAGTTTACCTAAAGATTCAAACAAGAAAACAATTGCAGCAAATATTGATAGATATTGATGATATATGCAAATAGAATCACAACTATTGAGTCATTGATGATCGGAATATTTTTTGTCCTATTAATTTACAATATCTTGTCACAATTGCGAGAAATAAAATTTTTCCTAATTGCTCTTTTATAGGTGTTGCTTGACTCTGGTTTTTTAATAGTCTTAAATATCCACTGCCTTAGGCTTTCCATAATCTGCTCGCTCTGTCGCCTCGATTTCATTGCTTTGGAGTAGAGTGAATTGTTTTTGGATCATCTATTATAGGAACTCCCTATTGCATTTCGTTTCACAATACATTGTTTGCTATCTCATTTAATATAGTCACATACATAGAAATAGGTAATGATGCATAGGAAAACTATGTTTTCCTTAATTATCATCTTGTTCAATTCCCAACAATTCATAATTAATTGATATATATAAGACTAGGATTAATCAATATACTACAATCTAATAACAATTAAACCAGAATCTAGTCAAGATCACAAGACCCATAACATAACATAATTTTAGAGGATAAGGAGATCATGGGTGCGTTATAAAATTTGATATAAATTCATCATAAAATCAGTATCTAAACATATATTCATCTTTAGAATGCTTTTGAAATCACTTTGACAATGAACCCATAGCTAGATTGGAAGATCGAATTTTTGACTTAGAATCATGTTTGGGAAAACCATTGAATGGACTCGATAGATGAATTTTCATCTAGGGATGAAGGAATACCCTACATTATACATTAAAAAGCCCATGAAAATCTGAGAAAAAAGATCCAAGAATCCACCTCATATTCTTAGTTCTTGATCTTTTCTTCGCTGAGGTTTTGAGTTTTTGGATAAGAGAAGAGAACTTTGGAATTTTATTTTCTTAATGGGTGGTGGAGGTTTTTGGCTTGGTAAAGGGTTAAAAATGACGCTAATCATTAATCAGCGTTTCTGGGAGTGGGCTTGCGCAATCGGCGGGGCCAAGCTTCAATTCGTGCCCCAAATATTTTTGATTCAGTGAGGTGCGCGCTATAGTATGGGTGGTGGGGGGGGGGGGGGGGCGCATCGTCGCACAGGGCAAGTCCAAATCTTGGCCTGCTCGCTGCTTTGAGCAGCCTCTTGTCCAAGGTTTGGGTCATCCTTGGGGGCCCTTTGGGTGGTACCCGGGGAGTCGTACCTGGACCTTGTGACCTTTAACATGTCTAAGGTACTAGGGTCAAGTATACTGCTTCTCGACTCCAAAAAACAAATAAAAACAGGGCAAACATACGAGGACTCGCTAGCACGTCGAAAGACAACTTTCGAACATCTTGGACGTTCTTGGACGTTTGACCTCCAAATGACTTCAAATCAATTATGAAATCTATAAAACACTTTATAACATGTTATTAAACTTTTTTGGCTCATGTGAGTCTCAAGATACCTTATTTCAATTTTAGGGTGTAACAATACTCCCCCTCTTGGCAACATTCCTCCTCGAATGACACTTGAATGACTTAATCACTTTCAAGGACTCAATGATTCCCATAGTATTTCACAACACTTTAACATGTTTTCACATAAAATTCAATACACCAACATACAAGGAACACCAATTTCATTGTAGACTGCATTCAAAGCAACATAGTCATACATGGAGTACTTCTATAATTCATTCCATGCTTACATACTTCTTCATATTCATTGTCGTTAGGAGGAACTATTTTCTCCAACTTTAGGCATGTTCATTGTTTCATAAACAAGGTCAACCATACTAGGGATTCCAATTGCACACTAAGGCATAATCCACACTTCAACTCATCAGAAAATTTGAACATTTCATTTAGTTGCACAAGACTCATAAATAAAGTATATTAACGCCAATAATATATTCTAGAAATAATACCATCAAGGTCATACATGAAATTACCACGCTTAGATTTGTTTAGGCAGGAACTACCTTATCCTAGTCATAACAAACACACATGGCATCATAGAGTTCACATAAAAGCAATGCATAGAGGTTAATTAATAAAAAGAAGGATTTCTTTAACCCAAACCACATTATGCTTATACTTTCTTCCTTATGAAATTTACATGGTAGGTCATACAAAGTATATAACCATATTAAGAAGTAAATTTAGCTTTTAATTTCTAGCACATCACTAGATTTCATAGGCATGCATCATTTTGGGAAATTTATCATCATTCATAGGAACATCAACAACATATGATACACGAATCATCACTTCTCAACAGTGAGCCTCTATAATAACACTTCCCAAATCTCAAAGGTCACACATTTTTTTTCAAAGAGACTCATCTTATCTGTAACGACCTGTTTAGTCGTTTTGAGCAGCAGATTTTATTTCTGGAAAAACTGGCTGAGTCGACGGATCCCACGACGGACCGCATGGACGACGGACCTTCGAGCGGGGTCTCGTTCCAAAACACTTAGAATTTAGAAATTTGGGTACTGAGATCGACTCCTCTGACGTCACGACGGGTGGCAGACGACCGTCTCAGGCAGACCGGCCGTCACAGACTTTTTATGAATTGGAGTCTCTTAACGTGTGACGGAAGTAGCAGGACAGCGTCGCGGCACGACGGGCCGTCACAGCTGCGGACCCTGACTGGATCAGATTTCTGTTAAATATTTTAAGGGGCGTTTTTGGACTATTCCTGCTTATAATTAATAAATAGTGGTTTAATGTTATAATTTAATTACTTTGGGGTTAAAAGGGAGAACCTTGAAACAGTATGGGGTATTTATCATCGTTTATACTTAATTATATGATTATTATGTGTAAGAATATCGTTTTGAATAAGAAAAATAGAACAGAACAGAGAGAGACATAGTTATTAGACTTTGTTGATCTATTTTTGATTCTTTGAGAATTGCTACAAGTATTTTGGTGATTAATCAAGCAATTTGTTGATTTACTCTTTCATTGATAAGTACATGAATTCTTATTTAATATATTTGAATATTGTGTTTATGATATGAGTACTAAACTCCATAACTAGGGTTGTGGAACCATAGGCAAATAATGAATAAACCCTAAGTAAAATAACAATTCTAGAAAGTGTCTTGCATGTATTAAATTGTTTCTCTTAGAAGTCTTTTAACGGATGCACGTTAGAACTGCCTTAATGCTACTTCCGGACCAGGAGGTAGATAATAGGAAAAGAATTATTAACATAGATTTAGTGTATACTTTAATAGGCTAGTATTGATTGGTACGAGGTATAACTAGTCAAATATCGAATAATGCTTAATAGGTAAGATAAGGGTTAGGAAACAACACACGTAGCCGGACCAAGGTGCGGAGTGAGATTTTCTAGATGCCGGCCAAGGATTAGAAATACAACTTATCACTTTGCATGCAAGATACTAGGAAAAATTGTTATATTAGAATTATCAAGTTAAGAACCTTGGGGAACACGTAAACCCTAGTTACTTTGATTAATTGATTAAACTCCAACATTAAAAGTTATAAGTGTCTCTTTCAATTTCGTTAGTTCTTTTTCACTTTGATAGAAATACAAACCCCCCTTTTTACTTTTTGTTTTTACTTCTAAGGAAGTTACTCAACACAATAGTAATAACAAGTTAAGTTAAGTCTAGACTATTTTCCTCGTGGGAACGATCCCAACCTCACTATTGGGGTTATTTACTTGACGCGACCGATTTACTTCCTATTTGAAAGTAATTTGAGCGTATCACAACTCGACAGTGACCGCCACCACATTTTTGGCATTTCCTTGAAACTGATAGGTTACAACCTCAACGCCAACTCGTTCCTATGCCCCATTTTATGTAGTACACTCATGAACAATCACCAGAAAATCATAGGCATCCATCGATTCAGCACCCTTGAAGACTAGGTTTTCAATTTCAAGAACTTACTGAAAAGTTCATGCTGATCGCTTGTCATTATATGGCCCTGTAGTCAAACGAGGAAACGTGCCTATTTCCAATGAGGCTCCCATGCGGGGATGCCTCAGCAGCGGCCTATCGTCTTCCGGAACCTGAGGTGCTGGTGCAGAAAACACTGGAGGTGTTTGACACTTGATCAGATAACCCCTAGATAAGCAAGAACCTGATTTATCATCTCTGGGGTACGTTGTGGTATGGTAGTTTCCTCATTCGCACTTGCTCAGTTTCCCTTCCTCACCTCTCTTACTACTTCCTCAGTCTGTGGAGGAGTCACCACCCCCTAGTATAATGGGGCAGGTGCTTGTCCTCTTCCTCTAGAGGACGTCCTCCCACGACCTCTACCACGGCCTCTTGTCGCTGCTCCTCCTCAAGCTACAAGCCCCAGTGGCTGGCTCAGACGCACCCTGTCTCGCCGTGCTGGTGTTGACGTAGTCTTTGCTCTAGTTCTAACCATCTGCGAAATAGAGTGAAGATGGTCAGATACCAATTTGTTATCACCTAGATACCAAATTGATCCAAGTAATACACGAAAGAAAGAAAGAAGATTTTCCTAAAGTCTTCTAGCCTCTCAAAGAAAAGTAAGGCGTCCCCCTACCCGTTCCTTAAGACTCTACTATGACCTGTTCTTGTGTGATGAACCAACGAACCTAATGCTCTGATACAAAGTTTTCCACGACCCAAAACGGGCCGCGACTGGCACCCACACTTATCCTACTATGTGAGCGAACCAACCCATCCAATTCCCAACGTTTCAACCATAAATAACAAAATATAATGCGGAAGACTTAAAACTCATTAATGAAAATCGATTAAATAACTTTAAAAAGTCAATACTATTTATTCCCAAAACCTGGAAGTCATCACCACAAGAACATCTATCCTCAAATTACTAATCTAAGAGTATCTAAGAAGCTAAAATAATATAAAAAGCTAGTCCATGCCGAATCTCAAGGCATCAAGACATGACAGGAAGATCCAGTCCAAGCTAGAAGCAATAGCTCACCCTGAAATCTGGCTTGATGAAAATGGCTAGAGTTGCGGCTGAGTTGAAGACGATGGCACGTTTGCTACACTCCACAATGACAAAGAGAGAACTACAAGTAGGGGTCAGTACAAAACACAAGCATACTCGATAGGTATACATCGGCCAACTCAAAATAGAAAAATATATATCAAATAATATCATAAATCAACTACAATACTAACATGTAGCAACAACAATATCTATAATCATTAATAAGCACCGCCAAGTTCACCCATGAGGACTCAAGCCTCAATGCCATACCCATTTGGGAATTAGGTTCATTAGATTGAGTATATTAACGTCTTTCAAGATTCATTATGTTTATTTCTCTCGTGTCGGTACGTGACACTCCGCTCCATATGCTATCCGGTGTCGGGAACGTGACACTCTGATCCCCAAATTCTACGTGTCGGTTCGTGACACCCGATCCCCATTTCTACGTGTTGGGTTCGTGACACCTGATCCCCTAATTTCATACGTGGTTGGTTCGTGACAACCGTTCCACTACTCTCATCACTTTAGTTCATCAAGCCTTCTTTTATACCAAGGCATCATCAATCTCTTAACAATGCAGATTAGGGTTTTTCAAGATTTTAGGATTCAATAGCTTCATCATGCTTATTTTTCACAATTATGTAATCACATTCATACATGTATACAATTAACATATAGAAGGTTTACAATACTACCCAATACATATCATTCGCTATAATATTTTACTACGAATAGCATAAACCATAACCTACCTCCACCGAAGAATTCGTGATCAAGCAAGCTAATCTTCAAAGTCCTTGTCTTTGCTTTCCTCTTCGTTCTCTCTTTCTCTCGTTCGTTTCTCCCNGCTCCCACATAGGTATATCTATTGGAGAATCATGTATGACCTACCTTAGAAAGGTACGGATCCTAATCCGGTAGGGGTTAATACTGACATACCATGTCTAGATCTCATGGTCTATGTCGTTTAAAAATATCCCCTACAAATGAATGGAATGAACTAAGTCTTTTAAAGGGTGTACTACTTAGGGCATGTGGTTGAATGGGACACTATATATCCATTGTATATGTAGGCATTTGGAGGGAGTCTTGGTGTGTCCTTATATGAAAATAAAAGAATGATTCATTATATGATGTTAATGAAGTAATGAGACTTTATGTCTAATGTAAAGAAACATGTTAATATTATATCTTGTATGATGTAAGCTATGTATATGATAGAAGTGATGTGCCTAGTCTAAATAAATTCTCAAGGAGCACTAAGGTGGAAGTGTAGTATGGAATGCTAGTTTCACATTGCACTAAGTGTAACTTGGGGATTGTCTCGGAGGATAGTTTTATGTGAAGTTCTTTAATACATGCATGTTCCTTCGAGTGTCTTTATTATTGAACGTTGATTTGTTAAATCAAATAAATTGTGCTTGTCCTTGGTAGTCGTAAGGATCATTTAGGTGTGTATTGAATAGATTGTATGGGCGGTTTCTTTATGACATATCTTAGTGATCCTTAGGATAACTTTTGATAGGAATAGTCTAGTATGATATGGGTTTACTTTAAACTATGACTTTATGTTGAAATTATGGAAGTTTTACCTTATGTACAAAGTGATGACTCATATGATGTTTCATGACTTTTTATGAAGTTTTTACTAAACTAGCATGAAAGTTTTATCCCAACTAAAATATCTTCTTCTACATGTTTTTCATAATGTATTAGTTAGTACAATGTTTGTACTAACCCCATATTATTCTATTTTTCGAAAGTATATATTTTAGGCGAGTGAAGGTTTCTTCAAAGTCCAAGCTTGGGAAGTAAAATCTCTCAAGATTGGTATGTCCTCATATATTCGATTACATTGACTTTGTTTCTTTAGTTTATTTATTTTAACACTTTGTATAAACTCAATATGTTTCTTTTAATGTAAAGGTCCGTGACCCTATGGTATTTAATATGTGTCTTTAAGTTGGCTTGTGATGACGAGACTTGTTCCTTAGCTTTTATAAAAAGAAGTTTCTTATTTATATGGTTGTGAAAAGTATTAATTCCCCACGACTCTTCATACTTATGTAATGAATGATATCTAAGAGGATTTTCCAAGGCCTCCATGAGGTCAAAGCCACCGATAACTTCTAGGGTGTGCTTCCTGGTTGTCACAGTGTGTCGATCCATCAAAGGTCCGCCGATGCTATTCCATGACTTCACACTTAGAATGTTCAAGTATCAGGTTCTAGAACCCTCGCGGTATTAATAGACAGACCATTGATTCTAATCGTGGTTCCTCACTTTGTCACAATTCCCCGAATTCCTACAATGCCTGGGTTGTTCATCTACGATTATCCTCTACGAGGCGTTGATTGAACGACAGACCGATGATTGCATCCGTAGATTTTTTTCTACAATTTCTTACTTTTCTCCGTCAATTTACGCCTAAACTTCTTTCCTGCAAAACAAGACACAATACATATTAAAACCACTACAAAAAGGATCTAGACACACACAACTCTTAAGTGAAATGCATTAGAAATAACGTGAGCTCACGATACATCAACACCCTTAACTTAAATTTGTTGTTTGTCCTCAAGCGATTCACTATGACCCTAAACGACATTTCATAGAAGCAAGCATTTTATGCTTGAGCAGTCACATGGCTATCTTTGTCGACTCTTTCTTGATTAAATTCAAGACTACGTCTTAGTCTCGAACAAGTTAACTTATGCTGATCATATCAAGACACAAATTTACCAGTCAACACACGCATCTCATAATTTAAATAGGCCCCTCACTTTGAATAGAATCTTAAATTTTCACAAATTTATTATGAATTTTGGGTACAAGGATCTGTTTCAACACTCACTTGCAGGAAGAAGTTCAAATGTAGTTAGTGTTCCACACCATAGGTCTACCCTTATCTTCACGTCTAATTTCATCAAACTATACTCTAGGATAACTGTAGGAATTTCTTTTCTTGTAACGTAGCCTAAGGGTAAGGTGTGGTACATTTGGGTACATTTAGTGACTATCTTCCCTCCTTGACATTAAATTTAGGCATTGGATCTCCTTTATTTTTGATGCTGTATATATTTTTTCAGTTTTCCTTTGACTCACTTCAACCTTAGGTGTGACTTTAAATTTTATATCTTTTTCTATTTATTTTATTTTTATTCATTTCACTTGTTGTTTAATTTTCGCCAAGTCACATCCTTCACTTACTTATTCTTTTCTTTTCAACATCCATCTTTATTCACAACCATTTTTGGGTGTTCTCTCATAATATCCACCCTCAACTAGTGGATTTTCTACGAGTCGAGGTGCACAATACCGATGTCAGATCAGGGCTAAGATGAGGTCATTTTATCATTAGCCATCCTCAACATAGGCTTTTGGCCTATGTGGAGGTGCACATGTCAAAGGAGGGACTAGGGTAAAAAATTAGACCCTAGAAAGGTGAGTCCGTGAGTTAGAAAGAATTGGTTAACCTTTTTTTAGGCTAGTTATGGATTACTCTGAACAAGGAAATATGATCACATTTTAGCTTCTAGAGAAGATTCCCTTAACAGGACTAAACGGACAAGTTTTATCTAGGCACCAACTGTTGAACAATCAAACATTCGTACACTCACTTGACACATTATTGCATTATTAGATTGTCAGAAATCCCAGTTCAAATTTACTTAGAGGTTATGCAGTTGGTGCTTTGTATGTAATGTTTAGAGCCAACACATCAACTTATCTGAGACTATACATGCAAGCTTTTAAATTTGATAGAGCTAATATTTTCAATAGCCATCACGCTTGAATATTTTCATGATTCTACATATACACAGTCTACTACATGCCGGTTCAACAAAAATTTAAACAGTCTCTATGTAAAAAGAACAGAGGCAAGAAAATTCCAAGAGAGGATCGTGGTTGGACTGCTCGCACTTCACGCTATCACTCACATTCTGTCTACCCCACCTCAACAAAAGACAATGCAATCGTCCCAAATGTACAAGAAATCATAGAAAACATGGTATGTGAAGAAAACCTGTGGTGCATAGAACCGAAGACTTATCAACAAGGGAGCGGGTGTGGTTACCTGAAGCCTGTAGGGTCAACAATTGGGTAAGCATTAGTAGTGCCCACATCTCCAAAGATGACACCTTCAATAGTGTCGTCCACCGCTCTATCAGCACTATAAGTAGTGTGCACTACTCCACTCACGAGCCTTGAACTTCATGCACCATAAACTAACAATTTGACAATCTTCATCAACTATCAATGGACTCCTATCCCATTCCACCTGCACCCCCTCCCTTTTTCTATCGCATGCCTCATCACCAGGTTCAATGGTGTCTCTAGAACTGTGCCTCTTGCCACAAACACGTGGTTCATGTTGCGTCTCAGCAGGTTCCTTAAATAAGTCCTCAAGGATAATATCTTTTGCCAGGTCGAAAGGGGCATGCTCAGACTCAGTCTCCCACATCTTGAAGACCTCTTAGGGTAGCAAACTCTCTTTGAATGGTAGGAAGATCTATGGTGGGAGCTTTTAGGCAAAGAACTCGCAGCTCAAATGCGTCTAGGATTTATGAGCTGCCTAAATCTGTTGAGATGTTTTCTTGGATACCCCCTTTTATATGAAATCCTCCGCCTCTTCTATGGATTTTTGCATTGAAGGCTATATATGATGGAGAAAGGTTGCAATCTGGGCCTCTAGTTTATGAATTCTATCCCACGGAATTACCGCTGCAGTTGTGGGTCGTATGGACATGGAAGAACAGGGGGCCTTGCTAACGACATAAAAAAAGAGGACAATGTGGGGTCAGTGAGGTCTGATATTGAGGGGCTAGCGCCTTGTGCTTGGTCCACCGTCTCTACAAGATTTTTGCCTAATGGAAGGACCTCGACTCAGTCCCTCTATGGGGTGCCGCCGCACAGTTTCATTTTAGATGAGATTTATATCGAACGACCCAACCAGTCAAATGATTTTATCAATGTGCCTAATTAAAAATCCAATGTCCCTGCACATCTGAAAGATCAAACAAGGAAAAGTTAGTGTATCCTTCCTGATGATCCACCGGGGTGCTATGGCCAATTAAACTCACTCACCATCCGTCATAATGTATTGGGTTAGCCACATTTTCACCACATTCCATTTCTCAGCACTCCTTTGAAAATCACTTCCTCGGACTATGTACCACCTATAATCGAACTCCTCTAGACTTGTGGTGGGGCCATATAGAAATCGGCGGATGGTAGCTTACAAGAAGATTTCAACCCGGAATCCTCGGACCAGTGTATGAGTGAGAGAGTCCTGTTTGGAAGGATTTGTCCGTTTATGGATGGACCCTCAGAGAGTAGTAGCATAGAAAGCATGAACTACTGCACAATGTCCTCGATGTATGTGCCACAGTTTTCTGCAATCAAGTCACAACCGTGGAAATTGAATTGTCGGTGCACCTCTGGCACTATATATAGTCTCCCTTTGAGGTCTTGTCGTTCCTAATAATAACTCGGGCGTTCACCCCCTTCTAATTGATCAGCATGGCATCTCTATATACTTTCCATTGCCCTTAGATACACCACATCTTTGGTTCAACATCTACCGCAGTGGAGTCATATAATCAGTGTGCGGGTGAAGCTTCCAAGATAGTGGCCTTATCAAACAAGCCTTATTGTTCAAGTTTCCCTGACCGGTGTCTCCTTAAGAGTTGGAACTGGATGTATTGGTCGGGGACCTTGTAGATTGGGAAGATCCTCAGCCTAATGCAGGGGTGGACTCAGAGCCAGATATGGACCCCTTTCTGAATTGGAGGAAGCCCTAGTTACTGAGCCAATCAGTGTGCCCTCTTCATCAGACAAGGAGATAGTGACTATGTCGGGGTTCACCTTCCGGGGGTGCTCCTAGTGATTCAGGATGCAGTCATCGGTGTTCTTCTACCTTGAGGAACGTAGGCAGGGTCCCTCTCCGAGTGGGTGTCTTCATCAATTAATGAGAAGGATTGGCAGAAAACTTGGATTTTCCCCACTTCGAGTAGACCATTGTCTCTTGGGTACCATGGTACATGTGGAGAATTTGTTAGTACCAACATATCTTAAAAACTCAAAATAATTGTAGAAACTTAGCATAGAACAACACAAACACAATAAGGTAAAAGAAATCACAGGTTGCAGTTACATGTTAACGGCCCCCACTGACGGTCCGCAGATTGATCTACAGTCCGTGAAACGCTTCCGCGGTTTGTATGGGTTAAAACATACTCTCTAATAGAAATAACAGATGTACAGAATGTCCCATGGATCAGTCGATGGACCGTAGTCCTCATCCGTCGTTTGACACTTGTGCTTTTCTTATGTGTACGGCCCACTACGAACCCAATCGATGGTCCGTTGATTCAATGACGGTCCCTAGAAGGGGTCTCATGAATGAGGCTTGTGCCATATTTCAAGCCTCCTTCATTTCCATTTCCGATTTTTAGTAACCAATTTTACCAACAATCTAGTCTATTCATGCATTTCAACATAATGTATGTTAGTTCGTCGTCCCTAGGGTTCCAATTTTGTACAATTTTTTAATTTATGAAACCTTAGGTAGGAACTTATATGTAGACTTACAAACACATATTTCAGGTAATTAATATGCTACACAATTACAATCCATAATACAAAGGGACATCACTACTAAATTTGTTAAGTTTGCACAACATACGAACAACATGCTCAAGATTTGAATTATACATACTACTAGAATAAAAAATACCGAGAACTAGGGAGATGAAAATTCGACAATTTCATTGGGAACAACCCTAGTTTTGGTTTTCTTGGATTCAAAAATTTTGAAAAGCATCTTGGGGAAGATAACCCTGTACTTTGCCCGAAAATCTTGAAGAATGGACTTGAAATCGCCTAAGGAGAACTGAGAGTATTTTTCTGTTTTTCTTACGTTTGTTCAATATTTTTTGATCGTGAGTATCAACTGGATAAACGTGAGTCTAAATTTTAAGAACTGAATATTGACTAATTTAAATTAGGTTAACTAACTTAATTAAATAAATTAATTAACTAATTACCAAAGCTCCCCTCCTTAATTTGACTAAAAATAGGAGAGCAGCTGACTTAGCCAAATTATGATATTTTGCTAAGGGTCTCGGGTTTGACCATGAATTTAAATTAATTAATTAAGTTGTACATTTAATTTATTAAGTGACCTAGGGTGATAAATAAAGTACCCCTAAGTCATTAGGACCATAACAACCCCTTTGGACCATCCTATGTTAGGTACTAGGATTTTTTCTTTAGTTAGCTATTCGGCTAGTGTCACCCAATTAGGTCATAGGTTTTCGGGCACAGTAGTTAGTTCATTTTAATTAGTACTAGATTAGTTATCTAGTTAGGTAAGTTAGTTAAAGCCTAGGATTGGTTAGGAAACTCGGCCCTAGGTGGCTTGACCCGACGCGTGCCGGTCCTCTAACTGCCCTAACCTAATTGGTTTGGCTTCGTCGCTTGGTCTCTCGACGGGTAGCACATGTGCTTGGAAATGTGTTGACGTTCACTTTCCTAACCATTCTCTCTATAGTTTCACTTGGAAACTTCACTTCTTGTCCGAAGGATCCTCACTATGTCCTTTGGCACTGCTTAATTTACATGATCATTTTAAATGTTCATATGCTATGGTACCTAGGCTTGACAGTTGGATGCCTCGTACCTAATGTGTGTAAGCTAAGAAAACAAAAATTTTATCTTAGGGTCTTCATTGCAGGTACAATTCCTAAACAAACTTGGATTGGAGCATTTGAACATCAAAGTGTATTTTAAGTTACTTGTTAATGCATAGAAATTGGCTAACACCTTTAAGCCAATATTCTCTAACATGCCTAATATTACTCAATATTGGGCATTGGAATGCGTATGTACCCCAATACATATTCTTAAAACCTCATAGACTCTTCACTAGACAAGTACATTTTCTTAAATGTTACAAATTCAATAAAGCAGAATATGCAGAGGTATGATATCTTGTTCATAACCAAATCATTATATACCTTACCAAAGAGGATCCACTAAGGCTGCCTACAATGGTTACTAGGATAGCTCATTGACTTTTCTAAGGATTATTTCATGTCGTTTCAGTTAGTGACCAGCCTTCCCATATACAATCTTTTCTTTGCCCACATCGCCTTATTCTCTAGCTGTACCAGTTAGTGACCAGCTTTCTGATATAAAATCTGGTATCAAGACATACTGATGGAGGTTTTGTATGTGATGCAGTATGTCCAAAAAGCATTCATCTAGCATCCTCGACTAATCCGTTCTTGTAACACTCTAAAAGTTTATGACTTAATGTAGAGCCTCACATGATGAACGAAGAATTGAAAAACTTGTTACAGGCCTAAAATAATGTATATAAACTAAGTAGGAAGTTTGAATCAAAATGTAAAGAAACAACAATGACATCTAGTGAATTGTGAAATATGCACTAGTGTGCCTTGGCATGTTTCATGGGGTTTAAAGAGTCAAAAATTAATGAGAATTTTTAATAATGTGTTAAATATATAGAAGAGTGTGTTTAGGATCGAAAATTCTGGTTACGACTTCCCAAGGACCACCCTAAGGTTCTTTGAGGAGGACCTTTCCATTTGGATCCAAAAGGTGTCAATAGAAATTATGCAACCACGAGCCAAGCGAGGAGCCATCATTAGATCTTCGCTCTATTGATGGACTCTTAGGTTAAGACATACTCAATTGGAAAAGATGGTCCAAAAGACCAGTCTCTATCCCAAACAATAACATGCGGCGCGTAGGTCGTGGGTTGGTAGGTAGGGGCTTTGTTTCACTTTTATAATTTATGTTAAAGGAATTAATTAGATAGTTGGTAAGTTAATGAATTAATGGTTAAGTTATTGTTAAATAAGTTAGTTTAGGGACTATATAAGACTTAAACCTCATTAAACTACCCTAATACTCCATATATCCCTAACCCAAATTCTCTCAAACTTTTCTCTATTTTCTCTCTCTATTCAAGACCCCGTTGCAGACATAGATTCAAGGTGGACTAGGGTTTCAATAATTCATCTTTTTTCCATAAAACTCTAAGGAATACTAATGTATGGAAGCTCTTCACTCTTGGTATCTCCTTCTCCAAAAGGCTTTTCAAAATTGATTTCAAAAGATTTCAAAAACATGGTTTTCATTCTAGTTACGAAATTAATCTTTCAAATTGATTTGATGTTTGTTTAATTTTATTAATTAGGATAGAATATCACTATGAATTTGTTAATTGTTGTGTTTCTTAGTCCTTGACCTAATTTTATGAATGAATTCATGAATAGAATCCCTTACCCCAACCCTAACTATGAATTGGACTTGTATATGATTAGGGTTGTTGGAATTGGTTTTGTTATTGTTTAATCACTATATTATGATGATGATGAGTGGGTTATTAGATAATGATGATGAATTGAGGGTTACATTCTTGACGAAGGCCATGGAGGCTACTATTTGGTAAGAGTTTGTGATCTTGAACTCTTTAATTCGATAATGATGGATTATAATTGGTGATGATGTAGTAAAATTCAAGTATTATGTGATTAAATTAGGAATATAGGATATGGTGAATATGACGGCATCTTATGTTTATGTTGAATGTGAGATCAGGTTAAGGCTATGATAATGCAAGTTTGAAGATAGTTTCTCTTGTGTTCCTTAGATGATATGACCATGATATGTTGATATCACTAATGATGTGTTGTAATGAAAGGAAGTTCTTATCATGTGCCTAAGAGATAAATGACATGCTATATAAGGGGTAGTCTCCAATGACCTATATTAAGCTATGATTGCTTAAGAGGTGTTTACTCCCCGTACAAAAGACTTTCACTAAATGTTCTCATGAGATGAGGGCTCGACTCACCCCAATGGGCAATTGGCTGTAGAGGGTGTCAAGGCTATCGTCACTATAGTTCCGTAACCATGTTTCACCGTCTATGGAATACTAGGTAGTTGATCACCTGAGTTAGTCTTTCATATCTTAGTTCCTAACCTTGCTAGTGACCACCTTCTAATCGATAAAGGGTTTCATGCCATTCTCGGATTACATCTTTAGCTGCTACATGTCTATTGTCGTTGTAGGCGCGTTGTTTCAGATACGAAAATGGATAAGTATAGTAAATGAACCAGTAACTAGGGTCTGTAAGGGGTTCTACTTAGTGTAGGTAGGGGTATCGATTCTACCTTACACTATGCGCAAACACATTAGACCTCGAGGAACGCTAGCATAGGATTGGTGTTTGGTATGTATCCTTATGTGAATATTAATGAAGTGTAGAGGATGTTGTATATGTTTGTAAGCTTATCATGTTGTTTATATTATGTAGATGTTAGATGTACTGTATTCTATTTCATATGTATTTTCTACTTGATATATCGATAGACTATGATATTATCTATGATATAGATATATATAGCATATATTACCGATATGATATATATAGATATATATATATTTATATATAACAGTAGTCGTGTTGGCTTGTGATCCCTTGTATTAGCTGTACTTGTTATCGGTTGGGAGCCATGGGCTTTCACATAAGTTGCGCTTGTAGGCTGGGAAGGGTTATGGCGAGTAAGGTCTAATGTGTGCCTGATCAATAGACATTCTTGTTACATGATTTTATTTTTGACATTATGTTGAAGATGTTATTCTTATATAGAACTTGATATATTCACATTCATGTTGAGATGACTAATGCTGATAATATCCTGTTGACTTGACCCTTCATAATGAATACTGGCTTGGTCTGAGTATGCGTCTTGTATTAATATGATATGATTTTTTTGTTTGTAGATGTTCTTAGTTTCTTGGTGTCATAATGGATTTTGGAAGTGACATATCATCGTCCTTGAACTTTAATGTCCCTAAGAGTTATTCTACATGTTTTTAGTTGGCATAGGTTTACACATATTAGGACATTGGTCCGTACTTGTCCCATATTCTTCCTTATTACCCAATGATTAGGTTTCAGGTTTGTTTAGGTCTCAGGTCGCTTTGATTCACAGAAGTACTTGGATTTCCCCTGTTTTTGGTAGTCCGCTAATCCGAAGATGGTGACACATGTTCTCCTTCAGTATAATTTCTATTGTCCTATAATAACATTCATTTCTTTTCCAATTCCGTTGAAGACACTTTGTTTAACGTACCTATTAGTGCAATATGAATTTGTATAAGGCTATGCGGAATTTATGTTTATTTTTAGGTGTTTAATGTGAGACGACCTTTATTAGACAATCCTTACCTATTGGTTTGTTGACTAAACGAGAATTCTATGTAATCGTCGTCATATTGCGAGGATCTATGCTAAACTCTTATAATAGTATGTGACGAGGTCTATGAATACCTTAATATTGTAAAGAGTTTTCATTTTCCACACTTTTGACCAATGATATGTTATAAGATTTTTTTGCTAAGGGCTGTAGCTCAAGTCCTGTTGCTATAAAGGACACAACGCACTTGCGATCATTGCCGAGGTGCCTCCCTGCTCGTGACTTCAACTTGTTTATCAAGCATGAGGTTCAATTAATTATCAGGATTTATGCTCTTACGTTTACACCACGTCTAGTAGAGTCTTTTCATAGTTGTGAATCGATCTCCAAATAGAATGACCAGATGTGACTCTTCCTCATGTATGCTATAACTTCCTAAACTTGTCGTATCTTGAAAGTCATTCTCAGATGTGTTAACACCTCCTATAGTGTCCATTTTTCTCTAATATTCTGGCATTTATAGGATGTGCTGAATGAGGATATAGAGATGACTACAAGAAGGAAGCCGCAAGGAGAGTGGGAAGCACTTTGGATAATGTGGATTTTTCTCAGCTCAAAGAGCAAACACAAGCCCCTCCACAAGGCAATCAAGTATCATTTCACAAGACCGAAATTCCGGTATTCCTCCACCCAGTACAGGTGAGTTTGGAGAGCATTTGAGATGCTTCGTCAATTCCCTATTCTTTTGTCCCAATTTTGTGCCTACCCAGGATTCAAGAGGATATCTCATTGCTCCAAGACAGACAGCTCAACCAAAATTGGAAGGTTTGCCGACCAGCGTGTTCAACAAATGCTATACATTGTCTCTCACTGCTTGAGGGACATCACGATGATGAACTCTTACGATTTTTATGGGTTCAAAGATGAATCAACTCAACACCAAGATCCTTCTTGAGATTCACTATAGAATTACACATGTTATGGGGCGGTTTTTGGAGTTCAAACTACGCGTGTTGGCTAGCCTCATAGCTGAACTTTAAATGATGTCACCTCAATCATGGTTATACACATATGGGAGACGATAATAATGCCTTAGAGAAGGTCCCTATTCTTGGGACCCGGCTGTCTATAAATCTTCGTTCATGACACGTTATTCCTAGGGAGAAAAGTTACACGGAGGCATAAAATGGAAGAGTTCATCACTCCCTTCCCTCAAAGGAGGCTATGAGGTGAAGCCCGAGGTAATCCTCATACGTTTCAATAAATTCTTCATAGTATGACTTTCCTGGACCAATCCCATTAGGGATTATCAATGACCCCAAATATATTGGATAGGATCGACTGACGCACTACGTGAGACTAGTTGAAGCGCGTCTTCAGTGATGTACATTTGTAATATCGATATTATCTCATTTGATGGTATCATTCGCCAACCAAGTTTTTGAGACGTACATGCAAGAGAAAGAATAAGGGTTATAACAGGGCCAAGTCTTATTGCAGGAGAGGGCTTCATAAGGTTAGGCTATAAATCAGGACAAGTCACCCCCCTATGGTTTCACGACTTGAGTTCGACGTTCCCTATCCTATATAGTCGGTCCCCGTAGTGTAAAGTGTCTTTACCGGAGTTTTCTCGGCTCGACTTGGCCTGAATTCATCCTCGGGGGGACAATAGACTTTGGTTTATTTTCTTATTACGGTTATGTACGAATCTCATTTTTTTTCATTACATTTACTCTCTTAATGGTAGGCTTTGGCAGAGGTGAATGAGATTTAAATTCTTAATTACCTCAAAGACTTATTATACATATGTTGTATTTTCAACATTTTTATTGTATGTTTCCAGGGGATCTCTGGTGGTGTTTGAACAAGAAAATTATGCGGCGTCCCTTAGGATGTGCCGCAGTGATTATAGCTTCAACTCAATTGTCACAGTCCCAAAAAACCATACCTAGACAGTCTAGGGTACAAAATTGGATTGGACCAAAGGGCGATGTTGACCTCTCAAGAGGGTCTACAGACACCAGACCCTTTCCTTATCTTTCATTGCCCATTATATACATGTGAAAGTAGCCTAGTTCTGGTAATTAAAACTTTACACAAAATAATATAGCTTCAAAATGTCTGCCATTTATAACCAAGTAAGAGGAACATGACTAAGTCTCAATCACATTCACTAAGACACAAAATCATACTTGGGACACCCGTCCATGTTCAAATTACAAATATAGAAACTACTAGTATACCTACACATACAATTGCAATAACGAAACATAAAAGTTTATAATATATGCCCTCGTTCAAGTGCGGGCAAATTACTTAACTTACTTCTCACTTGACGTATCTTCTACCGTCATTATGCTTACTTCCAAAGATCCTAACCTGATCATCCATGTAAGATTATAGCTTTAGATGGAAAGAATTGATTAGTACAACCCAAAGGTTACTCTATAAGTATGGCAACCTATGCATTAAAATTATTAAAATGGACTTTATTGAAAAATTATGCATTTTTCGATTTAAAAAACATACTTTTTTTTTAATCGTAATAGCACTCATTACATACCCATGTAGAACACACAATAAGCTACTTCAGGATCTCGTAATTTCCTCACTTAAAGTCTAATCTAAGCTCGTCAGCCTAATTCACACAAAGAGAGACCGCCATACACCCCCATAGACTGTGCATAAACGACCCCAATATGCATTACTTATATTCATGAGTCATTTACATTACTGACACAACGTATAATCATAAACATCAAGGTAAGATTCTTCTAAACCAAAGGTGGACCTAAGTATCACTTGCAGTGAGTTGTCTGAAGCGACCCTCCCCTTTTTGCGCCCATACAATCCCTTACACACACACTGAAAGATCCTGATCAACTCCCTTTTCTCGAGATCTTAACCATGCTGAAATAATCTATCAACACATAGGTGATTATGACCATTCATTGAACAAGTCTAATCAACGGTTTCCTATCTTAAGAAATCCAAGAAGATAACGCCCATGAGTGACCTTTTCAAGATTACCTTTATCAAACCTTAAGTATTGGAGTCATGTCTCACAAAATCAACCAACCTTACTAACTAGAGTCATCCTCAAGACTCCAAAGATACGAAATCGAAGAGATGACAGCCCCTTATGCCCTCTTCAACACTTTTATCTAAGAAATCCTATGTCTACCTATATTAGTACAACATTTATTGACTTCACTCTTTAACATCCAACGTTCATTATGTTCAAATAACGAACTCATACATCACATAAAGTACCATTTCAATATAATGTCTTGGACACGACATTTAGGAAGTCTCTCACCTAACTACCTTCCCCCTTCTCCCCCCAAGTCTATTTCTGCAATGTCTAGATAGCGTCACCTACCACCCACCTAAACTTCATAAACTCCTTATCATGTCCTTATTACGATATTCCATATGATGAACAATAGATCAATAATCTGACATAGGATTCCCATGATATGCTCAGACATGAAATTCTGAGTCTATCAATCACTCCCGATTGAGGGTGTGTTCTATCTGTCCATTTATGGTTAGTAGTAGATATCCTTGGACACATTTCACATGTAGGACCATGCTAAGGAACTATAAAGGGCATACTTTTATTCTGTTCTCGTACTGCAACTAGAATAATCTCTAAAGTTACCCACATCTCACTTCGGTGCTAGCCTTAGTTCTCATATATAAATTCTCATTAAGGTTCAAATAAATGAGTCCCATCCATGACACCAATTATATTCAACCAGCCAAAGTAAGGTCCACTAGGGGATATCTTACTGTTGTGAGAAGAAGCTCTTTATGACTTTCCTAAGGAATAATATGATGCCGTTCCAGCCAACTAACCTTAAGTCCTTCATTCCTTCACTTTGAAGGATACCATTATGGCTTACACGTCAATAATCTTAACCTTTCCCTTAAGTCAAGGTTCTACATAAATGACCTTCGTATCATCATGAAAGGTCTCACATATATTCATTTATTCAATACTAAGACCCTTTAGGTTCCTAAGTAAAGACATCACATATTCACATAAGCATCAATCAAAGGACCCATGGCTACCTAAACAAAAACACAACATACTTCCATTTAACACAATTTGCCTAACTTTTTCTAGACTCTTAAGAATGACCCTTAACCTTATTTAGCATCTATTCATTGAAACACACCGTTTAAAATTATCAACCCGAACCATTTTAGATCCTATAGACAATTGAGATCAACTGTATAAGTCTAGGACTCAAACTTAACAACAAAGCCATAACATAACATTATTAACTACCATAATATAGAGAGTATAACACACACTTGCAAAATAGGTAGCCATCATAATCACACATCAACAAATCAACTACAAAAAAGCCACTTTTCATTACCTGTCATGTAGTTTCCATAAGGACTGTCATAATCTTGCATAATAACGTCGGACAAGGCCAACATTCTATTGTATAGTTTACAAAAACATAACCACCCCAAACATAAAAGGTCCATCCAATCAATAAAATCATGAACAAAGCATAATTCTATACTGAAATTAGAGAAATTCGGGCAGTCATTACCTGTCATTCTCCATATTCACACTTCAATTTCACAATGCTAACTCGTCCAACCTTCAACATTCATAAGGGCCTAACCAAGGACATCAACAACAATTAGTAAAGTCCAAGATTATAAATACAATGAAATCTCTATCAATTAAAATTTAGGTTTTGTAACAATATGGATCCATTATTAAGGAAGTGAATTATATTTCTTATATCATTAGAAAAGCCCATCGTGGCCACGAAAGACACATTTCATCTACTATCTAGCTTAATATCAAGGAAGCCAACGATTATAGTAAAAAGGAAGGGTGTATCATTATTTACATGTGGTTATAGGTTAATTTAGATGGAAATCATAAATTAAAATTCTTATCAATTAGATATCATCAATGTTAAGTAAATCTATGGCAAGAACCTCCCATGCTAGAATCATGAAATTGCGACAATTTCATTATTTTCACAAAACTTGAATACAACATCTTTGAATGGTTGGATACGGAGGAACGAGTTAAAGGATTAAAATCCATACCTCAGGATGATAATTCTACACTTTGAAAGAATCTTGCACGACACAAAAATCACTAATCAGATGCCTCTGCAAGTTGGACACTGAATTCGGAACCTTTTGGGATATTCCGAATAGTTGGGGGACCGGTTATTATTTTGATGTGGCGAGATAGTTAAAGGATAAGGAGATTTCTTCTAAGTATGTTATTCTCAACTCACTAAGAGAACTCATCTCAAGAGGTACACTGTATACAACAACGCTACTCACGAAGAGTATCCACAACTTCTTCAAATACTCTAAGTGCTAAGCATAATTCCCCCACGAAGTCTTAAACATTCATTATATATAGGTTAAGGAATAACTTTTTTGTACTACATCTTAACTATCAAAGAGTAATAACCCTAGAGGTTACCTTTGAATACCATATCTAAACTCATGAAGAATATCCAACCTCCAACCTATTTTTGAAAGATCTTTAAAATAGTGATGTTGCCACTAAACACTTCATCTCAATTCAAGAAGAGTGTCCACCCTAAAATCTCCCTTTAATTACTAATTTGACTTAGGAATAGTACGGAATGGTCTAGACACTTCATCTCTACTGATGAGAAGTGTCTACCATATAATCCCATATTTACCGTCATAACTTCATTCTTTAATTCATTGTGTGTGTGAGTACATGTGAGCACACCTTTCACATAATCACAAAATACACAACATTAGACTTTAAACACGTTTACACCTTCATTCACCATAATTCATACACTATCATGCTTCACATATACACATACTACATCTAGACATGATATCTACAAGACATACATTAAAAACTATAGAAGACACAATATGCATATATATCATAATCATCGCTTTAGTTCACATACTATACATTCAAGGCCATAATAAAAGAACATATGAATATTCATATACTTCAAGTAAAAACCATCACCAATGGTGGACCATACCGCTCAACAATATTTCAATAAGAACTAAACAACATAAATAAACTTTCCCTTAATACAAGCCTTAGTCACCTTTTCTCAATACTTTAAAAAATTATCATAATAAAGCATAATATGCCGTAGGTAATCCAAAGTATAATAAAAGAAACACAACTCTAACATTATCTAGATTTATACACTAAACCCACTCCATAAGTCAAAAGTTTATAATATGCATGAGTATGGGTTGATTGGGGTTTTGAACTTATAATAATCAACTAACATTGAAAATAACCTTATTCATTCATAAATGTTTTCATGCAAAGACACATGCTTAAAATTCAAAATAGAAGAATTTGGAGTCTGGAACCCTTTTTGAAAAGTCTTTGGAATGGCTGCATGAATGAAAGAATGTTCATGATGAACAACTACACCTTAATATGAAGAAATCCAAGAAATTTCGGGGATGAAAATGTCCAAAACCTTAATCATATTCCTTCCTTGATTTCTATCTTAAATGAGGTTTTGAGAGTCTTTCTTGAGGGAGGGGTTTTGATTTTTTTGAAAATGAAGACTAACTTAGGTTCTAGGAATAATAAGTAACTTAGAATACCCTAAATACCCAAAAACAAACGTCCAAGTTCATAAAAGACTTGGGCAGATATTAAAAACACCCTAAGCTTCGCCGAATCGTTGCAGCTTCTGTAGCTGCCAAACGACGGACCAAAGATACTGGGCGTCGTCTGAAGAACGCCCGTCCGGTTGGGAAACGTTTGGTTAAGAGGCTTTTTTCTTGGGGCTAAGGTTCTCACCACTAGGTGTTGAACTACACCCCTAGACGACGTGGAGTCATTCAACCTACTGCCCATCGATGGTGGTCATTGATTGGACAATGATTTGGCTGTTTCAGTCTTAAGTTGGGGTCCTCCTATGGCCCCTTATGGATCTTAGGTGGAGTCATACCTAGACGTTAAACCCCTAAACATGGTCATCTAGGTCTTAGGGTCCTCCCATATCAATTTTAACCCCAAACAACTCGTGAAACATGCAAAGGCATAAAAGAACACATGCATGCACATAGATGTTTAGGCGTCGAACGTCTTGGTTGTCCTTGACGTTTGACTTCCAAACTTACAAAACTGACCTAAAATAGTAAAATTCATAATTTTAACATATTAATAACTCACTCATGAAACACAAGCGAAGATCTAGTCCAACCTAGTTCATTATGAGGGTTGCTATATTCTCCCCCATTTAGAAAAACATTGGTCCTCAAATGGCACTAAACACTTTCAAAGACATCAAGGGCTCAACTAGAAGCTCACAACACATAAACTAATGGAAATAACATTCATAGTCAATCCACCAAACTTACAAAGAACACCAACTACACATCATTATGCATTTTAAGCAATACAAGTAAATTAGGAACTATTTCCACAATTCAAAGTACGCACTCAGTTCTTCATTTTCATTTCCTTTATGGAGGAACTACCCTCTCCAACATTAGACTTGATCATCATACAATGTCAAATCTCAACATGTAATAACTTTCAAATAAAACATTTCCAAATAAGCATAACAATTTTGAAGCAATTAAGCAAATATCATTAGCTACACATCGACATGACAAATATCGATGAACTACAAATCTAATCATGAAACTGGATAACATCAAGAGCATGTAAAAAATGATATCATCAATGAAGCTCATAATATAAGGAGACACGCAACTCTTACTCATACTCAAATGCAGGACTCAAAAACATAACCAAACTATTAAGGACTTTGGCCGTAGTTACAGAGTTAAGTGAACTTGAGAGAATACTCCTTCATACTCATTCCCCCTTGACGAAGGTTCATGAATTCTACCAAGTTCATCTCCCTCAACTCTATGGGGAAGAACCTATAAAGAAAGGTCGTCTTGAACACTTTCCAATCTACCGGACCGTCCCTTATGGGCCTCTCATCCCTTCATTTCTCAAACAACACTTGATCCACCTATTTTAGTTTGTAAGAGGCTAGTTTTTCTTTCTCTTTAAGATTCACACCCATAGCATCCACCACCTTAAACACCTCATCTATGAATCCTAGTGGATCTTAATCCACCTTAGTTCCATAAAAAGTAAGAGAATTCATCCTCATGAAAACTCGAACTCTAGAAGTAGGAGTACTTGAATTAGGTTGACGTCCAATTCCTAGGTAGCTTGGGCAACCACAAAATTAGTGACGACTTGAGCTTGAGTCATCATGAGTTGGGTCAAAGCCCGAAGAGCAGCCCTTATAAACATGAGAGAAGACGTTGACAAAAGAAACTTATAGAACTCAACTCTGTGGCATGACAATAAAGTAATTGAGAAAGTGAAACATCTATCACTTTATAGCCTCTAGTTCATGGATGTGTCATAATTCACACCGATAAACAAGACACTACTAGACGTGGCTTGTGAGACTTTGAACGCGAAACTATTTCCCAAAACCTTATGCTCTGATACCAAAGTTGTAACAACCGGGGAGAACCCCCTAGAAGTTACCAGCCTCTTCGACGTCACGGAGGTCTTGGACAAGACTCTTAGCTGTCGTTCATTACATAAGTATGAAAAGAAGTGCATAATTACAACTTTTAACGACAATATAGATAAGAAACTTCTTTTATAAAATCTAAGGAATAAGTCTCATTGTACAATCCAACTTAAAGACACATCTTCAATCTCTTACAGTCACATCCCTTTACATTAAAAGAAACATACTAAGTTTTGTACAAAGTCATAAAAGAAAGGAACTAATGAAACATATTGTATGTCCTCGAATATATGAGGACATACCAATCTTGAGAGATTCGACTTCCCAAGCTTTGCATTCTAAGAAATATTCACTCGCCTTTAACCTATAATTTGGAAATATAGAATAGTATGTGGTTAGTACAAATATTTTACTAAGTATGGCATTATGCAAAACATGCAAAAGAGGACATTATAGTTGTAATAAAGCTTTCATGTTATTTTAGTAAATCCTTCGTTTATCAAGTTACAAAACATCATGTAATTCATCATTTTGCACATAAGGTAAAAATCCCATAATTTCAACATAAATTAATACTTCGCATTAAATCCATATCTTAATAGACTATTCCAATCCAAATTTATACTAAGGCTCACTAAGGTAAGACATGAAGAAACCGCCCGTACAATATCTTCAATACACACCTAATGATCTTAAGACTACCAAGAACAAGCATATTTTGTTTCATTTAAAAAGTCAACATTTAATACTAAAGACACTCGAAGGAACATACATGCATTTAGGAATTTCACATAAAACACTGAGACAACACCCAAGTTACATTTCGTGCAATGTGAAAGTAGCATCCCATACTACTACTTCTAGCTTAGTGCTCCCTAAGAATTCCCTTAGACTAGGCACTTCATTTTCATCATATACACACCTCTAAACATACAATAGTTAATACCACTATGCTTCATAACATTAGGCATAATGTCACGTTAATTCATTAATATCATATAATGAATAATCATTCTATTAATTTTAATAAAAAACAGACATAAAAAAATAGTAAAAGACTCCTTTACTACTAGCACGCCGTGGACATCGCCTGGCCTTTGCCCGTTTTTCTCCCTCCACCAAAATACCTACTTTGTGTATTGGATAGATAGCGTCCCTTTCCACCACCTACCCAAAGTAGTACAACCTTTAGAATACTTAGTTCATTACATTCATTTATGGGGTATAGCTTTAAAAGACATAGACCGTGGATCTTGATATATCGTGGTTTCACGGTATTATTAATACTTTTTCCTTAAGTTTAGTGTGTCCAAAAAGCCTTTTTGTGCTAATTTTTATATAAGTTTCTCTTTGTTTTGCAGGAAATCTTTCCAAAACTGAATGCGAAGATTTTTAGTATAGAACCGAAAAAAAAAAAGCCCAGAGAAGAAGACCACCTGCCGGAGCCTCTTATGACGGTCCTGCGTGCTTGTGACGGTCTATGAGGTGGCAGCGTAGCTGCAGCTGACCCTGAGGAAGATGGGAAGTCTGACCAAAGGGTGGGATTACGAAGCTTCGTGACGGTCCGTCGATGGCTGTGACGGTCCGTCATCACAAGTTCTCGTGAAGTTCAGAGAAGTGAATCCCAGTACCAAAATTCATGAGTTTGAAGGTTTTTGGAGCGCAAGACCCCTCGACGGACGTGTGCCTATGACGGTTCGTCATACTTGCCGTCGAGGGAATGAAAGAAGCAAGCAGAAGAAGAAATTGCACAAGGTATGGGACAACGGAGTCCATGACGGTCCGTCGACCCAGTCGCATTTGGCCAGATTTCAGCAATTAGAATCCTTGTTAATTGGATTTTTTTATTTTTATAAATGTTCGAAAAACCTGCTTTATGAGGTAAGACACCAGATAGTTTAAACTTACATTGTGAAACTTCGTATTGGAAAACATTTGGTATTGAGAGATTCTCATCATCGTTAGACTTTTGTGAGATATTGAGTATTTGAGAATTCTTGCAAGATGATTTTTGGATGCTTAATCAAGAAAACTTGAATTTTATGCTTCTCTCATTGAATTAAGCTACAGGAACTCGTATTTAATAGATTTGAAATATTGTGTTTATAGGCCATGAGCTAACCTAAACTCAATAACTAGGGTTGTGGAGATCCATAGGCAATATGAAATAAACCCTAGTTAAATACAATTCTAGAATAGTGTCTTGCCATGTAGAATAATGCTTTCTCTAGAGTCTTTTTAACGATGGCAAGTTAGAACTTGCCTTAATGTACTCACTGCCGGACCTAGGAGGCTAGATTAATGGAAAAGAATTATTAACAGAGAAGTTAGTGTATACTATTTAAAGGCTAGTATTGATTGGTACGACGGGTAATAACTTAGTCAAATATCGAATATGATGCTTAATATATATGAGGTTAAGGTATACGGTTAGGATTAGCACACAGCTAGCCGGACCAAGTGCGGCGTGAATTCTCTAGATGCCGGACCAAGGATTATAGAAATACCTAATATCACTTTGCAGCAAGATACTAGAAAGAATTGTATATTTGAATTATCAAGAGTTAAGAACCCGGGAGGGAACACGGTAAACCCTAGTTACTTGATATTTAATTGATAAACTCCAACAGTTTAAAGTTATTAAGCATGTCTCTTTCAATTTCCGTTCGTTATTTTCATCGTTTAGACTAGAAACCGCCCTTTAATGTGTTACTGCAATGGAAGTAATGACCAAAACAAAGTAATAACAAGTTGAAGTTAAGTCTAGACTATTGTCTGTGCGGAACGATCCCAACCTCAATTTGGTATTTACCCTGACACGACTGCCTTTACTTCGTTATTCTGCAGAGTAAGTTTGAGCGCATATAAATTTGGCAGCCGACTGCGCGGAGATTTGCCATTTTAGATTAAACGTCTACAAGTATTACTAAGTGTCATTTGAGATTGTCTAGATTTTAACTTTGTTTTATTGTTTTTGATTTCTTTTCATAATATCCTCCTTGTATGCCAAAAACACGGAGAGAAGAGAACCCTTGTCCCATAAGATCACGAGTTTAAAGAGTTTACACTACGCAAATGATCGAAACTTGGGAATAAATATAAGGATCCGAACAAGAACATCCCAGCTCTGGTTGATGATTCTATGGTCAGATGTTACCGATGCAGGGTGAATACAAACAGAGCGAGGAAAAATATCGTTCCAACTGCCCAAGCGTACTACAGAGGACTTATGCTAACATAGCAACATTCGGATAGGGCCACTGTTTTGCCTCCTCTACACCACAGGCCACACTTTTGTGGGTAACTAGTAGTTTGATGTAAATTTCTCACTGCCAAGGTTTGTTTTCAGGGCCTACCTTCTGCGGATCCACATGACTCATATAGCTACGTTAAGGGCGTGTGTAAAAGTTGCTTGTAGGGAGGCCTGATTTGGATTAGATGTAATAGGTCTCAGTGTGTTCCTCTCTCCCTGACGGGAGAGGCTGCTATTTGCGTTCGTGAGGTCCCATGACAAAATCCATCGCTGCACTGTGAAATCAGATCAAGGGATGTCTTCTTAGCAAGTTACTATCCGTTCTCCAGAAGCTAAACACATAGACAGAGTGAATAATTGTGGCCCCATACATTACCCGGAGGTCCGAGTTAGTAGTCTTGACGGATAGATTACCTCATTATTGAGAAGTGTTCCAAAATCCGTATAGATGATGAGTCAATGAAGGAATACCGCTATCGGGCGACAGGATGTAAAATTTAAAGCGGTGTTGTGGACACTATAGGAACGGTGGATCTTTTATGGGGAGTTGTCCTTATGCTGAGATCGCTGAAAAATTAGAAAAATCTCCGGAATAACAAAGCTTGGAGTACTAGGAAAAGTCTTATACAGGGAGAAACACCTTCGCAGTGCCCAGTCCACTCACAACCCAGCAACAGATGAGATTCGTGTGAAGAAATGGCTCAAAGGAGACTGAGCTTGGGGTGTTACTTAAACATGCACTAGGGGTGCAGAAAGAAAAGATAAATGCTTAAATTATTTTTCGAAGCCACCGCCACAAAACGATGAGTGTTATGATGAGGAGGATTCCTATGCAGTAAATAAAAGTGGGGAGGGTTCCGACCAAGTGCCTAAGGCTCTAATTAGGAGAATTGGCGCCAGGGCAAGCGCAACCAAGGCTCGGAACTATTGGCTACCTTACAATCGTGAGGGTCAGTATGGTACGACGATGGAAACTACAATCGAGAAACAACTTCAACAGGGGGTAATATGGTAATAGCAAACGACAGGATCTGGACTCTATGTTCCTCTCAAAAATGCTGAAGTTACTCCTAGGGATGGTGGAGGTAGTATTTAACGATGTTGAGGTGAATGTTGCCATAAATGATGAGGAGGTTCGAATTGCTTAAAGATTTGAGGAAATTGAGTTGGGGGCTACCTGGCTCAAAAAGTAGATACCCATGCAAATATCGCATTAAGCAACTTGAGTTATTACAATTGCAAGCCCCAAGTATCTACAACTGTGAACACACGCAACCGGGCAATCTTCCTAGACAACACTGTCCAAAATCAGAAAAATTATGGACAAGATGGGCCCAATCACTATAGCATGAGGTGGCAGGCCAAACATACCACCTTATGCCATCTAATGAGAAAAAGGTTGACAACAAGAATCTGATAAAGTGCGTTAGAAGTTGATGCTGAATTAGAAGAGAACACTTGCCAAAAGATGCTGAAGTGCCTAAAAAGGGAACCTCCTATGCAGAGGCCGCACCCCACCATTGGTTCAAAGATATTGAAAAAGACTGAGATGGGAAATATCGGCATTTTATAATATGTTGTGAAGCAACTTTCTATCAATGTCCCTTGGTAGAGATTTTAGAATAAATGAAGATAGGAAGAAAAGAGGATGGAAAGAGAGGGGGGGGGGGGGGGGTTGGGGGGGGGGGTTCCCAACCAAAAAACACACACAACTCCTCCTTTTTAATTTTTTTTTTTTTTATGTTCACAAAGAAAAGATCGGTCACATTGAGGGATGATGAGTAGAATGCAGAATTATAGTGACTATTTTTACACGATCTCTGGTCCAAAGAAAGAAGATTCGGGTTGCGTTCACGATTCCCTTGATACAATCGGTCTATTACATTTTTCGAAGAATTATGTGACGAGGGGCAAGCATAAAACTCATCGCCCCTATCGATTTACAAGAAGTTGGGTTTGGCTGACCCAAAGCCCACTGTGATGCGGGCCTACTGATGCCTGATCGACCATTAAAACGGCCCTATAGGGATAATCCACTATGTGAAATAGTAAAAGTGGAGTAATTTTTTTTTTTTTTTTTCTTTTTTTTTTTTTTTTTTTCATATTCTAGCAGATTTTGTATTCCTTGATTGCCGAAGTCGATTTTGAAGTACCATTATTCTTGGAGCAATTCCTTGCTACGGGAAGAGCCGTTAGTAGACATGAGAAAAAAGCGGCGATGGAAATTTGGTTGACAATGAGGGAACGTGAACTTAATATTTTTAGGTCATGAGGCAGAGTGCCGTGAGCCCAATCAGCATTGCTAGATCCTACAACATGCAGGTGAGGCATATGAGAACAAATAGAAGAAGAAGTATCTAATTGTAGAAGCATTAGCGGGCAGTAATAATGAACTTGATAGTGATTGGCATGAAGAGTATGAGTACATTAGTTGACGGCTCTTGACCGAGCGTGATGTTCGTTTAAACCGAGAAATTTTGAGATCGATATTATGAAGAATCGCGAGTCCCCACCGACACAAACCATATAAGGCGGAGTCTCCAAAATTAGAACTAAAAGAAAAAAGATATCCCACTCATCTCAAGTATGAATATAGGAAATAGCGTGACACTTTGCCGGTAAATCATATGCATCAGACCGGGATATGGAACAACAAGTTCAGAGTTTGGTGAAAGGTTACTAAAAAGGTTCCAAAAGAGCTAGTGGGGTGGACATTGCGGACATTATTGCGGATCCCTCCTGGTATTTACTCTCATAAAATCCAACTCATGCCTGATCATAAGCCGAGTATTGCAGCCAACAGAGAGCCTAAATCCCCTATGCAGAGCGTCGTGAAGAAGGAGGAAATCATTTTCAGGCCGTTGGATGCCGGAGTAATCTACTCCAATCGCCGATAGTATTTGGGCTATACCCAGTTCAGTGTGTACCTAAGAAAGGGGGAATGACTGTGGTCCCCAACGAAAAAAATGAACTTGTTCCAATGAGACCGGTTACTGCCGATCACCTTGTCATGATGCATAAGAACACATCTCAAACCTACTCGGGAAGCATCACAGTACACCACATACCCTTCACCACTCCTCAGCAATGTGAGAACTAGGCTGAAGTGAGTCGATCTTTGAGCAGTTGGAAGCTCTTTTCACAAGTTTCATACCACTCAAATTTTGTCTTATTCTTTCTTAAAGTTGTCAATGGAGCAGCAATATCGGAAAAGCCCTCAACAAACCTGCGATACTATTAGAAAAACCCAAGAACATTCGATGTCTGTAGGAGTGATGGGTCTCGTCCAGTTCTTTACAGACTCAATCTTTTTCAGATCAACCTCAACACCCTGGTCAAACACAAAATGACCAAGGAAGGTAACTGATCTCAGCCAAAACTCACATTTGCTAAATTTTGGATACAATTGAAGTTCCCTGAGTACCTGCAATGTCATTCTGAAATGTTTTTCATGCTCTTCTGTAGTCTTAGAGTATATGAAGATTTTATATATAAATACTATGACAAAAGAATCAAGGTTCATGGAATACCTTATTCATTAGGTCCATAAACGCGGTTGGTGCGTTAGTGAGACCAAATGACATGACAAGAAACTCGTAATAATCATACCTAGTATGGAAGGAAGTCTTAGGAATGTCATCTTTTCTCACTCTAATCTAGTGATACCCTTACCAGAGATCTATTTTAGAAAAGAAACTTGAACCTTGGAGCTGATCAAATAGATCATCAATTCTCGGAAGAGGTTATTTGTTCTTTATAGTGACTTTGTTGAGTTTCCGATAATCAATAAACAGTCTAAGGGTTTCATCCTTTTGCTTAATGGACAAAACTGGAGAACCCAATGGGAATATGCTCGGCTGGATGAAACCCTTATAATGTAGATCTTTTAACTGCCAATTCAACTCTTTGAGTTTAGCTAGAGCCATTCTATAGTGAGGAAAAAAATTGGTTTGTTGTTGGGATCTAAGTCAACATGAAATTCAATTTCACATTCAGGAGAAATTCCTAGTAAATCCTCCGGAAAAACAACTTGAACTCATTCACTATGGAAAAAGAGTCTATGGAAGGAACTCCGTGTTCTAAATCATTGACTCTGACTATGTGGAATAAATAGCCCTTCGATAATATCTTGTTGACTTTCAGATGGGAAACAGTTTGGCCTATTTGATTTGCAGTACGCCCTTCCAATTCCATCCCTAACTCATTTGGAAACTGGAACCTTACTACCCTGTTTTGACAGTCTATGGTGGCATAGCATTTATGGATTCAATCCATACCCAAAATTATATCAAAGTCAAGCATGGCTAATTTTATTAGGTCAGCATAGGTAACTCAATCAAGAATAATTAATGGGAAATATCTATATACTCTTTCAACTATAATGTTGTCTCCTACGAGAGTACTAACTACAAAATATTCACGCAAGATCTTAGGAAGCAAGTCAAATTTACTAGCTAATAAAGGAATAACAAAAGGCAAGGTGGATCCTGGATCTAACAATGCATACACAGGAAAAGAAAAGACATGAAAGGTAGCAGTGACCACATCAGCTGACTTCTCCTGCTCCTATCTTCCTTTCAAAGCATAGAACATGTTCCTCTTGGAAGGCTCGGTTGCTGCAGTAGGATTAGGCCGAGGCTGAGTATCTCCCTTGGTCTGATTCTTCACATATGGGTAGTCCCTGATAATATGCCCACTCTTGTCGTACGCATAGAATACATTAGAACCTACCATGCACTTACCTCCATGCAAACGGCCAAACTTACCACACGACTTTCTGTCACGCTGCGCATTTCTATAATTGCCCTCTTGGGGCCAGACTTGTCTCCTTTTGCATTAGTGTTCCTGGAAGGAGTAGGATTACCTAAGTGTTGGTGCCCCTTCTTGAACTTGGTCCTGTCCTAGATTCCAAACCAACACATACCAGTGCTTGAACCAGCTTGATCTGAGGGCCTAGGCTTCTTGCCTTCTCGGCCTCTCTTCCTCCAACAACTCTCCTCCACCTGCTGTGTATGTAGAATCAACCTAGAAAGGTCCATGTTATCATGCAACATGGTTGCCCAACATTCATCCTCCAGATTCTCCATTACACGAGTCACAAATATGCTTATCTCATCCCTACTACTAGTAACCAAAGAATCATATTTGGAAAGTTTAACAAACTTCAAGCAGTATTTCTTGACTAAAATACCTCACTGACATAGGTTGATGAACTCCTCAACCCTATCCTCTCTATGATCTTTGGGAAATAACCTCTCCAGGAATACAATTTTGAGAATGTCCCAAGTGATGGGGACTTCTCCTGGTGCTCGGGCATCTATCTAAATCTTGTACAATACTTGAGCCACATCCTTGAGCTTGTATGCCGCCAACTCAGCCTTCTCCTCTTCATTAACATTCATAGCACAGAGAATCTTATGGACCTCATCAACAAACTCCTGGGGATCCCCATTGGTTCTAGACCCAAAGTAGACTTGAGGTTTCATCCTGGTAAAATCTCTCAGTATGCTAGCCATGTTGCTAGCATGTGGATTCTCCCTCGGAGCACCCTCTCCACTAGCGTGGATTGTGATAGCTTATGCCTGAGCAGTGATGGCTTGGGCCATCTGAACAAGTGTTGCTCTCACTTCTCTATCAATCAATGCAGCTGGGTTGACAGGCACTTTCACTCCAGCGCTAGGGCTTGAGGAGGAGCTTGGTTTCCCCCAGCAGCTTGTTCTCCAACTCTCCTGCCTCCGTTTTTTCTTGTATTCACTTTTATATATGCACACACAAGAAGGAAGTTAGATGCTAGAATAATACAAAATATCAAAACTCTACACAACACGATAAAGAGTAGAAAAAGGGAAGATTTTTAACATCACTATGTCTCTAATTCATGGTTGTGGTTCACATTACAACCATAAGCTAGAAACTATGCAACGTGGTTGTTTTAAGCCTTAGTTACAAGGTAATTTAGCCTCATTCTTTGATACCAAGTTTGTAACAATCGGGTCCTAGACCCTAGATAATACCGGCGTCGTTAACCTCTTAGAGGTTGCAGACAAGCCTCTTCCTAGCTTTAATCACAATCATACATATAAATTTAGCAGAAAATTTAAAACTTTTTAAATTTACTCAAGTGTACTTAGACTTCGTATAATTCTTGCGTAAGAGTGATAAACTAACAACACAAAATAAACAACCATCTATTAACATATTGAACAATTGAAATGAAGAATTCATAATATCATTAATAGTTGCTAAACCGGCCTTAGTACGAAAGCTTGAACAAATGTTTGAAAGGAAATGCTTGGGACAACATCTACTAGCTAGATCTAATCTACTAAAGCTAGATTATTAAGCGTACGCATCCTCGAACTCAAGAGGACCTACCAAAGTCTGGAGGTACTAGCCCAAACAACTTCAATTGATCTTCAATCTTCTTCAAGGACCTGCACCTATAAATATAGTAATTGTATATAGGTTAGTACACACTTTTTCTAAGTATGGGTGTATGCACATAAACACATAAGGACTATACATCATCAAGGAAAGCTCTTCCTATAGCAACATGCCAATTTTAAAAAGTGAAGTCACTTCACTTTCCTAATTTGTTATTTATGAATCATGCAATGAATGTGACATGTTTTAATGCATTTAAAGCACACCACTCAATTTCTATATGAACAGAAGACCTTGTAATAATGAACATAATTTTAGAATAACTCAAGCAAAATTTAATACTTTTGCTCCCCTTAGGCCGAGAGCTCCCCCTCCTAGTCTTAGTTTATTTTTCAGTCTTTTCTTCTTTTTTTGTTGTCTAGTTTAATGATCTCCTTTGATCCTATGTTTTACTTACGAGTGCAATGATTCATTGTAGTCCCATTGCTACAATGAATCAAGTAAGTAATCCAAAAGACTAAGGAAATGATTTGATTACCCTACTCACAAGTTGTTCTTTCCATTCTTACTAAATTGGGTATGAAGTCTTTATGAGAAACTCTTTATTTGTTATGCCCATTATTTGATCATTTGCATAATATAAAGATGTTGGGGCATATATTCATACTCCAATTGATGATTCATCATGTTATACTCTTTTTATTGGCATAAGCCAATAATTGATAAAATTTCATTTTTATCAAAACACTTATGATTCGGTAAACTTTGATTTTTCTTACTTAGTTCACTTTGAACTTACATTTCTTCTTCTTTAATGTTATGTTCACTTTGAACATGGTAGGTTGACTTAGGATGTTCTTTTAAGACTTCCATTGTGTTCTTTCTTTGTAATGACTAAGAATGACTTACATCATTACTTAGTCTAACATCACCCTTTGGACATCCTATCCGAACACCCCTCATTTTCCTAGTTCTTTCTTTCTTTCTTTCTTACTTTCTTAAAGAAATCTTTAGAATTTAACCGACATAAATCATGTGAGCTAACATGAAATTTAGTGTCTTCCCCACACTAAAAAGAGGTGGTTCACCGGCCAAAGTGAAACCAAACACTTCCTAGCTTCCTTAGGTGGATCTACTAGCTAGTAACCTATGTTGGCGACATAGTTCAAAGACCACGAGATTTTGGACACCCTTATCCACCTTGGTTGTAGTCTCGTCTCATGAGGCTTACATAGGCTTGCACAAATTCATTATTAGTCTATCGGTGCTTAGCTCAATTTATTATACTTTACAACTTTTAGAGATGATTCATACACTATGGAAGCTTGCTTCTAGTATGAGGTATGATTAGCTCAATGGATGACTTGTCATCCCTTTCTATACTTGATGAATGTAAACTTAAATCTTACATTATCGTTATGGTGTTAATGAGACTTGTCTTAGGATTCCTAACACCCTCTTATGTGAGTATCTTTAATTTAATTGTTTAGGTTCAAGTGAAACTTGTCTCACTTCCTTTAACACCCCATTCTAGGTCAATTTCATAACTCATAAACTTTTAGTTATTTCATTACTCACCTTATCTTGTTCAATTTTATTTGGTAGTTTTGTACCATTCTTTATGAAAGTTATATGGACTTATTCAATGTGCTACTATGTTCAGAAGTTCCTTTAGATAGGGTACATCAGGACTTTTACAAATCATTGGCATACCTAGGATATGAGTTCATTGAGTTACATCTTGTCAAATCAATCTTTAATGTGTATTTGGCCTTACAAGAAACATCATAATTTACATTGGCCATATGAGATTTGTATGACTTAGTCATTGGACAATACTATTACATATTTTGGACATAATATTGCTGGCAAATTTATTGGCATAAACAAAACGTTCACTAAACATTTGTCATGATATTATTACTAGAAAAGTCAATTAACTTCATATCTTTGCTATAGTAATCTCATATTTTTAAGCTAGCCAACTTTTAACATTTAATTTGCTTGTAAGAACAATACAGTGCTTAGTTTGGCCAAATTATAAAGTTGATTTGGCATTAAAGATTCATTAACTAGCTTTGATTCTTATTGTTATTTGTTCTTGGAAAGATTGCATTCCAAACACCTACTAACATATCTACTGTAAACACACACAGTAATTGAAACCTTCATTCCTTTCAACAATAAACTGAATTTCGTAAATGACTTATAATAATTTCATCTTTTCGAACACAATTGGGCATTACAACTTTTCTTATCTCTTGTAAAGGATACTCTTATCATATATATCTAACCTATAGGTCTCATTCGACATTATCAAATCACAGAAACCTACACATAATGATCAGTTGGCACCACTTACCAATAACATGCTCGAGATTTGCATTATACCTACTACTAGAATAAAAAATAGGGAGAACTAGGGCGATTAACATTCGAAAATTTCATTGGGAACAACCCTTGTTTCGATTTTCTTGAATTCAAAATGATTGAAAAGCCTCCTGAGGAAAGGAATTTAAGATATAAACCCATAACTTACTGTATATTGAATCTACGAAGATCACCCTGTACTTTGCACGAAAATCTTGACGAATTGCCTTGAAATCACCTGAGGAGATTCGAGAGTATTTTTCTGTTTTCTTACGTTTGTTCATTGTTTTTCAGCCGTGAGTTTCTATTAGATAAACGTGAGTCTAAATCTTAGGAACTGAATATTGACTACTTCAACTTAGGTTAATTAAATTAATTAAATAAATCAATTAGCTAATTACCAAAATGCCCCTCCTAAATTGACTAAAAATAGGAGAGCATTTTACTTAGCAAAATTCTGAAAATTTGCTAAGGGTATCGGGTTTAACCATGAATTTAAATTAAAAAAATTAAATTGCTAATTTAATTAATTGAGTTACCTAGATTAATTACTAAAGTACTCCTAAGTGACTAGGACCATAACCAACCCCTTTGGACCATCCTAGGTTAGGTACTAGGATGCTTCTTTAGTTAGCTTCTCGGCTAGTGACACCGGGTTAGGTCTTTGGATTTCCGGAACACTAGTTAGTTCACTTTAGTTAGTCCTAGGTTAGTTATCTATTTAGGTAAGTTAGTTAGAGACTAGGATTGATTAGGAAGCTCGGCCCCACGTGGCTTGAACTGACGCGTGCCGGCCCCCTAACCTCCATAAGCGAATCGGTTGGGCCTGGTCGCTTGGTCTCTCGGCCGGTAGCACATGTGCTTCCACATGTATTGCCTTGCACTTTCCTAACCGTGCACTCTGTAGTTTCACTTGGAAAGTTCACTTCTTTTCCTAAGGATCCTCACTATGTCCTTGGTCATTGCTTAATCTACATGATCATTTTAAATGATCATGTGCTATGGTACCTAGGCTTGACACTTGGATGCCTCATACCTAATGTGTCTAAGATAAGAAAACAAAAAATTTTAGCTTAGGGTCTTCATTGCAGGTAGAGTTTCTAAACAAGCTTGGATTGGAGCACTTGAACATCTAAGTGTATTTTAAGTTAGTTGTTAATACATAGAAATTGACTAACATCTTTAAGCAAATATTCTCTAACATTCCCAATATTAATTAATATTAGGCATTGGGATGCCTATGTACCCCAATAAATACTCTTAAAACCTAATAGACTCTTCACTAGACAAGCACATTTTCTTGAGCATCCCATACTACTACACCCACTTAGTGATCTTTCTAGATTCTCTTGGACTAAGTACATTACATGCCATTTTACTCAACATTCAATACGCAAGACTCTTGATCATTACCAAAATACTAAGTATTAGGCCTGAAATTTGAATAAGATCAAAAAGGAAAGATGAGGATATCAACTACCTTTCTACTAAACACATTCTCCCCCATTTAGGGTAGACATATTTAAGGTCTCATACTTCAAAGCACCATTATTCCTCTCACAAGGTAGGAATTCACACTACCCTCGACTCGTGCACATAAAGACTAAACATCAACCTTACAAATTAAACATAACACTTGCCTCTTAGGATTCAAGCCTAGACAAACTCTCTTAAACACCACCTCATTCAACTCTTAGGAACCACTTAACTCAATTTCATGGAACAAAACTCCCTTACTAGGAATTCATACCACATTTCCTCCTTAGTGTAAACCTACACCACAACCTCAACCAAATCACAAGAACAACTATTCCAACACTAACCACACAAGAGGGTTTCCCTCTACTCCTACAAAATCTCCACATTCTTTCAGCATTTCTCAAATGTACACCTTAAAGCATTTCTACCATCATTGAACATAATCATAAGATAACTCATTTTCTCTCATAGGCGCTTTATTCAATATTTATAATTCTTACCATGCTTTGAACTACATCACCATAAAGTTTCTCATCACAACACTTCCAATCTCATAATTCACACCTAGCCATAAATGGGCTCACATCCCAAATTTCAAAACTTACCTTCACATCTACTTTTTTAGCCATAAAACCATCATAACATCAAAATTCACCTTTTCTCTCCCTCAACTTAGAAACATCTCCCCTTCCAAGCGATCACACCTAGAAGACCACCTGAAAAGGGAACATAAGAGAGAGAGGATTTGTGGAGTTAAGTTCTATTGCACGATTCAAGAGTAATGAAGAAAGTGAAATTCTATCGTCCTATAGCCTCCTGTCCATGGATGTGTTGCAACTCACCCAATAACCAGGATACTACTAGATATGGCTTCTGAGACTTTTAGACCCTAAACTATTTCCCATAACCTTATAGTCTGATAATAATTTTGTCACGACCCAAAAGTACCTCGTAGAAGTTTGGGAGAACCCTCGTTTTGTGGCAAAGCGTTCTTGACCTTTTGGAGTCTTGTACAATTCCTTAACTATTCTTCATTACATAAGACATGAAAATTAGTGCGGAACAAAACTTTTCACAAAAATTAATATAAAAAGTAATTCTTTAAAAATACTTAGAAAATTTCATCGTCACAAGACAAACATAAAGACACGACATAATAAACTTAGGGACACGGCCCTTTGCATTTGAAAGAACTACATAATAAGTCTTAACATAAAAAAAGTAAGAAGATAGGAGTTATTCCCTCAAATATATGAGGACACACTCTGTCTTGAGAGAAAATTACCTAAGCTTTGACTTCTATACTTCAACCTTGCTTCAAAAACCTATACTTAGATAGTATAGAAAAAAAATGGGGTTAGTACAAAACAATGTACTGAGTGTGGCATATGCAAAAACATACAAAAAGGGACATTTTAGTATAAAACAATTTTCCATGCCAGTTAAGTAAAATATTCATGAATATAGGAGTAAAACAACAAAAGAAATATCATTCAACACTTAGCTAAGGATTCCCAAAATTTTAAACCAAATAAGCAAATTACAATAAACTTTCCAAAATTACAGTGAATTCAAATTGAACATTTATCATGAAATTGCCTTTAACATTACAGTGACTAAAAAGACTCAAAAGTAGTGAACTTCCAAAGTATTGCCAATGAGGAATAAGCATCATTTCCGTCCTAGTTACCTTTCTAAGGTCATCCTAAGACTCACTAAGGTAAGACATGAAGGAAGTACACATATGGCTTCTTCAATACACACCAAAGCGACCCTCAATACTACCTCCGTTTTGGGCATACTCACCTTGGGAGAACAAGCACCCACTCAATGGCAATATAATAGAAGAACACCCAACAACACACCAAGAATTCCCTTTCCGAATGCCTAATTAGTTCAATGAGTAGATGGCGTCCCATACCACCACCTACCCTAACTAGTACATTCTTTTAGAAGACTTGGCACCAAGGCCCCTCAGATGTTCCTACCTAGTGCGATGGATAGGTAGCGTCTCATACCACCTACATTAAGTAGTACATTCTTTTAGGAGACTTAGTTAATTCAGTTCAAATAATATTCACCAAGACTCCCTTTCAAAATGCCTACCTAGTTCAATGGATAAATAACGTCCCATTCCACTACCTACCCTAGGTAGAACACTCCTTTAGAAAAATTAGCACATTCACTTCTTTTGTGGAAGTTAGCATAACTAACATAGACCATGAGAGCTAGACATGGAATCCAAATATTAACCCTATCGGATGAGGGATCCTCACTTGCCTATAATGAGGTCATTCTCTTAGCTTTTACATTGCTTTCCAAAAATCTACACCTTTGCGGACACATAGTTAAGGGATAAGGAGATCGCTACAAAGTAACTAATTCTCTACTAACGAGGAGTACTCATCTCAAGAGGTACATTGGAATTCAACATCTCAACTCACGAAGTGTAACCACCTCTTTTTCGTATCTACTCGGTGCTAGGCATAACTTTCCACAGATTATAAATATTATAAACTATAGGTTAAGGATAACTAGTGAACACACATCTCAACTCATGAAGGGCATTCATCCTCCAACCTATCTTAGAGAGCTCATGTGATGTAGTGGGGTCGCTACTAAACACTTCATCTCAACTCACAAAGAGTGTTCACCCCAAAACTCCCCTTTGGGACTTAACTTAGCTTCATTCATTCATTAAAGTGTGAGTGTGTACATGTAAGCACTCCTTGCACATAACCTTCATTTCATTTACATTTGATATCTATACATGCTTAGACCTTAATTCATGACATCACACACTTTAGATTCTTCACATAATCATATAAGTCCTTTAGACATAATCCTTAACATACTTCTAATATCAAGATTTACAAAACAAGTAACAAGAATAACTTCATTGAAGCATACACTCTAGTCTACTTCAAATAATAACTTCATAAGGCATATTTAACAAGAATGACATATTTATCATCTTACGTCACATAACAAGCCTGAATAGCTTTATTAACAATAAACTAGTAACTTTACATTTATACAATTAAAGTAAACACCACCACCAAGAAGGTGGACCATACCACTCAAGAACATTTTGAAATTAAAGATAACCAACGTAACCAACTTACCCTTTAATCCAAGATTTAATCACCTACAAAAAATTACTCAATATTTCATCATAATAAAGCCCTTTGGGAAGTATCTAATCAACAATAACAACCATAAGAAACTAAAGCTTGAAGACTACCAATTCATGCTCATTTAACCCATTTCCTAAGCCAACATTAGATGAAAAGATTTAACATGATTTCATTGCAGTTTTACCTTGAAATCATCAAATAACATTAAAAACATCATTATTCATTCATTCAAAACGTTTTCATACAAGACCCATGTTTAGATTTAAAGATAGAAGAAACTAGGGTTGTAAACACTTTTTAAAATATTTTAGAAAGGGGCTCCTTGAATGGAAGGGAGTTCAAGGAAGGATACCATACATCACATTGAAGAAACAGGAATGATATATTTGATTGAGAAACGACCACAAATATCCCTCCTAGCACTTCTTGACTTCTAGCTTCCATGGTGAGTTGAGAGAGTCTTCTAAGGGAGAGGGGTTTTGGGTTTTAGAAAAAGGATTCTAAAATCAGGTATTAGGGTTTGAAACACTTTAATTTGTCTAATAAAACCTTTAAAAAAACGTCCTAGAGTCATAAAAGACTTGGGGTGAATTTACGAAACACCCCAAGCCAAGCAGCCCCTTTACAGGTTTTGCAAGCCTTAGAGACGAGACCTAACCAGTGGATCGTCTGTCGATCAACGAACCATTGGTTGGGTCTCGTGGGTTGATAATTAGCTCATTTGGAGCCTGTACAACATAACTTGCAGGTCCAATCAATGGAACAAGAAGATTTTCCGTTGGTTGACCTACTGGCCGTCGTTTTGTGTCGTTGGTTGACACTGCCTAGGCAATTTTGGGTCCAAGTCTTGGGCCCTTCTCTAGGGCCCCTTGTGGGTCCTAGGTTTAGTCGTGACCGGATTTTAAACCCCTAATCTAATTCATATAGGTATTAGGAACATCCCACATCAATTTTGATTAAAATGAACATGTAAATCTCACTCAAACACATTAAGACACACAAGCGCTATCTAAGGCACACCTTCCGGACGTCCCACACATTCTTAGACGTTTGAACTCCAAACTTAACAAAACTTTACACACTGACTAATAACACTAAAGTTACACATTTTAAAATAAAATTAACTCAAGAAACTCTCACGAGGAACTAATTCACCTTAGTTCATTTCAGGGCGTTACAAAAAACAAACATCCATCCCAAACCTGCATGCACCTATATGATTCCAACCACACTGCTTACAAGGCTGTTAAGGAGGCCTTGATTGGGTCGTACTTCCATGCTCTTGATTACTCTCTATTTGTGAGCCTTGGATTTCACTTTTTTACCCAAACTTATTGCCCTAAACCCTTGAAACCGTGATGGAGCACTAGCTATAGAGTAGACAGATGATGGCCTAGGTAGTCTATTAGAGAAACGAGGCCTAAACCAATGTTAGATAACCGAGGCCTAAACTAACCTTGGTATGGTGTAAGCTTCCCCATGGATTTGTCCCTCTTAGAATGACGTTTTCCGACTCTTGTGTCCTTCTTCTTCTTTTTTTGATCCTCAAATTAGCGCAAAAGCCTGCATCCTTTCTATATCCCTATATTTATTTAACGAAGCAATCGTACAATATCTAACAAGATATGAATAAAATCTATTGACAAATCGATGAACTATATACTCCATAGTAGATAATACATTAGGAGCATACCTATCCAAGGAATTAAATTTGAGACTATACTCTCTCACACTCATATTCCGTGGTAGATAATTAACAATTAATCCGCACGGGCCTCTCAGATCTCCAATGGCAGATAATGATCAAGAAAAGACGTTTTGAACTCTTTCCACGTAGCAGAAGGTGAATTTTTTCCCCTAGATTGCTTCCAAGCTTCATACCACAATTTAGCCACACCCTTTAATTTATATGTAGATAGATCAAATGATTCTTTACCACTTACATGCATAATATCCAAAGTGCGTTAGATCTGATATATAAAGTCTTGCGGATATTCATTAGTATCTGACCCGGTAAATGATGGAGGGTCCAAGTTAAGATAATCATGTATCCGTGTTCCACCTACTCTATCTACACCACTATTACGTGCAACTTGACTTTCTTGCCTTTGTCCATGACCAACAACTATACGAGTTGATAGTTGGACTCATTCCTCAAATCTTGCTTGGTAGCATTAATAGGGGGTTTCGCAGGTTCAGCTTCTCTCTTTAGTTCTTCAGGAGATGGAGGCATTGGGGAATTCTGTGATAGTGACACATCTTGAGCTCACTTTGAACACCTTTACTAGGAGGTTGTTTGTTGGTCTCTTCTTAGGTAGCCACATCTACTCGCTTACTAGTGCTTTTACTCTTTCTCATGATCAGCATCTTTGCTATGATAAAACAATTTAGAAATTAGATATGATTCACCTACAACATTGTCTCTATCGCACGATCTAAGAAATGATAGAAATGAGACAATATCTACATGTCTTGTATCATCTTGTTTATAGATGCGGTGCACAATACATCCATAAGCAAGAATATACACAGACACGGCTTCGTAGACTCCCTAGGATGACCTTGATCGAATACCACTTTATATTAGGCCTCAAAACCTATTAAGACGGATAAGCACCCGATGCCTTTAAGGCACGATATAACCAACATGTAACATGTTCTTACTATGCATATAACTATATCAATCGTGACAAGTTCACATGGGATGCAGCGATAAAAACCAACATAAGTAGATCAAAAAGTTATATACAAGACTTGGCCATTAAGGCCACAACTCCTTAAGACATAATTGAACCATATACATAAGTATACAAAGCCACTAAATGATTAGAAGACTATAGTAGGTCAGGACAGACCCCGGCTTACCCTTAACTGCGATACAATACAAAATTAATTTACAAAGGACTCAATAAATCTCCGAATCAACTTGGTGCTCACCAAAGTAGCAGAGTATCGTGTGCTCCTACAGAGGAGGTCTACTAGCTGGAGCACTTGTGCCTGCAACATGAATGCAGCATCCCTCACGAGGGATGTAAGTACGAAAAAATGTAATGAATATAGAAGTCAATAGAATATCTAATACGATATCCCAAATGAAATCAAGTACCAACATATGAGTGCACAAATTAGGAGAGAAAACCAGCTTTGCTTACACATGTGAGATCATGTAAGTTACATTCTTTTCTTTTCTTTTCTATGTGTTGTAATATTTCTGGGGCATGTGATACAAGTGACCAGTTGATCAATGGTAGAAGAGGATGACCCATGCTAGGTATTTTAACCCTTGGGATACGGTCTTTATAGTTATAATATTTGGTATTGGCCAATGCTAGGGTTTTTCCCTTGAGTTTCCACCCTTCTATACCAATAGGGATCAACCCATGCCAGAATTTTGCCCATGAGTTGCCACCCTTTAGTTGGTATGGACCCATGCTAGGCATTTTCCCTGGGCTGCCACCCGTAATTATATAGATTTCTTCACTTAGATTCTTTATTCTTTGAGATTGTGGTTCATTTATTCATAACTCTTTTGAGGTTGTTCCATCATAACTCATTCGAGATTGTTGTTTTGGTGTTCATAATTATTTTGGAGATATCGAAATACAAAACAATACTAGAAGACAAGAAAACAATACTTCAAGTCTGTAACAATTACATAAGGTGGTATGTAACATCAACACATTACATGTGAGCTTAATGACACAATTGACTTCAATTTACTAAGAGGAGGATTCAGCAAACATTATTTTGCAAATACCATTTCTATACCAGCATAAGGGGGATAACTACACAAGCATAGAGTAGTGAACATATAATGAAGTAGTTCTATGAACTAAGAAGAAGGGGAAATTTAGTTATCTATTTGGATTTAATATGTTGCCATTGTTTCTATTACTGGAAATAGAACTTGCAAGATTCACTTTCATTAATAATAATCGCAAGCATCAGATTTTATGCCAACGAATATGGAATCGGATAGCCTTACATACCTTATCCTCTCACTGATATACTATCACAATTTATCCTCCCCTTTTTGGTTTTATTGTACAACTTAAGTCATGATAAACTAAAATTAGCAGCTATCACACAGTCAGCCTCGTAAAACAGTAGCTAACATTGACCTATAATGAGACAATATAACCCTTAACATAATGTGCATCACCAAACCCTCATTCTCTGTCCAACACATACATTATACATCCTTTCCCAACGATCAACAAAGTTGCGCCAACTATAATACACATAGAACAACCCCAAATATTCTTTATCATATAACCAATTGTTGAAATCACCACCCCCTTGAGTTCTTCATGACAACACACCACTAATTCCTCACTCAAACGCATACATATGGAAGACAAAAATGGAGCAGTCACCTAACCTCAATTTCTACAACTTCTCCTTATAACAAATTCTTTTAGAACATCGATTTCCCTTCACACATAAACCAATGAAGAAGGGAAGGTATTTTAATAACTAAGGAAGTGAGCAGTAGCTGCTGGAAGTATTATGCCTTTGTACTTATATTAGAGAATGAATAACATGTTTTCCTAATCATCCATGGAGAATTAAGCTAAATCCATTAGTTATCACTTACCTTGGTTTGCAGATATGAGGGTTTCTTCAAGAACACTAAAAGAACTTTAGGTTGCTGGTGTCACATCCCGAAACGACACCTTAGAAGTTAGGTCCAATTTCGGATTGAACCCGGCATACTTGAACTCTCGGAGGTTTTGTACAAGCCCTTTCTGTATGGTTCATCTCATATACATAATGAAAAGTAGTGCGGAATTAAAACCTTTTACAAAACAATAGAAATATCTTTAATAACATCTTTCGTTAGCAATCATAGGAAATACTAAGTCTCAATCTCATCAAAATTAAGACACGAGAATACTTTGGGACACGACCCATACTATACTAACATAGAAATACTTAATTTGTAACAATACTTTCAAAATAAAAGACATCTATCTATACCCTCGAGTCAATTGAGGACATACTTCACTTTGCTTGAACGACTCTAGAATACAAGCTTTCCTTCATGATCCTTATCACCTTTCACCTACACATTTAGAGATAACAAAATGTATGGAGTTAGTGCAAACAATTATACTAAGTAAGGTATTATGCATAAAATCATGAAAACAAACATTTATTTGAAATATGCATCTTTTCATTTAAAAATCGTATCATAATCATAAGAATAACATTTATCAACTTAGAAAAACATAAGGAAACACTATGAAAAAATAAATCGTATTTTTGGAAGCACTTTACAGTTACTTCACTTCACTGTGCAGTGAAGTTTTTCACTGTTGTAGTGAAGTTCTTCATTGTTACAGTGAAGTTACTTGCCTTCACCTAAGACACCTTCTAGTATGTACTTACCACAGTACAATCTATCCTAAGACTCACTTAAGTAAGACAAGGAGAGACTGCCCATACAACCTCTCCAGGCACACCTAAATGATCCTCAAGACTACATATAATGAGACATATACACATTCACAAGATACCATACACATGTACATGAGATCCTTCTACCAAAGGTGATTCTAAATCTCACTTGAGTAAGTTGTGAAGCGACCACCCATACAATCCCTCTCACACACACTTAAGATATCCTATAGACTACCTATGATAGAATCATTCTCACTTAACACAATAACATATAAATCATAGGACATTTTCTAACAAAGTCTATCAAAAGGCTTATTTAAGTAAATCAAGAAGATAAGTCCACGATTGAAATCTTCAATATTACCTAAATAATTCTTAAGACTACCTAAGTTTAGATCATGTCCACATAATCAACATCTTCCCTAACTATAGTCATTTTTAAGACTTATCTATGTAAGATACGAAGTGACCATTCATAAATATGTTCCCTTCAAACCATTACTAAACAACCCATAACTACTCTAGATAAGTTCTTATTCATTTAACATACTTTTTTAACTTACACCATTAAATCATTAGTTCAGTTAAGACTTACTTATTCATCACATAAAGACATTCAAGTAATGGTCTTGGACAAGACCTAGGGACTCTAACTAACACCTTCAAAGCCTATTGTGCATTGTCTAGATAGCGTCTTATACCACCACATAAACATCATAGAACTTATCTAATGCTTGTAGGTATCACATATAATGAGAATAGGCAATAACTGACATAGATGATGATAGCAAAGCATGGAATCCGTAGTTCTGACCTACTGCGATGAGGGTGTTCTACTTGCTAATGGTAGTACTTGGAGACATCCCATGTAGACAGATGGTTAAGGAATATGAAAGGCATGCTTTGTACTCTAGTCTCATTCTTTAAGTAGAACTACTTCTCTTGCCATACTCACTCAGTGCTAGCCTTCATTATCCTAGAGTAATTTACATTAAAGCTTTATATAAAGGGGTTTCATATCTAGTTCATAACACAATCACATTAACCCTACCAAAGAAAGGTCCTCTAGGGCTGCCTTACAATGGCGACAAGAAGCTCATAATGATTTTCCTAAGGTTTGATATGATGTTGTTCTATCCAACCAAACCTTAGTCTATCATTCCTTTGCTTGAAGGATACCCTTACGGCTTTCGACGTCAACATTCATAACCTTACCACTAGGCTGAAGGTTCCACATAAAATACTCTCTTAACATCATTTAAGGTCTCATGTAATTCATGCGTACAAGACTAAGAGGATTTAGCTTCGTAAGTCAAGACATCTCAATATTCACATTCCTATATGCAGCAAGTAAGGGACAAAAATCAACCAAGACAAGACACAACATACTTTACTTTAACACATATTACATGTCATTCTAGAAACACATAGAAACATTTTATATATTAAGTCATCCTATACACGACCATATCAGTATCAATATGACTATATAGGAATCCATAGTCAGTAGGAATAAACCAAGCATCAACCATAAGGACTATACCCTAAAAAGCATATTTATAGTCTAACATGATCATCCTAAAATAAGCATCAATAGAAGAACACACATATACTTTCACATTACTTATCATGTAGATAAATATTATCCAACTTCACATAATCATCATAATACTTTAAGTAGTTGTTGAAAAGGTCATTATCATCATATTACTTAAAATAACGATGACAAGGCCACATCAATTGCAAGTAAAACACATAAGACTGCCACCATAAGTGGACAATATAATTCACAACATAATTGAAGTCTAATTATTTAGGGCAGCGTACACCACTCCATCCTCAACACTTCAATCCAATGCTAAATCATTTAATTCAATATCATAAGGCCATTACCCACGGCCATAACCAATAATTCAGTGAAATTATAACAATACTCAATTAAAATACGTCAATTTACTATATATTCATCAATTTAAGAAAACTTAGATATCAATAAAATACAATTATTACATCAACCAATTGCACATAGAAAACTACAATACAGTTTATAAGAATTAAGTGAATATCAAGTAACCCATACAGTAGTCAAAAACTAAGGTTCATCAATTTACATGGGTTCATAGGTTAATTGAATTAAAATCATCAAATTAATAACAATTAAATCATTATTCATTGCTTAAAAACCATTAATGCAAGAACCGATGGATATATCATCAAATTGGACAATTCATTTTTGAAAACATTAGAAAACATTTTTTAAAATTGGGCTCCGTGATGAATAGAGTTTCAAGGATCAAAAACCACACCTTAATGAAGATAATTCATCAATTTTATGAATAATCTCCACTCTATTCTCCAATCCAAGACCTTCCTTGAGTCTTGGCTCCAAGGGAGTTCAAGGGAATTTGGGTTTTGATTTTAAAGAATGAAATATTCTTAGTGTTTTAGTCTTATAAACATATTTAAAATACCAAAAAGACCCTTTAGGAACCTCCATTTATCTTATTTGTACGTGGGGTGAATTTACCAGTTCACCCCTCACTTAACAGTGAACCTGCATAGGAGACAGGCTCATAGACGGAGGACCATCGAAGGCCCGTCCCTTGACCAACGGACCATCCTGTTGGTCCGTGGTTGGCGAATGAGGCTGGTATTTGGCATATCATCTTCCACTCCTATGTTCCATCGATGATACCTTACTTACAAGGCGTTGAATGACCCACTTGAGCGTCGATTGCCTCCGTGATTTGGGTTGTCTTGGACATGCTGGGTACCATTAAAGGGTTCTTCCTCAAGGACCCTTCAATGGTTTTTGGGGATGTTTGACCCAACGTTTCCAACACAAATATGATCGTATACAAGTTAAGGACCTCTCACATGAATTTCATCCAAAACGAACACATAAAACTTGATGAAACATTCTAAGACACAAAGTCATTTCAAGGCAAACCTTTTGAACGTCATGGATGTTTGACCTCCAAACTTCACAAAACATGACACACTAACTCATATATGGACATTATAGCCTCATGATTAAAAAATAAACACATAAAACCATATATGAGGAACATAGGTGACTTAGTCTAACGTCTTTGTCGTCACTTGACGTTTGACTTCCAACGCACCTAAACTCTAAGACACCGCCTAAATACCACATTATAAACACATTTAGGACCTTATACCATCATGAACAACATGTTAGTCTCTAGTTCATCTATGTCTTTTCGGGATATTACAACTGGTTTAATCTTTAAGAGAAGAGAGAGAGAGAGAGAGAGCTGGAGTTAATTCTAATTTTTTTGTGTTAAAATGGGTGAAAAAGTCAGCTCATATTAGATTTTTATGGAGTTTTATTAACCACCAAAATATTCTCTAAAACCTCCTTTAATTTGGTCCATTTTCATCCACTAATTGGTCAAGTAGGTGATGCACTTGCTTATGTGCATCAAGCATCTCAAAAATCTAAACTAGGTCATGCCCCTACTTGCTTTCATTCGGGCTATATCAATATTGGGCCTTGATAGATTCAACTGCTGGGCTTTTGTTCATTTTTAGTTTAATTTAATAGGTATCGGCTTCAAGGAAGCCCATTAATATATGCCTAAATCTGGTCCATCAAACTTGGCCCTTTAACTATATTATAGCTCAAGTAGGTGATGCAGCTACTAGCTTAATTATGCCAAGCAAGCAGATCAATTATTTTATTTCAATTTCTTTATTTTAATCCCTTTATATTCAATTTAGCACTTAACTTTGAACTTTAAGCTCTATTACCACCATGTTATATCTACTTAAATACTTTCTGTCAGAGTTAACTTGCAATACACATGTTGAAACATGCAAGGTGTTAATCATATAACAAACATGATACCTCACCTACACTATATGTCTATGTCAAGTACCACATGATTAGAACTAGCATATACAAAATACTAGCCGTTGTACTTTTACCAATAGCCATATTCACCAATTCAATTCAATAATCACAATATACAATGAATCAAAGATAATACATTACGAATTCACCAAATTAGGAAAACCTACATAAAATGCTAACTTGTTTCTTGCATAATTCAATATCTTAAATAAAACTACAGAAGAATTCAATAGCGTAGACACATAATCAAATTACCCGTGAAGTAGTCAAAAACTAGGTTTTCATAATTTCCATGGGTTCAAAGTGTTTTTAGATTAAAATCATCAATCTAAAATTGATTCAATCTATGTAACATGACCCAAAATGTTTTATGCAAGAACCCATGACTAGATTACAATTTAAAAGTTCATCTTTTTTAGAAGTCTTTGGAAATCACTTTGACGATTGGCTCCTTGAAGAAAGGAGATTCAAGGATGAATTCCATACCTTAATTGATTTTAAGCCACAAAAATTTAGAAGAATTAATGGAGAATCCAAGCTTCAAGATCCAATCTCCCTTCAAGCTTCAATGATGTTCTAGAGAGTTTAGATGTTTTGGATTTTGATATTGAAATGATAAATTCATCTAAGTGTTTAAGACTAATAAACTCACATAAAATACCCAAAATACCCTTAAGAAGTCGTCCAAATAATTTTACAAACGCTAGGTGAATTACCTAAACGCCCCTAGACTTTGTTGAGACCTTGCACAAAACTGCAGGTTTTAAACGATGACCACTTACCTACCCTCTGTAGCCCAACCAACAGATCATCCTGTTGTTTTGTGATTTGGGTCAGATACTGTCCAAATGAGAGCCCAAGCTTCCAAGCATAAGTGTCAATCTACGCCACAAACCTATGAGTCGTCGACCAGCCTACTGGGCATCGATTGATATGCGTAGTTGAGGCTTGTTTTGAAAGATTTTAGCTAGGAGGTGGGTCCTCCTCATTGACCCCTTAGTTGGTCCTTGGGTATTTCTTCCCAGATGTTTTCAACCCAAATATTGTCGTTCACATGTTGAGGACCTCTAACACCAATTTCATCAAAAACAAACACGTAAAACTTGATGAAACACACTAATACACACAAGTATGTTTCAAGTCAAACCTTCCAAACATCATGGATGTTCTTTAACGTTTTTACTCCAAACATTATGAAGCTTTTTAACACTGCCTTATAACATCATTATAACCCATTTTTTGACTTCACAACATCAACACACAAGTTGTTACACCCTCAAAATGAAGTAAGGTATCTAGTCCTCCCACATTGAGCCTAAAAGGTCCTAACATGTCATAAAGTGTTTCATAGCTTGGATAGTGATTTGAAGCATTTGGAGGTCAAAACGTCCAGACATTCAAAAGTGGTCTTAGCGTTTGCTAACGAGTCTTTATATGTTTACCAATGTTTTATGTATGTTGGAGTTGTTGAGAAGCCAGTGTATTTTACCTAGTACCTTAATAGACATGTTAAGGGTCAAAATGTCTGTGTACAACTCCCAGGGGACGACCCGAAGGGACCCCAAGGAGGACCAAAAACTTGAACAAGAGGCTGCCCAAGGCAGCGAGCAGGCCAAGATTTGGACTTTCCCTGTGCGAAGCGCACCTTGCATGCACCTCACTGCCTCAATAATTATTTGGGTCAGAATTGGTAGGCTGCCCCGTGACGCAGCCCACTTCCAAATCCAGTTGCATCAATTTTAAGTCAATTTTGACATGTCTAAAAGTCCCAATTCGAATGGGGGTGTTTTGGTAACTTAGGGGGGACATTTATTAACTAATTTTTGGACCTTTTAAACCCTTCCCAAAGAAAAAACCTCAAAAACCATTAAGAATCGAATTCCCAAAGTTCTCTTCTCTTCCAAAAAACCACAAAATCTCCATTGAAGACCAAGCTCAAGAACAACCTATGGAGGTGGATACTTCGAGCTTTATTCTAAGATTTTCATGGAATTTTTAATGTATAAGGTGGCGTTATACTTCATCCTTATATAATCATATCTAAGATATTACATCAACTTTTATGATTCAAGGGTTGCCTATGTCTAGATGTTTATTTAAGTTGATGTAATATCTTAGATACTATTTTATATAGTTAAGGGACGTGTACTATTCTACTCTATTCATGTTGCGTCTAAGATTTCAAAGAGACGTTAGGACTAAACGATGTTTAATATGTTTACGTTATATAGTATACATATATATATATATATAGATATATATATATATAATATATAGAGGTATAGAGATATATATATATATATATGCACTGCAAAGATGTTAAGGTCTTGTCCTAGACCTCCAAGAACTCGACGACTCTATGTAAGCTTCGAGCATTACAATAACTTCTCGGGTATAACCTCGGGTCATAAACAAAATTGGTATCAGAGCATAAAGTTTTAGGATTTCTCTTTAGATTTGAATGTCTCGTATTACCACAGATAGTAGACTCTCGTTTATTGGTAGTGTGTCGCGAAAAATCAATGAGCAAGAGGCTATAGGAAGATAAAGTTTACCTTCTTTAACCCTCTTATATCGTGCCATATAACATAACTCTATATGATTTCTCTCTTATATTTCCTTGTCCCGTGGTCTTTTAGATTTGATTGTTTGGAAGGGATGTTTTTTCAATTTTTGACGAAGAAAAGGTGAGTTTTGATACTTACCGTTGTTTTATGGTTGATGACTAAATGTGAAGGTGCATGTATATGTGGATGTGGTTCCATTTATTTCTAAAGGTGGCATATAGGGAATGAGATGTTACGTTGAAGATTTATGATAAGGTATGGCTATAGCTTGTTAGTAGTTGTAATGGTTGAATGTAGTTCCCAATGGAATGATAAAATTCCTTATGATTATGTAGGATGGTAGCATGATATTTTGGTGTAGGCTTGAAAAGTCTTGGTGATGGTGAAGTGGTGGTAAATAGTGAGATGAGATAGACGTGTTTTTGTTACCTCATGTATTGTGAAATGCTCATAGTTTGTCCTGTGTGGGGTTCGAACCTTTTGTAAAGGCTTGCTCCTTAGTAGGGGATATATTGTGTTGAGCCTTGTATGGTGATTATGAAGTGTGCTATTTAATAGTAAAAACATTATGAATAGTGAATCATTCCCTCTGTGAACCTATTCTAAAAGTAGTAAAAAGAGGAAATGTAGTTTTATTCCATAAGTGAGAAGTATTATTACTCTAAGGTGACTCAGAGATATTCATAGTATATCCCCTCATCTGTTCAAGAGAAGGAGAGAATTGAGGTTGACCTACTTTGAAGTGGTTAGTTGTCATTTAAGCTTGAATTTGAGTATGGTCAATTGTGGAAGTGCATAGATTGTACCTAGGCATGGTTGGTTTGAAAGTTCGACCATGAATAATTACCCTTGTAGGTTGGTCTTGACTTGACATTACCTTGGTGTTTAAGGGCATGGTGTTCTTAGGCTTACCCTAAGCGGGGGGGGGGGGGGGGGGGGGGGATAATGTGCATAGTTTGTAAGAATTTAAGTGCCATTGATGTCGCTATGGTAAGTTCTCTTGAACTTCTTTTGGTTGAAAAATCACATTGCATTGATTGTATGAAGGGTGTTCATAATCTTAGATCCCAAGAGTGGGATGACATGTTTAGTTAATGAGGGTTGTAAGATAAATTACCCTAGAGTTGAGATGAGTTGCTCTTAAATGGGTTTATCCTAAGTGGGGAGGATGATTTGAGTACTAAGGTTGTAGATATCCCTATCTTTTCCTTCTATTCTTACTCAAGCTTTAAACCAAAGAGCTCTTAAGTAGCTTGTTCATAGTAGGAGTCTTTCAAAAAAGGATAAGTTGCATGTGCTTAATATGTTATGCAGACCTTAAATGACACTATGTTATGCTTATTAAGAAAGGTCATTATTGCATCAATAAGGAAATTTTTATGAATTTTCATGTCTCTAATGTTGTTGTGCATCCTTATATGATAAATGTGCAATTTGATTTCATGATATAGCTAAGTGAGCATGCTTTGTGTCCCTTTAATGTGTGGTTCTTAAGCCTCACCAAGAGAAATTGAGACCCCTTTGGATAAGATAATGTCACGACCCAAAACGGGCCGCGACTGGCACCCACGCTTATCCTACTATGTGAGTGAACCAACCCATCCAATTCCCAACGTTTCAACCATAAATAACAAAATATAATGCGGAAGACTTAAAACTCTTAATGAAAATCGATTAAATAACCTTATAAAACATCAATATATTTATTCCAAACCTGGAAGTCCATCACCACAAGAACTCTATCATCAAATTATAATCTAATAGTATCTAAGAAGACTAAAATAAGTAAAAAGCTAGTTCATGCCGGAATCCAAGGCATCAAGACAGACGAGGAAGATCCAGTCCAAGATAGAAGCAATAACGCACCATGAAATATGGCTTGATGAAGAACTGGTAGGTTGCGGCTGAGGTTTGAGGACGATGCACGTTGCTGCACTCCACAATGACAAAAGAAGAGAACATACAAGTAGGGGTCAGTACAAACACACGTACTGAGTAGGTCATTCATCGGGCAAACTCAAAACTAGAAAACAGTATATATCAAATAATATCATATCCAACTCCAATACTCAACATGTAGCAACAACAAGTTCTATAATCATATTAACTAAAGCAAGCCACAGTTCACCCATGAGGGAATCAAGCCTTAATGCCAATACCCATTTGGGAATTAGGTTCATTAGGATTGAGTATATAACGTCTTCAAGATTCATTAGGTAGTTTCTCGTGTCGGACGGGACACTCCACTCCAATGATATCTCGGTATGTCGGAAGTGACACCCGAATCCCCAAATTCACGTGTCCGTTCGTGACACCCGAATCCCCTATTCACGTGTCGGTTCGGACACCCGATCCCTAATTATAGTGTCGGTTCGTGCACCCGTTCCATATCTCATCACTTTAGTTCATCAAGCCTTCTTTTATCCCAAGGCATCATCAATCTAATTAACAAGGCAGGGATTCGGGTTTTCAAGATTTTAGGATTCAATAGCTTCTCCTGGCTTTAAGTTTATCACAATTATGTAATAACATTCATACAGTCATACAATTAAGCACATAGAAGGGTTGACAATACTACCAAATACATATCATTCGCTATTAAGAAGTTAATACGAATGCATAAACAAACTACTCCACCGAAGAATTCGTGATCAAGCACAAGCTAATCTTCAAAGTCTTTGCTTCCTCTTCGTCTTCTCTTTCTCTTGTTGTTTCTCCCTCTCTCTCTCTCTATTATGGCGATTTTTCTTATTCAAAACCCATTTGTGATTTTACCCTAATAATCCTATAAAGTAAGTATAAAAAGATTGAGAAAATACCCCACTACTTGTTTAAAGGTTCTCCCTTTTAACCCCCAAGTAATTAAAATTATAAAAGATAAAAATCACTTTTATATATTATAAGCAGGAATTGTTCCAAACGCCCCTGAAAATATTAACAGAAATCGACCCAGTCCGGGCACGCAGCCTGTGACGGCCGTCGTGCTGCGACGGTCGTCCTGCTGGCAGCCGTCCACAAAGTTCAGAGACGCAAATTAATTAAAGAGTCTTTGGACGGCCCGTCATGCCTAGATGGTAAGTCCGCACCCCGTTCCGTGACGTTCAGAGGTCGATCTCATACCCCAATTCTAAAATTCTAAGTGTTTTGGAATGAGACCCCCTCGAGGTCTGTGTGCTATGACGTCCGTCGTAGGATCCGCCGACTCAGCCAGTTTTTACAGACAAATAAAATCTGCTGCTCAAATGCTAAAAACAGGTCGTTACAATAGATATCAATTTACCATCGTTCGTACTCGAACGATCATAAGAAGAACCACAAAAAGGGACAAAAAAGGAGTAAGGACATTGCAAAAAGTTGTGTCCGCGTAATCCTTTTTTTTTTCTCTGCTATCAACCTCCTCTCCCAAGTGGCTCTTCAACTGGTCGATCTTCCATTGAACGTTGACTGCGATGCAAATCTCCCTTGATCTCAAACCTTGCACGAATTTCCTCTTCATCTGAATGGCAACCACGCGCTCCTCACATAAGCAATTTTCATCCAAGCAGAACCTTCGAATCCCAAAGAATGACCTGTAGTTTCCATCCCAATGGTATCCCCTTTTCAGCTAGAAACATGAACCCATACCGGTTGCACTCGCAGCCCTGGCTGGCAAGGTCCAAGGGGTGACTAATTCTAAGCCCACCTCCCTTACTGTTAAGTACTCACAATCGCGTCCAATATACTTGCACATTTAGATTTAAATCTTTACCCAACAACGCCATCACCACACCTTTAATGGGCGGAAACTTTCAGCCAAGACTTGAACACCCTCAATGAAACCCCTCACCCCAGCTCCCCCTCAACCCTTTCGATCGAATACTCTTTTGCCTAATTGAGATGCTAAACAGCTTTCTTGCATAGATTTCACCTTCCCTAATGAATCCCCTAAAAAGGTCAGACCCCCAAGAGGCCTCGAACCTCAAATTCATCAACACCAACCCAATGGGAGACTACATCTCCTCCCTACCAATGCTTCCGAAAGCGAAAAGGGGGACCAAGCAACATACACATAATGAGTCAGAGCTATTAGTGTATAAAAACTCTGTAACGGATAAGAATGTGATCCCATCCATGACCACCAAATTCTATCACACATGCACGAAGCATATCTTCCCAACACCTGAATTGTTTGCTCAGACTTGCCAATCGGTCGGAGTGGAAATGCCCCCTCCAGAGAGTACTAAGGTAAACCTAGTACCTAATTCAGCCATGCAATTGTTCTCCACAAACATACTTAGAAGTCAATGGCGTTACCTCTATCTGATATGATGGGGAAAGTGGAACGCCATGGCCAACCGGACAATGTTGAGATGTAGAGTCTGGCTAACTTCTCTGACATTGTTAGTCACCCCATTCTTTAACCGGAATGAACGGGCGCAGAACTAGTAATCATGTCCACAATACCCAATAGAATCAAACTTGCCCCCAATTCCTTTCCCGGAAAGACCAACCCGAAGTCATTGCAACCTTTCACCACTTCATTCAGGACATGGGCATTCTCTGAAGTGTTCCTCCCGTTTGCCTCTGGTGTTCATACCATTACTTGCTTGACAAATTCGGGCATTTGGCAACAAATCAGCAATATCGCGCTTATTTACTCCACAAAAAAATCCCCCCGTGCTTTAGGTCACGATACATCTTGGTTGCACCCAAGGGTATTATAGAATATCCGGAAACTATGAAGCCTCTGTAAGAAGAGTGTGGATTCAATCATCGACACCGGGGAAACATACCTTCCCTTAATTCTAAAACACCTTCTATCAGTATCGCTCCTCTTTAAGCCCTTCTCCTCGTAACACCATATCCGAATCGGCTTAGTTTCTCACTCATCAAACTGTTTGTCCCTTGATCTGTCAGAAAGAAGATCTTCGCCTCCCCACTGGACCAACAATCCCCTTCTCATTTACGTCCTACCAACCTCATAAAGTTCATTAGACAGAGTCTGAAACCTCTCTTGCCACATAGGGCGTCTAGAAACTGGTAAGTGGGCTACACACCCAGGCTCCTGGTGTTGTCTACTTAGGCTCATGCCCACAACATTAGCTTTCCCATGGGTGATACACAGATGGTAACATCATAATTCATTCAGTAGTTACATCATTCCTTGTCTCAAATCAAACTTCTTGAGTAAAGATTACGGTTTAAACTACGATGATCCGTATTATAGATTCCACACTTAACATCATATAGAATAGTGTCTCCATTGCTTTAATGCAAACCACTATCAGCAGCCACTCCAAATCATCGGGTCGGATAATTACGTCTCCATGCAAACTTTTAATTTCCGCGATCGACTTACGCAATTTACGTTCTTCTCTTGATTAGACTGCAACCAAACCAGAATAGGACTGGGATCACAATAAAAATGAAGTTTTACACTTTATTGGCAAGGTTAAGGATCGGATAGGTGCCCCAGTTGTCTTACGCAAAGGGTCCTTGCGTCTTCTGAAAGCCGGTCCTCACATAATCTGTCCATGCACAATCGGAACCGTTTCTGCTAGTCAAGGTGCGTCCCAGTTGGGAGGGCAATACGAAGAGAATCCTTTGACACATCGACCCCCCGTAGTAGATGGCCTAAACCAACAAAGCCTACCGTATTATGACACTTAGTCGGTCCCTCTTACCCAATTTTCATGTCAATCTTAGAAGGATCAACATCACACCCATCCTTAGAAACGCACGTCGCCCCACACAGACACTGAATCTAGCAAAAAAACCACACTTGGGAGAAAACCTCTGGGACATAAAGCTTTTTCCTCCCTCAACATTTCCACCCAATTCTCAAACTGCTCCTCTTTTACTTCTTATCTCTGGAGTATATAAGTATATATCATAAATACACGACCTCACAAAGAGATCCAGATATGGTGCTTAAAAAAATCCCGTTCATCAAGCTCATGAAAGCCGCAGGGGCATTGTTAGCTCCAAAGAACATTTACCAAGAATCATCCATGCCCATACATGCGTTCGAAACGCAGATTGGACATCTTCGCTCGCCACAGACTTTTCAATTGATGTAACCACGACTCAAGTAAATCGGAGAGACACCAAGCACTGCGTTAACTGATCGAAACCAAATCATCAATGCCCGAGGAAAGAGGATACCCTGTTCTAACAGTTACTTTATTCCGTTCGCGGTGCGCTAATATATGCCACATCCAAAGATTCCATCTCTTCTTCACAAACAAAACCAGGAGCGACCCCCAAGGGGATCGCCACTCGGCCTTTAATTAAAGCCTTTTCCCTAACAATTCTTGACAGCTGGATTTTAAACTACCTCGAACTTTGAGGGAGCCCATTCTATAAGGGGGTATGCGAAATGGACGAGTAAACGGCTCCAACTTCATGCACATAATTAAGTCCAATATCCCGGTCCCTTGGTGTGGCATACCAGGGATCGGTCTGACACCGGGAAACCATCAAGAAACTCACAAACTAACGGAAACCGATCAATCGAACCCCGCCCCGGTACTTGGGTAGTACTCATCCTGAGTGTGCCTAAGAAAGCTAAACACCCTTTACTAAACATTTTATTAGCACGAAGAAAGGAGGATGCTACGAACTGGGAGTGTAGTGTAGTTACCCTCCCATACTAACCGGATATGAACCAGCTCGAGGCCAACGTTTAGCAGTTCCATTNTTGACGTCTCTCTTATATTATAAGAGTATATTAGTTTGTAACTTTAATTTTTTTTATTTTTGAGTATAATAATTGGAGCAATGAAATGTCTCATTTCAATATATATGGACCATAGCTATATACATCCAAGTCAATAAGTCACACACAACCTGGAGCTACTGATGTTATTCATTTTAATCTTTAAATAATTTGTTAAGTCGCTCATTTTCCCCTTTTGAGTTAATTAGAGTTTATAATCTCAAAGTGTAAAAACATGATTTTCTATAATATAATGTAACATGTTTTCTTTCTAAATCTAACAATAATGAATGAAAGTATTGTACATAGAGCGCACTAGGATCTCTATCGACAAATATCATGTGTTAAATCTTTAATTGTGTTGTCGACCATTGAAGAATATTTCTAATCAGAGATGTACAGACAAATAACCAAAAAAAATGTCTAAATACCGGTTTTTTTCTATAGTAATCTGCTAATCATACTATCGGAAATAGGGGCACAACACAAGTCTTTTAACAACTATTAACATCATAATAAATGTTACATGGAATCCTACTCTCATAGAGATAATTTTTTTGTCAAGTATATTTTGAGGAAAATAGGTTCAATTTTTGGGTTCATTTGTAGTTCTAAGAGCAAACATACCGCAATATTACAAAGGTAATTTCTTCAACATGGGGGACTTGTGCCTCACAAAAAATGCCAATAAACGAAAAAAAGAAAAGAAAAGAAAGACATGTACGAATAAACACCAACTAACTTAATCTACTATATAGACCATTTGTCGTTTTGAGTACTAGAACTTTTTGTTTCATAAATACTTTCTGATAGATTTTAAGTGGATATTTTTTACTATTCGTGATTACAATTATGAACCTAGTAGGGTAATTTTTAATACTTATTTAGTTGGGGTTAAAGAAAATAATAATAAAGTAAATAGTGGTTAACTTTTACTATATTTATTATTAGTCTTTTAACACTTAAGGTAATAAATAATCACTAGAAGAAAAAGAAAATTTAATAGACGCAGTTGGAGAAAATGATTGAAGCGACGACTTAAGGTATTTCATGAATTTTTCTTTACCTTGCAAAATATGAACAGATAATAATGTAGAAAAAAGTGTATAACATTTAGGAAGATTTCTATATTCGCATTTGGGGTTGAAATAACGCCCCATGATGTATCTAGCGTGTTGGTCTTCTATCACCGCTTTCAATTGGTTGTCGGGGGTAAAATTAGCGTGAATTCCATGTATTGGTTTAAAATTGGTTTAACTATTAAAATTGGTTTCTAAAGAATAAAAAATGGATGAAATAAGAAGAAATGGAAAAGGATCAAAGGGTTTAATGGTGCAGGGAAAGTTAAGGGGATAATGTATTGCTGGTTGGTTGGTGGAGACAAATTTCTCTCCCCTATACCATTATTCAATGAACTTCATGTGAAGAACTAAAACAATGTGTGGTGATTATTGATTATTATGTTTAATGAGTGCATTGGAGGAGAATTTTTACATAATTGAATTGTCACTGTTAGGTGCTAACGGAGAAAGATAAAAAAACAATTTGGAGATTATGGGTACATACTGCCATTGCCAATAGAAAGTGATATGCTCTGTAAAAGTTGTAATTAATTAGTGGAAGAGAGATTATCATGAAATAATAGTCGACACTGAGTTTTAGGATTATGATAATATATGTATGCATAATTTGATAGAGTTAAGTTGCAAATTACTTTTGCATTCAGATGATTCTTGATTGGAATGCCCGGGATTTAAGTTATACTAATTTACGGAATTAAGACGTATCCTTAGATTTGAACTTTATGTAATTTTTTATAATATTAGGGGATTTATTGGATCTTTGTTGGACAAGAAATAATATGAGTTTCTATAGACTCGCTAACTTACAAATTATGCATATAGACATGATTGATTTGAAATATTCGGAGGCATTAAGGAAAGGAAAAGTATTGAAAAAATAGCTTGTTTGAATTTAATTCTTTTGTGGAGGTAGGTTATGATTATTTCAATTTGATAGAAAGACTCTCAAATAGTGATTGATGTGTATTGACTGATATTATGAAGTTTCCTATGTACTTGATTGTGTGATTGTATATGTTTGTTGTATTGTTTGTGATTGATCTAAAAATCCTAAGACTGTGGAATTTTATAATCTTGGAACCTCTCTACCGAAGTGATTCCTTGAGTAAAAAAGTATTGATGAAATAAATTAATGAGATAATTTGATCGGAGCATCACGTACTGACACGGTATTATTTTATCCGAGTGACATATTTTGACACGGTATTATAAGATCAGAGTGTCACGTTCCGACACGATAACATTAATGGAAAGAAATCTTGAATTAACATAATGTACTCAATCTCAAAGAATTCATTTTTTTAATGAGTATGGTGTGAAGGCATGAGTGCCCATATGTGTGCTTGATATTGTGATTGATTGTGTACCTACTATGGTGTTGTTGTCACTGGTTCATGTTGTTTGTGTGTCAAGGGTAATAGATGATTTTATACTATTATTCAATATATATTAGTTTCTATTTTTTATTGGCGGGTGATACCAACTCAGTATATGTTCCTTGTACTGACTCGTACTTGTGTTTTCTTTGTTTTTATTTTGTGAAGTGCAACAAGTGTACCTCGACTTTGACTTGCCCTCAACTCTTGCCAGTCTCTAGCACCTCAAATTTCAGAATGAGCTATTATTTCTAGCTCGTGTTGGATTCTCTCAGTCAGGGCATGATGACTATAAATTATGTACATGAACCCTTTTATTTACTTATTTTATGTCACTAATACTTTTCGACTGGGTACTTTTATAATACATGTCCTTGATCTGATGACTTTAAGATTTTAGGGATAATAAGAGATAAACTTTAGATGTTTATTTGATTGGTTACTTTAAGAAGTTTTGAACTTTCGCATATTACTGATATTAATTGTTGAATCATTGATTAAAGTTCGAGTTTAGATTTATTGGTTTTTCCACAAAAAAGGTTAAGTGTAGGAGCCACTTACGACTCATTTTTTATCGCAACAAACTTGGTATTAGAGTCTTAGGTTTGATGAGCTCATCACACAAGGACAAATTAGTAGAGTTTTGCGAAACAGTACGGGGACGCCTTTACTTTCTTTCAGAGGCTATATGAATTTAGGAAAATTCATATTTTTCTTTTTTCGTGCTATTACTTGAATAAAATTTGTATCTAGGTGATACAAATTTGTATCTGATATTCTTTACTCCATTTCATAGATGGTCAGAACTAGATCAACAATTGTGGCAACACAAACAATAGCAAGACAGGGTGCTCCTGAGCCAATCATTGGGGCTGCACCTTGAGGGGGAGCAGTGGCGAAAGGTCGTGGTATAAATCGCAAGAGAAGGCCAAGTAGAGGAAGATCTCAAGCACCAGGTCCAGCTAGCGATACAACGTTGACTCCTCCACTAACTAACGAGGTAGTGAGAGAGTGTGATCAAGGGAACATGAGCAGATTCAGGTGAGAGAAGTACCACCCCAGCCTACTCCAAAGATGAATAATCAGGTTGTCACTTATCTCAACGAGTTATCCAATTAGGGCAACAAATCCCAGTTTTTTCTACACAAGCAACTCAGGTTCAGGGAGTACAACATGTATTTGGTCTAGCTCCCCCATGGATGCATCCTTAGAAACATGCACGTTTACTCGATTAACTACGAGGCTTATAATGACCAGTGATAAACATGATATTTTTATTAAGTTCATTAAGTTAAAATCTCCACTCTTCAAGGCTATTGAATTTGAAGATGATTATGATTTCCTGGTTGATTGTCATGAGATGTTACACAAGATGGACATAGTGGAGCGATCAGTGTTGAGTTTGTGACTTACCAGTTTCAAGGGGATGCAAAAATGATGTGGAGGTCTCATATCGAGTGTCGATCAATAATGTCACCACCTTTGAGTTGGAGAGCATTTTATAGATTTTTCATGGAGAAGTATATACCCCAAAATCTGAGGGACAAGAGGAGAGATTATTTCCTAAACCTAGAGCATAGAAGGATGTCTATTAAAACTTATGAGGCCATATTTTGTGCATTATCTAGGCATGCCACTCAGCTTTGCCTCAATCTGCAAGACCAAATTTTCCACTTTGTTAAGGGATTGAGGTTAGATTTGCAGATTCCAGCTTTACATCTAGCTTCTTCTGCAAAATATTTTCAGGAAGTGGTTGATTTTGTGATTGAGGTAGAGGGGTTCAAGACGGATGACTTCACCAAGGTGTCAATATTTAAGAAGTTTTGTAAGAGAGACGAGTTTAGTGGTTCTTACTCTAGAGGGAAGAGTTCATGGGGTTATAACACCATTCTATTCAGTCTTCATTGTAGGCTTCAGATGAGGGTCTGTCACAGACCAATCAGTCTTTTTCTGTGTTTGGAGGTTATCTCAAGTATTCTTTTTCTTCATGAAGACCTACACTTGACTACAAGACTTTTTTATGGATATAGATAGGACAGACATATGGTCATGGTAGAGGTCGTCATTTTTTAGGACGTTTGGTCAAAGTATGTTGGTCGCTAGTTCAGCCATGGTGGCGAGCATGTCTGAACTACTAGAGTGCATCCTTGTAGGGTCAATGGGAAGACATGTAATATGGCCTATTGTTATGCTTTTCCTTGGAGGTTAGAGGGAGATACATCTTATGTTGTTATCACATGTACTCTTCTGGTCTGTGATTTCATTGCTTCTGTATTGTTTGATCCTGGATCCACATTTTCGTATGTATGTTCCTCATTCACTATTAGTATTGATTTGCATTGTGAATTGCTTGACATACCTATTTGTGTTAGTACTACTGTGAGAGAGTTTGTAATAGTGGAGAAGGTGTATAGGTATTGCCTTGTGACTTTTGTGGGGAGCAACACTTATGTAGATCTGATTATTCTAGAGATGGTTGAATTTGATGTAATTCTGGGTATGACTTGTCTTTCTCCAAATTTTAGTATCTTAGATTGTAATGCTAAGACTGTGAACTTGGACAAGACTTGGACATATCCACTGGTGCGGGAAGGCGACTATATTTCCACCCAGTTCTTATTATTTGTTTTCTTGGTGCTAAGAAGTTGGTCAATCAGTGTTGTTTATCTTTCTTGGCACATCGCAAGGATTATACTTTCAAAGCACCTTCGATCGAGTCTTTGAGTTTGTGGATGTTTTTTTTTTTTTGCAAACCTCCCTGGTATGACACCAGATAGAGATATTGATTTTTGTATTGACCTTGAGCCAGGGACTCGTCCCATTTCAATTATATCATATAGAATAGACCTAACTGAGTTAAGGGACTTAAGGCCCAACTTTAGTAATTGTAAGGTAAAGGTTTTATTAAACCGATTAAATATCCTTGAGGTGGTCCAATTTTATTTGTGAAGAAGAACGATGGTAGTATTTAGATGTGCATAGACGACATGAAGCAGAATAAGGTCAATATTAAGAACAAATATCCCATTATCGTATTGGTGATTTGTTCGATAAGTTACAAGGTGTTTGTGTCTTCACTATTATTTATTTGAGGTCCGGTTATCATCCATTGAAAATATGGGCAACAGACGTGCCAAAGATTGCTTTTCGAACAAGGTACGGGTATTGTGAATTCTTAGTAATGTATTTTGGGCTTACGAATCCCATTGTTGCTTTCATCAGTCTGATGATCGAGATTTTTAAGCCATATGTGGAACTCATTGTTATTACATTTATTGATGATATACTGATATACACAAAGAGCAGGAAAGAAAATGAGGAATATTATACAGTTCTATTGGGGTTTCTAAGAATGAAAAAGAAATTCTCCAAGTACGAGTTTTTTCTTGAATTAGTTTTTTTCTTTGGGCACGTATTTTCCAACGGTGGGGTGATAGTGGATCCCACTTAGATTGAAGCGGTAAAAAATTAGGTAAGGCCTACTATTTTTCAGAGGTAAGGAGCTTTGTTGGTTTATCTAGCTACTACCGTCGATTAGTTGAAGAATCTTCTTCCATTGCTTCCCAGCTTACCAATTAGACTAAGCACAATGTTCAACTTGTATGGTCAGATGAGTGTGAAGAAAGCTTCCTGAAACTAAAGACCTTGTTGACTACTACACTGATTCTGGGCTTGATAGTGGAAGGCAAGAATTTAATTGTTCAATGTGATGCATCTTATTCTTGATTGGGTGAAGTGCTAATGCAAGAGAGGAATGTAATTGCTTATGTTTTAAGGCAATTGAAAGTGAATGAACGTAACTATCCAACCCATTATATGGAGTTGGGTGCAGTTATATTTGCATTGAAGCAATGGAGGCATTATCTATATGAGGTCTATACAAATCATCGCAATTTACTATATGTATTCACTCAAAAGGATTTGAATTTGAGGTAGAGGAGATAGATGGAGTTATCGGAAGACTATGCTATTACTATTTTATATCCTAACTAGAAAAGCACGGAGCATGGGTTGTTTATCCCACTTACCGCTTTCTAAACGCCCATTGTCTAGAGAGGTTCAGACTTCAAATAATGACTTTATAAGGCTGGAAGTACTTGAGAAAAGAGGATTTTTGGTTTCTGTGGGGAAAGATCTTATTTTCTTTACAAGATTAAGGAAAATTATTTTGTTGATTAGAAGTTGAGTCGAATTTGAGAAATGGTATTGCAAGGAGAGGTTAAAGAGTTTGTGATTGATGACGAATGCGTCTTTAGAATTAAGGGTCGGTCGGGTATATGTGCCCCGCATAGAGGATTTGACTTACACTATTCTTATACAGGATCATAGTTCAAGGTATTCTTTACTTCCTGGCGGAATCAGGAAGTATCATGTTCTGAGACAACATTATTGGTGGATTAGAATGAAGCGCAATATTATTTATTTTGTTGCCCAATATCCGATTTTTCAGCAGGTAAAGTATAAACACTAAAGGCCTGGAGGGACACTTTAGAGAATGACCATTCCTGAATGGAAGTGGGAAAGAATCGCAATGTATTTTCTGGTTGTCTTGAATAGACATTGGTTAAGTTTAATTTTGTTTGGGTAATTTTTTACATGTTAACAAAGTCTTCTAACTTTATTCCAATCAAGATGACGTACAACAGAGAGAAGTTATCTAAACTCTATATCCGTGAGATTGTTTGAATGCATGGAGTTCTAATTTTCGTCATATCAGATAGAGGGACGCACTTTACTTCTAACTTTTTGAGGCTTGCATGCTGGATAGGTACTAGATTGGATCTTAGTACAGCATTACACTCTTAGATCGATGCGTAGTCTGAGCGAGCAATTCAAGTGGTGGAGGATATGTTTTGTGCATGCGTGATATGTTTTGGTGTTCATTAGGATCAATTCTTACCCTTAGCAGAGTTTTTGTACAACAATAGCTATCATTCGAGTACCGATATGGTCCCATTTGAGGCATTGCATGAGAGGAGATGTAGGTCTCCCATTGCTTGGTTTGATGCATTTAAGGTGAGACCTTGGGGTACTGACTTTTTGATGGAATAAAGATAGTGAAATTCATTCAAGAAAAGTTTTTATCATCTCATACCAAGAAAAAAGAGGATGCAAGTCAAAAGGTTAGGGACTTTGAGTTTATGGAAGGGAGCAAGTCTTACTGAAGGTTTTACCCATGAAGGGTGTGATGTGATTTGGTAAGCGAGGTAAGATTAGTCCGAGGTATATTGGATCATTTGATTTTGTAAAGCACGTGCGGAAGGTGGCCTATTAATTAGCCTTTCCTCCAGGGTTGTCAGGAGTGCACTCGATATTTCATGTGTATATGATAAAAATACCATTGTGATGGAAACTACATTAATTGTTGAGATTCGGTATTGCTTGATGAGAATTTGTCTTATGAGGAGAATCCTATAGTTATTCTAGATTCGGAGGTCCGCAAATTGAGGTCAAAAGAGATTGCATCTATCAAGGTTCAGTGGAAGAATCAGCCGTTTGAACAGTCCACTTGGGAGAGTGAGGTATATATGCAAGAAAGATATTAACATTTTTTTATCGATTCAGGTACTCTTTCTTGCCTTTAATCATTCGAGGACGAACAATGGGTACATTGGTATCTAATGGAACCACACTTTTGGTTGTTTTGAGTACTACAACTTTTTATTTTATAAAGTACTTTCTGATAGATTCTAATTAGATATTTTGGACTATTCGTAATTGTAATTATGAAATTACTATGTAGTTTTAATTACTTATTTAGTTGGTTGTTAAAGAAAATAATAGTAAAGTAAATAGTGGTTTACTTTTACCATATTCATAATTAAACTTTGAATAATTAGAGTAATAAATGATCAGTAGAAGAAAAAGAAAATTTAAGAGACGCAGTTGGAGAAAAACATTGAAGCAGCGGCTTAGGTATTTTCAGGATCTTCTTTTCTTTACCTTGCAAACAATAGATCTAAATCGTAGAGGACGTTATAATTGTTTATCGTACGAAATTACTATATTCGAATTTTGCGGGTGAATGAATGAGATGGTATCATGCGTGTGTTTTTATTACCGTTTCAAATTGGTGTCGTGTAGAAAGTTAGCTGAATCCATGCATTGGTTTAAAATTAATTTAATTATCAATGTTGGTTGCAAAGGAATAAAAAAATGATGGATAAGGAGTGGAAAGTATAAAAAGGTTGGAAGGTGCAAGGTATGTTAAGGGGATAGTGTATTGCTGGTTGGTTGGTGGAGACAAACGTGTCTCCCTGTACCATTATTCTATTAACTTCTTATGAAGTACCTAAACAATGTGTGGTGATTATTGATTATTAAGTTTAATGAGTGCATTGCAAGAGAAATGTTTACATAATTTATTGTTACTATTAGGTGCTAACGAAGAATGATAAAAAAAAAAAGCATTTACCGATGATAGGTAGATACTGCCAGTGCCAATAGAAAGATATGATATGTAAAAATTTTGATTGATTAGTGGAAGAGAGATTATCATTAAATAATAGGTGACACTAAGTTTTAGGATTACGAGCATATATGTATACATAAATTGATAGAGTTTAAGTTGCCAACTACTTTTGCTTTCACATGATTCTTAGATTGGAAACTTCGGGATTTAAGTTATGCTAATTTAAGGAATTAAGACGTATCTTTAAATTTGAACTTTAAGTAATGGATTATAAAATTATATGAGTTATTGGCTATGGGTTGGACATAAAATAATAGGAGTGTTTATAGACTCATTAACTTACAAATTATGCACATATGTTTGGTAGATTTGAAAGATTCAAAGGCATTGAGGAGATGAAAAATATTGGATAAATAGCTTTCTTGAACTCGATTCTTCGATGGAGGTAGGTTTTGATTATTTCTATTTGATAGATAGACTCTTAATAATGATTGATATGTATTGAGTGACATTGTGAAGTTTTCTATGTATTTGATTGTTTGGATGTATAACTTGTTTGTGTGGTAGGTGATTGATCTAAAATCATGAGACTGTGGAATTTAAAATCTTGAACCATCTCTGTCAAAGTGATGCCTTAAATAAAGAAGGCTTGATGAAATAAATTAATAAGATAATTGGATCAGAGTGTAGTGTCATGTTCCGACACGGTATTATTGGACCAAAATGTCACGTTTCGATACGGTAATATTGAATTGGAGTTTCACACTCCAACACGATATAATTGGATCGTACTGTCAGGTTCCAACACGATAACAATTAAGGAAAGAAATCTTGAATAAACTTAATATACTCAATCACAAAGAACCCATTGTCCAAATAAGCATGGTGTGGGGCATGAGTCCCCATATGTGTTATTGATATTGTGATTGATTGTGTACCTACTATGGTGTTGTTGCCACTGGTTCATGTTAATTGTTGATTGCCACCTTTCATGTATTATAGTTGATTTTATTCTATTATTCAACATATATTAGTTTCTATTTTTTGTTGGCCGAAGATACTACTCAGTATGTGTTCCTTGTATTCACCCCTAGTTGTGTTTTATTCGTTTTTCTTTTGTGGATTGTAGCAAGTGTGCCATCAACTTCGACCCTCCCTCCGCTCTAGCGAGTCTCCAACAACTCAGATTTTAGGGAGAGTTATTCCTTCTAGCTCGTGCCGGATTATCTCAGTTAGGGCATGATGTTCTTAATTCTAGGTATTTCAATAATAGATTTTCTTGATGTAATGACCTTCAAATTTTGGGGATAATAAGTGTTAAACTTTAGATGTTTCTTTGATTGGCTACTTTAATAAGTTTTAAAATTTCACATTTTATTGGTATTCGTAGTTGAATTATTAATATAAGTTGAAGTTTAGAATTATTGGTTCGCCCACTTAGGAGGTTAAGTGTGGGAGCCACTTATGAATCGTTTTGAATCGTGACATCTACATCTAAATTTTTCACCAACTTATTTAACATCTTTAATTACCTAAACTCAACCATATTGTTTAATAAATTAAACAAAGTAAGTAAATTTTATTTATTTATCTCAATGGAAAACATACTTATTAGTAATAGACAAAAATTGTCAGGACTACAACTATCCCATTAACACATTGAAAGGTAAGTCTTTGCATATTTCTTTACTATTTTTATTATTTTGGTTTGACTATTTTTTTTTGAAATTAAAATAGTAGACCTCATGTTACTACGCTTATTAATTTATTTTTTTTTGGTTTGTATGGTATTATTAATAAAAGTTATTGTGAGATTATCAACAAATCAGTTTCAATGGTTTAAAAGTAGTAATATCCTCCATACCAATATAATCTGTACTTATCAGTAATGGATAAAAATTTTAAAGGCTGCAATGTTCCCTACAACACATTGAAACGTAAGTCTAGACCTAAAATGATATTCTTGTTTAGATGCAATACACTAATTTTTTTTCAAAACACTCATGTCGTAATTGAAAAGAAAATAACTTAATTACTAATTTCACTTAAAGAAAATTCAAAAGTACAAGAAATAACGGTAAAATTTATAATAATTATAGGGAAAATGAATGGATTTACCCCTGAACTTTAATAAATCGTACGTATATGCCTTCCGTTATACTTTGCGTTCACATAAGCCCTTGTCGTCTAATTATAGGTACACATACACTCCTCTTACTAACAGACTATTAATTTTTTATACGTGTCTTAATCCTAATGAACTGCCCGTTTGACCCCTTCTTTTAACCCATAACACAACTATCTACCCCATAACCCAATACCGACACAATTTCCTCTAAAAGAATCCTAATTGAAACACCCAAGTTAACGAGAAATACTCCTAAACATACAAAGCTGCTTGGCTAATTAACTTTAAAATAGAAACAATTTCCCAAACTATACTGACTGGGCTTCTCATCAACATTTTTACATTGGCGATTGGCTTTGTGAGACTCCTTTCACCTTTAATTTCTTTTTTTCTATCTCATACTAATTTGAAATTGTTTCTATTTCAAAGTTTATTAGGCAAGCCACTTTGTATTTTTAGGAGCATTTCTCGTTAATTAGGATTACTTTTGGAGGAAATTGGGTGGGCATTGAATTATGTGGCAGATAGTTAGGTTATGGGTTAAAAAAGGGGGTCAAATGGGTTATCAATAAGATTAAGACACGTGTAAAAAATTAGGGCTCCGTTAGTGAGAGGGGTATATGTGTACCTATAATTGAACGAAAGAAGATTATGTGGACGCAAAGTATAACGGAGGACATATATGTACCATTTATTAAAGTTCAGGGGTAAATTCTTCTCTTTTCCCATAATTATAAAAAATAACTTCATTTATAAATGATATGAAATTCAATTATTATGTCTATCCTTCATAATTTTACCACGATAATAATAAGAACCATATTTTTTTTATAACATATATTTAGAAATATTGGATGAAAGAAAGAACAAATAAAGGTTACAATAATATATAGATTGTTTACTTTATGAATAATGTGCATGTGATAGATGGTGAACTCCTTAAAACTTTACAAAAGGGAAATGCAAAATCTTGAGGATTTGTGGAACATGAACAACATTCGAGATATGTTAAGACGTTGTAGACTTTATTCAGGGACGTTTTCTAATTAATGATTTAAAATTGAATAGACAATGGGTAAAGTTGAAAGATGGGGGTTTCGTACCGATGGTGTGATGGGCATTGGTACGAGTACAAGTGTTATTAAAGGGAAAGTTTATTACTATAATATGATGGAATGTAAATTTTGAAAGCCAAAACATATGGGCATTAGCTAATGTTTTTAGTTATTTGATTTCTTTTGTGTGCTTGTGTTTCTTTATTGAACTTGTATATTTGTTATAGTTGTGGAAATATATGTCATAGCGGCATTTGACTTATTGAGATGCTTCATCATCACCGTTGATGGACATTATATTGCGCACACACATTGACATAAGATTGAGTGTGGTTAAAGGTCTAACATGTGGAGAATGTTTGTGTTGAGATCGAGTTATGATTATAGTTTGGGCACAAGGAGATTGTCATTGCGAGTGATTGGTTATGATTATAAGTTGGACACGTGGAGAACGTATGTGTTGGGGATTAATTTATTTCATGATAGTGTATTGAGATCATTTGAACGATCACGTGGAGATCGTATGTGTCGGTATATGGACCTCTTGAGTCCTCCGTCGGTTACAAACTCTCAATGTATTTTCGAGGAATGTCATGTATATTTGGTTGAGAGATTACTGAGCATTTGAAGTTTATCATTACATAGTGTCACGTTGCATTGCATTGCATCGCATTTTATTACATCGTTCATTGTTTGAGTATGTGTCTTATTGATGTTGTACATTATGTGACATTTTGTTAACCCAATTGATGTAAACTTGAAAGATAAGTATAAGGTGGACTTTAAAAATTAAAGAATTATTTTCTTATATACTCATGTTACTACTTCTTAGTTGTTGGTCTATGAAATATATTGGGTATATGTAGTTTTGTACTTATACTACACATGTTGCAGTCTTTTGTGGTGAAGATTGTATTTTGGATTTTGAGCGCATTTCATGGATCTCGAGTCCGAGTTAGATTATCTTTGAGTTGTGGTGACCTGCTTGAATATTCTTCGGCCCAAACCTTCATCTATCTCTATTTTTTAAGTCGTTTTGGTATTCCGATAGGATATTTCTTATGTTTAGACTTTTAAAATAATTATAGACTTGTATTGATTTTAGAAACTCTTGTACTTATGACACTAAATCTTGGGGTGGTAATTTACGTTTTTACATTTAATACTTGTAAATGACTTAGTGTATGGATGTTAAATTTCGCTTATCTTTCAACCTTAATATTTAGTTGAATTGGTAAAAGTATTGAATTGGCTAACCAATCACTTGGGAACATAGGTGCCCCATCACAACTTGTGATTTTGGATTGTGACATCATTTTGGTCAAGAATAAAAAAGATCTTTTTACTTTCTAATTGCATATATCAAAATAATAATTTCTATCTACACATAATAGGAACGAAAAAGGGCATAACACCACAATTTTTCTCAAAATTTCACATTTTAAATGTCACGAACCAAATTCACATGTTGTGCTGGAACTTATGTTCCCAATCGAAAGGTTATTTGACCCCCTAGTTTTACCAATGCAAGTAAGTATTAAGGTCAAAGTAAACAACGAGTAGAATGTATCACACACTAATATGAGTCCTTCATAAATATAAAATGCGGAAAGCTAAAATTACACTCAAGAATTTTTGTCATAGGTCCAAGAGCTTCTAAAATGCGGTGCAATTCTGAAACTAAAATTGTAAGCCGAAACATAAGAAATATCTTAATACAAAATCAACAAAATAAATAGTAAAATAGAGTGATGTGTGGGCTGCGGAATAGCCAATATACTCACAACTACTCCAAGAGACTCAAGCTTGGACTCAAAAAGCTTCACAAGATGTGTTCGAATTTAGAATTGAATTTGCACCACAAATAGTGCAACAAATATAGTACGGCTACGAAACCACGTCTACCAAGTATATAGCATAAATCGACTATGGAAAAGTAGTGATGTTGGTTCATATATAAAATTATCATTATACTTATACAAGTTTAGATTATTCTTACATGTAAAGTTTTATTAAATAGGAATAATCAATGTCATGTAGTCTTCAATCATTAATAAAACACGTAATCAACAACAATGAAAGATATAATGAGATGTAAAGTAATATAACACCATGGAATGATATATCTCAGATTCCATGTACTCTATCAAACATATATAAATGGTACGCCTTGGAAATACATTCATCACCCATTGGGGAATCGCTAGATAAATATACAGACACAAACAATCTTATAATTACCCTAATAATGCAATAGGAAGAACAAGAGCCTCATGGATGTGTTTGATGTTGGTAACTTGATTAAAACATGATAAATGAATTTTTTATTTTAGTTTAAGGGGTTTTGAGGTTGAATGCCAAGGAACGAATTTGATTTCGGGAAATTGGTCATTTGAACAAGTGTGTTGCAGTTACATGTAGTGGAGTTTTGGTGTGTTGTTTGAGGGCTAAAACTTGTATATGTGACTCTCATACTTAGAACATCATGTTTAGAGATTAAATTTCTGGGTACGACTTCTTATATGCCACTCGAGCGGTCCTTGAGGAGAACCCCAAAATAGTCCCCCTAAAATTCATCAAATGTATGACCTACGATTGCAATCCACACGTTTTGGATTGATCTACACTACGTAGGTCTTGGGCGTTGATCAAACATGCAAATTTTGAGTCTATGGCCATTTCGACAAACCCAATCCATGGTCTCTGGATTGGTGGATCTGGTTTGGACATGCAAACATGAGGCAATCTCAACCAAGCCAAGGGTGGTTTGGTAAATTTCTCCCTTAGATAATTAAATACATGGATGTTTATTTTTATTGTTTTTAGGTATTTTCATAGTATTAAAGCATTTAAAAAGTATTTTGGATTTCATTATTCACTCTTCCAATGTAAAAACACTCTCTCTAAAAAGAGATCTCTCTAGAAACTCCATTGGAGCTCAAGGACAAAATCAAGCTAGAGATGGGTTTTCAAGGAGATTCTTCTTCAATTTTGATGGATTCTTATAATAGAATGTATGGTGATCGTTAATACTTGATGAATCTTCAATTGAAGGAGTTAATTAAAAATAAATTTCAATGCTTTTCAATAATCGGAATTCCTACTTTCTAATCTAAGCATCGAATCATTGTCAAAACATTTTCAAAAAAATTATATTGATGAACTAAGGTTTGATTGATAATTTTATGTTGATATTGCATTTAATTCCTTCAAGAACCCATGTCTTTCCCTAAACTCCTAAATTGATTGAAAGTTGGTTGATTATGGACGTATAATGAGTAGTATGTATTTATATGGAGTTATCTTATGGATTCATGTCATTAATTATGTATTATTGTGGTAAATTATGTATTTATGATTTGAGGATCATGACTTTGAAAGGGAAGTTATGAATGAGTTCATGTTGAATTGTTTGTGGTGTTAATGAAATTGGTCATGGAAATATGTCAATTGTCTTATGTATTATACTATCTTGAATATATGGATTGATATTTATTCTTACGGAAAAGGGCCTAAATTACCCTTGAAGTATTGAAAATGGTGTAAAATTATCATTCATCCACCTATTGGCTCCAAACTGCCCTTTTCATCTACCTATTGGCTCCAAAATACCCTTGTCATCCACCTTTGGGTTCAAAATTGACCTGTTCATTAATTGTTTTAAAATTATACACTTTAAATATTTTTAAAAATACTTGAGTTCAACTATTTATTATAAAATAATTTATTAATATAATTTATAAATCAACTCACTACCCATTCATTACTAACTAAACCCCACCAAATTAATAATCCAATTATAATATCAAAATCGTCATAAATACTACTAAAACACGATGAAATTATAGATTCATGAAAATTAGGTCCAAATTATTCGAGTCCGAATCAAAGCCCCAATTAAATTTAGGTTGAGCCGCTTATTTAGAAGAACACTTTCAGTAATATTCTCTTTCAAGATTGAATTAAAAACTTATGATTAGAGGTAAAGAAGTAATGCATCCTGAACACTTTTTTAAAATATAATTTTATAAATATTTATGATTTTTTTTTAAAAGACTTTAAAATATATTAGTTTTGAAAAGAAGTTACCTGTAAAGTACAACATCACATAATTGAGACCGTAAAATAATTAAGATTAAACATAGTCAGACTTTTAAAGTTTATCGGTAATGTTTATTTAGACAACTTGAATGTATAATATGTTTACGTTATAGATAGTTTTTTGCCTCAAAAAATTTTTAAAACACTCAATGGAAGTAGTTTTTTTTGTTTCATTAATAATGTTAACATGTTTTATTAATTCGGAGGGGTTAATTAAGTATGAGTGAGTCTTGTATTGATATATAAATTATATTAATAACTTCAATTATAACAAATAGTTGAGCGTTACGTATTTAAAATAATATTTAAATAGTTTAAATATAAAACCGTTAAATAAGTGGTCAATTTTGAACCAAAAGGTGGATTACAGGGGTATTTTGAACCCAATAGGTTGGTAGGAAGGGTATTTTGAAGCCAATTGGTGGATGAGGGTAATTTTGTATCATTTCCAATACTTTGAGGGTATTTTAGACCCTTTTCCGTTATTCTTATTGATATAGAATTTTGATATATATCTTGATGTGTGATATAGTTTTGGTGGAGGTTCTTATCTGTTTTCATTATGAATGTGTTTTCAATGAAGTTTAGGTGATTATGTCTTGAAGTGTAGGTACTTGTGATTCCAATGATAGAATTATTATCTTAAAGACAGGTGATGTTGTATTTTCAATATTAAGGGCTAGTGCACCTATCTACTCAACTCATGAATGTATCGTTGACTTAAGATCTAAATGATCGGATTTGGTAGCCCTATAGTTTTGTAGATTTGTGTCTTGCAATACGAATAAAGTTCTTAGTTTGGTAAACCAAATGTTAGTAGCCTCCCTATGAATAACTAATTAGGTATTTTAGACTATGTCTTGAATCAGTAAACCTAATGTTTGTGGACCTTCATGGTGAGTCTAAAACCCTAAATGAATGTATAACCTTGAGTGCTAGACCTAATGGTGGTGGCCCCTTCTTGTGTGAAATAATGCATCTAGGAGCGGTAAACCTTAAGGTGGCGGCCCTTCCTAAGGAGTATCAATAAGCTATCCTCTTTACCTTGAATCGGTAGACCTAACACTACTAGAAAACAACTAAAACCAACGTATGATGTCACTCGAAAGAGCGACGTCATTTGTCACACTGTTTGTCACTTTTTAATAAAAATAATTAATTTTCAAATTATTTTACAAAAAGTGACGGACGGTATCTGTTAGTCCGTCACTTTTTGTGTGTGCAGATTTTAGTGCCAAATATATAAATAATTAATAATTATTTATTTAATATAAATGGTGACCCTTTCATCACTTCATTTAAAAATAATTCTATATACAAATTAAAAGTTAACGACGCAGTCTTTCACTTTTAATTTATATTATTATTTTTTTAATCATAGCGACGCTCGGCATTTTTACATAAGTCCCTTCTTGTAAAAATATATGGTCAACTATTTTAAGAAAGTGACGGAGTCTCCAAGTCTATCACTTTTTTATCAAAATGTTGGTCAACTATGTTTAAAGAAACTGATAGACTTAGGGATGCTTTCCGTCGCTTTTTATTAAATATCTGAAAGACAGATTGGATTCTTCTTATTTTCCCCTCTCTCTAAACCCTTGTTATCGCCCTTTTCTCTATCGATCTTGGACATCACCCTCGCTGCCCTTCCCTATTGTTGTCTCCTTGTCGTGTTGTTGTAGTGTGTCCTTTCCTCATAAACAGTCGCCGGTCGCCATCGCTGGTCGTGAGTTGTAACTCCTGCATCTCCTAATTATTTTATTTGTCAATTCTAGTTATTATAATTGATTGTTTGTTAGTAGATTATTGTTTTTGTTTGTTGGGGTGATTTGTTTTCTTCCATTGTTCCTTTGCTTTGCTTTCTTGTTCGTTCGGTCTACGCGCTGGTCACCCACCTGTCTCGTCGCGTTCGCGCCTGTCGCCTTCCTTTTTCTCCCCCTGCCTAGGTTCGCCGGCTCCCGCGCCGCCCCCTCTGGTCACTACGGACCGTGATGGACTTCGTCGTCCCTACTTTGAATTTCTCCTACGGCTCTCCTCTACCCTCCCACGACAGGTAGGACGAACCGTCTAGGCACAACCTGTCCGTCGAGGTCTTCGTTCCCAAACACTTCAACTCTGACATCTGGAATACTGGGATCAAACTCTCTCAACTTCACGACGGAACCGCAGCACAGACTGTCGTATATACGAGGCCCGTACAAACCTCGTTACTGATTTAAATCTCTGAACTTTGTGATGGACCTACTGGACGGACCCGTCCGCAGCTACGACGGGCGTCACAGCTGCGTAACGCCCGAACTTGGTCAGACATCCGCTAAAAGTTTTAAAGGGGTGTTTTCGGACTAATTCAGGTTATAAGTAGAAATTAGTGGGTAAGTTTACTGAGTTATTTACTGGGTTTAAAGGAGGTACTTTATATAAATAGGGGGTTTACTTTTTAATCATATTTTTTTTGATTATATGATAATTAGGGTAAAGAAAAGAATCTTCACAAGAAAAATAAAAGGAACAGAAGGAGAAACGAGCGAAGCGAGAGAGAGAGAACGGGAGGACAGCAAGGCATTGGAGAGGTAGCTTGCTTAAGCACGATTCTTCGTGGAGGTAGGTTATGTTTATTTCCTATTTGAATAGATAAACCTCATAAATCAGCCGATTGATATGTATTGGGTGGGTATTGTAAAGTCTTCCATATGCTTGATTTTTGTGTTTTGTATGTTGTGTTTGTTGAATTGTGGTGGATTCGAATAATGAGACTGTTGAATCTTCAATCCTTAATCCTCTCTATAAGATGACGCCTTGATATAAAGGCGATTGATGAAATAAAATAATGAGTAATAATTGGATCGTAGGTGTCCGTTCCGACACGTAGTATTAGGGGATCGTATTGTCACGTTCCGGACACGTGATAGGGGGATCGGAGTGTGCCCACGTTCCGACACCGGTAATATTGGATCGGAATGGTACGTTCCGACACGTAATATTGGATCGGAGTGTCACGTTTCGATACGGTAGATTAAGGGGATCGGAGTGTCAACGTTCCTACACGATAATACTTACAGAGAATGAACGTGAATTAATTCAATTTACCTCAAATTCTCAGAATCTTATTCCTAATGGTATGGTGTGGAGGTTAATATCCTCATGGTGTGCTTGGTGTGTTGCCAATGGTTATGTACTTGTTTATTGTATTTCTACCCTGCTAAGTATTAGGGTTGATTTTTGTATTTAATTATTCATTATATAGTTGCTTTTCTATTTTTGAGTTAGCCGAGATACCTACTCAGTACGTGTTCCTTGTCCTTACCCCCTATTTGTAATTTTCTTCTTTGTATGGTGTTGAGTGCAGCAAGCGTGCCATCGAGTTCGACTCGTCCTCTCAGATCTACCAGTTTCCCGCCATATCAGTTTTCCGGGTGGCAGCTATTAAGTGCTACTCGAACTGATTCTCTCCTTCACGTCTTGATGTCTTCAAGTTCGGACATGACCACCCCTTTACTTATTTTAGCTTCTGAATACTCTTAGATTTGAAATTTGAGGATAATGTTTTTGGTGATGTGAATGACTTCCGATTTTGGGAATAATAAATTTCAACTTTAGAAGCTTATTTTAAATTGTTTCTTATATCTTTGGATCTTCCGCCTTGTATATATTTTTTTTTTACTATCCATAATTGATAACTGGTAAAGTGGGTTTAGAATTTGTTGTGTTCGCTCACCTACTAGTAACATGAAGTGTGGGTGCCACTCGCGGCTCATTTTGGGTCGTGACAAAAACTTGGTATCTAAGAATAAAGAAAAAAGCAAGGAGGTGGAGGAAACTCTCTTTCTTTTCGTTGTCCTCATCGAAACAAGAACGTCCCTAGTTGAGTCTTGAGGAACGTAGGGGGACGCCTTACTTTTTCTTTAAGAGGCTATAGAGGACGTTAGGAAAACTCCATTCGTTCCTTCTTTCGTGCTATTACTTGGATCCAATTTTTTATCTAGGTGATACTAGTGGTATCTGACACTCTCACTGCATCTATTTGCAGATGTTTAGAACTAGATCAACAACTGTGGCCAACACAAACACCGACAGGCAGGGTGTTATGAGCCAATCATTGGGGCTGGAGCTCGAGGAGGAGCAGGCAAGAGGCCCGTGGTAGAGGTCGCATGACAGGACGTCCTCTTGGGTAGAGGACAAACAACCTAGTCCAAAGCCAGTAATAAGGCGGTGACTCCTTTACCCGACTGTGAGGTAGTAGAGAGGGTGATGAAGGGAAAACGAGCAGGTGCGCAACATGATGAATTTACCACATCCCCAACCTCACCCCAGAGTGATTTATCAGGTTTTTACTTATCTTAGCGGGCCTATCTGATCACGCCAGACCCTCCAGTTTTTTTCTGTACCAGCACCTCGGGTTCCCGGAGTACAACATGAGGGCTGCTTGACTCCCCTCATGGATCCTCATTTGGAAGTAGGCACTTTCCTCGATGACTACAGGGTCTATACTGACGCGTGATAAGCATGAACTTTTCACTAAATTCTTTAGTTGAAACCTCCCTGTCTTCAAGGGTGCTTAATCTGAGGATGCCTATGATTTTCTCTGGGTTGATTGTCATAGCTGCTACAGAGGAAGTGGACATAGTAGAACGATGCGGGTTTGAGTGTGTGACCCTATCAGTTGCAGGGAATGCCAAAATGTGTGGCGGTCCGTATGTTTGAGTGTCAACCCAGCACAAAGACCACCCTATGCTGGGCTCATTTTCTAGCTTATTTAGGGAGAAGTATATACCCTCGACTTTTGAGGGACAAGAGGAGAGATGAGTCCTAAGCCTAGAGCCAGGCAGGATGTCTGTTGCTTGCTTATTAGGCCCAAAATTTCTTTGCACTATCAGGTATTCCATCCACTCAGACCTTTGCCTTCAGTCCACAAGAGCGAAGTCGCGCTTCGTGAAATGATTGAGGTCAGATTGCAGATGCCAGGCCTTAATAGGTAGCTACTGCAGCACAATCCTTTCATGACGTGGTTGCATTTTTGTGATAGATAGAGGGTTGTTCAGCCAGACGACTTCCGTCCCCACAACGTCGACAATTTAAAAGTTTCGAGGGAGGTGAGTTTAGTTGTTCCTTCCTCCGAGAGGGCAGAGTTCGGTTTACCTAGACCGACCTATTGATCTTCATTGGCGTCTGCATTTGGGGGTCCATCGCAGACCAGGTCACATCTCCTGATTTTGGAGGTTATCCCCAAAGACTTTGTCATTCTCCTGAGACTATGCTTGACTCTAGAATTGTATGGAAAGTGGAGAGACGGCATATATGGAGATAATTGTCCAAAACAGAGTTACCAGACCCAATAGTTAGAGGTGAGGTGGTCATGAGAGAGGCTACCAGTCTGGAGGACGTGGTGGTCACAAATCAGCTAGGGGTGGCGGCAAGCTGTAGCTACTGTAGCGCAACACGGTGGGTCAACGGGCGAGACAGGTGATTAGGGCCCTTGTTATGCTTTCCCCGAGGTCTGAAGCAGATACATCTGATGTTTTTATCAAAGGTATTCTTTTCGGTTCTGTGATTGCATGGATTCTGTAGTATTTGATCCGTATTCCACATTTTGTGGGGGATATGTATCTCCTCATTGCTACTGTATGATTTATATTGTGATTTGCTTACATGCCTATTCGTGTCTCACTATGTGTGGTGAGTCTGTGATGGTTGAGACGGTGTAAAGGTCTTGTTTTTTGTGACTTTTGTGGGTATCAATACTCATGTAGATTTGATTATTCTAGAATGGTTGATTTTGATGTGATTTCTGGGTATGAACTTGGCTTTCTCGCAAATTTTTGCAATCTTAGATTGTAATGCAAAACTGTGACATTTGGCCAAGCCGGGAACAGGCTCTAGTGTGTGGAGGGTGAAACAAATCTTCGAAGTCTCACCCATTGAAAAGGGGTGATGCGGTTTGGTAGCTAGTAAGCTTGTCCGAGGAAATTGGTCCATTTGAAGTTCTGAAGCACGCTATTGGAGGTGGCCTTTATGAATTGGCATTGCCTCCAGGAATCTCAGGTGCACCATATTGTATGTTGTCTAATGCTGAAAAAATACCATGGTGATGGAAACTACATTATTTCGTTGGTATTAGCTCTTCTTGATGAGAATATCTCGTATGGGAGAGCCTGTTGCTAGTCTGGATAGAGAAGGTGGCTCAAGTTGAGATCAAAGGAGATTGGCATCAATCCAAGGTTTCCATGGAATAATCGTCCGTTGAAAGAGTCCCACTTGGAGAATGAGGTTGATATGCAGGAAAGATATCCAAATCTTTTTACAGATTCATGTACTCTTTCTCGCCCTTTGCTTTTTCTCTTCCTGGATCGTTCGGGAACGAACGAGGGGTTTAATTGGTATCTATCGTAACACCTAGTTTAGTCCGGTCGAGCAGTAGAATTAATTTGATAAAAACTTACTGGGTCGACGATCAACGGCAACGAAACCGTCATGGTGACACGGACCGTGATGTACTCCGTCATCCCATACTTGTGGAATTTGGTCCCTACTGTCTCCTCATTTACCCCTCGACGACAGGTAGGAACGAACCGTCATAGGCCCAAACGTCCGTGGGGTCTTCGTTCCAAACACTTCATCTAAAATCTGGATAGGGGATCACTCTCTGAACTGCACTACGGAACCGCAGCAATGGACCTCGTCGTAGATACGAGACCTCACAAACCCTCGTTTACTGAATTTAACTCTCTGAACTTTGTGATGGACCGTCGCAGATACGACGGTCCGCCCAAGCTGCGTAACCCGACTTTTCAACTTCGCTAAAAGTTTTTTTAAAGGGGTGTTTCATCCTATTCATTATTATCAGTATGAAATTTAGTGGGGTAAGTGTAATGAGTTATTTTACTTGGGGTTACAGGGGAACTTTGATATAAAAAATTGTGGTTACTTTTATTATCTTTATAATAGATTATATGATAAGTAGGGTAAAAGAAAAGAATCTGGCACAGAAAAATAAAAATAACAATAATCGTGAACGTTCAAGTGAGAGAGAGAAGAACGAGTAGGAAAGCAAAGGCCTTGGAGAGGTAAGCTTGTCTTGCTCACGATTCTCTGGTGGAGGTAGGTTATGGTTTATTTCTATGATATATAAACTCTAACTAAGCGATTGATTATGTATTGGGTGTATTCGTAAAGTCTTTCCTATTCCTCTATTCTTTATTTTTGTGTTGTATGTTTGTGAGTGTGAAATTGTGGTGATTAGAATAAGAGACCGGTTGAATCGTCAAGCTGTAAATCCTCTCTATTTAAGGATGACCCGTGACATAAAAGAAAGACTGATTAAATAAAGAATGAGGTAAATTGTCGGAGTGGCATTTTCCGACATGTAGTAATTATGGGATCGGAGTGTCACGTTCCGACACAGTAATATTTGGAAATCGGAGTGTCACGTTTTCCGACACGGTAATATGGATGGGAGTGGTCACGTTCCAACACAGTAGTAGTAAGGGGATCGGGTGGCCCGTTCTGACAAGAGTATTGTATCGGAGTGTCAACGTTCGACACGAGAATAATAAAGAAGAATGAACCTTGAATTAAATGTCATATACTCAAATCTAAGAATCTATTTCCAAATGAGTTATGGTGTTGAGGTTTAATTGGTCCTCATAGGTGTGCTTGGTGGTTGCCAATGTTCTTGTACTGTTGATTGCTACCTGCTAATTATTTATGGTTGGTTTAATATTATATTCAGTATATATTGCTTTCTATTTTGAGTTGGCCGATGATACCTACTCAGTACGTGGTTCCTTGTACTGCCACTACTTGTAATTTTCTTCATTGTTATGGTGTGGAGTCCAGCAAGCATTCCATCGCTTCGAGTCGTCCCAGATCTATCCTAGCCATTTTCCCAGCCATATCGATTTTCGGGTGAGCTATTATTTCCTAGCTTCGGACTGGATTCCTCTCCTCAACGTAATTGATTCTTGAAGTTCAAAAGCATAATATAGGGAGATCTTAACGACATGGACCCACCCCTTGACTTATTTTAGCTTCTAATCCTCTTATATTTAGAAATATAGATAGTGTTCTGATTGATGACTTCCAGATTTTGGGAAATACATAAGTGTTAACTTTAGAAGCTTATTTACATTGGTTTGGCTTAGTATCTTTTTGGATCTTCCGCTTGTATATTTTGTTTTTACTATCCATAAATTGACATACTGGTAAATGTTGGGGTTTAGATTTGTTGGTTCGCTCACCTATGAGAATGAGTGTGGTGCCACTCGCGGGTTCTTTTTCTATTCTCCCCTCTTGTGGGTTCGGTAACAAGAGAAATTGACGAATTTTTGATTTTGGAGTGGTAGTAAAGAATTAAGATTTTTTTTTTTTATTTTTACGGACAACTTGACGGCTAATGTTTATTTGAGGTTGAATTGATATTTTTGGATTTGATTTATTTTTAGGTAGTAAAGTGTTTCGAAGTTAGAAATTAGTAATTCATGAAGTGTTATGAGTAGATGACAATTGTTTGAATGTCATGAACTTGACATTAGAACTTGAACTTGATATTAGAACTTGAACTTCACTCAAAATTTGAACTTTAACTTAAAACATGAAATTGAAATTAGAACTTGAACTTGAACTTAGAACTTGAACTTAGAATTTGAAGTTGAACTTAGACTTGAACTTGAAATTAGAACTTGAACTTAGAACTTAAAACTTGAACTTGAACTTAGAATTTGAACTTAAAATTTGACCTTGAACTTGAAATTAAAACTTGGATTAGATGTTTATATTTAACTAATTTTTGAACTTTTTGTGCTAGACAACTAAGGAAGCTCAACATCTAAAAAAGTTTATAGAAACTATATTGCTTCGTTCATCAATGCAGAAAATAAGGTTAGTGCTTCTAAATTTCTAAAGATCAAGTAAAATTGTTTTCAATAATGTTTTTGTGTGCATCTACTATTGATACTTAACTTTAATTTTGTGATAATTTTTTGGGGTCCATCGAGTGTTTGTTAAGCATAAGTACCAATACTAGTTGATCCTACTGATGTCAAAATTTATTTCTTTGCAAGATCAATTTGTGTTCATGTAGTGTTAATAATTATCTTTAAATTTAGAAATAATAAATTTGTTAAGCATAAATAACAACATCTGTTGATCGTATTGATGACAAAATTCATTTTCTTGCAAGATGTATTTGTGTCCATGTAGTATTGTAACTTAGCTTTAAAAAGTCAAACTAAACTAGTTAAAGTTTAAAAAGATGTTAAGTTTTTTAAATAAATTAAAATAAATAACATTGTTTAGTTGGTGGATTTAGTTGTTGGTATTAAGTCAAAACTAAACTAGTTAAAATTTTTAAGTTGTGTAAATAAATAATGTGTTTTAGTTGATGGATCCAGTTGTTTTATTAAGTCAAAACTAAACTACTGAAGTCTTAAGTTTCTTAAATAAGTTAGTATAAATAATGTGATTTAGTTGGTGGTTTTACGACGTTGTTTGGAACTGAAGTTCCTCCAACTTCAGATTTTAGAAGGTTAACACAAATTAGGTTGTTATCAACTAGTTAAAATAAATGATTTGGTTTAGTTGACAGATTTAGTTTCTGGAATAAAGTGAAAACTAAACTATTTAAAATTGTTAAGTTGTCTAAACAAGTTCAAATAAATAATGTTGTTTAGTTGGTGGATTCAGTTGTTGTATGATGTCAAAACTAAACTAGTTAAAGTTATTAAGGTGTGCAAATAAGTTAATATAAATAGTCTGATTAGTTGTTGCATTAAGTCAAAACTAAACTAGTTAAACTTGTTAATTTGCGTAAATAAGTTATAATGAATAGTGTGGTTTAGTTGGATGATTTAGTTGTTGAAATTAAGCAAATATTAAGCTAGTTAAAGTTAAAAAGTTGTTTAAATAAGTTAAAATTAATAATGTGATATAGTTGGTGGAATAAGTTTTTGGAATTAAGTCAAAACTAATTAAAAATCTATATTTTTGTATATGGATCATCATTTGTGGATGTATAATATGCATTGTGAAACTGGTGTTTGTTTGAAACCGGAATTTATTGATGGTGTTATAAATTTTATCGAACATATAATGACACTTGACATTTTCAAGAATAATGGGTTGGTTAGGTGTCCTTGTATTGCATGTAATTGCTTACAACCTTTCCTAGATTGAGTTATGGTTCATTTTTAACGTAGTGGATTTAAGCCTAGATATTTTGTATGGATTGATTACAGAGAAAGTGATTGATTGGATGATATGTTTTATATTTTTATTCATGTGGATGTATATAATATGGTTGCATCAGATTGTGAAATTAGGGTTGAAAAAGTCAAATTGAACATTATAGGGTTGAACATGATAGGGTTCAAGCAAGACGCTTCTATGATCAATTAGAAGAGTCTAGTCGTCTACTATGTGATGTGAGTCAGCATTCTGCCTCGTTAGTTGTGGTTAGATTAATAAATACTAAATTAGATTAGAATGTTCCTAATGCGTCTATGCAATAAATGGTTGATATTTTTGGTGAACAAGTTAATATGAAGTTTACCATACCAAAGAACATCTATCAGGCAAAGTATTTGATGTCCAAGTTAGGATTGACATGCAATAGAATTCATTGTAGTGTAATTGGTTGCATGTTGTATTAAAATATTGATAGTGAATTAGAAAATTCTTAGTATGGTGGACATGCTCGTTATGAGAGGACTCCAATTGGAAAGATGGTTCCAATTCAGGCGTTGCATTCTGTACCATTTCTTTCCTAGGTTAAATAGGTTGTATGCATACACGTGGTCTGACCCACATATGAGATATGAACTTTAATATAGAAGGCCACCGGGTTTCTTCTCTCATCCATCCAATGGTGAAGCATAGAAACATTTTGATAAATGTATATCTTAATTTTGCTAGTGAACCAAGAAATGTTAGATCAAGGTGGTGTTCAGATGACTTTAAACCATTCTATAATGTTGCTTCGCCTAATTCATGCTAGCCATTATTTCTTACTCCGTATAACCTTCCTCCTGAAATATGCATGACCAGTCCCTATATCTTTATAAGTTGTGTTACTCCAGGTTCCCGTGATCCTAAAAGTTTAACTGATGTCTAACTAAAAGCATTGATAGATGAGCTCAAACAAGTGTGGTTTGAAGGCATTTTGACTCATGATATATTAAATAAGTAAAATTTTGATATGCGTGCTTCTTTAATGTGAACTATTAATAATTTTCTTGTATATTGGATGTTGTATGGTTGGATGATATCTTGAAAGCTATCATGTCCATATTGTATGGAAAGTAGTAAGGAATTCACTTTAAAGCATGACAGAAAAAATAGATGGTTTGATTGTCATCGCCAATTCTTGCCAACGGACCATGAGTTTACAAAGATGAAAAATGTGTTTATGAAAAATAAGGTTGAAAGTGATCCCACCTCAATTACTCAAAGGGCATCAATTTTGGGAGAGAATTTCTCAATTTCCTAAAGTTATAGAAGCTTCACCTCCTAGATTTCCTTGATATGGTGTTGAACATAATTTGACCAAACAAAGCATATTTTGGGAGTTTCAATATTGGAAGGATAATCTTCTGCGACATAATCCTTATGTGTTGCACATTGAATTTTTGTTTTAATAATTTATTTAACACAATGATGAATGTTAAGGGTAAGACAAGACAATCCAAAAAAGAATGGACTTAAAGAAATATCGTACGAGAAAAGAGTTATGACCTTACGAATTAACTAAAGGATATACAACTATGTTTGTATGCAATAACTAAGAATTTAATTATATATTTATGTTATACTAAATTATATGACCTTACGAATTAACTAAAGGATATACAACTATGTTTGTATGCAATAACTAAGAATTTAATTATATATTTATGTTATACTAAATTATATGACATCAAATAACAATCATGTCGATTTACGATGAGTACTCAAGTGTTCAACATTTGCAATTAGTGAATGAAATAGAGCTTGCACTGGAATCTGAAGAAATAACAAAAATAAGTATTGTGTCAATGTGTAATGACCCTAAAAATGAACTACTGAAACTAGAACTTAACATGTGTTCATTTATGTTCGTCTTGAGTTTGGTTGGTGTATTGTGTTGTCCTAAATCTTGGTTTCTATTATCAATAATTTCCACAAAATCAAATCCATTCAAATATATATGAAAATAGTACAAAAACTCCTCATCGTTAAATACAATATATCAAGTTTACGTGTAGCCCCAATTCAAATTCAATTACCGATATTTTTCTGCACATTCAAAATAAAACTATATGTCTGTGACATAAATAATGTATTTAAGATACTTAAAATCACACTAAGCGTTGTAAATACCATCTCAAAGATAGGTTTTTGATAGGTTTTGTAACTTAACAAGCTTGATCTTGAGCTTGGTCTCCAACGGAATTCAAGAGAGAATCTTATTTGGGAGGGAAGGGTTTAATTTGATGAATGAATTCTAATTTGGGGTTTCAATATTTTAATTAACTTAAAATACTCAAAAATTGGTAAAATAACCATGCACCATTCAGTTAGAACGTGGACTGACTTTACCAATTCACCCCCATGTTGGACGACACATTGCAGAAACTGCAGGTCCCATTTGACGGCCACCATTGACGGGACATCAACTAGATGACCAGCCATCCTGTTGTTGTGTCATTTTGGTCAGAGAATCCTTCATTTGGGGGATAATCTCCCACAACAGTGTATATCCACTCCACATTTTGACGGATAGTCAATTGGTATAAGGGGCGTTAACCTAGGGCGTCAATTGTTCTTTTTTGGCAGCCTCTTGGCAAACGTTTGGGTCCTCTTCAAGGACCCTTAGGGTGGTCCTGGGGGAGTCGTACCCGGATGTTTTGAATATAATCTTAACCATCTAGATACTGGGGTCCCCTCCTATCATTTTAGACTCTAAACAACACCTCAAAACAAGACAAACATACAAAGACACATTAGCACAACAAAACACTAGTTTCCAGATGTCTTGGTCGTCCCTTGACGTTAAACCTCAAACCTTTTCAAACTACTGTTTCACACCTTATAACCAAGTTATTAAATATTAAAACTCATGTGAGACTCTAGTTCATCCTTTTTCATTTTGAGGGTCCTAACATGCCAATGAACATCTTCATTATCCCATAACTATGTGCCCACATAGGATATATATTACCTAGTGAATTCTACCAAATATACGATATTTCCTAGTCAACCTTAGTCAAGTGGACCACCTCTTTACTGTGTGGGATCATATGACACTGGATTCCATGATCTAACTCTCATGGTCTATGTCGGTTAAACATTTATTCTCATCATGTGAGATATGCATTATGATTTCTTAAGAATTTCTATGACGTGTGGATGGTAGTATGGGATGTCATTCATGCATTGTACAAGCAGGTTTTACTAGAGTAATAGTGAGTTCTCTAAGTCTTAATTTCTAATGTACAGAAGTCCTCTAAATAATGTAACCGAAGAGTGTTGGCTCTTAAATTCTTAAGGTGATATGCATGCTATACTTAGGTTATATTATGTGGTGCCTTAGTGTGGATGGTAGTGGTATGGGACACTATCCATGCATTGCACAAGGTATAGCATGAGGGTTACTTGAGGTGAAGGCCTAATGTGAAGGTAATGGTTTACATGTTAATATTTTCTAGATGTGATGTTATGACTTGTATGATTATTATACTTGCAATGTATGGCTCTTATGCTAATGTTGATGATATTTCTAATAGTGGCATAAGGTATGGTTCCTAACCAAAAATGTCTCTTTCAAAGCATGTTTTTACATAGTCATCATACTTAGTACATTTTTGTGTGCTAACCCACAATTCTGTCTCTTTACTACAAGGGTAGGTTCCGGTAAGTGATTACTTCTATCCAAATTGAAGTGCTTGGGTTGAGATTTTCTCCAAGACTTGGTATGTCCTCGTGGATTTGAGGAGAAGCACTTTTATGTTTACTTTCATTCATGTAATAGACAATTCTAGACTTTTCAATTGTAAAGGGTTATGTCCCTACTTTAGTTTCAAGTACATTGATTAGATGGTCATGTGGGACTTAGATTTCCGTTGCGTCTTTGAAATATTTTAATGAAGTATTTTTGAAGTTTTGATTTAAATGAGTTTTAATTCCATATTATTTTCCGTTTATCGAATGTTATGAATGCTATAAATATTATTTGAGACCCTTTGGGGTCAAGTACGCCATGTCTCTTCCGGGCGTAGGCCTGGGTCGTGATAGTTCAAAGACATTTATTCTAGAGTTTAATAGATTGTTTGAGACAAATGAATATTAAAGACTTTCACTTGCTTTATGAAAAAATTCTATTGTATGCTTAAAAGGTTTGAATTTTCCCTACTTTTGTATTATCTTATGTTATTATATGCTAACGACTTGTATTTGGGGTCAAGTACGCCATGTTATACCTAGGGTACACCTTGGGTCATGACAGAGACCTAATCTGATACAAATATAATGTCAAGAGAGGCGTGAATTAAAAATTGCTTAAGAAGTCCACTTCGTGTGTAGGATAGTCTACTCACCTGCAAATTAGTATAACAATGTAAGATAAAAGTGATTGTTGCGAGTCATAAACACACATAGTTCAATACTTGTTCAAAAGATTGATGTGGTGTTTACTTTTAGTCTCCTTGGGTTACAGTGGTTTCCACAAGAGTTTGTTGAGAACTTGGGTCGTAAAAATTATTACAACTAAGATTTCTATGCGATATGCAAATAAGATGTTCTTCTTTGACACAACCTCTATTTGTAGCCTACACTCAATTTTTCTTTCTTCTTGCTTGTTTCAATTGTATACGCACGAGAATACAATTATGTTATGAAATACAATAAAAGATAAGACCACAAGTTCAAGTGAAGTGTGTATAACTCAACTAAGGCTATGGGAGATTTATATAGTGTTTAAAGACTACTCTTTTTATGGAATAACCCAAGGGTATTTCAAATCAAGGATCTTGGTTGAGTCTTTGATTTCAGTGCATTAATTTATGTCCATAATAGATATGTGCATAAGCAAACTGATTCCTTCTTTCTTTGGTGATCTTCTTGTAATCTTGATTCTTTTCCTTCTCATGAAGATCTTCGTGTGATCTTTGATACTTGGATGATTTTATTTCCTATCTTCCAGATCCTAGATAGACACTAGGATTTTGGTGACCTTGATTATGTATCCCTTGTATGGTGGCTTTCTTTTCTAGTGTTGTTTTAGTATGTGCAGATTGATTACTTTCTTACTGGTAGTACTTTGACGTCCTTTATTTTTGAATTAATTTCCTGTGATTTATCAACATGGAATAAATATTTCCTTTTCAAAAAGTAATTGAATATATGAGGCTATCAGGGTGGAGCATGTAGTTCAAACAATTAGAGCATTACTTGGGTTTTTCCATATTTTGAAATTAAAATAGACAACAGTATTATTGCTAATTCTAAACTTTTAATAATGAAATCATAAGAAGGCTTTTTTATATACTGAGTTTTCTCTTTCTTAAGTGACTCGGCAAATGGAACTACAAGTCTAGAAATGGGGGCAGAAAATAGAATAAAAAAAAGATCTATTTGTGGAGAATCAATCCCACAACTTGTGAGGGTACCACAACTTCAGCACCCAGTTACTCATAAACGAGTCACATAGAATAATTATTTACTAGGTGCTTAATAACTAATTATATATATGTCGTAGTATTTTTATATGCCTATATACGTTTCGCATTGGGGTCAATGGGTACTCAAGAACTCACAAGCTCTATGTAGATCGGCCCCTGACCGGAATAGCATGATAAAATTCTTCTACAACAATATTCCATCACTTGTAATGATAATATTGTATTTCTATAAGATATTGAGAAAAATGTTCTACAGGTTTACCATGACCATGTACTGTTAGGATATACTATTAACCACGCGTTTTGATGTCTATAATATTGAACTTGTGTTATATCATTATTCAATTATTTCATTCAATAAAGTGTTACATGAATCGATCAAGTGTCATATATGTGTCCTTAACTTACTATAGTGATGTTTTTGGTTAATTAGTTTATAGTTTATACAACAGAAGATTAAATCATCAGTTTTATTAAGTTAAAAATTTTATGTTCACAATCGTAGATGAAATTTGGAAAAAATCATCAGGAAGATTTGTATCACGAGATTAAAAGTAATTTATCTTTCTTTGAGAATGACCAAGTTCAAACTTCTCGGGCTAGTGCATTACGGTATGTGATTGAACCAGGACCAAAGCAGATAAGTTTGTTTAGACTGAGTGATGAAAACATCTGCTCTAAACTAATTAAATGTACTTATATCTTAATCTTGATATAAACGGATGATCTGTATATATTCATTATCATTTTGATTTATTAAAATTTTGAGATTTGATGATGGGGTCAATATGCAATGGTAGATTGGATGAAAATAATATATTGGTGAATAATTAGTGTAGTTGATCGAATTCATGTCTCAGTATAAGATATTGGATGATAACACGTTTCATGAGAAGCTTGTAAGGTTTTCATTTGTAAATCCGGGCCGGTAGATTTTATGAATCTTGCACACAATAAGTCAGTATTGCTCTAATAGTTAATCATTGAATTAAATTCATCAGTAATTTAAAATTTATTGATTAGTCTGCGGTCATCTTAACATGGGAATCAAATCATGTTTATTGGTGACTTTCGAATAAAAATAGAGGAGTTTCATTACGAATTGTTAGTGGCATGATTTGTAATTTAATAGCTACGGAATATTTTAAATTAATATTTTGAATTATTTCCATAATAGGAAGCCTCGTAATAAATTATGTGGTCCTCCAGTACCCAATTTAACTTAGCACTCAGAATCCTATTTTCAGTAGAAGATGGAAAAGTAGCGATTTCTTTTTTCCTTGTGAAGGATAAACGTTGTGTTTTCAAAGTTTCTTCACGAAAAAGAATTTCTTTCTTCTCCTTTAGGACTAGGAAGACATCTCTATAAATAAGGATTCTTACTAACTTAGATTGTTTGAGTATTCAATATTCAATACTTGCCCACCCCAGTATTGAGAGAGTTTCATTGTTGATTGGGCATCACTGAGAAGACTATAGAGCTGCGTTGGAAATTTACGTCAAGATATATGCACACAAGCTTCAAAGAGCATCCTAAGTTAATTTTCAGCATACTTTGTATGTGATGAATATTTGGTTTGTTGTTTTATTCATGCAGATGTATGATTTCTGGAATCTTCCCGCTGTGATCTGCTATTTTTCCCAATGCATCAAGGCCATACTTGCATCTTATACATAACTACAATAATGCATATGTTAAATTATATGTAATGATTCGTGATTGTAAAATTTTGTTTTATCACGAAAAAGGACAAACGAAAAAAAAATTGATTTTATGTGTGTTTTTTGTTCAATGCTACGGTCACTATTACTTATTAAAATTGATTTGGTAGATTTGATAATATTTTCATATTTTCATGCACGGTGGTTGCTGGATGGATATTTTTTTAGAGAAATTGATAGCTGCATGTCAATTTTTTTATGTCTTTTGTGGCACAATGTTACAATTTTTATATTCATTTCTATGTGGCTGCTTGTTTTTTTTTTTGATATATTAAAAAAAAATTACGGAAGATTTGGGTGTAAATTAATTTTTTTGGCCTCACGTGATTGGATATAAATTGTCAGAAATACTTTCAATTTTTTTTATCGTGGTAGCTGCTGGTTGTTTGTAATCACATGTGTTTGGGTGTAATCTTTTTCTTCGTAAAAAGACTTACCACTTGTGATTTTTTTTTATAAAATTATTTTGACTTATTAATTTGTAATTAATGATCCATGTTTCATGGAAGAGTTTGAACCACCTTTGAAATTTTTTTTTTGCAACAGTAACTTAAAATTAAAAAAAAGGATTTACTGTAAAAGTTTAGAAAATATGATAAGCTGAATTTTTTGTTGTTTTCATAGTTTCTCTCTAGAAATTTGTTGGTATAAAATTTTCCAAGAAAATAAAATAGTGATGAGTAATTTTTTTTAAAAAAATTACCAAGATTAAATAGTAATGAAGTATTAGTTTATGTGTTGGTTTAGACCTTCCTCCCCATCGGATGAATTTAATACAAGGTCATTACGTATTTTAATCGCTAGTTTGATAATTTGTATTAACTCTCCTAAACTGAGTAATATATGATGTAGATTAATTAAACTAGAGGATTTTTCAATTGACCTGAAGGTAACAGTAGACTCTCCAACTTGATTAGGTCTGTATAAATTTAATGGATTGAATATCGTCATATATATATATATATCATTTATGAATAGTTCTCCAATCGCACCCGATGGCTATTTAAGAGGCTTTGCATGTATATTATATCATGATTTTGAATGTAAATATTCAATGTTTATATGACTATGTTATTGATCTATTTAACCTATTTCTTTAACTCTCAGATTCAAACTGTCCTCCTTTTAATCCCATTAGTAAATTTTTGGGTCAAAACACACTACAGGGTTCTACAACATGTTGACTGGAGGAGAAATCTTGACATTTTGTTTAACTGCTGAGAATATTAGTTTGTGCTTTATGAGGAATTGTCCCATGGAACCAATGAGAAGTCTAGTGAGAGGATAGTAGCTTATCAGAAATGGGGGCAAAGTGATGAGATGGCGCGAATGTTACATTATGGCTTCAATGTCAAATGTTTTGCAACCGTCCAACAATCAAGCTATGTTGTCCCTGCGTTTTGAATTCTGGAGACTCTCAAACAAATGTTTTGGAGACCATGTCGATGCACTTAGAATCTGCCATGAAACATCTCATGACACTAAGATGGTTGAAGGCAACCCCTGTAAGACCCATGTTCTGGGAGATGATATGCTTCGAATGAACTAGAGGTTTGGGGGCTGAACTCGAACAATGCTTTACCCAGTTGAGATGATAGTGCAGTCTCTGCCTGATTGTTTTCACATTTTGCCTAAATTTTAATTGAAAAGATGAGTCCTTATCTTTGGCAAATTGTTGAATGAGCTACAGGCGCCATAGACCTTGTCAAAAACTGCACCATCAATGACACTTAATGTTTGAGAAAGGATTCTACTTCTAATCGCAAGTGGATAGAAGAATAAAAAGGCTCACAAAAGATAAGGCAGACTTCACACCCTCCAATTGGGGGAGTGAAAAAGTCTAAGGGAAAGTGTTTTCATTGTAAGGATGTTCGGTCATTGGAAGGCACCTTGTCCAGATTTCTTTCTTATCCAAGAAGAAAAACAAACAAGGTAGACTCACTTTTTCACTTTGTCTATGAAATATTTTCTAGCGGCTGTTTCTCCACTTCATGGTGTGGTAGATTCAGGAGCCACTGATATATCTGCACTACTATGTAGGGTTTCAAGAAACTGCAAGCTGATTAGAGGTGAAAGTTAGCTTTTTCAAGAGAATGGCTTCTCTGACAACTCGTTTTTTAGCATTAGGGAAATATTACTTTTTTCGTTTGATAGTGGTAATCGTATGAATTTTAAAGACGTGCTATATGCAACCTGCTGTTAGAAGAAATTTGATTTATTTTCTAAAGTTTTTTGAGAAGATGGTTATGATTTAGTTTTTTTTCTGATTAACGTTGTGTTTATTGTTATAAAATAACTCTTTGTCTCAGCTGGTAACATTGATTGCATGGTCTTTTTATTATTAATATTTTTCTTACCATACCTACAAAACAATCGGAGAATTGATAAATGTTAACCTTTCAGTAAAAGAAAATGTTCTATTATTTTAATGAAGACTTATATCTATGGCAGTTGCGATCTATGTCATATAATCTAGATAGGATTTCAAGGTTGGTTCGAGATGGAACTTTAGATTCAAAAAGTGGAAGGCCCTACCAAAAGGTGTAATTTTTTTCCCCCCCCCCCCCTTGTTTAGAAGGATAATTACGAAGAGACCTTTTCCCTCAAAAGAAATAGCTTTCATGAAACTAGAATTAATTCATTCTATTTGTGGGCCCAATGAACATTCAAGCTAGAGCTGGGTAGGAGTACTTCGTGAACCTTCATTGAATTTACTACTCAAAATATGATACGATATATTTGTTTGGCGCCGTAAGTCCTGGATTGCTTTGAGAAATTTCAAGAGTTAGACTTGAAACAGAGAAACGAGCATGGAATATATTCGAAGTCATTGCGATCTGATTTATGGTGGAGAATCCTCTCTAATGATTTTTTAGTTACTAGCAGCAACAAGGAATTCATCTCAAAGTCTGCACCTAGAACGCACCACAAAATGGTGTAGTAGACAGAAGCATAAACCTATTAGAAATGGTTTAGATCAATGATGAGTACTCTGATTTGCCGCATTCCTTTTGGGGATATTCCATAGAAACTGCAAATTACATTCGGAACTTGTTCCTTCTAAATCTGTGTTCCTTTGGACACCCATTGGATTTGGACCTGGGCACAACCCTAGTTTTGAGGACATTTCGAGTTGGGGGATCTCCCAACACATGTATTAAAAGGGAAGGCAGAAAAATTAACCTAAATAGAAAACGTATGTGTTTTTTATTGGATACCCAAAATGAACGAAGGTGGTTGTTTTATAATTCCTAAAGAAAAGAAAGGCCTTGTGACTACCATGCCAATCTGGAACTGGATTTTTTACAACCATATTCCTAGAAGTAAACTAGTTTCCAGGATAGAGCAACAAAAACAAATCAATCTACTGAAAATACATGAAACCCAACCAAATTCCAGACCCCACGTGTTAGGTTTAACATACCATTGCATTATAATAGTGGAGAGATGTTAGCAAACATAAAACCTCTGTCAGTACAAATTTTGAAAATTCATTGCATCAAGTAGGTGGAGTAATATGAGCAGATTGTATTAGAGGAGAAGTTGTTGATATCTCTGCAAAAGCACCCAGATACTGAAGATAACATGGAAAACTCAACCTCCTACAAATGAATGTGTTTCAACTCACAAGATCATGAATAAGCAAATCTCTCTGAACCGGCCCCTGCAACAGTAGTGTCTCGTCGTAGTGGGAGAGTGATAAGAAAACCACTTCGGTAAAGTAAACTCTTTCTTTGTTTTTTTTTTTAAATAATCAATTTATATAATTTTCATGTCATATAAAATTTAACTTTTCAATTCTTTTTGTAATATAAACTATATTTTTGTAACTTTATAAATAATACAATTGCTAGCAAATAATGTAAGATATACAAGTAAATGGATAATTCAAATAAATGTGAATTCATTAATGAAATATAATCACAAAAAGTTACATAAATGCTACACTTTAAAAATTATTTGTAGCTCTCATAAATGCTCTATTAATGCATTAAAAATTTTAAAATGAGAATTTTTATCTTTTATGATTTATGTCTAGCTCAAAATTGTTCAAACCAAAGATTTCCATCAACTAGTATTTATGTTGTTGCAATTGGAGCCTCTACGACATCTTGAATTGGTGCATTATCATGTTGTGCATTATAATACATGTAGTAATAATATCATGTAGCACTTCCTTTCTCCAAAAACGTGATTCTCCTGCAATAATTGCAAAACATGATTGCAATAGTTCGAATGCACGTTCAATATCTTTTCAACATGATTCTTGTTTCATTGCGCAATATTTCTTCTTTTGGGAACGTGGATCACTAATGTGTTTAAACAACTGTAGACAATTTAATTTTGTGCATTATTTTTTTTTGAAAGTTAATAATAAAACAAAATATCTTTAGGTGATGAAAACAAAAAAGCTTAAAATATCGTTAAATCGATATGATAAGTATTATATATCAAATAATATATATTTTTAAGGTATTATATTACATTTAAAAAGAATTATGCATATTAGAGATTTGATTAATTGTCTTATATGAAAAATAATATGTTAATTACAAAATATTTGAAATAATAATAAAATAATGATTAGGTGTATCGAGAACGTGAATAGTAATTCTTCAAATGTGGAAAACTATTGAACTATCTGTAAATTGAGAACAAAAAGTGAAATGGAGGGTGATTGGAGAACTCATTTTCTACTTTCCTCTTCAAATATAAAAATTAGAGAGTAAAATAGAGGTGAATTGAGGATGGTCGAACGATGTTTTGTAAACGAGATGTAAAATCTATCATTAGAGTTATGGAAGCTTTAGTTCATTTTAGTTCTACAACAGGACTTGTGGCCAACATGGACAAGTCCAGCCCATTCTTAGAAGGAATGACTGAACAAGTGAAGAACTAGCTCATGGATATTTCTGGCTGAACATGGTCTTTTCTCACAAGATACTTGGGACTCCCACTCACATCGAAGAGGTGGGACAAGCTATAATTCAATAAATAAGTTGATAAGATAACAAGTAGGATAAAAAAAACACCAATGCACAACAACTATCTAATGTAAGAAGGCTCAAAATGCTTTTGGATGTCCTATTTTAATCCATAAGTTTTGGGTCTCAGTTCTTATTCTTCTTCATAGCGTAGTGAAGGAGGTGAAAAAGAATGTAGAGAATACCTATGGAGAGGGGCACAGAGAAAAAAAGGTAAGTATCATTGGTATCCTAGGATAATGTATATTTTCCAAATAAGCCGTGTGGATTGAATATCAAATGAAGTTGGAATAGGAAAGTGGCTTAGCAGGCAAGCTTCTAAGACAATTATTTGCAAGGAGCCATATATATGAAATGGGTGCATGGGATATACATCAAAGCAGACTGTCTAGACCTATAGAGCACCAGCGGAAAGTAGTTGGTATTTGAGAAAAATTAACTCTCTGAAGAATAAGATGTAGAACTGGTACACACATGGGCAATTCATCCTCACTACTGATGGGAACTATTCAATCACAAGTGGTTATCTTGCCCTGATAGGCAATCAAGAAAAACTTGAGGTAGCTGAACTAGTTTGGAATTGTGTCATTGTCTAGCTAGAGGTTCATCATGTGGTCAGCAATACAAAATATAATGCTTTCCAAGGAAAGACTCATGAATATATATGTAGACGACACTAGATATTGCCTGTGTGAAGCTATAGTGATGGAGACAAACAAACATTTATTTGTAGACTGTGAATCTACTGAAAGGGTAAGAGATGAACTTCTAATATGGTCCAACATCTAACTACCTCCAAGAGATATGAAACCTACATTGGATTTGATTTAATTAAGAATAGATAGAAGTTTATGAAGGAAGTGGTAAATACTCTATGGGCAGTTACGATGTATCACATCTGGAAAGAAAGGAACTGGAAGAAATTTAAAGGAGTACAAATACTACATACCAACACAATGGGGAAAATTACACTATAAATAGTGAGAGGATAGAAATGTATAAGGTTACAAAAAGAGCAAATTATGTAGAAGTTTTTGGCAGAACTAATATGTGTAGTCAGATACTTGTCTTGCTGAGGCCATTCCTCATTATACCTTTAGATAGGTCATGATGTTTGGATGCTCTTAGTTTGGAAGTCGTTTTGTTAGTTATAATATTAAAATTGGTTGCCAAGAAAAGATGAACAAATTCAACAATACTTCTAAGGGTAGTGTCAAAGTTAGAAGCTAAACCATTTGCCTCACCAAAAAGCAGAACATTCCGATTGACAAATGGCACTAAATTAGCCAAAAACAAGCTGTATGAGTAAATGGAAAGGTAATTATGTGGTTGATATGTCAATACCCTAGTAGGGGAGGGAAAGCCTCACAAGTCAATTTGTTGTTCAATATGTCTCTCCTTCGAGAATGAAATAGATAACTACAGGTCACAAAGAATTTAAATCAAGTGACGATGTAAATAAATAAGAAACTAAATCATGTTGTTATTAATAGTAATAACTCAAAGAAAATCACAGGTGAAATGCAATCACACTTTACAACTACTTCTTCCATGATATATAGTATTAGGGTGCCTTTCATCTCTCTCATAGAAGTCGGTGTAGGAGTCGTGAGTTTCTAAACAAAGATTAAGTAAATAGAATGTGTGTCAATAGTAGCTGAATAATTTAATTTAAGTGGATAATGAAGAAATTATTTATTTTTAAGACTGCAGAGAGTTCATGAAATACAATTAAAAATCAAGTATTAGTGTGTGCATATGTATAAACAAATATGAGTAATACCGTTCAGATCGGTCACTTCATTTTGCAACTCATTTTTTCTATGGTTAGGCATATAGTCTTGAACAAAAACAACTTTCATCTGCAGTGTATATAAAGCATTTTCCATTGGGCAGGTGAAAACTATTGTTATTTATAGTTTTAATTATATAACAAACACACCTTGCTCCCAAGTGGAACCATACACACAAAATGCCAGCGGAGAAAGTACAAAAGTTGGTGCACAGTCTCCAACAGTAGCAAAAGTGGCAGAAACCTCATTCAATGGCATGACCTTAAAGATTGTGACTATTCTACATTAACATGACATCCAATAGTCACAATCTGTGTTTTTGAAACTTGAAAAACATCTCAAGAGCTCTTGCAAAGGCTAAGAAAAAGAAGTGAGGAAACATTCCAAAGACTAACTCAAATCAGACAAAGCTGTAATTTTAGTTGTCTTAGGAGTATTTCTTCTTAATGTATATTGTAAATATGTTCCTAAATATATCCTAGGAACTCAGATCTTTGTTTTTCAAAATCTAAGTTAGTTTTAAGAGTCCAACTATTTAGTGGAACCCTTGTGTGTAACTTTATCTACCGGTGGTTCATGGTATTTTTTAATGCTTTTTACTTAAGTTGAGAAGTGTTTCCAAAGCCGTTTTTTTTATTGATTTTTATGTAATTTTTCTTCTCATTGCCTGAAATCTATCCAATGAATGAAGGCGAAATTTTTTGAGCGAAAATGTAGAAGAGACCCACCTACGTAGCTTATAAAGGTCCGTCCGAGCCTGTGGATTCTGTAGGTGGCATCAGGAGTGAAGGTGATGCAGGAAGATTGGAGTCTGACTTCCGTGTGGATTACGGAAGTCCACGACAGACATATAGCGTGAGTTTCGTCGCTGCTGGTTCACTCGCAATGATTCAGAAGAGTATTCATAGTACCCCGAATTCGCACCAAATTTAAGTATTATGGAATAGAGACACCTCGACGGACCGTCGTGCCTTGGAATGTTGTCATACCTGCGTTGAGGTTAATGAAGAAAGAAGTAAAGAGTTGTGAGTGTGGGACGAATGAGGCCATGACGGCTCTTCGTGACTCACGACGGTCTGTCACGAGTCCATGTCCACTCGGACGCATTTTGAAATATTTCAATAATTAGAATCCTTCTTTTTCTTAGATTTTTGGGTTTTTATTATAATAGTTTTAAAAAACCTCATTTTTGGGGTTAGACTCTTTGATAATTACTCTTCTTCGTACATAAACCCCTTTTTTTTTTTTTTTTTTTGTTTGATAGTATATCTTTTTGGGGAATAAGGTAGACTTTTGGATAATCTTTTAGTTTTTTTGTCAAGTATTGAGATTAATTCAGCAATTGCTTACCACTTTTTCTGATTGATTGTTTTTGTACTTTTGTTTATTATCAAGTACATTTCTGATTTTATTCTTTCTCATCAAGTAAGTGCATGCTTCTTATAATAAATATATGAATAATGTGATGATGGACCGATGGTACTAAACTCCATAACTAGGGTGTGGAACCCATGGGTGAATGTAGAGGTAAAACTAACTAAAATAGCATTCTAGAATAGTGTCTTGTATGTATTGATTAGTTATTTTTCGTTTAGAAGACTTTTAACGGATGACCAAGCGTTAGAACCGGGGCTTAATGCTACTCTGCCGTACCAAAGCGGTAGAGAATAGGAAACAAGAATTATCAAATAGATTATGTATACATCGAATAGCCTAGTTGTTTTGATTGGTACGATGTAATAACTTATTCACATAATCTAATACAAATGCTTCTATGAGGTAAAGGTATGGTTAGTATAGCCACACACGTAGCCGGACAAAGGGCGGAGAAAATTTTTTTGTTTTTTTGTCTACATGCTGGACCAAGGATTTAGAGATACATAACTTATCAACCTTCTCATATTACATGCAAGTCCTCGAATGAATTGTTATAGTTAGATTATCAAGTTAATCTAGTGAATTACTTGATTAATTTAAAGACACCCCCCCCCGCCTTTACGTCTTTTGTTTTCTAGAAAATTATTGACTAACTAATAGCAGATATAGAATAAAGTTATGTCTGACTATTTTTTCCAGCCGGGGAACAATCCCAACTCATTATTTGATTGCTTTACTTTGATCGACATTTTTTGTTTGTTATTTCAAGATAGTAATTTAGTCGTATCATCGCTTGTAAAAATTTAGTCATATCCGAAGTGTGGTGATTTAGTGGGTAACCTGCGTGTTGCTTAGACAATGCTAAGTTGTCTAGTGGTGATAGCTAAGTGGGCAGAGTAACATCTACTTAGGCTCTTCAATCAATAGAGTTATTGCTTGGTTGTGAGATTAATAGCTTTTTCTCACTTTGTTGTAATCAGATTTCATTTTTGCTTGTGAAGATTAGTGAAAACAGTTGAAAATCATGTGTGACAGGTTGTGGTTTTACTACCTTCGGCAACGAGGTTTACACGTAAACTGCTTGTGCTGTTTTCTGTCTTTACTTACTCATCGTTCTTACTTGGAGTGTGTCAAGGGACCTAGTCCATTGACTGATAGTGGACACACGTATTCGAACAATTGATATCATAGTAGGTTTTCTGTAGCTGGTTAACATCAAGAGAGTTGTTCCTACATCAGAATAGATGTTCCACTTAACCTAGAAGAAGACCAATCCTCAACTCGACCACCGTGTTTCCATCACCAGTTCTATAGCTGGTAGAAAACAAGAATGCATGACTATCTTATGGCTGAGGATAGTAAATTATGGGACATTGTGTTGGATAGGACTTTTATTCCTACTTCTGAAGTAAAGGACGATGAGAAAACTAGAGTTGTTCTAAAGACTAATCAACAATACAACAAAGCTGACAAAAAGAAGATTGAGAAAGGCTACAAGGCTAAGAAGATTTTGTTTGTGTATAGGCTTGCGAAATGAATATGTAACGACTATTTAGTCGTTTCTGGGCATTAGAATCATTTGTTGATAAAAACGACGGTGGGTCGACGAATCCGGCTACGGACCGTCATGGCCATGACGATCGTCATGACCCCTGTCGTCCCACACATGTGTAATTTTTCCTGTTTCTCTCCTCATTTCCCTCGACGATAGGTAGGACGAACCTCATAGGCACAACGGTCCGTCGAGCGCTTCGTGCCAAAACACTTCAACTCTTAAATCTGGTTACCTCTGTGTAGCGTCCTCTCTTAACTAACCCCGCGATCTGGCTCCGACCGTCATAAATACGACGGACCCAGTCCAAAACCCTTGACTGATTTGATTCGCTGAATCTGTATGGACCTGCAGGAACGGACCGTCGAAGATTACAACGTTCCCGTCCAGGTCGCTTAACATCTACTGGTCGGATTGCTAAAATATTTTTAAGGGTGTTTTTGATGGACCATTCATTACAAACTTCATGCAATTAGTGGGGTGAGTTTCATAAGTTATTTACTTGGGGGTTAAAGAATAACCTTGAAATAAATAGTGGGTTACTTTTATCATCTTTTCTATTGATTATAGATAATTAGGTAAAAAAAGAATTTGAGAGGGAAATAAACATACAAATAACCGGAAGAGAGGAGAATGAGCGAGCAAGGAAAAGCAAAGAGAAGCACGGATTGAGGAAGTAAACTTGTTTGATCGCGATTCTTCGTGAGGTGGTTTAGGGTTTTATGTTTCTATCGTTCATATAAACGCTAAATGAGATTCAAATGGTATTGGGTGGTATTGTGAAGTCTCTATATGCTTGATTGCTTGTTTGAACGTTGTGATTTTGAACTCATTCAATCTTTGAATCCCTCTGTTAAGAGTACTCCTTTGCATCACGAAGACTTTATGAATAAATTAATGAGATTAGTTTGATGCGGAGTGCAAGTTCCGACACGTAGTATTAGGGACCGGGTGGTCCACGTTCCAATACTAGTATTAAGGGGATCGGTGTCACGTTCCCGACACATAGTATGAGGGGGATCGGGTGTCACGTTTCCGCCCGTATATTAGTGTCGGAGTATCACTTCCTACACTGCAGAACGGGAATAAAGAGAATATCTTGAATCAAGTTATATACTACTCATTTCTAATAACTAGTCCCAAATGAGTATGGTGTGGATGCTTTGAGTCCTGATTGGTGCGGTTGAATGTTTGTTGCCAGGTCTTTGTACTTGTTGTTGCCACCTGTTGATTTTGTAGTTTATTTGATAATATTATTTGATATATATTATTGCTTTCCTATTTTGATTTGGCGATGATACCTACTCATACGTGTTTCCTTGTACTAAACCCCTACTTTTATCTCTTTCTGTTATTGTGGAGTGCAGCAAGTGCACCATTGACTTCCTCCTCGTGCCTCAACTCTAGCAGTTTCAGCCCATCAATTTCATGTGAGCTATTACTCCTAGCTCGTACTGGATTGTCTCCTTCACATCTTGATGTCTTTGAAGTCGGAGATGGACTTCTGTGTACTGTTATTTTTGTTTTCTTAAAATTACTCTATATTTAGAAATTTGAGGAATAGATGGTCTTGTTGTGATGACTTCTTCCAGATTTTGGGATGATATTGATAACTTGTAGAAGCTTGTTTATTGGTTAGATTAATAAATTTGAGTCTTCCGCATTATATGTTTTTTAAATATTATGGTTGAAATGTTGGAAATGTTTGGGGGTTTTGGATTGTTTGTTCTCTCACCTGGATGAATAAAGTGTGAGTGTCACCTCGGCTCGTTTTGGGTCGTTACAAACTTTTATCAGATATTGAGGTTCGTTGTCTCATCACACAAGAACCGGTCATAGAGTCGTGAGGAACGGTAGGGGGACTCCCCTTACTTTGTTCTTTAGAGTCTATATGACTTTAGGAAAATCCATTCTTTTCTCCTTTCGTGCTATTACTTGGGTCCAATTTTATCTAGGTGATATAATTGGTAATCTGACCTCCCAACTCTATTTCGGAGAGGGTTAGAACTAGAATCAACAACTGTGCCCCACACCCACAAACCGGGCAAGACAGGTTGCGTCTGAGCCAGCCTTGGGGAATGTAGCTTCGAGGAGAGCAGTGGCACGAGGCCTTGGTAAGGTCTCGGTGATGACGTCCATCGTAGAGTAAGAGACAAACTCTGGTTCCGCTAGTACTAGTGCGGTGACTCCCCACCGACTGATTAGGTAGTACTAGAGGTTGAGGAAGGGTAAAATGAGCAATTGCCGGATGAGAAATTCCACCCCGCCTACCCCAGAGATGATTAACCAGGTTCTTACCTATCTTAAGCGGGTTAATCTTATCAGGGCGCAGACACCTTCTGGGTTTTCTGCAAACCCCACCTTCAATTTCCGGGGTGACATGCACTGCTGTGGCTCCCCGCATGGATGCCTCATTGTAAGTAGGCACATTTCCTCGGTTAACTACAGGGCCTATAAGACGAGTGATCAACATGAACTTTTCACTAAATTCTTTAAGTTGAAACGTCCATTCTTCAAAGGGTGCTGAATCTGAGGATGCCTGATGATTTCTGGTTGATGTCCTGAGCTTTTTTTTTTTGCTACAACAAGATGGACAGTAAATGATTCGGGGTTGAGTTTGTGACCTATCAGTTTCAAGGAAACACCAAAATGTGGTGGTGGTCCCGTTAACTTGGGAAGTGTTCAACCACACAGCTGCATACCACCTATGACTTGGGGCATCATTCTCTAGCTTGTTTATGGAGACATTATCCACCCCGGACTTTGCGGACAAGAGGAGAGAAGAGTTCCTGAGTCTAGAGCCAGCATCTAGTCTTTATGCTTATGGGCTAAATTTTGTAGCACTAATCCAGGATGCCAACTAGCTTTGCTTGCAGTCCCACAGGGAGCGGATTCACCGCTTTGTGACCAAGGATTGAGGGTCAGATTTGTCAGATCCCCGCCTTACAGGTTTGCTGCTGGCCGCAAAATCTTTCAGGAATGGTTGACTTGTCATAGGGTAGAGGGGTGAAGGAAGCCAGACCACTTCACCACGACGTCGTACATCTTAGCAGTTCCGACGTGAGAGGCGGTTTATGGTTCTTACCCAGAGACATAGTTCAGGAGGGTACAGCCCGACCTATTCGTCTTGACTACAGGCTGTAGAATGGGGTCCATCGGCAGACCATCAACATGTCTCTATTTGGAGTTATCCCCAGACTTTGTATTCTCACGAGACCTATGCTTGACTCCATAGATTGGGGGGTTATGGGTTGAGAACTGGACATTATTAGGAGGTATTGTCCAAAATAGATTTCAGACCCCCAATAATTAGAAGTATGAGGTTGGTCATGGGAGAGGCCCGCCATTCCTGGTAGGACGTGGTGGCCAAGTAATTGGTGGTCACCAAATCAGCTTGGTGCGGGCAGTTGGAACTACTTACAAGCACAACATGTAGGGTCAACCGTGCAGCAGGTGATAGGCTGGGCCATTTTATGCTTTCCTTGGAAGATCTGAAGCAAGACATCTATGTCTGTTTATCACAGGTAATCTTTTGGTCTGGGATTGCATGGCTTCTGTATTATTTGATCCTGGATCCACATTTTCATATGTAATCTTCATCATTTGCTAATGGTCTTATATTTATAACTGGTGGAAATTTGCTTGACATCCCTATTCCGGTGTTTTCTTCTTCTACTACTACTCCTGTGGGTGGAGTCCTTATAGTTTAGAGGGTGTAATAGGTCTTGTCTTGTGACTTTGTTGGGGGAGAAATACTCATGTAGATTTGATTATTCTAGAGATGGTTGATTTTGATGTATTCTGAGTATGATTGGCTTCTCCAAATTTTTGCATCTTGATTGTAATCGAAAACTGTGAATTGGCCCAACCTGGAACATCCGCTAGTGTGGGAGGGTGACTACATTTCCACCCCTGTTCGTATTATCTCTTTTCTTCGCGCTAATAGAGGAATGGTTATTAAAGGTTGGTTTAGCCTTTTTGGCACTCTCAGGGATATACTTCAAAGTACTTCAATTAGTCAGTTTCGATAGTTCGCGATTTTTCTGATGTGTTCCCTGCAAACCTTCCTGTATTCCAACGATAGTGATTTGAATGTTTGCATTGATCTGGATCCGGTCTCGCCCCATTTCTAACCTGCCCTTATAGAATGGCTCCAGCTGAGTTAAGGGAGTGTGAGGCTCACTCAGGGTTGTTACGTAATGCTTTATTATACCAGAGTGCATCCCCTTGGTGTGCTCCTGTCTATTTGTGAAAAAGAAGGATGGGAGTTTTCGGATGTGCCATAGACTACAGACAACTGAATAAGGTGACTATTAAGAAACAAGTATCTCTTTCCTCCCAATTGATTATTTGTTTTCGAATCAGTTACAAGGTGCTTTAGCCTTCTCAAAGATCGATTTGAGATCTGGTTATCATCATTGAAAAATACGGCCAGATGTCCAAAACGCTTTTTCGAACTAATGTATTGGCATTATTAATTCTTAGTAAGTCTTTTGGGCTTACGAATTGCCCCTCTGTTGCTTTCAATGAGCCTGATGAACGGGATTTTTAAGCAATAGCTGATCTTTTTGTTATCGTATTTCTTTTGATATATACTGGAACTCAAAGAGCAGGAAAGAACTGAGGAGCATTTGAAATGTATTGGAAGTGTTGAGAGAAAAAGCTTTATGCCAAATTCTCCAAGTGTGAGTTGTGGATAGATTCAGTGTCCTTCTTGGGGCACGTCTTTTCTAAGGATGAGTTGATTGGTGGTCCTTCCAGGATTGAAGCAGTGAAGATGGGGTAAGACCTATAATGTTACAGAGGTTAAGTGAGCTTTGTTTGGCTTAGCTCGCTACTACAATGATTTGTCAAGTATTTTCTCTGTTGCTTCCCAACTTGCTAAATTGACAAAGCACAAGTTTCCATTTGTATGGTCGACGAATGTTGAAGAAATATTCCAAAACCTCAAGACCTTGTTGACTACTTACTGCCCAATTCTTACCCTTGGCCTGGAAGGTAATAATTTCCATTTGTGTATTGTGATGATCTTACCCTGGTTTGGGTGCAGTGCTATGCACGAGAAAATGTAATATCTTAGCTCGATGCACTAAAGGTGATGAACGCAACTATCCGACCCCTATTTGGAGTTGTCTGCAGTAGTTTTCTGCATGTAACACTGGAGACATTATCTATATGGGGTTAAGTGTGAAAGTCTAGATACAGATCATCGTAGTTTTACAATTATGTCTTTACTCAGACGATTGAATTTGAGACTGAGAGGTGGATGGAATACTAGTGACTATGATTTACTATCTTGTATCACCGCAGGAAAAGCTAAATGTTATGGCAGAGTGCGTTAAGTTAAAGGCAGGTAGCATTGGAATCTAGGTCCACTTGCAAGGTTTCTAGACGTCCATTGCTAAGAGGTTCAGACTCTGCCTAATGACTTTAGGATGTTGGAAGTACTGGAGGAAGGGAGGATTTTTAGCCTGTGTGGAGGCAAGATCTTCTTTCTGCAAGATTAAGGAAACAGGTACTGACGACGGAAGCTGGCCGAATCGAGATTAGGGTATTACGAGGAGAGGCTTTAAGGCAATAATTTTGATGAGGAAAGAGTTTTAGAATTATAGGAAGGATTGTGTGCCCGGGTTGATACTGTTTGATTCAACAACTATTCTTTACAGAGGCTCATAGTTCAAGTGTTCATACATCCTGTGCAATCAAATGTATCATGACCCTAAGCAACCAGTTTTTGGTGGATTAGCTGAAGCGGACTTGTTTGATTTTTTTGCCCATGCCCTAATTTTCAGAAGTTAAAGTATGAGCACCAGAGGCCCTAGGAACACTTCATAAAATGCCCATTCGCTGAATGGAATCTGGTGCTGGAGGACCCTCAGACAATTCCCATACTGAATGGCAATGGGAAAAATTGCAATGGATTTTGTAGTTGGTCTTCCAAAGACAGTTGGGAAGCGTATAACTCCTTTGGGTAATTGGTTGATAGGTTACTAAGTCTGCTCACTTCATTCGGGTCAATATGACTTACAATGCAGAGAAGTTCCCCAAACTATATTCTGCAGAATGTTCGATTGCATGGAGTCCCCCCTTTCCACAACATCTAGGGTCTACCCAATTTACTTCTAAGTTTTGGAGAAATTGCTGCTATTAGTACTACTTACTACTACTACTCGGTTTGGATCTTAGTACCGCATTTCACCCTCAGACCGATGGTCCGTCTGAAGGAATGATTCAGGGTTAAAGGATATGCTTCGTGTATGTGTATAGATTTTGGTGGTCATTGGGATAACTTCTTGCCCTTAGCAGAGTTTTCATACAATATAGATATCACTCAAGTAGTGATAATGGCCCCATTTGAATGAGATCGAAATGGGACGGAGGGTCGCCAATATCGTGACAAGTTACAACAGAGAGAGCAAGGTGAAGTGGATAGGACTATGTTGGATGGGTACGGAGCAAGGGGATGGAGAGAGGGGAGGAGGTGGAACTGGTTCTAGAGGGCAAGGATGGTGTGTGGACCTTAGAGGGGGCAAGTCCTTTATCGGGGGGTGATATCAAGACGATCTGAATGGTAGTGAGGGATGGGTAAAGGTAAAGGATGACATCACGATTCAGGATGGGGGCGGGAGTGTGGTACGGGTTGGGGGTGGGGAGGCGCTTTGCGGGGAAGCAGGGGAGGGGGGTGTGTGGGGGATGAGGCCTGGGGGTGGGGTGAGAGGAAGTGGCGGGGAGTCGCGGGGTGTGGGTGGTTGCGGGGGAGGGGTGGGGGGCGAAGAGCTATAGGGTGGGGGTGATGGGTGGGTTTGGGTGGTTGAAGGGTTGGGGGTTGGAAGGGTGGGTTCCATTGTATTGTGGGGTCGCATGGGTGTCTGTAGGGGAATGGTGGGTGGAGGGCAAAAGGGGGTGGGCGAGGCGTGGTGGAAGTGATTTGGGGTAAGTGTCGGCGAGCCTTGGGGGGTTGCTGGGTGGAGGACTGTGTACGGGGGATGGGATAGGAAAGGCAAGGGGTGGGGTGCATGATACGCTGAAGGGTTTGAGAGTCGAAGAAATATGGGGGGATTAGGTGGATAGGAGGTGGCGGGGGAGTGAATTTGAGGAGTGGGGAGGTATGGGCATAGCAGGGGAGATTGGGTAGGATAGCGTAAGATGGAGGGGGTGAGGGCGGGGTCTGGAGGGTTGTTGGCTGCAGGCTCGTTTTAGCTATAGGTGACCGTGGTGAGGCGCGAGTTAGGGGGGTGCTGTGGAGTTGGTAAGGCTGCTAAGAGTGAGATGGGATGCGGGTGGTGGAGTGGATTAGGGAGCTGGATTTGTTCTGGGCGGGGTCGGAGAGGGTTGGGTGGCCAGTGGGGAGAGCCGGTGGCTGTAATGGAGGAGATTATAGGTCTCACCATTGGTTGGTTTGATGCATTTGAGATAAGACCATGTGGGTCTCGATCTGTTGAGGGAATCGTAGATAAAGTAAAATTCATTCAGGGAAGTATCTACCAGATCAGAACAGGCAAAAGAATGCAATTGAAAGGTTAGAGGACTTGGATTTTATGGAAGGGTGAGCAATTCTTGCTGGGAAGGTTTCGCATGAAAGGGGTGAGGCTGTTTGGTAATGCGAGTAAGCTTAGTCCGAGTATAGTGGTTCATTTGAAGTTCTGAGTGCGTGGCGAGTAGCTTTAGTGAATTAGCCTTAGCCTCCAGGACTGTCAGAGTGCACCCGTATTTCCATGTGTCTATGCTGAAAAGATCCATTTGGATGGAAACTACATTATTCGTTGTGATTCAGTTCTTCTTGATGCGATTTTGTCTTATGAGAGAGCCGTTGCTATTACTAGATAGAGAATCCGCAAGTTTGAATCAAGGGCGATTGCATCCATCAAGGTTCAATGGAAGAATCGGCCAGTTCAGAGTCCTTGGGAGAAGTATGCTGATATCAAGCAAATACCCACAAGAGCAACCTTTTTGCAGATTCAGTACTCTTTCTCGCCCTTATTTTTTCTTCTGGTGATAGTTTCGAGGATGACGATGGTGAATGGGTATCTATTGTAACGACCTATTTAAGTTAGTCTGTTCAGCATTAGAATCATTTGTGATAAAGAAAAGCTTGACTGGATCGACTGGATCCTCACGGTGGACCGTCATGGACCCCCGTCGTCCCACACATGTGTAATTTTTCCTGTTGCTCTCCTCATTGCCCTCGATACAATAAGGACGAACCGTCATAAACCAACGTGTCCCGTCGAGCGTTCGTGCCAAACAAACACTTCAACTCTGAAATCAGGGTACTGGGATCGACTCCTGAACTCCGCGGCTGAGCTGCAGCAACGGACCGTCGGAGATACGACGGACCGCACAACACCCTTGAACTGAATTTATTCTCTGAATCTTGTGACGGACCGTCCATATGACGACGACGGCCGTCACAGTCGCGTACCTCGACCGGGTCGATTTCTGCTAAAAGTTTTTTAAGGGTGTTTTTGGCCATAATGACAAACTTCATGATTAGTGGGGTGAAGTTTAATAAGTTATTTACTTGGGTTTAAAAGAAGTACCGTGAAATAAATAGTGGTACTGTTATCATCTTTTATAATTCATTATATGATATTATGGTAAAAGAAAAGAATTTGGAGAAGAATAAAATAACAGGAAGAGAGGGAGAACGACTAGAAAAGGATAGCTAGAAGGAAATCAAGCATGAAGAAGTACTTGTTTGATGAATTTGATCGCGATTCCTTCAGTGAGTAGGTTAGTTTATTCTAATCTTCATAGTAAACTCTAAATACGATTGAATATGGATTGTGTGGTATGTCAAGTCTTCCCCTATGCTTGATTGTGGTTTTTGTATGTTATGATTGTGAATCTTCCATCTTGATCCTCTCGTTAAGATGACTCCTTGGCATAAACGAAGACTTTATGTAAATTAGAATTTATGAGATTAATTTATCGGGTTGCCACGTTCCGACAGTAGTATTAGGGGATCGAGTGTTCCACGGGTTGACAACTAGTATTAGGGGATCGGGTGTCACGTTCCGACACTTAGTATTTGGGTATCGGGTTGTCACGTTCCGACACGTATTATTTATGGGATCGTGTGTCACGTTCCTACACATAGTAATTAGTGATTGGGGTGTCACTTTCGCGACCGTATTATTAGGGGATCTGAGTGTCCGTTCCCGACACGATAAGAAATAAGAGAATAATCTTGAATCATGTAATATCTCCAATTTCGAAGAACCTATGTCTCCAAATGAGTTATGGTGTGGAGGCTTGGGTCATCATATGTGCGCTTGATGTTGTTGCCCATGGTTCTTGTTTCTTGTTGTTGCTACCTGTTAGTATTGTAAAAAAAAAAAAAGTTTTTTTTTTTTTTTGATTTTTTATATATTATTTGATATATATTGCTTTCTAATTTTGAGTTGCCGTGAAACCTACTCAGTACGTGTTCCTTGTACTAACCTGTACTTTTAGTTTTTTCCTTATTTTTTTGTGGGTGCAGCAAGTGCACCATTGACTGTTCGACTCGTCCTCACTCTAGCCCGTTTCCAGGCATATCATATTCAGGGTGCGCTATTACTCCTAGCCTCGAACTGGAAGTCTCCTCCTTCACTTCTTGATTGCGTGAGTTCGGGCATGAGCCATCTTTTACTTATTTTAGCTTTGAATTAATCTTATATTTAGAAATTTGAGGATAAGATGTTCTTGTTGTGATGACTGCCAGATTTTGGGTGATTAGTTTGATAAACTTTAGAAGATGTTTATATTTCGTTATTTAATAAGATTTGATCTTCCCGTTATAGTTTTTTTTTATTCTTTTTTAAATGTTGGTAAATATGGGGTTTGGATTGTTGGTTCGCTCACCCTAGGAAGTAGTTTGAGTGGCCATGCGGCTCATTTTTGGGGGGGAAGAGAGGTGTTCTGGTTTCATTTCCCGAAGACACTTTTATTTTTCTCTCGTCGGGAATCAACAAATGATATCTCGGATTGTCTCATGAAGGTACTGAGCAGGTGAAGGAATCAAAGGTGGACATTCTCACTTTTCAATATGAAAATTTCAGAATGAAGGAAGGGGAAACTATTTACGACATGTACACTAAACTTTCCTCCATAACAAATAAGCGACGAAATCTTGGAGAGCCAATCAGTACCAACAAGCAAGTTACGAAAGTTCTTCGAATTCTTACTAAGTCATGGGAAAGAAAGGTGGATTCTATCACTGAAGCCAAGGATCTGAAAGTTCTAACGATGGATGCTCTTATTAGAAATATCATGACACGTTAAATTAATAGAAGTCTAGACTTTTAAAAGAACGAGACTAAGAAAGACAAGTCTCTAGTGCTAAATTTTACTACAGGAGAAGAGTCTAGTGAATAAGATGATATGGCCTATCTTACAAAGAGGTTTCAAAAGATCATAAGGAAAAACTAAGGATTTATAAAAGGAGGGAATCGACCTCGAAATGCAACTGCTAGTGACACTTGTCACAAATGTGGAACAGTTGGGCACTTTATAAGGGACTGTCCGATAGTAAAAGCTGAAAACAAGGAGTATCAAAGGACAAAAGGTGAAAAGGACAAACAAAGGGACCTGGTACCTGACAAAAGTGCCAGAATAGTTTCAAGTGACTACGTAGTGAAAAAATCTCTTGGTGCATGTGGAGACTCTATAATCGAGTCAAGAGATTCAGATTGCCCTGAAGATGCATCAATGTTGGTGATTCAAGACGAGGACAACATGCTCGATGGGATGTTTGCTCTCATGGCTAAGCCAAATAAGGAATATGAGGAAGATAAGGTAACTCTTTTTGACTTTAATCAAAACTTGAATACGTACTCTGTTAAAAGGTTGAGAAAGTTAAAAAATGTCTTCATTGACTCCGTTACAAATTTGACTACTAAAAGGGATTCTATGAACACAGATCTTGACAGTCTTAGTGAAAATAGAGAGTTGTCATTCATTGAGGAACAACTAGTTGTTCTTGAATCTAAAAATCTAGAATTCAGAAACCAACTGGACTTAATGATTTTGAAATCTGGGAAAAGAAAGGCAGAGTTTACTAGCTTACAAGCTAAACTGGAAGCAAATTTAAAAACTGCTGAGACTCAACTTGCTCTAGTACTGGAAAAAATATTTATTTAGCTATAACTCAACTTGATCAATACTTCTCTTAAGTGGACCAAATCATTCAAATTCCAGTCCAATATCACTAGTCATAGAAACTACACCAAAAAGGGTCTAGGTAATTTGAACATTACTCTTCCCTACAATCCCCATAGTAAATATGTGCATATGTCAGATAATTGTGTATTCACTATAGTAAAAATGGACATTTGAAAAAAGAATGTGAGGCATAGAAAGAGTCATGAGAAAACTTCTCGATCTATGCTAGACAAAAAAGAGTACTGAGAGGGGGACCTGGTCCTATACCTAATCAATTGATCAAGAAAAGAATCAAAGTGCCTCACTGGGAAAGAAATACTCTAATTACTCCTCTATTTACTTACTGGGAACTCAAGTAAAAATTGGTTACGAAGTCTAACAAGTGATATTTGTTGCAGGAGAGTGAAGGAAGTAGCAATCAGTATTTGTTTATGGACAGTGGATGCTCAAAGAAAATGACTGGAAACACAAAAAAACTTCATCTCACACAATGCACTTCAAGGGGGAGGTGTCTTTTTTTTTGTGATGGAAAGAGAGATATATTATGGGTGTTGGAAAATCTATTGATGAATCCATTGAAAATGTTTACCATGTGAGCGTATAAAAGTACAGTCTTCTTAGTGACTCCTATATTTGTGACAAGGGAAATGAAGTCAAGTTCACTTCAGAAAATTGCATCATGACCACCTTGTCTACAAAGAAGGTGGTTCTTACAGCTCGAAGACGTAAAAATATTTATGTGGAAGACCTAGAAACATTTCAGAGAGATGATCTGACATGCATGGGTGCTCAAAGTGAAAATGCAGATTTGTGGCTTCGGAGTCTAGGCCACGTGAGCTCGTATCTGGAAAAAAAACTTGTTTCTAGGGACTTGGTCCGTGGTTTGCCAAAATTAAAGTTTAGTGAAATCTAGGTTTGTGATGCATGTGTTAGAGGGGAACAAACAATATCCTCATTCAAGTCAAAGAAGCAAGTGAGCTCATTAAGAAATATTTAACTGTTTGCACATAGATCTGTGTGGACCCTTGAAAGTTCAAAGTAGAAAAGGAAAAGAAGTACATCTTGGTGATTGTTGATGATTACTCAAGGTTAACATGGCCTTTCTCCTAAAATCAAAATCTGAGATAGCTAATGTGCTGATTATCTTCTTCAAAATGATCCAAATAAAATTGAACTGTTTTGTAGTTGGGATCATGTTCGACAATGGAATCGAGTTTGAAAATGTAAAGATTGATGTGTTTTGCTTAGAAAATGGCATAAGACATAACTTTTCAACTTCTATAACACCTCAACAAAAAGGGGTGGTAAAAAGGAAGAACAGAATGTTGGTAAATACTACTAGAAATATGCTCATTGAGTTAAATCTCTCTTAGAATTTCTGGGCTACGGCAGTCTGCACGGCGTGTTATGTGACAAACATATGCTTGATTAGGTAGCTGCTGAACAAATAAACATATGAATTACTCAATAACAAGAAACCTAAGATGTGTTATCTAAGGGATTTTAGGTGCAAATGTTTTGTTCTGAACAATGGAAAGTATGATCTTGGAATGTTTGATCCCAGAAGTGACAAAAGGAATTTTTTGTAGGATACTCATCATCAAGAAAAGCCTACAAAATAACTCAATGCATCTAAGAAAGTGTTCATGCAATATTTGATAAAGATGACGACTTTAGGAACCTTGAAATAAAGGATGAAGATGACCTGAAAGAACTTTTCTAAGCTCAGCAAAGTGAAGGTAGCAGCACTAAAGCACATTGAAATTCAGAGCATGATGATGCCGATCTAGGTACATCCGAAAAAATGAAGAGAGTTGATCAGTTTGTAGAAGGATCTGGTCCCATACAAAATGCAAATCAAGAGGAAACTCATCCTCCTTGGATGAGGATTCAGAAGCTGAAGAAGTTCAGACGACTCCGTTCCAACCCTTAGTATCCAAACCAATGTGGGGGTGGAAGCACAATTCATACCATCCTATTGAGAATCACATCTCTTCACTGAATTTTTGAATGCAAACTAGATTAGAAACAAGAAACCTTGTTGCATTTTCAACTTTTATCTCTAATATTGAGCCTAAATGTAAGACACCCAAAATGAGTTAGGGTGTATAGAGCCTCACTTGTGACTATAATCATGTTAACATGTTAATTAAGTGTTTTAAAGTATTCATGGGTGGTTTGAAGTCATTTGGAAGTCCAACGTCAAGGGACGATAAAAATATTCGACGACAAGTCACATAAGGTGCCTTATCTGATTTTATGTGTTTATGTATGTGTTTAATGATATTATGAGGTCATTAAATGAGTAATAATGATGTTTATAAATAGTGTATGCAGTTTCATGAAGTTTAGAGGTCAAACATCCAAGAACGTGTATGACATTCGAAAGTAAGCCCTGGAGACGTTCATGTGTGTCTGGAGTTTGCCTTGCATATTTGGATGTGTTTTACGTGTTCATTTTGGATGAAACATGCGTGGAATTTCTTCAACATGTTAAGGTGTATATTTACATTTGAAACATCCGGGTAAGATTTCCCAAGGGCTCCGCAAGAGGCTCTCAAGAAGGACCCAAAGGCTGTCGAGACACTGCCTTGGCAGTGTCAATCAACGAGCTCAATTGATGCCTTGTTAGTCCATGGACACCGGTCGACTTCGGGCATAGGTTGACACTTAGACTCAGGAGCTGAATACACCAAGTAGAAGCCTCAGTCACCATTGACGGAGCACCAGGATGGGCCGTTGGTCCATTAACACCCAGTCGACTGGTGTCCGTAGGTTCTGCCTGCAACTGCTTTCCTGCGACTTTTTTATTTAAGGGGTGAATGGGAAATTCACCCCACGTCCTAACCTGACCCTACTAGGTTTATTTTGTTATTTTTGGGTGTATTTAAGTTATGAAAAACGTGATCAACCCATTCCCGATCCCTTCTACACCAATTAGACTTTTTTGGTTATTTTTTGGTGTATTTAAGTTATGAAAAACGTGATCAACCCACTCCCGATCCCTTCTACACAAATTAGACTTTCTCATCAAAACAAATTCCCTCTAGAAACCTCCATTGAAGGTGAAGCTCAAGATTATATTGGAGATTGGATTACCGTGGATTATTCTTCAATTTTTAGAGGTTTTCTTCTAAATAAAGTTATGGTGATCCTTCATCTCTAGTTATCCTTCCACCTAGATAGTTATCTCAATGTTTTCAAGGATATTTCATGATCAAACTTTCAATCTTTCAATCTAGCCATGGGTTCTTTCTAAAAATGTTTTCAAAGGCTTAATCAAGATAAATTTATTATAATGTATTTATTTTAACGTGTATTTCAATCAAATTGCATGATGAACCCATGTCCCTTCCCAAACTCGATTGATCCCTTACATGGGCATTGTAATTGTGGCTTGTTATTGGTTGAATTCTTATTCTATTACATTGAATTGCTAATATATACTATTACTTAAGTAAATAGATGATGAATTGTTGATTAATGATCAATGTGTATCAATATAAGAAGATTTGAATAAGTCTAGCCTATGTTTCTATGTTTTCACTGTAACCATGCCTCTATTATGCATGAATGTGGGATTCGATTGTGTAGGGAAAATTGTATATACTACCTTACTTTGATTTTATTGATGAATTATATATAAGTGATCCATGTGTATCAAGGTTTGATTAGCCTATGTTCTTCTATCGTCCATGGATTCCTAATATAGCATGCTCACTGTAATTTTTGCTTTTTTACAATTTTTGTAAGATTTTGATTATGCAAAGATCATTGTAGTAATGTATTTGGTGTATATTATTGAATAATTGTGGGTATGAATCCTTGATTATCAAAGTAAAGGAGTCTTAGTAAGAATTGATCTAGGTTCCTCTAGCCTATAAATTCAATATTGTAAGGTACATAATGTAATTTAATACTAGGGTAGATAAAGCATGAGTTAGACTTGATTATTATGTATTTAGATACTTACCTAGATATATACAATTTATGAAATATGATGATACATGGTAGAGAAATTGGTTAATGGTCTATTTCCTTCTACCTTCTAGTATGTCGATGATCTGTTGTACTAGTTTGTAGCATGGTCTTGTAATAGCTTATGTATCACTTCATATATGATTATTGAACTTTATCTACTTCCCTACACTTAAATTGTTGATGAAAGAGTAGTAATGTTTAATGATGACCAAAGGCTAAATGATTGGTAAGATTTTCTCCACTTCTCTACTTCTCTATAGTATTGTTGATGAAGCCTTGTATGACATTGTTCGTTATGGTCCACTTATGTTGGCGTTGTTAACCTTATTGTAAATATATATGTGATGTGATCATGTCCTTGAAGACAAATTATACTATGAATGTGTGTTAGTGATGAAGCACTCTATGTGAGGGATATGCCTAGTTTCCTATTCTAACTACGATCTAGGTTGTGTTTCTAATGTCAAGCGAATGTAAATGGTTGTGTTAATCTTATGTCTACTTGCTGCCTATGATGAGGTCCTATAATACTATAGGTGAAGTAAAGCTAAATGAGTCTTAAGCTATGCTAACCATTGTATGATGTTGTGCGATGTATCGTTCACAAGTATGACTTGATAAGTCTACTAATATGGACAATGGTATGGAACCTTGTCTATGAATTCACATGTGTGCCTTGATAGGATAGTTCCTAGGTTGGTCTTCCAAGTACATTCATAAAACTGTATGAACATGTTATGAATATGACTTATATGCTATGATGTAAAGTATATGTTATGAGGATATATGAATGTGCATAGTGTCTTGGTGTATTTATATGAAAGGATTTTTCATATAGTTATACCTATGGACTTGCGCACTAATATATGAACATGCGCGACATTTTTGTGTTATGTGAAAGGTTTGCTCACATACAAGTACACACATATGTATGAAGATCTAGTCAATATAGGGGACTTGAAAGGTGTGCTCATATGTACCCTAAAGCTAGATAGGTTCTTGGATATTCTATAAGTATATAAGGAATCAATATCCTAAGCCTATGTTTTTTGAAGTAAAGTAATAAAGGCTTTTAATAAAAATGGAACTTACCTTGGTACTAAGTGAACTTTAAAATGAGAGGTGTTTGCCTTCCATGCATTAAGATTCACCATTGGTTTCTCATAGAGTGTTAACTTATGTTGGAGGAAGATTTACCATTGGGTGCGCATAAGGTTTGACTTCCCTTGGAGGAATATTCACCTATGGTTCCATATGTGATGGTTGCTTCCCTTTGAGGAAGGTTCACCTATGTTTTCTCATGATATATGGCTCAAACGCCAATGAGCATGTAGAGGGTTATGTATATCTCTTAGTTCCATTAACTATGCTTGACACATAGGATCTAGCAAGTGAATTCACTTAGTATGCTAGCATGTTCTAATATTCTACCTTGGCTAGGTAAGAACACCTTTCATTGGTGTAAGGCTCTACTACACCAAATTCCATATTTAGCATCCATTGTCTTAGTGTTGGTTAAGGATATAGTTTCCCTAAAGTAAAATGGACAATGGAAGTAAATGGCTAAGAACCTAACTAGGATGACCTAAGGGAGCTTTCTTAGGATAGGGTGAAGTAATGAACCTGCCTAGACATTGCCCAAGTTGCACCTTAGGGAGTTCTAGGAAGGTGAGCTAAGGTGTATGTTTATGGTTATGTATTTTTCCATAGCATGGTAGTATTTGTCTTCTTTTTATGAAGAAGTCCATATTATGGTCCATGTGAAGTGGTCTTGTCCCTATAGGCACTAGATTGGTCTTAATGACTACATGATGAAGGTTTTTGACATGAATGAAGTTGTCCTCATTTTCTATGGTTATGTATGAATTGGATGATAAGGATTGTGGTAATATGTTAGGTATACTAAGTATGTATGAGGTTATGGGGCTTCACATACACATTTCACAAGTAGACTTAGAGCACGATTGTGAGTAAGGGCTTATAATGCATTGATGTGAAGTGAAGTTAGTATATGTGCAAGTTAATGTAGCTTACTGTAAAGTCATTAAGGTCTTGGATTAAATGTGTCTATCATGTACTATACTTCTATAATAATATGTGGTGACTTGTGTAGTTGTATATATTGTTTCCATGTGGCCTTCAGGTGAAGCATTGCCCCAAGTATCACTAAAAGGTTACTTGGAAGGTTAAGTAATTTAGAAGGAAAGGAGTCACTATAAAGAGAAAATAAGCTCACTGTAATGTGAAAGTGCAAACTATAATGTGACTCAAAAATGCCTTGAATTCTACAAGTGATTTTATATAATATTTGTCCTTAGAATATGTTTATATGAAGTATGTGAATGATATAAATTCTATAATATAAAGTTTTTATGAATATTTAATCAAAAAAGGATTTAAGTATGATTTCAAGAAAATATTTGTTTTAAATGCATGTTTTTGCATGGTTGCCATACTTAGTGCATTCTTGTACTAACTCTATAAGATCTCTCTTATGTTAACCTGTCCGATGGTCTTTTAGATGTGATTGCTTGGATGAGATTGTATCTATGTGTTTGAGGGAGAAAAGGTGAGTTTTGATGCTGAGCTTGGTTTTATGGTTTCATGAGGATGTGTGAAGGTGAATGTTGCAATGATATGTTGATATGATGTCCCTTGTGGGTATATGTGAGACCTATGTGAAATAGAATGTTATGTTGGGAATTATATGTTATGATATGGTTAAAGCATGCTCAGAGTTGTTATGATGAAAATGATTTTCTTTTTGGAATGGTATTCTACTATATGGTTTTGCATGATGGTAGACTAATGATATGATTTGAGCTCGAAATACTTTAGGAATATGTTAAATGGTAAAGATGCATGTTGCCGAAGTGTATGTGTATAATGGTTGAAATACTGCCCTTGTTTATATGTATGACCTTCATGATTGTTTTGTATTGATTAAAGTCTTTGTATAGGCCTTGTATTAGAAGCAATGGTAGCATGTTGTCCTTGTAGAGTAATGATGTGGGTTTGATTGACTTAGAATTCACCTTACTGTAAAGTTGAATAAATAGGAAAAGTCCCTATAGTTAAGTCATCTAAAAAAATTTCCCTAATGTTGTATGACCTTGGTTTCTATTGTATTGTTGAAAACCTTACGTGGTTGAAGAGAGTGACTTAACTTAAAAATTTTATGATAATCTTCATAGATGATAAGGTTTAGAATGCCTTGGTGTTCCTATGTTGACTTACTGTAATCCCTTCTAATGTGGTAATCAATTTCATGTGATGAAAAATGAGTGTTTTTAAGTTAAGATCCTCTTAAGGTTGGGTTAAGTTGCTCTTAATTGGGTCTACCCTAAGTGGGGGATGGTGACGTGAGTAGCAAGGGAGTAGATATTTCTACCATGTCTTTCTATGTTTACTTGAACTTGAAACTAATGAAATTTTAGTAAGCTTGTTCATGATAGGAGTCTTGTTTAAAGTATGAATTGCATGACTTGTATATGTTGGTATATTATATTTGACGCTATGTTAAGCATGTTTAGAGGATTTTAGAAGTGCATGAATTGTTTTTGAGTAACTTCATGGTTTTCTAATGTTAATTGTGGATCTTGACATGCTAGTTGTGCATTTAACTTCATGAGATAAGGTAAGAAGCATGTTTGAAGTCACTCTTAACGTGTAATGCTTAGACTTATAATTAAAATTTTGAGTTTCCGTAAAATGAAAATGACGAGTCTCGTGAAAACTATGTGACTTTTATTATTTGGAAAGCATGATTGTAGGCTAACTCTTGGAAAGGGAAGGAATGATTAGCTAGTGTCCTTGTAAGTACATATGATTTGTGTTATTTTGCCAAATGATACTTACTGTGAATGTTATTGCTATGTTAAAAATTGATATTTTGTGAAGTGGCTTCCTATTTGTTGTGATATGCTTGGTGTGACTTACCATTTAGACTTCATTAGGAAGGAAACATTAGCATGTCTTGGTTTAAAAGTGGAGAAATTCTCATTTCACAATAAAGTTGGCTTTAATCGTTTGCTTGGGTATGAACTCATGATACATGTAGTTGTGTTGAGGAGAAAGACATTCCTCCATGGACACAACTAAGCATGGTGTGGTTGAGTATGACCCTCATGGCACTAGGCCTAACCAACAAGAATCCATTGTCAACCTATCTTATTGAAGTCTATGTGCATTGAAGTATGAGAGCTTAAATGAATTTAGAGTATTATTGGAATCTTCCTATGTGTGATCTTACATGAGATCTCTTAAATAAAATGAAGTGTAATTACCATGTAATGATTTGGAGAAGGATGTTCCTCCTATAAACATGAAAAGAGCCTATGTGTTTGATGCATTAAAGAGTGAGAAAATATAAGTTTTGGCTTACTTGTGTTCTATTGAGTGGTAAATGTTTTAAAGTTGTGTTCCTTGTAAGTTTGGTGCATTAACTTCTATATGATGATTTTATGACTCTTGTAAGCTTCTTTATAACTCATTGAAAGTCCTTGTTGTGATTTAAGTGTTCTAAGTGTCATTCGAGGACGAATATTCCCAAGTGGGGATATTGTAAGACCCCCTAAATGAGTTAGCGAGTCTAGAGCTTCACTTGTGTCTATAAGCTTGTTAACATGTTAATTAAGTGTTTTAAAGTATGCATGGGTGGTTTGAAGTTATTTCGAAGTCAAACGTCAAGGGGCGACAAAGACGTTTGACGACTAGTCACCTAAGTTGACATATGTGTTTTTACATGTCTATATATGTGTGTCATGATCATATGAGGTCATTAAATTTGTAATAGTTATATTCATAAAAAGTGTATGGAGTTGCATGAAGTTTGGAGGTCAAACGTCTTAGAACGTCTAAGACGTTCGAAAGTTAGCCCTTGAGAACGTTCATGTGTGTCTTGAGTGTGCCTTGCATGCTTGGATGTGTTTTACATGTTCATTTTTGGTGAAACATGCAAGGAAGATCTTAGATATGTTAAGGTGCATATTTATGTTGGAAACGTCTGGGTATGACTTCCAAAGGGCCCCGCAGGAGGCTATAACGCCCCAAAATGAACTAAGGTAAACTAGATAGTCCTTATGGTTTATTGAGTTAATGTTAAGTTATAATAAGTTACATTAGTGTTGTTAGGAAGTGTGTGAAGTTTGGAGGTGAAACGTCCATGACGTTCGGAAGGTGTGCCTTAGAAAGCACCTGTGTATCTGGATGTCTTTGATTGAGTTTAACGTGTTGGTTTTGATCAAAATTGATGTGGGATGTTCCTAATACCCAGATGAATTGGTTTGGGGGTTAAACGTCCAGGTACAACTCCATCAAGATGTTAGGATCGAATCCACGCACACACACTTAATGAATGAAGAACACAAGAACTTTTTTGAGAAAGAGATGAGAGATCTAGAGAGAGAAAGAGAGAAACCAATATTTCATGGTAACACCCCATGAGTAAACTTCCACGGCGTTAGGGTATATATATGAATAAATCATAGTATTTTAGGTTACAGAGAATAAACAGTTATATATATTAATCAGGCTCCACAACCTAACACTAGGACCCACGAGGGGCCCTATAAGAGGACCCCAACACTTCGACAAAAAACAGTCAAAAAAGTGTCCATCGATGAGGCAATCAACGGCCAGTCGACCAGGCGACGGCTTGTCGATATGATTCATTAGTTGGACATGAAAGTCTGCAGTTTTGGGAGTTTCAAAACAAAACCACGAGCCATCATCAACGGGACGTCGACTCTTTGACGGTCCACCGTTCAGTGGCGTCGATGGGGGCCTGCAAAGTGTGTCTAGTCTGCTGCAAATTTGGGGTGTTTTCTGCAAATTCACGTCAAGTCTTATATAAGCCTAGCTAAGTATTTTTAGTGTCTTTAAGCTATATTATATTAGTTTTAAGTTGTAAATGTAGACAACTCCTCATTTTAAATATTCAAACGCCCTCTCTAAAGAAAACTCTCTCAAAGTCATCATTAGAGCTAAGACTAAAGGAGGGAAAGAAGGGATGGTTTGGACGTGCTTTTTAAAAAAAATTAATGGGTTTCCTTCTCATTGAGGTATGCTATTCATCCTTGAACCCTTTTCCATTCAAGGAGTCATGTCCAAAAGATTTCAAAAAGGGTTTTCAAACTAACTTTCTTCTACTTTGATTGAAGCGGAGTCTTCTTGTGTAAAGTTATTAATGATTCAAAATTTTGATTTCTAGAAGAATGATGATGTGATGTCAAAACCGAATGAACTCATTACTATGCATATTGCAAACTTTTGGTAATAAATTGGTTAAATAAGCATGGTTGTGTAGGGTATGAACTTTCGTTTTCTTGTGTTGTTATTTTGGTTTAGCTAACTTTCTATGGGCCTTATTTTGATGAACTATTGAGAAAATTATTATGGGTTTTGATGGATTGGTTAAATGGTGAGTTGCGTATACTGTGTATTCTTATTATAAATTGTTCTTGAGTGGTATGGTCCACCTTCTTCGTGGCGGTGTTTACTTGATCAACTTGATATTACTTAGTATGTAATTTGAGTGTGGATTTAAAGGTCTAATGAGTGAAATGATGTCACGACAGGAGTCTAGGCCCCAAACGTGACCGGAGTCATTAACCTCTAAGAGGTTGCAGACAATTCTACTTAAGTCATTGTTACATCGTCTTGGTCAATTTTAGTGGAAAATATGAAACTTTTTGTTTCTTTACATGCCTACTAAACATTCTATTACATACGTAATTGGTCACCATCAACCATCTAACATTATGATCATCAAATGAAAGAAACAATTTATTATAACGATAAAGATGTACTTGCCAAAAATAGCACCAATACAATGTCTTAACTAAAACGGGAAAGAAACTCTAGTGGAACATACTCTACTAGCTCAATCCTACAACAAAGCTAGAATGTAAATGGGCAAGCATCCCCGAAATCATGAGGGCCTACCAAGACTGGATGAATGCTCGACCTCCAGATAACTGCAGCGTTGATCCTGTAGGTCTAGCGCACACCTGTGTCTGCACCTAAAATTTTTGAGTTTTATAGGGTTATTACACACGTATAGGGTTATTACACACCAAGGACATACATGAGTAAGAATAGCTCTTTCCTAGAAACATGATTATAGCAGGTCAAGTCAGTGGACTTGCCAAATTGAGATTAGGATAGTGAGAGAACTTTCCAAATTTGGATAAGGAAAGTTTATGAGCTTTCAAAATTTGGATTAGGAGAGTTATGACATGAGAGTAACATGCATCATCAAACATAACATTTTTCACACAACACACATCATCGACACATAGCATATATCATAAATTCCGAAAACACATTAACGTTGTTCCATCATTCATCGTAGTATTGCCATGAGACCTTGGAACAGGACTTGAATTAAGACTTCCAAAAAATAGGGTTATCATATGGACCTTAACTAGGGAGTCTCCTTTAGAAAACACAGTCTTCTCGTTCATTCATACCGTTACCTTCCAAATATTTTTTTTCATTTCTGGGCCAGAGTGTTGTAAACACCAGTTAACACATGATCGTGTGTATAGTTTAAAGACTTCATTGGCGTTCGTTGTGCCAATGGCTAAGAATGACCTATGTTTTTTTCATTACATGATATAAGGCACCTCTTGATTATCCGATACTAAACACCTTGGTATCATTCGTTTCATTAGGCATCATTGAGGCGACCTCATTCATTAATTAAAAAACTTTAAATTTAAACCGACAGAGATCATGTGGCATCATTGAAATCCAGAGTTGTTTATGAACCCGACACCAAAAAGAGGTGGACTCACCGTCAAAGTGACCCAAAACAGCTAGAGTAATGGGAAATTCAAAACTCTCCAGATCCCTCTATTGGCAGTAGTATAGTTTGGACAGACAGGAGATATAAGGAGAAACCATTACACGGTATGCCGGAATTCTCATCTCATGACAGTTACGTGAACCTCCCCCTTTCCCGAAAGAATGCATCATAGCTCATAGCTGTCTTTCGGTGCTCAGGAATAAAGTTCCATTACATTCACATCCTACTCATGGAAGATGACTTCTAGTATTGGCACATTAATAGCTCAATCTATTTATTTATCATCTCAGCATAGTATAAGTGTGGTGTTAATCTCATAAATTTCAATTAGAGTATTCTAGAGATGGTCTCGTTTCATTAAACTTACACTCTCATAGGTGAGTACGTTTTGGTAAACATACTAGGTCATTGAGATTGACTTCATCTTGTACATTGCCGCCATATCATGTGTCAAACATTCATTATCATTAACACATTTCTCTTCCCATAGTTACGCACCCATTTTTACGTGAATGTTGATTTTATCATATGTCAATGCACTGGCCATTTGGTTGTGTTAATACTCTTACTTACCCTTCTAGGTTTCTTCATTTCATTTTTTCTTTCATCAGGCCAATTGCAACTTGGCAAATTTTGGATGTATTTACACTCGTACCTGAAACCCTTAAATACAAGCAATGGGGTTCATTTCATAGTTTTCTAAGTGATTATATAAACCCCAAAAGAATGTGTACAGCCATGAATCTTGTAGAATGCCAGATATTGATGCGATCTTTAGAGGCAGCATGGTAACTTATTTACTTACGTATGACTTATTTTTCAATATGGAATATGGCAAGGGAACCCGATTTTTGAATCCCTTAGACAAACACTGTAATCTTATTTAAACTTGATAATCACATTTTTTAATGATTTGGGGGAACCACTACGTACAATCCCATCATCCCATAATATTCTTATTGTTATCCTCTCTTTTTTTCGTTTAAGTCATAAAAGGTTTGGGTCAATCCCCCACAGCTCATTATTTTTATAATTTTATGTCTAACTTTTTCACCTATCCAAGAGGGTTGTGGTTCAATCCCACTGTCCACATTTATTTTCTCTTTACTTTTATCCGAACTCTCTCATCCATTCCAAGAGGGTTGAGGTTCAATCCACACTCACACATCTATTTTTCCTTCATTTTTCTCACGATTTTTTGTATGAAATTTTCATTTAGTGAGGTCATGGTTTTTTCAACCCCATTGACCTAAATTTTAATTTTTTTTTAAACGAAGCTCAATTTTTTAAAAGTTGGCTGGACTACACATTGCCAGCAGGCTGGAAATTAGTCTTCAATACATTTTGTCTTAACATTTTGTGATTTTGGTTGGTAGCGTTCATGATAATGAGATCTTGGGTTCGATCCTATGATACAATTATTTTACATTAATTTTTCTATAACAACCAGTTGTAGTTTGTTTGGGCATAGAAATTTTTTATGGTAGAAACTACTTTATGATAAATTTAAAGTGGGTTGTTTCCTGGACTATTCATAATTATAATGATGAAATTAGTGGGGTAGTTTTACTAATTTATTAGTTCATGGTTAAAGGCAAATAAATGATAATTAATGTGGGTCACTTTTATCACTATTATAATTATATGAGTATAATTAATTAGGCGGTAACAAGAAATCAGTGACGAAAAGAAAAAAGGGGAAAAAAGAAGAACAATGAGAAGACGGCTTACCTGCTGCAGCTAACATTAACGATTAAGCAGTGGATTAGTTTAGCGGGTAAGTTTCCTTTATGAATTCGAACTGCTGATTGGTGGAAAGAACTATATTAAGTTCTTGTAAAAAATAAATGTTCAGGTGTATGGTAATTGTACAAATAGGTGATAATACAACGTGATTGAAAAAGTTAGGCAGCCATATCATTAATGTGTAAACAATTGGAATGATGATTGAATTGAAAGAGCATAAACCAATGCTCCTAGTTATTGGTGCAGTAATGGTAGGAATAATATTGTTTTTTTTTACATGAAATTTGGCCACGAATTAGAAGTTAATGATTAGATGAGTAGTGTAGGAAATTTTATTTTAAAGGATTGAGCTTAAAGTGATTGACGAATGTAGGATTGACGTTATTTGTAATTTTATAAATAATTGTGTTGATGAAACTTCGGCCAATCAGTGGTTGAAATGTAGTATATAAGTCTTTTTTTTATACCCACAATAGTGATAGGTGGTTTGATTTAATCAGTTTTACCAAATTATACTGTTATATAGATTAAAATGAATTGTATCTAAAAGAGAATTGTCATCGATTGTCTATTGGACATGTAAAATTTTGTAGTTTGTAATGGTTCAAGTTTTTAACATATTTTATAAGTATTTAAATATAAGGTGTAGTACATTATTAAGTACTTAAAAATTATGCTAATTAGAGGATATTAAGGAATTAAGGCTTCTCCTTGATTTGAACGTAGTAAATTGATCATAGAATTAGGTGAATTTATTTTTCGTTCTAGACTAAACATTAGCATAACAGGAGTGCTTATAGGCTTTTCTAAACTTACCAAATTATGTATATATAATTGATATATTGGAAAGTTTGGAAAGTTCGAAAGGCATTAGGAAAGGAAAAGTATTGGAGATAGCTTGAATTCGGTTCTTCGGTGGGAGGTGTAGGTTATGGTTTATGCTATTTGTAGTAAACTCTTAATAGTGATTGAGAAATTATGAAGTTTCTATGGTAGTGACTGTTGTGATTGTGTGATTTGGTTGTGTGGGTTGTGATTGGTTGCAAATCGAGACGTAGAATTTATATTCCCTAATCTATGATCGAAAGTGATGCCTTGAATAAAGAAGCTTTGATGAAAATAAATATAAAAAAGGACTGAAAGCGGGGGTGATAATAAGGAATAAATTAATAGTATAATGGATTAGAGTGTCCACGTTCCGACACGGTATAATTGGATCGGAGGTAACGTTCCGACACAGTATTCTTGGATCGGGAGGTCACGTTCCGAAATGGTATTTTGATCAGCGGTCACGTTCCACGACACGATATCTTGGATAGGGTGTCACGTTCGACACGGAGTTTGGATGGAGTGTGACAGTTCCGACACGATAATATTAAAGGAAAAAAAATATGTTGAATTAATGGAAGAATTCAATCTCAAAGGAAACTCAACTCTCAAAATGTGTTTTGTTTGGAGGGCATCGAGGGTCTCAATGTGTGATCTGATTACCGTTTGACTTATACGTGCTTACTTTATGTTATTGACACTGTGTTCATGTTGTGTGTTGTTATCACCGTAACGTGCTCTAGTGGAGTTTAATTACTATGATTCTTTGTTATATTAGTTACTATTTTTGGTTGACTGATGATACTTACTCAGACATGTTGCCTCGTAAGAGTCATTACTTGTTTCTCTTTGTTGTCATTTTATGGAAATGCAGCGAGTGGCCTGATGACTATCTGATTCCCTCAGATCAGCCGGCCTCCCGCATAACTCCAAGTTATAGGTTGGAGCTACCCTTCAAGATCTGTTGGATTCTTCTCGGTTACGACATGATGTCCTATACTTTCGGAAAAAATACCCTTTTATCTTTATTTAGTGTATTCGATATTCTTAGACTTAGTATTGGAGATTAGATGTCCTTGATGGTGATGGACTATAAGATTTGGGTGATGATAAGTTTGGAACTTCCGCATTATTTATATTATTTATAGTTGAAAAACTAGTGGTATATGTTGGGTTTAGATGTGTTGGTTCGCCCACCTAAGGGGTAAGTGTGGGTGCCATTCACGACCAGTTTGGGTCGTGAACAAAAATTGGTGATCAGAGCGGTTAGGTTCGTTGATCTCATCACACAAGTACAATTCTAGTAGAGTCTTGCGGAACGGTAGGGGGACGCCTTTTACTTTTCTCGAGAAAGCTCTAGGACTTTAGGAAAGCTATTTCTTTTCTTCTTTCGTGTACTACTCGAAGCCAATTGGTATATAGGTTATACAAATTGTTATCTGAACTTTTCACTCTATTTGAAATATGGGTACTTACTAGAGATTTGAAGTTGAAATAGAAAAAACCAGCAACAACAAAAAAAATGTCATTAGAAATAGATATAGTTTACTCGATCGCAAAAGTGTGGGGAGTCTCATGTCAGGAGTGTCGGTTAATAAAGACACTACTATGACTTCATAGATGAGGGTATATTCGAGAAAAGTCAACGATGCTACTGGTTAGAGGTTAGGAAAGTGTGTTATTTTGTTAGTGAATGATCTAGACGTAAAACAAATGTTTGGTCTACAGAGGAGAACATATATGATAAGTTTTGCAATTATAAAGGTAGAAAAATGTGGGCTATTTGGGTACGATATTATGACAGGGTATAATGTGTTCTAGTACGATATCTTAAGGACTTTCACGGTGTGTCAGACTAGGTTATGTGGAAAACAGGTACTTCGATTGTCAAGTATGAATACTAGTACTAAGAGTTACAGTCTGTATGGCATAGTCAGATAAAAGGATTAGTGTTGTTGGCATTCACATTTTAGAAACCAAACTAGTTTATTACTGACAGGAACTTAGATTGGGCTTATTTTAAAGGAAAATTGTAGTGGTGGTGGATCTTTGGATAATATTAAATCCAATAAGTTGTGAAATGTATCTTGAGGTTTGAATTAGTACTGAGTTTAATCTTAAGTTTCAAGGGATAGGTTGATACTAGAATGAACCTAGTGAGTATACTTTGGGTGGATTAAGTTGAAGATTTAGTAAGGAAAGTGCATATATAATTTGTTAGTCCCTTCATGTGATTACTATAGTTGAGTTTAAGGTGTCATGTCGCAAAAAAAAATTGACTTTGCGATGATGAAAGGGCTCTACAAAGCAAGATGAGTAATAAGAGTAAGTTATCGATTGGGACGAGATGCAATTATATATACACAAATTTGTTGGTAAATAATGTTGATGGTGATACCACATTGTGAGTATCTAAGGTGGAGATTTCTACTATTACTTGAGTGAATGTGGTTGTATGATAAATTTTAGTAGGATTAGGGCAACTCAGAATATAATTTAAAGGAGCTGGAATCTATAAAACTAAAATAAGATAAAAAGGTGGGAGTTGTGGAGCCTTAAGCAAAAATAAGGGGAGCAGAATTATTTTCTCTGATTGTACGAACTAAAAATGTAATCCTCGAGGGTCGAGAATTGGGTTCAAATTGCGTGTGATTTAATCTATTTGTTTTGGTTAAGGTAATGCCTAACAGATAATCGCTTGGTTAAAAAGACTATTAAAATAGGACTTGAGAAAGAGTGTACATCATCACTTTAATATGACAATAAGGTCTTTGTTGTTTTTAGTTGTAATGAAGTTGCTATTGAGTTTTTAGCAAAGGATATGGTAAAATATAGGAATAGAAATACACATGAAAGTTAAATACAATGAATTTCTATAAATCTTCAAGGTATGAGCTAATGTGATAGATAAGGGAAATTTTGTTATATGGTGGAAATCATAGTTCAAGTTCCTTATTTTAAGTCGACATTCATAGGTTCGTATTAGTCAAGATTGAATGATTAAGTTAACTGATCATCGTTGTGTGTATTGGGTAATTGAAGGGATTTATGCATGCTTTCGACCATGAAAGTTGTTACGTTTGATTGGTTTAAAGATCTAAGGAAAGGGTTTACACCAAAAGTTTTGATATAGAGTGTGGAAGAAAATGTCATGGATTTAGTAAAATGGAGATCGGAAGCAAGATAGCTAACACAAGAGTGTGATATATTGAAGGAGCGAGATTATTTAGAATTTGCACCATGAAAAGAATATGAGAAGAGTGAAAGAATAGACCTCTCGTATAATCCATTGGGTGTTGGTTGTAGTTGAGTTGTTTAATTTTTGCCTATGAGTGTTAAGAGATAATTGTGAGATGTGAACTAGTTCGGTACAGACTTACTAGGGAGTTATCATCGCTTCTAAAAAAACACAGAGGTTTTGGTTAGTGACAAATAATGAGGTATGTGAACAATTTAGTATTTTACAAGAGGGTAGATTGCTCAAATTAGGATAGAAGACCTTAAGAATGAGTAAAGGTGAGATATTAATTTACATGGTTATAATAATAAAGTGGGTTAATACTATCTATTGATGGGAACTTCAAAGAATGTAAGTGGTGTTACATGGACATTCTCTGGTTTAATAGAGTTATGAGCTTATAGTATACAGAATAGTTTGGTGAACGATTTTCTAAGTGTTGGCATGATATATATAATGGTTTTTTTAAAATGGTACATTAAGATGGTATGTGAAGTGTGGTGTATGTTTTTGTGTAGAGTTGACTTGGGTGTGATTTAAAAAAAAAAAGAAAAAAAAAAAAATGTTTTGTCTCGAATTGAAAAAGGTACGATCAATTTGAATTAGTGCTATAGGCCTTATTTGGGAGTCGTTATCTGGCAGGAAATGCTTAAATAGAAAGAGATTAGGCATAGTTTGAACATGTATTTGATAAGCTACTTTGATACTAATGATGGGTGAGAATAGGTAGATTATCGATGTAGTTATACGTTGTGTTATTATTAAGAGGTTGACTTTAATGAATGTGGGAGTTTGATAAACCAAGTATTGTGTGCCAATTATATTAGAGAAATTTTATGAGGTGAGGTGTAGATCATAGTTTTGATTAACTATTGAGATGAGAAAATGGGTAGTAATATTTGGAATAATCATTCCCCGAGATAACTATCCTTTCTGCCGTGCCATCCTTTGATCGTTTCGAGGGACGAACGATGGGTAAATTGGTTCTATTGAACAAACCGCGGTAGTCGGTTTGGGAACGAGAAATTTTTATGTTAGAAAATACCTTTGCTGATTTAGGTCTTAAGTGGGGTTTTTGACTCTTATAATTATAAAATATGAATAGGGGGTAGTTTTACTAATATTATTTAATTAATGGTTTAAGATGATAATATTTTAATTATAGTGGGTACTTTATTACTCATTATAATTATATGAGTATAATAAGTAGGGTACCAAATAATATGTAGACGAAAAGGGAAAAGAGGAAAAAAAGAAGAACATGAGAAGACGGCTTACCGGTGAAGTACATGTAAAGATTAAGTTGTGGATTCGTTAAGCGGTTAAGTTTCTTTATTAATTCGTAAAATGAAGATTGGTGGAAAGAGAAAAGAATATATTAGTTCTTGTAAACTTTAAATGTCAGGTGATGCTAAATTGCATACGAGATAGGTTTAAGTACAAAATTGTTTGATTGTGAAAAGTTAGGCAGCCAGGTAATCATAATGTGTAAACAATGGGAATGATATTGAATTAAAAGGAGCATGAACCCAATGCTCCTAGTTATTGTTAATTAATGGTAGAATAATTATGGCTGAATTTAGCAAGCATTAGAAGTTAATGATTAGAATATGTAGTTTAGGAAATCTATTATTTAAAGGAATTGAGAGCTTACAGTGATTGGCGAATGCGAATGTAGGATGACGGTAGTTATTTGTTCATTTTTAAAATAAATTGGGTTGAAACTTTCTGGCCAATTAACGTGGTTTGAATATTAGTAATGAGTCTTTTTTTTTATACCCAAAATAGTGATAGGTTGGGTGAGTTACTCAGTTTTACAAATTATATGTTGTATAGTACATGAATTGATAAAAGAGAATGTCATCGGATTCTCTTGGGACATGTAAAATTTGTAGGTTGTAAGGTTATTCAAGTTTTAACATATTTTAATAACGTAATTAAATATAAGGTGTTTGTAGTAAATTATTAAAGTACATTAAAATTATGAATGGGAGGAATTAAGCTATCCTTTGGATTTGAAACTTAGGACAAATGATCATAGAATAAGGTGCATTTTTGGGTACTAAGTTAAACATAGGAATAAATGAGTGGATTATAGGCTTTTAAATATTCAATTATGTATATATAATTGATAGATTTGAAAGGTTAGAAAGCATTGGAAAGGAAAAGTATGGAGCTTCTTGATTCGGTTATCGATGGAGGTAGGTTATGATTTATGCTATTTGATAGTAAAAATCTTAATAGTGATTTATATTCCTTGAAATTGATATATTAAGTTCTCTTATGTACATGACTGTGTGCTGTGTAATTTGTTGTGTGGTTTTGTGATTGGTCTGAAATCCTGATGAGCCCGTTAGAATTGATATTCTCTAATCATATCTACGAAGTGATGCCTTGATAATTTAAAGAAGGCTTGATGAAAATAATATTAAAAATAATTGAAAGCGTGTAATAAAAGGATTAAAGTAAATAGTATAATTTGACGGAGGAGTGTCCGTTCGACACGGGATAATGGGATCGGGGAGTATCGTTCCGACACACGTTATTCTTGGCTCGGAGTGTACGTTCTGACACGGATTTTTGGAATCAGAAGTTCACGTTCCGACACAGTTTCTGGGATAGGAGTATCACGTGCCGAAACGATATTTTTGCGATAGGAGTGTCAGTTGTAAGTGTCACGTTCCGACACGATAATATTAATGGAAAACTATGTTGAATAATGAAAGGATATTCAATCTCAAAGAACTCAACTCCCAAAATGGTTGGTTTGAGGCATGAGTCTTATTGTTGTGATCTTGATACTGTTGACTTTTATACAGTGCTTACTTTATTGTTATTGACAATTGCTATGTTGTTTTGTTGCTTATCAATGTTAAGTGCTTATAGTGAGTTCATACTATTATTCCTTTGTAATATTAGTTACTATTTTTGGTGACCGATGTGATACTACCAGTACATGTTGCCTCGTAATGGAAGTACACTGCTTTCTTCTTTGTTTTCCTTATTGAAATGCAGAGAGTGTACTCTATGACTTCTGATTTCCCTCACTATAGCCAACCCTCCCGCATATCAAGTTACAGGGTGAGCATCCCATTCAAGATCGTGTTGGATTCTCTCATGGTCACGGGAAATGAGTGTCTATACTCTTCGGACACATACCATTTATTCTTTATTTTAGTGTATTCGAATATTCATTGAATTAGTATTGGAGATAGATGTCCTTGAGTGATGGACTATCAGATTTGGGTTGATTAAGTATTAAACTTAGACACTTATTTAAATTGGTTGCTTACTATCTTTGGGAGCTTCCGCATTATTATATATATTTATGTTGAACTCTTGTTTGTGCGGGTTTAGATGTGTGGTTTCGCCCACTAAGGGGTAGTGTGGGTGCCATTCACGACCCGTTGGGGTTCATGCACATTTTCATTGCATTTTTTGACCAGTTTGTTTGGACGAACCCAACCTCCCCCCCCCCCCCCTTGACCAAATGCGTGAAGTGAAAATTGTCACTATTTTCAGCTTCGTTTATCATCATTCAGACGTTTAATTCTTAAGGATTTCGGGGATTCATTTGGATCTTTAAGTTTATAGATTTTTATGATTATATTTCAGCCAAGAAATTACATTTCATCTAGGGAACATACAAACACTTTTACACATATTAGTTTACAAAACATTCGACACATAAAATTCAACGATATTTAAAAACATTTTCACTAATTCGGTGACATTAATTAACATCTACAATCCAAAAACTAATCAGAACAAATTATCCGAAAATAAAACTAATACTTCAAAATCAAAATACCGGCAAACCTAAAACAACAACATGATCTTACCTATCATATATATGAGATCAAAGGGATACTAGGGACAGGGAGTTCGACAAGAACGGGAACAACCCTAGTTTTCGAGTAGATTCATTTGAGCCTTAAGGGTCTCTTGGGAAAAGGACCAAGAGTAATAAAACCTATACCTTTTTAAAATTTAAAATCTTAATTTTCTACCCAAAAACTTCACCCAAGAACACGTCTAAGACTCCTCAATATCAGCTCCACTCGAATGACAACCTCCCTTAGCCTAGTGTGCGATTAACGTTTGTTTTCTTGTGATTTTGTGTGAGTTCTTCAATGGTGAATAACTTGGTTTATTTTTTTACTTTTATATATTATTTTGTCATAGAAAAAACGTGATAAATAATAAGAGAGATTGAGCGTGAGAGTGGAGAGATAAACGTGAGAGAGTTGGAATTGTAGGAGTCTTAGGAGTCTAGTTTAAGGACCTAGTCAATAAGGTTTTATTATTTTATAAAAATCTGATTTTTTATAATATTTTAAATTATATAATGAATAATAATTATTAATTAATTACATTAATTCAATAGTTTAAATAAAAAAATCATTTTAATTCATTGCTTCCACGAAGGTTCGAACCTGGGTGGAGCAAGACTTCACTTAAAGAGCCCAATTTCGGCCCTCTATCCCCAAAATACCCCTATACCTCATAATTAAATAATTCATTGTATATTTAGGGTAATTACGATACTACCTTTAGCCTGGAAAAAGACTATTTAACCCCTAGACCCTCCAAACCTATGATTTTCCCATTTTAAATCCTGTAAAGACTCCTTCAAGTAAATCTTCATATTAAAAATCCCGACATGGTTGTACACCTTTCCAAGCTCAAACAACTACTCAAGTTAGTTTTCTTTGTTGTAGCAAGGGTTCTGAGGTCTAGTTCTATGCGCATCAATCCGTGTGAACCCTGCTTTAGTCATAGGAATTCTTGACACATTAAGAATTTCTTATATTATCCATTTTTAGGTTGTTACAAATGAAGTGATATTGAAGATGGGTCTTGTATTGTGTTTTGTGAAGCTTGAATTGCATGTTTGGCTAATATTATGCCTAGATGAAGTACATGATTTGTTGAAGCATGTAATGTGTGTGAATTGATGAATGTAGGTCTAAAGCATGCATAGAAGTTAATATGAATGAGAGGATACATATGCGCAAAGTGTTCTCACATGTTCATAGACACACTTAAATCAATGCATGATGCTAAGTTGAGTTAAAATGGGAGTTTTTGCATGCACAATTCGTGAGTTGACATGAAGTGTTTAGTAGCAACCTTACTACATCCTAACAAGTTTCTAAGATAGATCACAAGATGAATACCCTTCATGAGTATAGATGTTGTGTTCACTATTAATCCTTAACCATAGTTTATAATGTTGAGAATCAGTGGGGAGTTATGCCTACACCGAGAGGAGTACTCCTTGTTTGTTATCCTCAACCTATAGAGAATTTCATTTTATGAGTTGAGATGTTGTATTCCAATGTAACTCTTGGGATTAGTACTCTTGTTAGTAGAGAATGAGTTACTTAGTAGCAATCTCATTATCCCTTAACTATGTGCCCGCATAGGGTAGCTATTGGGAAAGCCATGTAAAAGCTAAAAAGCATGACCTCACCCTAGGCAGGTGAGGATCCCTCATAAGATAGGGGTTAATATTGGGATTTGATGTGTATATCTCCTAGTCTATGTCGGTTAAGGTAACCCCCACAAAAGAAAGAATGAACTAAGTCTTCTATAAGAACGTGCTACTTAGGGTAGGTAGTGGTATGGGATGCTATCTATCCACAACACTAAGTAGGACCTTCCAAAAAGGAAGACTTAGTACCAAACCTTCTAAAAGAGTGTACTACTAAGGGTAGGTGGTGTTATGGGATGCTATCTATCCATTGCACTAAGTAGGCATTCCGAAAGGCAAGTCTTTGGTGGTTTGTTGAGCGTTCTTCTGATGTCTTGAGTTTTGAGTGGTGACTTCTTCTCCCTAGTGGAGTTTAGATGTTTTCTTCATGTCTTACCTCAGAGAGTCTTAGGATAACCTCGGTTAGGAAACTTCTACAAAAATGAGCTCAGTTCCTCATTGGCAATACCTTGGGAATTCACTATCTTTGGAGTGTCTTTAGTTCAATGTAATGTTTTCTTACAGTTACTGTATTTTGGTTAGGTTATTGTAAGGTGTTCGAATCTAACCGAATCCATTAGCAGTAGTAACTGGGAGAAGTAGTATGGGATGCTACTCTCACATTACAATTAGTGTGACCTATAAGTACTATTTGAGAAAGGTACTTACATGAAGTTCGTACGAATGAATGTTTGACATATGTTTAGCTAAGAGCATGGATTTGATTCCCATATGAGGTAAGCCTATGGTTGGTGGTATTAAGGGTCCTTATGGTATGAGTTGAAGGGGGTGTATACGTTGTCCCTTATTGTCTTACCTAAGGGAATCTTAGTATAACTTGGGTTAGGGAAAGTGCAAAAGAAAAGGGTTCAAATGGCTTGCACTATGCCATTCACTATACATGTACTAACCCCATACTTTTCTATAGTATGCAAGTATAGGTTTTTGAAGCAAGGTGGAAGCTTAGAAGATGAAGATTGGGAAATTTTCTCTTAAGGTAAAGTATGTCCTCCTATATTCGAGGGCATAGTCCTTTTCTAAGTTTCTTATTTAAAGACTTTTTATGTATTTCTTTTTAATGAAAAGGGTAGTGTCCCTAAGATCTTATGTCGTGTATTTAAGTTGGCTGGTGACAATGATATTCTTTTAGTATTTATGAAATATTTCCTTTTATTAATTTACACATGAAAAGTTTTAATTTTGCACTACTTTTCATGTCTTATGTGATGAACGATAGTTAAAGGGCTTGTACAAGACCCTAAAGGATCAAGTACGCCTTGCCACAAACCAAGGGTTCTCTCAAGCTTTTGGGGGTACTTTTGGATCGTGACAGACTTGGTATCAAAGCTAGGTTATGGGAAATAATTTAGGGTCTAAAAAGTCTCACAAGGTACATCTAGTATTATCTTTGTCATTGGGGTGAGTTGTCACACATCCATGGTCAAAAGGCTATAGGATGATAGAAGTTTTACTTTCTTCTTTATTCTAATATCGTTCCTTAGAGTTAAGTCATATAAGGTGGTTTTACTCAACCTCTTCTCTTTGTGTTTATAGGACATGAAAACGAGTTAACAACCGCTAGAAGGAAGGAGGGAGGTGTAGCTTATGAGACGGTCCCTCCCTATGCTGTCCAAGTTCCTATTGTTGGAGTAGAGGAAGTGAAGGATGAGGTTCCCCTTCAAGAACCTCAATTGCCTCCAGAACCTCAAGATCCTCAATTACCCACAGTGCCTCCTATGACTGAAGGTCCTTTTGTTGAGGGGAATGTGACTAATGCGGAGTTGAGGGATTCCTTAATTTATTTGACCAAACTCATGACGGATCAAGCTGATGTCGTCAACAATCTTTTTGTTGACCAAGCTAACCAAGGAATCTGTCCCCAACCTAATGCTAGTACTCCTGCCACTAGAATTTGGGATTTCATGAGGATGAACCCTCCCACTTTTAAAGGCACGAAGGTGGATGAAGATCCACAAGGTTTCATAGTTTAGGTTTTCAAAGTGGTATATGTTATGGGTGTGTCCCCTAGGAAGAAAGCGGAGTTAGCCGCTTACCAACTTAAAGATGTGTCTCAAGTGTGGTTTGAGAAATGGAGGGTTCAGAAACCCTTATAAAGAGGAACATGTTGTTGGAAGGAATTAAAAGAGGATTTCCTAGATATTTTCTTTACCCTTGAGTTGAGGGAGAAGAAGATGGTTAAATTCATGAACCTTCGTCTAGGGGAATGAGTGTGCAAGAGTATTCTCAAATTTACCCAACTCTCTAAGTATGCCCCAACCATGGTAGCTAACCCTATGACTAGGACAAATTTTTTTGTGATGGGAGTGTCTATCTTGGTGGAGAAAGAGTGTTTTATGACAATGCTTCTTAATGACATGGATATCTCTAGGCTCATGGTCTATGCACAACAAATTGAGGAGTCCAAAATTAATGATATAAAGCAAGAGGCTAAGAGGCCTAGGTCGGATGATTCTAGTATCCAAAAACCTAATAAGAGGTTCTATCACCAAGATTCTTCCATGGGAAACATGATAAGGACCCAAACCTAAATTCCCAAGGTGGTGTCAATACTTTTGAGAGGACTAGATGCGCTACATATGGGAAGCAACATTCAGATAGGTATCTTGCCGCAACTGATGGTTGTTTTGCATGTGGTAATAAGGTCAACAAGATTAGGGACTTCCATAACATCAAATCAAGAGGGAAAGAGGTCAATAAAACTTCCCCAGATCCTAATGCTCTAAAGGAGAACCCTCCCTGTGGGATGTGAACTTGGAAGGATAACTAATCCAGAATTGTATAGTCCCGGTAAGACTTAACACATTATTATTGTTGATTTTATGTTAATAAATGAGTTTATATGGTTTTATAGTTCATATGATCATGCCATATTGATGAATTTCTCAAAGAATGAAATTTTGAAAATTTTAAGCATGTTAATAAGGCTACAGTGATGTTCACCGTAAGGTTTCTCAATTTTGAAAAAAACAGTTTCCTGCCTTTCACTTATTGAAGTTTGTAACGACATGTTTTAGTAGTTTTGGCAGCAGATTTATTTATGAAAATTGGACAGAAGAGGCAGGAAATGGATGAAATAAAGAAAGAGGCGATTAGGGAATGTTTCAACTCTCGAACCGTCTCTAGCTAATCTCCCGAAATACCCACCCCCTGCTACCCCTTCATGTATTGCTACTGAGCACCAAACTTGATCCTAATTCCCGAAGTCCACCCTTTCGTTATCCCCATTTCTTTGTATCCCCCCCCTCCTTTACGCTGGCCCCTGCATTTGACTAACCAGATAGAGTAGGGGCGTTTGGACTCCTCCACGGCTTTCAATGACAAATATCCCGGCTGCATATTGTAGTTCTGGGGATTCGTAGTCACGACGGCGTCGTGGAGGTCTCGTCCATGACACTTAGAAGAATTCGGAAATGGGGGTCTGAAAATCGACTATCGAACGCCACGACGAAAAATGGCAGGACGACCGTCTCAGGGGCATGACGGCCCCGTCACAGGACTTTTACAAAAATTCAGGTGTCTGACCCTTGCGGACGGACAGAGGACGGGACCGTCGCAGGCACGACGGCCCCGTCACGGGGACCTGTCCGCTGCGTAATCCCAGCGGGGGTCGCATTCTGATTAATTAATTTAAGGGAGTTTTGGACTATTTCCTGTTTTAATATAAAGTAATGGGTTAATGTTATAAGTCTAAATACTTGAAGGTTAAAAAGAGGGAACCTTAAGTTAATTAGTGGATTATTAGTGCCATTCTTTTAAACTTAATTATATGATAATTAGGGTAAAAGAAAGAGGGTTTGAATAAGAAAAAAGAAAAAAAGAACAGCAAGAGAGAGAGAGGATCGAACGAGAGGAAAGAGGGAGATCGAACGAGAAGAGGAAAACACACGGCTTGGGAAATTCTGCTTGGATCACATAGTTCTTCGGTGGAGGAGGTTTGGTTTTCACACTATTCGTAGTAAACTCTTAATAGCGGAATGATATGGGATTGGTTAGTATTATTAAGTCTTCTATATGATTAAATGTGTGGAGGCTATGATGATTTATAGAGCATTTGAAGAATGAGATTCCGCGCCACCGTCCTCTCTCTACCCTTTACCGATAGCTGGTATTGCGTATTTCCTTTTGCTTCCCTCATTCGTTTTTTGCTGTTTTTTACCTTGTTCCTCCCTACCTACTTCCACCCCACGATCCCACCCTTCCCTCCTTCTCTCCCTTTTAGAGATGCCCCCCACCATTCCTATTCGCCATGTTTTTTGCTCACTTTTTTTTGCTCTGCCCCCTTTCCCTCGCGCCATTTGGGTATTTGCATCCCCGTATCTGATTCTTCCCCAATTCCTTACATTCCACAGTTCCTATCCTGCTCTTGCGCTATCTTTCCACTGCCCCCATACCCTTCCCTCTACTCCACATTCCCCCACCTTTGTTCATAAGCTGTCTTCTCTCATTCTGCTCCTATTTCTAATCTTCTCCACTTTCCATTCATTTCCCCTTATGCATTCCTCGCCACCTAACCCTTCACGTCGCCCGCTCCCTTAATCCAATATCTTAGCCTCGACCCACACGTCCTCCGAGTCACCAATGTGTTAAATTTCCTCCCCTCATCCTCGAAGTATTCCTTCCGTTCCCATCTCCCGGTCCCAACACTGCCCTCTCCCTACCTGCCCCTCTCGTCCCTAGTCTCTAACTTCTCTGCCTTCCTTGTCTATGTCATCTTTCCCTCTTTTTCCCTCATTCTCCCTCATTACTTTCACTACTATCTACATCCACCTTTCATCCGTATCCCTACACCTCGCTTTTATAGTTATATATTTCTTTTTTACGCTCCGAACCGTACCGCTTTATTTCGTACCATTTCGTATACCCACTCTGTTCTTAATTTCTTTCACCCGTGATTTTCATTTCTATACACCCCTTCTTTTTCTTTGACCCATCCTTATTTCTTTCTTAGACCGAGTGTCATCTTATTTCCTTAACTTCTGGTCCTATTCCTTTTCTTTCTAGTATATAGATATATATATATATATATATATATATATATATATATATATATATATGCTTGTGATGAAATAAGCATTGAATGAAGCTATGAATCTTAAATCTGAAGAGAAACCCTAATCTAACTTTGTTCATGAATAATGCTGGTATAAAAGAAGGCTAATGAACAAATAGTGAGATTAGGGGATCGGGTGCCACGTTTCCGGTACCCAGGATAGAATATGAGGATGGATGCGTCACAGTCCGACACCAGGATAGTATTATGGATAGGGTGCAGGTCCGTGGTACCAGTTCTTAGGAACTATGAGGACGGAGTGTCAGATCGACACCAGGAGTAGTATATGGATCGGGGGGTGGGTGCCACGTTCCTGTACTAGGATAGAAATGAGAATCGCAATAGGTCACGTTACGATACCAGGATCGTATATGGATCGGTGCCACGTTTCCAGTACCAGGATAGAATATGAGGAGCGGAGTGTAACGTACCGACACGTAGATGTAGGGGAGCGGAGAGTGTACGTATCGACCGAGAGTAAATTAATATAATGAATCTGAAAGATGTTAACATACTCAATCTAATAAAACATAATTCAAAATGAGTATGATGAGGAGCGCATGGTCCTCATTGATGTGCTTGGTGTGTACCAAGGATTATGGTAATTGTAATGCTGCATGCTAAGGATATTAGTTGATTTATGCGTTACTTGATATATATTGTTTTCTATTTTTGAAGTTGGCCGATGAACCTCCAGTACTTGTGTTTGTACTGAAACCCCCCTACTTTTATGTTTTCGTTTTCTTTGGTATTGGTGGAAGGGCAGCAAACGAACCAGTCGTCTTCAACTCAACCGCGACTTCTAGCCAGTCTTCATTTACACCGGATTCAGGGTGATAGCAACGCTTCTAGCTTGGACTGGTCTTCTTCTCATGTCTGATGCTTGAAGTGCCACGGATGGACTAGCTTTTGTTTTATTTAGTTCTTAGAAACTCTTAGTTAGTAATTTGATCATAGATGTCTTGTGGTGATGACTTCCAGATTTTGGGATAATAATAGAGTTAATTTTAGAAGTTATTGTAATCGGTTATTATGAGATTAAGTCTCCGCATTAACTTTATGTTGATATTAATGAAATGTTAAGTTTAGATGGTTGTTCCGCTTCATATAGGGGATAAGTGTGGGTGACAGTCGCGATCCGATTTGGGTCGTGACAAGTTTCAACGTGTGTAAAAGTTATATATATGAGCATGTTTAACATTGAAGGTGGTTCATCCATAACAGAAAGTAAAGGGCGAATTTTGTACTTGTGAAGTTTTGCTAAATTGTTAATGTTGCAAAGTGTTTGAAAATGTGAAATTGTGCAGCTTGATAGTTGATACTTTTATTTAAGTGTTTTGATAATGTATGAAATTTGTTTGGTGATTCTAAGTGAATCCTTGTTGTTCTTGAACTTTTAATGTCATTTGATGGCGAATATTGTTCTAAGTGGGGGATAATGTAACGCCCCAAAATGAACTAAGGTGAACTAGAGCGTCGTGATGGTTTCTTGAGTTAATTTTAAGTTACAATTATTTACACTTGTGTTCTTAGGAAGTGTGTGAAGTTTGTAGGTCAAACGTCCAATAAAATCCATGACGTTCGGAAGGTGTGCCTAAGAAAATACTTGTGTGTCTTGATGTGTTTGAGTGACTTTTACGTGTCATTTTGATTGAAATTGATGTGGTATATTACTAATACCTAGATTAGTTAGTTTAGGGTTTTAACGTCCAGGTAAAACTCCATCTATGATCCATGAGGGGACCTAGAAGAGGACCCCAACACTTAGACAAAAAACTGTCAAAACATTGTCTATCGAAGATCCAATCGACGGCCAGTTAACCAAGTGACGGTTCGTCGACCTGAACAGATTTTTTTATATGAAAGTCTTCGGTCTTTGGAGTTTCAGACCTAAATCATGAGCCATCATGAACGGACGTTTACTAATCCACGCGATGCCATTGAGAGGCGTCGATGGGGGTTTGTGAAGACTGTCTAGTCTGCTGCAAACTTGGGGTGTTTTGTGTAAATTCACCCCAAATATTTTATAACCCTAGGTAAATATTTTTAATGTTTTTAAGTTATATTAGATTAGTTTTATGTTCTAGATCTAGATAATACCCCTCACTTCAAATATTCAAACTCCCTCTCTAAAGAAAACTCTCTCAAAGGCACCATTGGTGCTAACACTCAAGGAGGGCAAGAAGGTCTAGTTTTGACGTGTTTATTAACAAAAAAAAGTGGGTTTATTTATCATTGAGGTATGGTATACATCATTGAAACCTCTTCCATTCAAGGAGTCATGTCCAAAAGATTTCAAAAAGGGTTTTCAAACTCTACTTTCTTCTATCTTTTATTTTACGTATGGGTCTTCTTGTAAAAGTGTATTAATGATTCAAATGTTGTACTATAGTATGAATTTGTGATTTTAATGTAAAAACCCTAATGAACTCATGTTTATTCATATTTCAAACTTTTGTTAAGAAATAGGTTAAATGAGCATGGTTGTGTAGGGTGTGAACTTTGGTTTTATCATTTTCTTATTTTTGTTTAGATACTTCCCTAAAGACCTTATTATAATGAAATATTGAGAAATTTTTATGGTTGGTGATGTCTTGGGTAAATGGTTAGTTGCTTATATTATGTAATTCTTATTATAAATTGCTCTTGAGTGGTATGGTCCACCTTCTTGGTGGATGTGTATACTTGATGAACTTGATATTACTTAGTATGCATTGTGAGTTTGGATTTTAAGGCCTAATGTGTGAAATTAAGTCATATTAAATATGGGTATTGTATTGTGTTTTGTGAAGCTTGAATTGCATGTTTGGCTTAGATTATGCCTAAATGAAGTATATGATTTTGTGAAGTATATAATTTTGTTAAGCATGTAAAGTTTATGAATTGATGAATGTAGGCATAAAACATGTATAGAAGTTAATGTGAATGAAATGATGCATATGTGCAAAGTGTGCTCATGTTTACACACACACACTTAAATGAATGTATGAAGCTATGTTGAGTAAAAAGGGGAGTTTTAAGGTGAACACTTTTCGTGAGTTGTTATGAAGTGTTTAGTAAAAACCTCACTACATCCTAAGAGCTTTCTAAGATAGGTCCTGGGATGAATACCCTTCATCAGTTGAGATGTGGTGTTCACTAGTTATCCTTAACCTATAATTTATAATGTTGAGAATCCGTGGGGAGTTATTCCTAGCATCGAGAGGATATGAATAAGGGGTGATTACACTTCATGAGTTGAGATGTTGTATTCTAATGTACCTCCTGAGATAAGTACTCCTTGTTAGTCAAGAATGAGGTATTTAATAGCAATCTCCTTATCCCGAAATTGTGCTCGCAAGTGGTAGCCTATTGGGAAAGCCATGTTATAAAACTAAAAGTATAAATAACCCTAGGATGTGAAGGATCCCTAATTCCGATAGGGGTTAAATATTGGGATCCATGTCATCCTCCACCGGTCTATGTCGGTTAAGCTAACCCCCACAAAAGAATTGAATGAACTAAGTCTTCTAAAAGAATGTGCTACTTAGGGTAGGTGTTGGTATAGTCCATTGCACTAAGTAGGACCTTCCAAAAGGAAAGACTTGATTCCAACCCGTCTAAAAATGTATAATATTTAGGGTATGTGGTGGTATAGGATGTATCTATCTATTGCACTAAGTAGGCATTCCGAAAGGGAAGTCTTTGGTGGTTTGTTGAGCGTTCTTCTAATGTCTTGAGTTTTGAGTGGTGACTTGTTCTCTGTAGTGGAGTTTAGATGTTTCCTTCATGTCTTACCCTAGAGAGTCTTAGGATAACCTCGGTTGGGAAACTTCTACGAAAATGAGGTCACTTCCTCATTGGCAATACCTTGGAAGTTTAATATATTTGGAGTTTCTTTAGTTCACTGTATTTGATTTAGTAATTGTAAAATGCTCAAATACAAGGGAATCCATTAGGAGCACTAAGTGGGAGTACTAGTATTGGATGCTACTCTCACATTGCACTTAGTGTGACCTATAAGTACTATTGGAGAAGGGTACTTACATCAAGTTTGTATGAATGAATTTTTGACATATATTTAGCTATGAGTGTGTATTGAATTCCCATATGAGGTAAGCTTATGGTTTGTGGTCTTAAGTGTCCCTTTGGTGTGACTTTAAAGGGGTGTACGGGAGGTCCCTTCTTGTCTTACCTTAGGGAATCTTAGGATAACCTGGGTTAGGGAAACATCAAAGGAAAAGGGTTCACATAACTTGCACTATTCCATTCAATGTAATTTATTCACTGTAATAGTCTTGATGTTACTGTAATGTGTTCTCTAAATTCTAAAATTAAGAGGTTCTTCTATTGAGTGTTATATGATGTTTCTTATGTTATTTTTTTTCTAAATTCATGATTGTTTTACTTATTTGGCATGAAATGTTATTTTACTAAAATGTCCCTTTTTGCATGCTTTTGCATATTTTATACTTAGTACATTGTTTGTACTAACTTCATACTTTTCTATACAATCTAAGTATAGGTTTTGGAAGCAAGGTTGAAGATAAGAAGGTGAAGCTTGGGAAAGTTTTTCTCAAGGCAAAATATGTCCTCATATATTGGGGCATGTCTTCGTAGATCTTTATATTAACGACTTTTAGTATTATTTTTAATGTAAAGGGTCGTGTCTCTAAGATCTTATCTAGTGTCTTTAGGTTTGCTTTTGACAATTAGATTCCTTAAGTATTTATGAAATATTTCTTTTTATTAATTAATTCATGAAAAGTTTTAATTTTGCACTACTTTTCATGACCTATGTGATGAATGGTAGTTAAAGGGTTTGTAAAAGACCCCAAAGGGTCAAGTACGCCTTGCCACAAACTGAGGGTTCTCCCAAAATTCTAGGGGGTATTTTTGGGTCTTCACAGAGGCCCTCAAGAAGGACCCATAGGTTGTCGAGACACTACCTTGGCAGTGTCAATCGACCAGCTCAATTAACGTCCTGTCAGTCAATCAACGCCCCGTCGATTTGAGGCATAGGTTGACACTTAGCCTCAGTTTATGAAACAACCACTAGTCAGCCTCATTCACCATTGACGGAGAACCAGGACGGGCCATTGGTCCATCGACGCCCAGTTGACTTGTGGTCGTAGGTTCTGCCTGTGACTGTTTTATTTAAGGGTTGAGTGGCAATTGACCCTTCTTCCTAATATGACCCTAATGGGTTTATTAGGTTATTTTTGGGTGTATTTAAATTATCAAAAACGTGATCAACATTCCCAATCCCTTTTGCATATATTAGACTTTCCCTCCAAAATCAATTCCCTCGAGAAACCTCCATTGAAGGTGACTCTCAAGAACAAATTGGAGATTGAATTCCCATAGATTTTTTATTAAGTTTTAGAGATTTTTCTATGAATAAAGGTATGGTTATCCTTTATCTCTAGTTATCCTTCCATCTATAGAGTTAATCTCAATGTTTTCAAAGAGATTTCATAATCAAACATTCAATCTTTCAATCTGGCCTTGCGTTCTTTCTAAAAACATTTTCAAAGGCTTAATCATAATCATTTAATCATAATATATTGATTTCAACTTGGATATCAATCCAATTAAATGATGAACCCACGTCGCTTCCCAAACTGGATTGAGCCCTTGCATAGGCGTTGTGATCATGCCTTGTTATTGGTTGAATTATTATTCTATTATGTTGAATTTCTCATGTATATAGTTATTTAAGTAAATTAATGATGAATTGTTGATAAATGATCCATGTGGATCAATATATGAATATTTGAATAAGTCAAGCTTATGCCTCTATGTGTTCACCGTAACCTTGCCTCTATTATAAATGAATGTGGGATTCGATTGTGTAGGGATAATTGTATCTAATAACTTACTTTGATTTTTTTGATGAATTGTATATAAGTAATTCATCTGGATCAAGGTTTGATTAGCCTATGTTCTTCTATATTCTATGGATTCCTAATATAGTATGATCATTGTAATCAATTTTTGTAGGCTTCTTAATTATAAGGTATGAAGATCCTTAATTCTCATTTAAGAAGTCCAATTCAAAGGTTTTTTCAAAGGTGTATCAATGATCAAATACCAAATTTATATTCTATGGATGAGTTCATTGTTAATACGTTTTCTAATTCATGATATTGATGTAAGAATGCTCAAATCAGGTTTTAAAGATGATTTTAATGAATTTCCTTGAGAAACCAATGTCTTGTCGAAGTCACATAAATTGGCTTATGAAGTGTATTTATGACTATGGTTTCATATATGATAGAATTACACTTAAATTTTGTATTATTGTTAAGTTCTATTGTTATATATTGCTATCCATACCTAATTATTAATAATTATTGGAGAATCAAGAAAGGGTGCTAATGGCTTAGATGAAGGGTAAGTTGAGATAAATTGTTCTACTTCTTATTGAATTTCTCTTGTGTGGAATGGTCTACTTAAGGTGGTTGTGTTTAGATATTGTATATGTATATGTAGGCACATTGTGATCATTGACTTGAAGTCATTGAATGTGAAGTAAAGTAATGTTATAATGCATATGTATAGAGATGTGTTATGACGTTATGTATGTCATTGGAACGATAGATGAGAATTAGGCAGTATAATGTGAAGTAAGAATGAAGTATATTTTTTGCCGTATAGGATTGAATGTAGTATGATCATGCTTAGAAGAAAATTTCAAGATTGATGATGGTTATGTGAATGGATTTCTCACATATAGACACACATAAAATAATGAATGAAGCTAATAAAAATGTAATAAATGTAGATCTATTGAAAGGTTTTTTCAATATTACTCTAATGAGTGAATATGGGATGTTACGATGAACACTTTCCCATGAGAAGAGGTTTTCTCAATATTACTCTAATTATTCAATTATCCTAAGAGTTATCCTATGACTGAATGATAGGTTGGGATGACTATTCTTTTCGTGAATAGAGGTAGAGTACTTAGTAGCAATCCCTTAACCTAAAGTTAATGAATGTAATGAAAGTCTAATACTCTGTGGAGACTATTGCTTAGCAACGAGAGGATATGAAATGTGGGGAATACTCTCTGTTAGTAGAGGGGTAGTATCCAAAAACAACATATTGAGATGTGTACGCTCCGTTAGAAGAGGTTTAGTAGCTAGAAGCAATCTACCTATCCCTTAATAATGCGCCCGCAAAGGACTAGCTAATGTCTTTCCACGTAATGGCTAAACGAATGATCCTACCTCAGGCAAGTGGGGATCCCTCATCCGGAAGGGGTTAATACCGGGATTCCCTGTTATGCTCTCATGGTCTATGTCAGTTAAAGGTTACCCCACCAAAATAATATAATGAACTAGGATTATTCCTAAGGGTGTACTACTTAGGGTAGGTGATGGAATGTGACACCATCTATGCATTGCACAATTAGGAATTTGGAGGGAGTCTTTGTGTGTCCTTATAATGGTAAAGAATAAATGGGTTTCTATATGATGTTATTGAAGAATGTTGGTCTTATATTAAATGTTAATGAAGGTTATGTAATTTGTCGAATGTGATGTGCCGAGTCTAGGGTGGTTTCAAAGGAACACTAAGTGGAAGTAGTAGAATGGGATGCTACTTTCACATTGCACTAGTGTAACTTAGAGATATCTTAGGGGGATGGTATTTATGTGAAGTCCTTAAATGCATGAATGTTTCCTCTAGTATCTCTAAGTAATGAATGTTGACTTATTGAGTTGTGAAGGTAAGCAAATATCATTATCTTTGGTTATCTTAAGGAACACTTAGGTGTGTATTGAAGAGGTTATATAGGCGGTATCTTCATGTCTTACATTGGTGGGTTTTACATAACTTTGGATAAGAGGGTTTAAGTGGTTATTGGATAAATTAATAAATATGGTCATATGTTTAGAATTATGGGAGTATTGTCTTGTATGTTGATGATTAGCTTGTATGATGTATTCTACACTTGGTTCATGAAGCCTAGTCAAAATAGTATGAAAAACATATTTCAACTAAAATGTCCTCTTTAAATCACATTTTTGCATGATTTCCATACTTAGTGCTTAATTTTACTAAAGCCATATTCTTTTCTATTTATACAAGTATAGGTGGTGGAAAGTGAGTATCCCTAAAGTTGAAGAGTGGAATTAGATTTTTCTCTCAAGACTTTTGGTATGTCCTCATATGTTCAAGGACGTGAATGTTATGTCTAGTTTTCTTTCATTAAAGACATTGTATAAGACTTGTATCATTCTTTCAATGTAAGGTCTGTGACACTAGAAAATGAGATGCGTCTCAGATGGCTTGTGATGAAACTTAGTTCCTCTTATGTGTTACAAATGAGTTTCCTTTTTGACTTTATTGTGAAAAGTTTTCATTCCTCACTAATTTTCATGCCTATGTGATGAATGAATGCTAAGAGGCTTGTATATGTCCTCTTTGAGGTCGAATACGCCAGTTACGACTAGGGAGTGCTCTCGGGTTGTAACAAACTTTGTATCGGAGCATAAGGTGATGAAATTTTTCTTAGGGTTCAAAGTCTCACAAGCCATTTCTAGTAGAGTCTTATTCATTTGAGTCGCAACAAATCTATGAGCGGGAGGCTATAGAACGATAGAAGTTACACTTCTTTGTTATTCTTGAAGTCGGGCGTTAGAGTGTAGTTCTATGAGTGTTACTTTCCAAATACTATTATTGTGGTTATAGGAACAATAATATGAGAGGGGCTAATTCAAGGAGGGCTCAAGAAGAGAATGTAAATGAGGAGGTTCACCCTCAAGTTCCCCAAGGTCCACAAGCTCCCAATGGGGAAGGGGATATGTCAAATGTTGAGATAAAGGCTTCCTTCCAATCATTGACCCAATTCATGGAGACTCACCCTCAAGTCTTCGCTACAAAAGCTCAAGCCATGACGGCCCAAGCTAACGGAGGAGTTGGAACGCAAGTGAACCCAGTGCAAGTGCTGCCGCTTCTTTTATTCATGATTTTATCAGGATGAGCCCTCTTACTTTCATGGAATAAGGATGTGAAAGGCTTCATATATAAGGTTTTGAGGTGGTAGAGTCTATGGGAGCAACTTCTAGGGAAAAAGCGAAACTAGCCGCCTACCAACAAAAAGATATGACACAAGTGTGGTTTGAGTAATGGAGGGATGAGAGACCCATAAGGGTGTGCCCAGTAGATTGGGAGTGTTTAAAAAAACCTTTATTGATAAGGTTTTCCACTTAGATATGAGGGAGAAAAAATTTGTGGAATTCATGAACCTCCGTTAAGGGGGAATTAGTTTAAAGGAATACTCTCCTAAGTTCACCCAACTCTCTAAGTATGCCCCAACCTTTGTAGCCATCTCTACGGCTAGAATAAATAAATTTGTGATAGGGGTGTATAGTTTTGTTTAAGAAGAGTGTCGTACGCAATGCTCCTTCATGATATAGATATATATAGACTCATGGTGTATGAAAAATATTAAGGATACCAAGCTTAGGAAGATGAATAGTCTAAGAAGAGGTTTTCAAATCAATATTACCCATGGTGAGCAAGGATAGGGTTTCCAACCCAAATTATCAAGGAGAGAGTGAAGGTGGCTCTAATTTTGAGAGGTCTAGATGTACTACATGTGGAAAACAACATTTGGGTAAGTTTCTTGCTGGTACAAATAGGTTTTTTGGGTGTGGAAATAAGGGTCATAAGACGAGAGATTCCCACACTTGCGACAAAAGGGAAGGAGACCAACCAAGATCCTCATGATGGTCCCAGTCGTAATGCTCAAAATAAGAACCATTTCTTTGTTCTACAAGATATCAAAGGAGCTTATCTAGAATAAATAGCCCAGTGAGTTATGGTTTTTTATTGTATTAAGTTTCTTTTACATGGGTTTACCTTAAGTAAGGGAGAATAAATTGAGTAGTAAGGTGGTTTCTATCCTTATCTTTTCTTATTCAAGATTAAGACTAAGGAATTCTTAGTAGTGATGCCTTACTTTATCTATGTATTTTTCATGATAATTTGCATCTAGTAAAATTGCTTATTTGCTTCATGAGTTGTGATGTTGATTTTTCCTATATGTGATTTGAGATTTATTGCATATTGGGCCTTAAAATAAAATGATGATCATTTCTAAAGTTGGAGAAGGTAGTTCCTCCATAATACAATGAAAATTATGAAGTATGTGTGCATTACCTATTGTGTAGATAATTCCAAATTTTCTTATGTTACTTACAGTGCATAATGATGTGAAATTTTTATTCCTTGTAATATTGGTGCATTGACTATGAAGTTGTATCTATGATTATGTGTGTTATGATCTGCTAGTTGAGTCATCTTGTCCTTGAAAGTGTCTTAGTGTCATTCGAGGACAAATGTTTTCTAAGTGGGGGAGTATTGAAAGGCCCTCATAATGAACTAGGATAAACTAGAGCTTCACATAATTTCCTTAAGTTAATAACTTGAGAAATTTAATGAGAAATAGTATCCAAGGGCATGATTGAGTGGTTTATAAGTCAAACATCAAGGAACGACCAAGACGTTCGAAAACTAGTTTTTTGTTTGGTAGTGTGTTCTTGCATGTTATATATGTTTTGGTATGTCATTTTGAGTCTAAAATGATTGTAGGTGACCCTATAATCTATATGGTCGTGTATAGGGTCAAAACCTCTATGTATGACTCCCCAAGGACAAACCTAAGGGTCCTTGAGGAGGACCCAAACGTTTGAAAAAAACTGTCAAAAAACAGCACCATTGACAAATCCAATAGATGGACTGCCTATTTATTGAAGACCGACAATGGGATACTTGAGTTACAACTTATAATTCTGGAGCTTAGCTCCATTCTACATCTCACAGTCACCATTGATGGACTTCCAGCAGAGCGTGTCAATTGATTGATGGTCCGTCAATGGTCACCTGCAAACTATCCAAAGTCTCGGCCAAACCAAGGGTGGTTTGGTATATTCCACCCTTGAACAATTTTATATGGGGATGTTATTTTTAGTGTTTTTATGTATAATTATATCAAAGCAATTAGGCCATCACTTAGACTCAAACATCCAAATCAAACTCTTCCCTCCCAAAGAAATTATCCCAGGAACACTATTGAAGATCTAGGTCAAAATCAAGCTAGGAAAACGGGTTGAAAGTGATTTCTTCATCAATTTTGGTGGTCTTCTTAATACTAAGGAAGGTTGATATTTTATTCTTAAATAACCTATCATTCAAGGTGTCAAATTCAAAGGATTTTCAAAGGTGTATCAATGATCAATTTTCCCTATTTATATGTTATGCATGGGTTCGTTTTAAAAAAAAATCAAAGTAATCTTATTGATTTAATAATTTTAAACAGAAGTTTTTAAGATGATTTTGATGGAATTCCTTGAAGAACCCATGTCTTCTCCACATCTCCTAAATTGGCTTATGAAGTGGGTTTTGTAACTATGGTTTCATATTGATAGAATTGCACTCATGTTGTAGTATTGTTGGTTCCTATTGGTATCTATTTATATCCATGACTAATTACGATGAATTGTTGGAGAATTGAGAAAGGGTGGTCATGGCTTGGATGAAGTGTAAGTTGACCTTAATTGTTCTAGTTCTTATTGAATTGCTCTTGTGTGGTATGGTCTACTTAATATGGCGGTTTAAGCTATTTTATATATATATGTAGGTGTATTATGATCATGTCAATGAAGGCATTGAACATGAAGTAAACTAATGTTATGATGCATATGTATAGAGATGTATTATGAAGTTATGCGTGTGATTCTTGAAGATAGTATAATGTGAATGTAAAGTATGTTTATGTGTGGATTATGATGCACGAAGTATGATCATGTTTAGAAGACAATATCATGAATGACGGTGATTATGTGTAAGGCTTCCTAACATATACACATACATGAAAGAATGAACGAAGCTAATGAAAATTTAATGAATGAGGGTATATTAAAATGTATTCTCAATAGAACACTAATGAATGAATGGGGGATGTTGGGATGCCCACTTTCCCATGAGTAGAGGTTGAGTGTCTAGAAGCAATCTCAATATTTCTAAGAGATCTCTAACGAATGAATGATAGGTAGGGATGATTATTCTTTTCGTGAGTTGAGGTAATTAGTAGAGATCCCTTAACCTATAGTTAATGATTTAATGAAAGTGTAATACTCCGTTAGGATTAATGCTTAGCACCAAGATGATATGAAATGTGGTGGATACTCTCTGTTAGTAGAGGTCTATTATTCTACAACAACTTCTTGAGATGGGTACTCTCTGTTAGTAGAGGTGTAATATCTTGAAGCAATCTCCCTATCCCTTAACTATGTGCATGTAAAGGGTAAATGAATGACCCTACCTTAGGCAAATGGAGATCCCTCATCCGGCAGGTTTTAATAATGGGATTCCATGTTAACCTCTCATGGTCTATGTTTATTGAATCTTACCCCTACAAAAGAACGTAATGAACTAGGTCTTCCTAAGGGTGTAGTACTTAGCGTAGGTGGTGGAATGAGACGCCATCTATGCATTGCATAAATAGGCATTTGGAGGGAGTCTTGCTGTGTCCTTGTAATTTTAATGAATGAGTGACTTTCTATATGATGTTAATTAGGAATGTTTCTAATGTTAATGAAGGTTATATGAATTATAAAATGTGATGTTCCTAGTCTAAGGTTGTTGCAAAGGAGCACTAAGTGGTAGTAGTAGAACGGAATGCTACTTTCACATTGAACTAGTGTAACTTAGAGTTATCCTAGGGGGATGGTCTTTATGTGAAGTCCTTAAGTGCATGAATGTTTCCTCTAGTATCTCTATGTAATGAATGTTGACTTATTGAGTTGTGATTGTAAGGAAATATCCTTATCTTTGGTAGTCTTATGGAACACTTAGGTGTGTATTGAAGAGGTTGTATGGGCGGTCTCCTAATGTATTACCTAGTTGAGTCTTAGGATAACTTTTAGATAAGAGGTTCTAACTGGTTAATGGGTAACTTAATGAATATGGTCATATGTTGAGAATTATGGGAGTATTACCTTGTATGTTGATGATTGACAAGTATGATTTCCTTTACACTTAGTTAATGAAGCTTTGTCAAAATAGCATGAAAAGCATATTTCAACTAAAATGTCCTCTTTAAAGCACATTTTTGCATGATTGTCATACTTTGTGCTTAATTGTAATAATTATATATGCTTCTCTACTTTTACAAACGTATGTGGTGGAAAGTGAGGATCCCTAGAGTTGATGCTTAGGAATTAGATTGTTCTCTCAAAACTCTTGGTATGTCCTCATATGTTTGAGGACATGGATATAATGTATAATTTTCTTTTATTAAAGACTTTGTATAAGACTTGTGTCTTTCTTTCAATGTAAGGTTCGTGACACTAGATAATGAAATGTGTCTAAGATGGCTTGTGATGAAACTTAGTTATTTTTACATTTTATAAAAGAGTTTCCTTATAGACTTTATTGTGAAATTTTTCATTCGTCACTAATTTTCATGCCTATGTTATGAATGAATGGTAAGAGGCTTGTATAAGACCTCTTCGAGGTATATGCCGTTTATAACTAGAGGGTGGTCTCGGGTCATGACAATAGTGCTTCAAACTACTGACATATGATTATTGTAACATGAAGGAGCATGTCAAGGATGAGTATTATAGACTTAAAATTGAAGAATAAAGAACTTATGATCGCAGGAGGTCCAGATCCACTTACACCTATTTCACATAGAAAGCATTCTCATCAGTATGATTAGGCATCGCTGCCTTTGAACAATACAAACATAATACCCTAAAAATATATCATTTTTACTCCCGAACTATACAATCAGCTCATCAAAATGCTAAACAAGATCATTGTAAGTGAACATAAGGCTAATTTTGCAAATAATGTTCTTGCTTTTTACACAACATTAGATAAGCCTAAATGGATTAATGATACAAATTCAACTAATCATATAATTGGTAACTATAATTTGTTGAAACATGGTTTAATAGTAAAACATTCAGGGATAGTTCTATTTCTAATGGTGATTTATCTACAGTTTCAAAAGTAAGAGATTATGAATCATCGGGTGGATAACTAATTAAAAATGTTATGTGTGTTCCCAAGCTTAAATTCAACCTATTGACAATTTCTAAAATGACCAAAGAAATAAATTGGTGTGCATTTTTCACCCTAAATTTTATCTCTTTAATGATCTCCTCACTTTTAAGTGAGGGAGATTGTCAAAAAAAAGGTGGTTTCTATATGTGAGGAAACTTTTTCTATGTGTTTGACGCTAAAATAAAGCAGTCTATGATAGCGATAAAAAGACCTAACGTTGAACTCTGGCATCAAAGGATGGGACATGTGTCTTTGTCTATTTTAAGAAAAATTACTAGCAGTAATAGTAGTTATAATTTTCCTTTACAATATTGTAGTATATTCGCTATGGATAGACAAGCAAAATTACCTTTTCCTATTAATACAAGTAGAACGTCCTGTTTGAGGGACTTAACAAGGAACCTACTTATGATAGAATGAAATTGTTTCATACTTTGGTTGATAATCATATAAAGTTAAATTGGGTTTACTTAATGTATCTCAAATCTGATGTGATTAATATACTTCTAGATTTTATTGTGATATAACTATCAATTTTGGAAGAAGATTAAATTTAATGATTAGATAATGAGTCTAAATTTTTTATTCATAACTGTTACATGTTGCTTAAAACCTATGAGATTGTGCATCTAAGTTCCTGCCCCTACATGTCACAGCAAAATGGTATGGTATAGAAGAGACACATACATATATTGAAGATTTCTGAAATATCATATTTTAGGGTCACTTACCAATAAGATTTTAGGGGGTATTGTATTAATTTTTATCTCATATAATTCTACATGAAGAATTCATCTCACTGGATTAAACAACCATATTTTTGGTGAGTCAAAAAAAAAAAGTGCAAAGATATTCTAAAAAGAATTGTTACTTTTATTCTGTTTCTCCTCCTTTTATCTAACACGTTGAGAGTATTAAATGTGTGTTTCTCATTAATATGTTGGAATCTGTAGATCTTAAGAGAGTCGATAGACTTTACAACCCTACTACATTATGAACAAAATCTAAACTAATAGTAATTAGATTTATAATTATCAAAAAAATTTGCAGGAAACTTTCGCGGAAAAGTTGGGTGTTAGAAAAAGCTTACTATACTGAGAAAGCTATTTTTTTAGTTGAGAATCGCTAGTAGTATAGTATAGTTTTTAAAACCTGTTGTATGATTTGACTTTTTTCAAATCTAGTTTAATAAAATAGATTTTGGGTAACTCAGAGTCATTTTTTGAAGATGAAAATTTAACGATTTATTTGATAGAGAATGTTGTCTTGATTTTTGATATGTAAATTACTCCATTTGATAGATTTTATTTCCTGATCTTGCATTTTATTTCATTGGAATCTATGTATTAAATAATAGGGTGTTGAAAATTTATTTTTGTGATGCCGAATTCTATTATGTTGGAATCTATTTATTGATACATTGGTACAAACTGAGCTAATGTGGGTTAATTAAGTTAATGTCTATCTAGAACATATTTCGTACTGACATGTAGTGTGTGACAATATGATCTATTAAATAACCATAGACATTGGTCAAAAACCTTTATCTCAAAAGTAATTTTTAATAATAACTCTCAATGAAAACATGCATGATCTGATAATACAAACTCATACTTATAACTAACTAACCGGCGTCGTCATCCTCTTTGAGGACTAAGACTAGCCTCTTAGCTTACATCATTACATTCATAGGCCAAAATACGGAAAATTTAAAAAACAATTAATTACTTCTACATGAGGTTTACATACACCTATGCATACACATAGTATTTATATAGAGTATACATAGATCCTTCATATTACATAGTCTTCTACTTTTATTTCACATAGATATATAAGATATAACATAGTCTCAAATGGATCTCTCATCTCATAACCATCTAACATGAGTATAACAATTTGGTCCTAGCCCATAGATCAATGTAATAAAGCCACATGTAGGCTATACAATGTTTAGTACTAAAATAAAAAGGAAAGAACATAAGAGTCTTAAAACTAGAACGTCATAAACATGATATTGCAATTTCCCTTGGAAAGGGAAGACCTACCCAACATGGATGAATGAAAATTCCAAGTCTTCTTCATAGGCTTCTCAAATCCCTTCAATGATCGGAGCCAAAAATGTTGGGAAAAAGGGATAAAATGGGGTTAGTACACCACTTGTACTAAGTATGAGACCATATGCACACATATTATGAAATCATGCTAAAAAGGGACAATTCATTGAAGTATGCAATTTACATTGAAAAGCTTTATGAACATTCAAGAATACCATACCATCATTAAGAAATATTCATTAAGGCATAGGCATGTAAATCACAAGACCAACAACGCTAAGTCTAGTACATTCAACATGCATATCATATATTGAAAACATAGTCAAGGCAAATCTATCATCAAGTTATAATATCCACAAGCATGAGCAAGAGTTCATTAAAACATAACCAATGCAAGACAATTACACATGAACCCTCATTAAGTAAACAAGTGTAATGACCAAGCAAAACCCCATAAGCTTACTCAATTAAGTAACCCAATAATAACCATGACTAACATCCAACTTCACATAACATATAATTTAAGAGTACATGTCCTCATACTTTAGAAATAGAGACCAACACATGTTCATAAGTGAAATCAATCATCATATAGTATCATCAATGTGTAATATCATCATATGCATAACATATACAATTATAAGCATATTCATATATTTGAACAAACTTCTAAAGCTTCCTTCAAGGAAAACTAGTGCAAGACATAGGTAGAGTCTCATAGTCACGTTAGTTTGTTTGTACTTCATTACTTCATTTTAGTTTAGGGAATACTTGCCTTAATCGAGATAGACCACAAGAGCTAAGTGTGGAATCCAGTGTTGTAAAACCATACACCGATGGAAGGTGGTCTACAGGCCAAAGTAAAACAAAACATAAACGTAGCTTTCTAGGGGGATCAACTATCTAGTAATCCTATGGGGGCAACACACTTCAAGAACTAAGAGATAGGTATGAACTCTATACATGCCACTTGAAAATTAGAGCCTCATCTCATAGGAATACCTAGGATTAATATCCCTTATAGGGGAGTCAACACAAAAAGTGGAACTATAGGGTGAATCTTCCTCTATGGAAATTCAACACCTCCCATTGTCAAGTTCACTTAGTGCTAAGCTAAGTCCCTTTTTGAAATGTATTTAATGTCATTAATAATCATCATTGATTAATGTAGGCCATAGGGTCTATCCCTTGACTAATCCTCCTCATCTTAGATCAATAAGAATCGCATAAGTATAGTCCTTTCATTACAATTCATATAAGCAAGGTTAGCACATATAGATAATCACATCATGATAAGTCACATTAGTAGTTATTACCATCCTTATAGCATTTACATCATAGAAAACACCTTACACACCAATAGACAATACATTCAAATTCAACATCATACCAATCCTAATAAAAGGTGTACTTCAATGCAATATCATTACCTAGGTCAAGATTAACCATAACTGGAGTAAAAAATAGGAATCACAAGACTTACCAAGTCTCCTTCATAATCCATCATAAAGGTCTTCCCATCAACCCTTAACTCAACCCAAAAAGGTTGTAATATAATCACACATCAATAAACAATATGACAACAAAGCCAATTGAATCACTACATCACACCACCACTAGATCATAGCTTAATATAAGAGACTTAGGTCAAAGTCATAATCTAGATCAATTACACAAGAACTACCATGATAGGACTATAATTCATAGTAATATATTCATAATTGATAAAATAACATAATATAGTAGTAATTCAACAATAACCAATTCAATTGAACCAACATTATACAACTTTCATCATAATTACAACCTAGGGTTAAGGGGAATAGGTCATCCTCTACAAACTAGATAAATCCATCAAGAAATAACGTAAATGAGTTATAATACATGTTAACCTATTCATCATATCCAAAAGAAATCATAAACAAATCAATTAACAAGATCAATATTGTGATAGGAAAAGACCCACTTGAATTTTATACTTTTGAAATCAATTTGATGGAACCCTTTGGGAAGAATCCAAAGGTGAAAAGATCTCCTACCTTAAAGTTTTGATGCCATTGATTGAGGAGGAACTCTTGTGATTTATCCGTACCACCCCTTTGAATTTTACCTTCTATGGTGTTCTTCAACTAGGGAGAGTGAAAGAAGAGAGAAGGAAGAGAGTTTGGATTTTGGGAATTATGAGAGCTTAGGTTAGTCTAATTAAGTTAGGCTCGTTACTTAGGTTGTTAATTAACTTAAATTGACATCAAATAACCCCTAATTAAACTAAAAAATAAGCCAACTAATTTAATGAATTAAATAAAAACATGCAGCAAAATAGTGGCTCCACAGACGAGACCACGATTAACAGATCATGTGTCTATTGACGGGCACTGTTCACCTCCGTGTTGAAGACTCCTCGACAAGCCCGGAGATTTTCCATTTGAAGGCTTACAAATTTTTGGATAATTTTCCATCAACAGAATCACTCCACTCCCCGTCGATTCGACAACAGATCATGGGTTGCATCCGTTGGTGGACACTGCCTTACGCAACCTTTTACCCCAAAATGAAAGGGTCCTCTTCAAGGGCCATAGGTTGGTTCTTGGGGAGTCGTTCCCAGACATTTTGATTATGAATAAACTCTAATACATGTTAGAAGCCCTTCCATAAATTTTCATCATTTAAGAACTAAAATGTGCAAGAACGTTCATGACGTTCGGGAATATGGTTAAAAGGGAATTCAATGTGCCTTAGCCTATTTGACTAACTTTTAGGAGTCGAAGATGTAAAAAATTGGTGGAAATGTATCTAATTGGTGTTTGAGTGGTTTCATGGTTGAAATGTCCGGGTACGACTCCCCAAGGACTAACCAAGGGCCTTTGAGGAGGACCCTTGTAGTTTGATGCAACACTGCCTGTAGTGTGCATCGACGGGATAGAAGACGGCTCATGTGTGGATCATCGATGCATCGATGCCACCGTCATCCCACACATAGGCTGGTGGAGAAGGTCCCTTCACCAGCACAGCCTTTGAAATCATCGACAGAGTGTAGAGGTGAAGGCTACGATACGTGTGTGGATCGACGGGGCGTCGATGCCACTGTTGTCCCACACTTAGAAAATTGGAGGAAGCCCCTCCCTACACAGTCTCTGACCAAGATGACTGAGTGCAGGACGAAGGGGGGGATGTCCTTCGACTCATAGACAACCCGTAAGTGGGGTCTCGTTTGTGAGGGTCCTAAGTTGCTGCACATTTTTAGTTTTGTTTTTTTTAATTAATTAGGTGTTTTAAGAGTCAGTTGGGGAGTAAAGGGAGACTAATTAAGTTGATTAAGTCCCACTATAAATACCCTCAACCCTTATTAACCTAAAGACAACTTTCAAATAAACTTTCTTCCTTCTTTCTTATTTCTCTCTCTACATGAACTCACCATTGAAGACTAGCAAGGATTAGGGTATAGGGGCTGGAAAGGGATTAATTCACCATCAAAATTTTTACAAACGTCAAGGAATGGGTTCTATTCACCTTTGAGACTCTTTTTCAAAGGGTTCCTTCAAAATAGATTTCAAAAGTTGAGTTTACTTTTGGGTTTCATTTAGTTACAAAATTGAAATTATGGATTGAGTTGTTAATGATCTCTTAGGGTTATATTGAGTATATTAACATGTAATTCAACTTGTTTATGGTAATTTTTGATGAATAAATAGGTGGTTTCCGTAAAGGTGTTATGGAAAATTCATCTAGTTGAGGGTGCAACATGGGAGGCCGAGGCCGATATGAAGTCCCGTTACCCTCATCTTTTTGAGAATTAAGCTTAGTAATTATTTTAAATGATATATATATATATAACTTGAAATTGAAATTTCTTGATTTTTGGGTGAAGTTCTGCACATTATTTATTTTTGGGAAACTTATAATGAAGTTATTGTAGTATTTTTTAAAAAAACTTGAAATTTTGCTTTTTGCTTGTTTTGAGTTATGTTGTGCATTTTAATATGGTGGGTATTTATGAAATGATACGTAGCATGTTTTTAAGTTGCACTCTGTGCTAATTTACTCATGTAGTGTATGTTGAGCTCATAACTGTTGTGAGAAGGAAATGCCTCATGATAAAGTGTTTTGAGTCTTATGTGTGGTAATATGAGTTCTGATATTTGCCTTGTTGAAATGATATGATATATAATGATTTTATGTTGTTGATTTTTTGGGTTGCTAGTCTTGAGTCTATTCCTTCATTCAAAAGAATTTTAGTGTCCATTCGGGGACAAATTTATTGAGGCGGGGGGGGGGGTGGGGGATATTAACACCTTGAAATCCAAAAACATTGTAAATGCCTAACTAGGTTTCCATGAGGTCGAATTATTGTTTCTAAGTCCCTTATACAAATTTTTAAAATAAAAGTCATTTAGGAGGTTAAGAACAAACGTCCAAGACCTCCCTGACATTCGGGAAGTTGGTTTCATATTGATTTAGTGTGGCCTTAGCCTATTTGGCTAAATTTTAGAGTCTCGAAATGTATAAGAAAGAAAAAAAGGGGGGGGGGGAAAAATTGGTGGAAAGGTAGATATAGGTGTCTGAGAGGTTTCATGGTTAAAACGTCCGGGTACGACTCCCCAAGTACAAACCAAGGGGCCTTGAGGAGGACCCTTGTAGTTTGATGTAACAATGCCTGCAGTGTGCATCGACGGGATAGTAGACGGACCGCGTGTGGCTCCACGGAGCGTCTATGCCACCGTCATCCCACAATTAGGGTGGTGGAGAAGACCCCTTCACCCGCACAACCTCTGAATTTATCGGCCGAGTGAAGAGGTGTAGGGTACGGTCCGTGGGTGGATTGATGAGGCGTCGATACCACCATCGTCCCAAACTTAGACAATTGGAGGAATCCCCTCGCCTGAATAGTCTCTGAACAAGACGATGGACTGCAGGACGGAAGGGGGGATGTCCGTCGACTCACAGATGGACCGTAAGCGGGGTCTCGTCTGTGAGAGTCCTAAGTTTATGCATGTTTTTAATTCACTTTATTTAATTAATTAGGTGGTTTAGGGGTTAGTTGGGGATTAAAGGGATACTTAATAAGTTTATTAAGTCCTACTATAAATACCCTCAACCAGAATTAACCTAAAGACAACTCTCAAATAAACTTTCTTCCTTCTCTCTTATTTCTCTCTCTACACGAACTCACCATTGTAGACTAGCAAGGATTAGGGTTTTGGGATTGAAAGGAACAAACTCACCATTAAATTGTTGACAAACATTAAGGTATGGGTTCTATTCAGCTTTGAGACTCTTTCCTCGAAGGGTTTCTTCAAAAGAGATTTCAAAAGTTGAGTTTTCTTATGGGTTTCATTAAATTACGAAATTGAAGTTATGGATTAAAGTTTTTATTGATTTTTAGGGTTATATTGAGTAGATTAACATTTAATTCAACTTGTTTATGGTAATTGTTGATGGTTTAGTTTAAATTGAAGAATATGATCCTCTATCCCTAACCCTAGGTACTGATCTTGACCTATATTGTATTGTGATCATTTAATTGAGTTGGTTGTTGATTTTATTACTATTTTATGATTAAATTAAGATGAATTATATGCCTATCATGGTAGTTCTTGATATGTGATTTAGGTTATGAATTATAAGGTGTAATTAGCCTATGTATCTTGACTCAAAGTTATGATCTAAAATTGAATTGTGTTATAGAGAAGAAATTGGCCTTGTTATTCTATTGGTTATCATTGTGTGATGATGTTACTACCAATGTTGGGTTGAGTTATTGGTTGATGTTAGAACCTTAATAATAGACTATGAGGAAGACTTGGTAAGTCTTAGAATCTCTATCTTTACTTTCACTTGTGATTAATTGTTGTTAAGTCATGATATTACCTTGGAGTATGCCTTATACTAAGATTATAGGGTGGTATGATGTTGAATTGAAATGTCTTGACTGTTTTGTGAGGTTGATTAATGTCTATGTGATATAATTATGTGGTTATAACATCAATTGCCCTAGATATGCTATGAATGGTCTACTGTGTTAACCGCACATCTATGAATTGTGAGAAAGAATATACTCCATACATTCTTATTGAGTGTTGATGATAATGATTATACAAGGGTTAAACAGATGACCTAATTAATCTATAATATGATAATTAAAAGGCGTAAAGACATTCAACATGGTCTCTAGCTAGCAACCAGAGTTGACTAGAGTGTGGAGTGGTCCCTTTTCCCACATAGGGAAGCTAGGAACACTACATTACTCTTGAGATTGGAGACTATAATGCATGGAGCATAAATAGGGTCCGAACTATATATCTTATTTCTTGAACTATGTTTTTCCCATAGGAATACTAGCTAGTGGATCCACGTAGTTGCTATGTTTCATGTTTTGGTACTACCTTGGTAAGTAGTCCACCTTCTTCCAGTTTAGGGTTTTATGACACTGGATTCCACACTATCTCATGTGGCCTATGTCGGTTAGGGAAAGATGTTCCTAAAAGGTAAAATGAATTAAAGGACTTTCTCCTAACTTGGATAACCTAAGAGATCTAGCATGTTCTAGATAGAGGTATGGGACTCTATCTAAACATTGCACTAGTTAGCCTTGAGTGGAGTCTTTGGAGGAAGTTTTTATATATGTTTATGTTATCATAATATATGATGTATAAATGATTATCATGGCATATTGTTGATACGTTATATTAATTATTTCATTTATGAATATGCTTTGGGTTGTAATGTTAGTATGTGATGAAATGTAAACCTATATATCATGATAGGTAAAGCTGGACATTTGTCATGTTTTCTTTTTGAGGATACTTGATTGAGTAAGGTTTTGTGGATTTGCTTGGTCATTGCCCTTGTTAACTTGATAAGGACTTGTCAGTAGTTGTCTTGCTTATTATGATATTTTTTTCTCTTATTCATTCTAGTGATATTGTTTCCTTGATGTTAGGATTAGAGTAAATCATGGTTTTCAAGTATGTTTGGATAAGTATTAGTTGTTGAGATAATAAGCATGTTTGGTTGGTTGATATGACTAACTTGACTTTGCATTAAGTCCCTAAAGGGGTAATTTGGCATGTTTTGATAAAAAGTCATTTTTAGCATGTTTTGCTTGTGTATGTGCATAAGATCCCATACTTAGTGAATGTGGAGTACTAACCCGATTTTCTTTCCTTTTTCCCAAACATTTTAGGTTCCGATCATTGAAGAGTTTGGAAGGCAACATTGTTGAAGTCTTGGATTCTTCCTTTAATCAAAGTGGGGTAGGTCCTCAACTTTCGAGGGAAATGTCGTCCTCTAGCCTACGGATTATGTTAATTAGTAAGAGTAGAATGCTCTGGAAGAGGCAAAAAAGAGGGGGAAAGATGATGAGTGGACGGGAAGGGACAAGGGGGAAGGCGAGCTTATTGGCTCTTTCATTCCTTTCCTTTTTAATTGAGCATTGTACTTTTATGAACAATTTTTTTTAATTGAGCATTGTACTTTTATGAACAATTTATGGTCTTGTTGGATTGATGTAAGGGTTATGCCCATATTGTGATATTTGTTTAAATGGTATGAGATGAGACAATCGTTGAGACTATTTCTATATTTTTTGTATATGTATGTATAATAAAAGTAGAAGGCTATGTAATCTTCCTATACGAAAGGTCTATGTATGCTCGATATGAATATATATTATGTGTATAAGAGATCTACGTAAACCTCCAAGTAGTGACATGAAAGTTTTAAATTTTTCCATATTTTTCAACCTATAAATGTAATGAAATAAGACTAAGAGGCTAGTCTTAATCCTTGAAAAGGACGAAGACACCGGTTACCTCTAGGGGGTAAACCCGGATGTGACAAACATTGTATCAAAGCATCAGGTTGAAATATCGTTGAGTTATGTCTCTCTCTATACCACGTCTATGTATGTTTGTATTCATAATTGTGAAGTGTGGTACACTTATGAGTAGGAACCTATATGATCCTTCGGAATCACTCTCTTTCTTGGAAATCATATATCGTACCAATAGAATACATTTATGTTGAGATTTTGCATCTAGTACTATTGTTGCACTTACAAGAAGCATGAACACTCGAAGGAATGCAGCGCGAATATTTGAAGAGGAAATTATCAATACGGGAGCTCCTCCCCATGATGAGCAAGTTCCTCCAGTTAAAAAAGATGCTAATGTGGAGCAATCCCCAACTAAGCCTCCAGTTATGACGGAGGTTGATATGAGGGCTATTCTTTATCAAATGGCCCAAGACATGACTACTCAATCACAAGCCATAATGGTTCAAGCCCAAGATATGACGTCCTAAGTTAATCGAGATATTGCTTCCCGTCCTCTATAACAAGTCACTACTATGGCTTCCCGTCTAAGGGACTTCACTCGAGTAAATCCTCCTACTTTTTATGGGTCTAAGGTTGATGAAAACCCCCAAGAATTCATCGATGATGTCTATAGTATACTATATGCTATGGGGTGTCTTCTAGTGAGAAAGCCATGTTGGCCACATGTGTAACATTCCGGAAAATTACATGTCTAGTGAAGATCCCAATAGGTCTTTAAGAATGCGTATTGGGGATACATAGGCCTTCCAATTCCCAATATTAAGAAATATTAGGCATATTATAGAAAATTGCCTAAGAGGTATTACCCAATTTCTATATAATGCCCAAATAAGTAAAATATTGGGCATATTAAAAAATATTGGCTTAAAGGGTATTAGCAAATTTTTCTAAGTATTAACAAGCTTGTTTAGGAATTATACTTGCAATGAAGACCCAAGCTAATCGTATTTAATCTTAAGACATTATGTACGACACATTAAAGTGTCAAACCTAGGTATCATAGCACATGACCACTTAACATGTAGATTAAACAGTGCCCAAGGACATAGTGAGGATCCTTGGGACAATAAGTAAACATTCCAAATGAACCATCCAAAATAGTTAGCTTAAAAAGTACAAGGAAAATATGTGCAAGCACATGTTCTAAACGACCAAGAGACAAGCCCCAATCGAATCAGGTAGGATGGTTAGGGGCAGGCGTGTAGGATCACGTGGGGCCAAGCTCCCTAACTGAATCTAGGTCCTAACTGACGTCACTAACTAAGGAAATAATTAACCTAGGACCAACACAAAAAAAAAACTAACTAAGGGACCTGATAACCTAATACCTAACCGGTGACATTACGACAAGAAAAAAACTAAGAAACATGTTACTACCTAACCTAGTATCGTCCAAAGGGTTGGTTATGATCCTAACAACTTAGGGTTACTTTGGTAATTAATTTATGTTACCTAATGAATTAAATTAGCTACTTAATTAATTAATTTAAATTGTCAAACCGAAATCCTTACACTAGACAAGTAACTAACTAAGAAACATCCTAGTACTTAACCTAGGATGGTCCAAAGGGTAACAACTTAGGTGTACTTTATTAATTACCCTAGGTTACCTAATTAATTAAATTAGAAATTTAAATAATTAATTTAATTGGTCAAAATCGAAACCACTTAGCGATTTCCAGATTTCGGTTAAATAAAAGTGTTCTTCTAATTCTAGTCAATCTAGGTTGGGCGTTTTAGGTAATTTACGTGGAGGGTATTTAGGGTAATTCTTGGGACCTCTATACCACAATTACACGTCCCAAATCAGAATCAGACGAAATTCTCTCAATCCCTTAAGAACGCTCTCTTTTCAAAACTCCATTGAATAAAAAGAAAAGTTTAAGGAATAAGATGAAGGATTCGAATTATACAATCAAGATTTTATGGATTCTTCATCTATAAGGTTTGGGTTTTCACTCTTTGTATTCCTTTCCCCAAGAGTTCCTTTCAAGATAAGTTTTCAAGAACTCCAATTCTAGGGTTTTAACTCTACAAAACGGATTTTTTTCCTAACCCTAGATTTATGATTTACAATGAAAAGTATGTGTTTTATATACACTATTCCACATGACTTGATGATTATGCTATTAATTATGTTTGAATTTAGTGTGAATCATGTTCTTACCTATATGATGGTTTTGTATGATTATATTTATGACGTGATAACATGTAAACATCAAAGTTAGAATTTAGGGTTTGAATGGACCCTTTAATGACCCATTTACATTATCATATATTACGTAATTATCTTGTACATGATTTTATGAGTTGTTATTGATTATGTTATTGATTATTTTACTATGTATGATTATGAATATTTTAAGATGAATAAGGTTCTTGAAAACAAGAGTTAAGTCTTCTAATATTGTGATTACTCTACAATGTTAATGGTAGTGTATGAATCATGATGTTATGTTATGAACATATGTATGATGTTGCTTTGTTAATATGCTGGCTATGAACATGTAAATTGTGAGGTCATGATAAGCACACGAATATGCAAGTTTATTATATCCCTTGTATGCTTTACACATGGTAATTATGTTATGTTAATCTCACATAAGAAAGGTTACGATGAAAGGAAAATTCTCATCTAATCTAAAAGAGCTCATGATCATTTTATACAAGGAGATAATCTCCTATGACCTATGATAAATTTTTGATCCATTTCAAATTAAAGATTATTTCAAGAAAAGAGACTTAAGCTAAGCACCGATGAACTAGATATGGGAAGTGTCCCTTCCCTAGGGGAAGGTAGGTTCAAAATGATTATTATGAGATTGAGGCTTCCATGTTATGTGGAACTATGGGTCTCTAATATATCTCCTAGTTCTTGAACTATACTGCCACCATAGGAAACTAGCTAGTGGATCCACCTAGAAAGTTATGTCATGTAGTTTCTACTTTGGCCGGTAGACCACCTTTTTTCGGTGGGGGGTTTCATGACACCGGATCCTTCTTTAGCTCACATGATGTATGTAGGTTCACATGATGTATGTAGGTTAATGCTTATGTTCCCTCATGTATAATGAAAGACAAGTAAACAAACGATTAACTGGGGTAACTTGAGGATTTGGGTTAGTATAGGTAGTGGTATGGGACGCTACCTAGACATTGCACAATTTTACTCGAAGGGAAGTCCTAGGAGATTGTTCTTATTTAATATGATGATATGGAATATATATGTTTATGATATATGATGTTACTCTTACATGAATGTTGATCCCTATAATGAATATGTTATTGAGTTATATTCTTATATGAAGCAAAGCTTTACTGATGGTCTCCTATCATATCTACTTGGTTATGTGGGGTTATGGAGCTTCACATGACCATTGCACTTGTAGGTTAGGGATGGAATCATTGGTAAGTGTTTTGTATGTTATGTTTATATGATTTATTGAATATGAATTGTTAACGTGATTTTATGATAAGATGCCTATAATTATGATCATGTTTGATGTCAACAAAATCCTTATCTTGTATATGTTATATGGTATTTGTATTAAAGATTTTTATTTGGATCTACATGTTTTCTAAAGTTATGATAAATAATACTTTTTCATGCATGTCGTCATGTGTTATGTGCATATACCCATACTTAGTACATGTGGCGTACTAACCCTATTACTTTACATAACTAAAACTGTAGGTTCCGGCCATTGAAGATTAAGGAGGTCGATTTGAAGAAGCTTGGAATTCTTTCTCCAAGTCTTTCTAAGTGCTCATGTTCGGGGATGCTATCTTACATATTCTAGATTACGTAGATTTTAAGTAGTTTTAAGAATACGCTATTTCCATTATGTTCTTTGGATTATTTTGTAATAAGATCTATATGGAATATTAACTATTATTTCCTAAGTTCAGATTTGCACTCTTTAGATGGTTTCAATATATGTGTGACAATAGTTTTAGAATATCATATGTTTTTAAAAATCTTAAGTATGAAGTCTAAGTATACTTCATTAGTATATTAAAAGTTTTAAATATTTCCGCAAATTTAATAGTACGATTGTGATGAAAGCTTAGAAGAGGCTTGTCTGCAACCTCTGAATGGTTAACCACACCGGTCGCTTTTGGATTCAAGAATCTAGGGGTGAAAACAAACCAACTCAAGGATGTGTCTTAAACTATTTATGTGCAATGGAGGGATAATAAGTCATTGATGGGTGGTAAGGTGACTTGGGAGATCTTTAAGGCGGCTTTCCTAGATCAGTTCTTCCCTAGGGAGATGAGGGAGGAGAAAGTGACAGAATTCATCAATCTTCGCCAAGGAGGAAAGCGTGTCCATGAGTACTTTTTCGAATTCATTAAGTTGTCCAAATATGTGCCTTGTTTGGTCTCCGATCCTAGATACCAAATGAGACGTTTTGTGAGAGGGTTGTCGGAATACATCTAAGAGGAGTTTCAATCGGTCATGCTACATGATAACATGAACATTTTCCGTGTTATGGTGTATTCAAGAAATGTTGAGAAGGCAAGGGCTAAGCAAAAAAGTGGACATGCTAAGAGCGGAAGGTCATTTGATGAATGTTCTTCAACAAATATGCTTGAGATACAAGAAAAACCTAGATTTAAGAAGCAGGTTTCTAATCAAGTCCCTCAAATTCCCAAGAGCTAGTGGTGATAGGGTGTCTAACCCTAAATTCAAGAAGGGAAAAGTTACTATTAAACCAATGAGGAAAGTTAAACTGTGGAAGAGCCTGGTAGGTAAAGAAAGACACATAAGAGGGAGTTGCCTTAAGGACGGGAAAACTTGTTTTGTTACTGAAAAAGTGTGGATCACAAGATGAGGAATTGCCAAAACTGAAGAGTTAAGAAAGGAGGGTGGCGAGAGCAGGTCTAAGTGCTATGCATCCCCTCCCAAAAAAGAACCGGTTTTATGCTCTCTACTTAGGGTGAGTATAGACCTCTCGTGAAGTGGTGAACCGGTAGTGTGGAAAGTTTAAATCTCTTATCTATATGCACTTAATTGATACCCGACGCTTCTTTATCATTTGTTTAACCTCTGTATACTGTAATAAGTTTTAGGGGGGGGGGGGGGGGGGGTTGGGGATATTTACATCGATATATTTGACATGACTTTTATTGGTCTATTCCGCTGGGCTGAGTCAGTTGTTTGCAAAAGGGTGTATAGACATTGTCCAATATGTTGCCCCTATAATGTTCTTATGTTGATCTAGTGAAACCGAATGCTTGATTTGGTATTATATTGGTATGGATTGGTGTCATGCTATTGTGCCTCCAGAGATGATATGCTAAGTGCCTGGTTAACGCGTGAGTGTGAGTTTAACTTCCCAATATGACAACTTTTGATGAGGAAGGGGGAAAATCCTATTCCTAGAGGTCATATTATTTCTCTCTCAAAGCTGCACAATGATCATCAAAAGTTGTATCGTTTATCCATATAGAGTAGCAGTACCAAAAAAAAAAAAAAAACAAAAAAAAAAAAAACCAAAAAGGGTTGGTGGTTTTTGGGTGTGGGTCAAACCCCAAACACCACAACACACAAACAAAACACCAAAAACAAAAAATCACACCAACCCAACAACCAACAACAAAAAAACAAACACACCACATACAAAAACCAAACACCAACACACAACACCCACACCAACCACCCAAAACCCCAAACACAAACCCCCCCTCACACAAAAAAAAAAACAACACCAAAATTTTTTTTTTTTTTTATTGTTTTTTTTTTGTTTTTTTTTTTTGTTTTTTTGGTTTTTTTTTTTTTTTTACACACATTTTTTTTTTTGTGTTTTAAAAGCACCGCTCCCCGCAATCACACCCAGGAAAAAGGAAGGCAAAAATGTTTGTGTGGTTTGGGGGTTGTGTTGTTCTTCCCCCCACCCCCCCTCCCCCCCCCACCCCCCCCCCCCCCCCCCCACCCCCCACTCCCCCCCCCCCCCCCCACCCACCCCCCCCCCCCTCCCCCCCCCCCCCACCCACCCCCAACACCCCCCGCCCACCCACCCCACTTTTTTTTTTTTCTATTATTCCCCCATTCTACGCCCCCCCCGCCCCCATGTCGTAAGAATACCCCCCCCCTATGAAAACCAGCCCCCCCCACCCACCCACCCCCCGGAATGTCCCGACCCCCACCTCATAAGCCGCACGTCCATAAGACACCCTGTGTTAGCGCCGAAATGGAGAATGCAATCCCCCCCCCCCCCCCCACCGACCGACCCCGTCCCTCCCCAGCCCCCTAATGTCACCTCCCCTCTGTTCTGTACCATAGGAGTGAGGTTTCTGAGGTCTTTCCTAATGATCTTCCCGGTATTGCTTCCGAATGGGGAATTAACTTTGGCATTGATTTCCTACCGGATAAAAATCCCATATAAATTCCTCCTTATCGGATGGCTCCGGCCGAGTTGAAGGAGTTAAAGATTAAACTCAAGGATTTACTAGATAAAGGTTGCATAAGGCCTGGAATTTCTCTTTGGGGTGCATCGGTTTTGTTCGTGAAGAATAAAGACGGGTTCTTAAGAATGTGTATTGATTACCGCCAACTCAACAAGGTCACCATTAAGAATAAGTACCCTCTCCGTCAGATTGCCGACTTGTTTGATCAACTCCAAGGGGAAAGTTACTTTTCAAAAATTGACTTGAGGTCGGGGTATCACCAACATAGGGTTAGAGGTAAGCATATATCAAAGATAGACTTTTGGATTATGTATGGGCACTATGAGTTCTTGGTCGTGTCTTTTGGTCTCACTAATGCTCCGGCGGTGTTTGGCATTTATGGACCTAATGAATATAGTATTTCAAAATTACCTAGATTTATTTTTCGTTGTCTTCATTGACAATATCTTAGTATATTCTAGGAATGAGGATGATCATATGGGTCATTTGAGGGTAGTATTGCAAACCCTTAAATAACATCAATTGTATGCCAAATATAGCAAGTGTGAATTTTTGTTGAGGTTTGTGACTTTTCTTGGGCACATCATCTCTAGAGAGGGAGTTCAGGTAGACCCAAGGAAAATGGAAGTTGTGAGAAATTGCACTAGACCATTGACTCCGACTGACATTAGGAGTTTCTTGAGCTTAGCAGGTTACTATCGGAGGTTCATGGATGGTTTCGCGCACATTGCATCTCCTTTTACTACTTTGACCAAAAAGACTAAAAGTTTCCAATTGTTGAAAGATAGGCTCAATTTCACGTCGTTGTTGACTTTATTGAAGGGTACAAAAGGGTTTTGTAGTGTATTTTGACGCATCTCGAGTGGGTTTGGGGTGTGTTCTTATGCAACACGGGAAGGTGATAGCTTATGCCTCTAGACAACTAAAGGTACATGAGATAAACTATCCCACTCATGACCTTGAGTTAGAGGCCATGGTGTTTTCTTTGAAAATTTAGAGGAATTACTTGTATGGGGTTCATGTTAATGTTTTCACCGATCATAAGAGTCTCCAATATGAGTGTCCTTTATCACCCCGACAACACTAATGTCGTTGCACATGCCCTAAGTCATATGACTATGGGTAGTGTAACCCATCTTGACGAAGCCAAGAAGGACCGATCAAGGGAATTACATAGGTTTGCTAGGTTGGGGTTGAGGTTGGAGAGTTCTCCGGATGGGGGTGCTATAGTTCATCATAACTCCGAGTCATCTCTAGTTGTTGAGGTGAAGTTCAAACAACATCTTGATTAGCCTTAATAGAATTGAAAGAATCGTTTCTCAGCAAGTTGAATGAATCATTCTCCTTAGGGTGCGATGGTGTGTTAAAGTACCAAGGGCGATAGTGTGTTCCCGATGTAGATGAGTTGATGGACCAGATCCTAGAAGAAGCACATGGGTCGCGCTATTCAATTCATCTAGGGTCAACAAAAATGTACCATGACCTAAGGGAGATATATTAGTGGTAATGTCTAAAAAGGGACATAGTGGAGTTTGTCACTAAGTGTTAGAATTGTCAACAAACAAAGGCTGAAAACATATAGTCGTGTGGCTTACTACAAGAGATCCAAATTCCTACTTAGAAGCGGGAAGACATCAATATGGACTTTGTAGTACGTTTACCTCAGACTTAAAAGTCATATGATTCCATGTGGGTAGTTGTGGATCGATTGACTAAGTCCGCTCGCTTTTTTTCCGTTAATTCTTCATATTCGGCGTAGGATTATGCAAGAATCTTCCTAGATGATATTGTGTGCTTCCATGGCATTCTGTTATCCATCATATCGTATCGGGGTGCACAATTCATATCTAGATTTTGGAAGTCGTTCCAAAAAGGACTGGATACTATGGTGAAGTTAAGAACCGCTTTTCCTCCCAAAACGGATGGCCAAGAGGAGTGTACAATACAAACCCTTGAAGATATTCTTAGGGCATGCATCATTAATTTTAAAGGGTGTTGGGATAGACATTTAGCTTTGGTGGAGTTTTCCTCCAACAGTAGTTTTCATTCATCCATTTCCATGGCTCTCTATGAATCATTGTATGGTAGAAGGTGTGGGTCTCCTATTGGATGGTTTAAAGTGGGTGAGCCATCATTCTTGGTCCTGAGTTAATTTACAAGACATTGGAAAATCATTATATCATGAGGAACCGGTTGAAAATGGCCTATAGTCGACAAAAGTCTTATGCTGATCATAGGAGAAGGGATTTGGATTTCGAAGAAGATGATAAAACGTATTTGAAAATCTCACCAATGAAAGGGGTTGTTAGATTTGGAAAGAAAGGAAAGTTGAGTCCTCGTTATGTGGGTCCCTATGAAATCTTGCAAAGGGTTGGTAATGTGGCTATGAATTGAAACTTCCTAGTGAATTGGCTTCAGTTCATCCGATTTTCCATGTTTCTATGTTTAAAAAGTGAATCGGTGATCCCGAGTCCATTCTACCTATTGAGGATTTTGGTGTCAAGGACAAACTCTCTTATGAGGAAGTTCCGGTTCAAATTCTTGATAGACAAGTCAAGAAGTTGAGGAATAAAGAGGTGGTTTTCGTAAAGGTGTTATGGAAAAATTATCTAGTTGAGGGTGCAACATGGGAGGCCGAGGCCGATATGAAGTCTCGTTACCCTTATCTTTTTGAGAATTATGGTTAGTCATTTTTTTTAATAATATAAATATGACTATAAATTGAAGTTTCTTGATTTTTGGGTGAAGTTTTGCACATTATGCATTTTTGGAAAACATACAATGAAGTTATTGTAGTATTTTTTAAAAAAAAACTTGAAATTATGCTTTTTGCTTGTTTTGAGTTATGTTGTGCATTTTGATATGATGGATATTTATGAAATGATATGTAGCACGTTCTTAACTTGAACTTTGTGCTAATTGACACATGTAATGTATGTTGAGCTCATAACTGTTGTGAGAAGGAAACGCCTCATGATAAAGTGTTTTGAGTCTTATGTGTGGTGAGTTTTGATATTTTCCTTGTTGAAATGATATGATTTATGTTTATTTGATATTATTGATTGGTTGGTTGCTAATCTTAAGTCTATTCCTTCCTTCAAAAGAATTTAAGTGTCATTCGGGGACGAATGTTCCTAGGGGGGATAATGTAACATCTTGAAAATCCAAAACATATAGTAAATCCTAACATAGGTGTTATGAGGGCTAATTACTGTTTCTAAGTCCATTGTAAATGAATATAGGTCATTTAGGATGTTTAAGAACCAAAACGTCCAAGAACGTCCATGACCTTCGGGAAGGTTGTTCATAGGGATGTTAGTGTGCCTTAGACTATTTGACTTGACTAGCTTTTAGGAGTCATAAATGTACGAAAATTGGTGGAAAGGTATATAATAGGTGTCAGGGTGGTTTCATGGTTGAAATGTCCGGGTACGACTCCCCAAGTACCAACCAAGAGCCCTTGAGGAGGACCCTTGTAGTTTGATGCAACACTGTCTGGCATTGTGCATCGACAGGACAGAAGACTGCCTGTGTGTGGATCGATGGAGCGTATATAAAACCTTCGTCCCACAATTATGCAGGTTGAGAAGGACCCTTCTACCGTACATTCACTGAACTTATCGACCGAGTGCAGAGGTGTAGGCTATGGTCCGTGTGTGGATCGACGGGGCGTTGATGCCACCATCGTCCAACACTTAGACAATTGGAGGAATCCCCTCGCCTGAAGAGTCTCTAAACAAGATGATGAAGTGCATTATGGAGGGGTTGTCCATCGACTCACAGACAGCCCGTAAGTGAGGTCTAGTCAGTGAGGGTCCTAAGTTGCTGCATTTTTTTAATTCACATTATTTAATTAATTAGGTGGTTTAGGGGTTAGTTGGGTATTAAAGGGAGAATAATTAAATTGATTAAGTCCTACTTTAAATACCCTCAACCCGAATTAACCTAAAGACAACTCTGAAATAAACTCCCTTCTTTCTCTCTTATTTCTTTCTCTACATGAACTCACCATTGAAGACTAGCAAGTATTAGGGTTTGGGTATGGAAAGGAACGAAATCACCATCAAATGTTTATAAATGTTAAGGTATGGGTTCTATTCAGCTTTGAGACTTTTTCCTCAAAGGGTTCCTTCAAAAGAGATTTTGAAAGTTGAGATTTCTTCTAGGTTTCATTTAATTACAAAATTGAAGTTTTGGATTGAGTTGTTAATGATTTCTTAGGGTTATATTGAGTATATTAACATGTATTTCAAAATTTTTTTATGGTAATTGTTGATGGTTTATTATAAATTGAGGAATATTATCTTCTATCCCTAACCCTAAGTAGTGATCTTGACCGATATTATATTGTGATCATTTAATTTAGTTGGTTGTTGATTTCATAATATCATATGGTATTATTATGATCAAGTTAAGACGATTATAGTCCTATCATTCTATTTCTTGAGATTTGATTTAGGTTATGAATTATAAGGTGAAATTAGCCTATGTATCTTTTCTCAAGTTGTGATCTAAAGTTGAATTGTGTTATAGAGATGCAATTGGCCTTGTTATTCTATTGGTTATCATTGTGTAATGATGTTACTCCTCAAGTTTGGTTGAGTTATGGGTTGATGGTAAGACCTTTATGATAGACTATGGGAAGACCTGGTAAGTCTTAGAATCTCTACCTTTACATTCAATTGTGATTAATTGTTGCTAAGTCATGATATCATAATGGAGTATGCCTATATTAGGATTATAGGGTGGTATGATGTTAAATTGAAATGTCTGCAATAAGTTGTGTGGTTGATTAAGGTCTATGTGATATAAGGATGGTGAAAACTATCAATGGGCCTTAATATGCTATGAATGCTAATGTGTTTAACCTCACTTATATGAATTATGATGAAAGACTTATATACTCATACAATCTTATTGACTATTGATGATGATGATTCTATGTTAATATGATGATTAAAGACTTTCAAAAAGGGTCTATAGCTTAGCACCGAGTGTACTAGATTTAAGAGTGCCCCTTCCCACAGAGGGAATGTAGGAACACTACATTACTATTGAGATTGGAGACTATAATGCATGGCGCATAAAGAGGGTCCCAACTATATCTCCTAGTTCTTGAACTATGTTGCCCCCATATGAATACTAGCTAGTGGATCCACGTAGTCACTATGTTTCATGTTTTTCTACTACCTTGGTAAGTAGTTTTCTCTCTATCGGTGTAGGGTTTTACGATACCGGATTCCACACTAGATCATTGGTCTATGTCAATTAGGGCAAGATGTTCCCAAATGGTAAAACGAATTAAAGGACTTGACCTCGAACTTGGATAACCTAAGAGGTCTAGCTTGGTCTAGGTAGGGGTATGGGACTCTGCCTAAACTAACACCATTTTATTCCCTTTCTCCCAAACATTTTAGCTTGCAGTCGTTGAAGAGTTTGGAAAATGACTTTGTTGAAGGCTTGGATTCTTCCTTTCATCAAAGTGGGGTAGGCCCTCATCTTTGGAGGGCAATGCCATCCTTTAGCATACGGATTTTTTTATGAGCTTATTGACTCTTTTATTCCTTTCCTTTCCTTTCCAATTGAGTATTGTGCTTTCATATGAACTATACATGGTCTTGTTGGATTGAGGTAAGGGCTATGCCCATATTGTGATATTCGTTTAGATGGTATGAGATGAGACAATCGTTGAGACTATTTCTATATTTTTAGTATGTAAATGGTAATAAAATAGATAGGCTAAACGAAATCGTCCTAACACCGAGGTTATATATACTACGTTATGTAATATGTATTATGTGTATGTAGAGGTCTNAGAGCAAGGGAGGTATCTCGCGGAGTGACAAGATGCCTTAGATGAGAGCGAATATGTATGCTGTGGCTGTCGTGAGATCCAACAGAGAGCTCATTGCCCACCCCAACGTGTTTCACAGTCCACAGAGCGGATTCCCGTTTTGTGAAAGGGGTTAGATCAGAATTGCGAATTTCACAGCCTTACAGGTAAGCGACTACGGCAAAATCCCTTCCAAGAAGTGGTAGATTTCGTGGTAGAGGTGGAAGGATGAAGCCAGATGAATTCACCACGGCAATCCGACAATCAAAGAGGGTTTCAAAAAAGGGGTGAGTTGGAGGAGGAGAGTGCAATGGTTCTTTACTCTAGAGGACAAGGTTCCGGAGGTTATCAGTTCGCCCATTCAATTCTTCAAACTACAGACTGTGGTGGGGTCCACCTCAGACCGGTCAACACTTCTCTAGAGACCCCTTCCCGACCCAGAGCGTGTTTGGATGTGGGGATACTGGACATATTATTAGAAGGAATTGTCCAAACAATAGTTTACTAGACCCCAATAGCTAGAGGCCGAGGTGGTCATGTTAGAGGCCTTTATCTGGAGGACTGTGGTTGGTTCACCAAAACGGCCCGGGATGAGGCAAACTGTAGCCACTACATCACACATGGAGGGGCAACGGACAACAAACGAAAGGGCCCATTGTTATGCTTTCCCTGGGAGATCGAGCGAGAACATCTGATGGCTGTCAGCTCACAGGTAATCTTCTGGTTTGTGATTGCATGGCCTCTGTATTGTTTGATCCTGGATCCCACATTTTCTTATGTATCTTCCTCATTTGCTAATTGGTCTAATTACTGTGAATTACTTGTATACGCCTATTCGGTGTTCTTCTACTTACTTATCTACCCCTGTGGGTGAGTCTGTGGTAGTTGAAAAGGTATATAGGTCTTGTTTGGTGACCTTTTGGGGAGCAACACTTATGTAGATTTGGTTATCTTAGAAAATGGTTGATTTTGAGTAATTCTGGGTATTGACTTGGGCTTTCTTTCCTCCGCAATTTGCGATCTTGGATTGTAATGCTAAAACGGTAAACGTTAGCCAAGCCTGGCTATCACTGATCTCGTAGTGTGGGATGGGTGACTACACGTTCCATCCGGTGGGCGTATACTCTCCTTTCTCGTGCTACTATAAATGGTTAGTAAAGGGTGTTTAGGCTTCTTGGCACATCTCAAGGATGAACACTGACCCAATTACTCGATTGACTCGGTTTCAGGTGGTCCCGCGAGTTTCTTGATGTGTTCCCCCTGCAGATCTTCCGGGTAATGCACCAGATAGGGGATATTGACTTCTGCTTGCTCTTGAACCTGGTACACGCCCCATTTCTATACCCCCATTAGCAGAGATGGCCCCCGGCGGAGTTAAGAGAATTAAAAACCCAACTTCAAGAATTGTTGGCAAAGGCTTTGTATTAGACAAAGTGCATCTCCTTGGGGTGCTCCGTTTTGTGTGTAAAGAATAAAGATGGGAGTTTTTTCGGATGTCATAGACGATACCGCAGTTGAAATGTGACTATAAAGAACAAGTATCCTCTTCTCGCATTGTGACTTTTTGATCAGTACAAGGTGCTTGTGTCTTCCTAGATTGACTTGAGATCCTGGTTATCATCAATTGAAATACGGGCACGGATGTGATGCCGAAAGACTGCCTTTGAACCACAGGATGGGCATTAAATTGAATTTGTATGACTGTCTTTTGGTCTTACGAATGGCCCCTGCTCTGCTCTGCGGTTCATGAGTTTGATGAATGGGAATTTTAAAGCCATATTTAGATCTCTTGTGTTGTATTTATTGCTGATATTGATATACTCCAGAGTAAGAGGAAGATGAGGATCATTGAGAAGGGTATTGGAAATGTTGGGGAGAAAAGCTTTATGCCAAGTTTTCTAAGTGTGAGGTTTTGGCTAGATGCAGTGTCCCCTTCTTGGGACACGTGGTTTTCTAGGATGGAGTGATGGTGATCCTTCTAAGAATCGAAGTAGTGAAGAATTGGGTAAGACCTACTCATGTGGTCGAAATAAGGATCTTTGTTGGTTAGCTAGCTACTACCGCCGATTTGTCAAGGGATTCTCTTCTATTTGCGCTTCCCCAACTGACGAACTTGACTAAGCAAAATGTTCCATTTTAGTAGGGTTGGATGAGTGTGCGGAAAGCTTTCAAGAAGCTAAGACTCTGTTTGACTACTGCACCAATCTCACCTTGCCATTGGAAGGCACAACTTCATTGTGTATTGTGATGCATCTTATTCGGGCTTGGGTGCAGTGCTAATGCAAGAGAATAATGTGATTGCTTATGTCTTCAAGACAATTAAAAAGTGGCATGAACGTACTATCCAACGCATGAGTTGGAATTGGGCCGCGGTATTGTTTTCATAAAGCACTGGAGACAACTATTTATATGGGGTTAAGAAGTTGTGAGCTATACGGCATCATCGTAGTCTACATTATTCTTCACTCAGAGAGATTTTGAATTTGAGACAGAGGGATGATTGGAACTACTAAGGACTACGACCATCCTATTTTGTATCATCCGGGGAAGGCGAATGTTTGTAGCGGATGCTTAAGTAGAAAGCGGGAATGCATTGTAAGTCTAGCTCACTTGCAAGCTTCTAGGCGCCCATCTGGCTAAGAAAGTTCAGATTCTGGCTAACGACCTCATGAGGTAGAAGTAATGAGAAGGGAGGATTTTTATCTTGTGTGGAGCATAGATCTTTCCTTCCCCTTGACAATATTAAGGGACAGCAGTTTAATGATGAAATTGATCCGGATCCAGATAAAAGTGTTGCAAGGAGAGGCTAAAGAGGAAAAATATCGATGAGGAAGGTGTTTTGAAGGATTAAGGGAAGGGGTCATGTGTACTCGCGTCGATAGTTGGACACATCTATTCTGACAGAGGCTCAAGTTTCAAGTGTATTCGAATCCTCGGTAAAAGGTGCAACCAAGATGTACCTGACCTAAGCACCACTTTTGGTGGAGAGAATGAAGCGTGATTATTGGGATTTTATTGCCAAATGTCCCAATTGGCCAACAAGTAATATGAACACAAAACCAAAGGCCCGGAGGAAACACTTCAGAGAAATTGCCCATTTCCGGATGGAAATGGGAGAGAATTGCAATGGACTTCGTGTTTGGTCTTCCAAGACATTGGGCAAGTTTCGACTCCATTTGGGTTGATTGTGGAAGGTTCATAAGATCTGCCATTTCATCATTCCGGGTAAGGTGACTTACAATGGGCAGAGAAGTTAGGCCAACTTTACATCTAGAGATCGTTCGAGGTTTGCATGGGGTTTCCAACTATCCATCATATCAGATAGAGGTACGCAAGTTTACTTCTACCTACGTTTTGGAAAACTTGCATGCAATTGTGGACTTAGTTGTAATCTTAAGTACTCGCGATCCATCGCAGACCGACGATCAGTCTGAGGCAACGATTCAAGTGTTGGAAGGATATGCTTCGTGCATGTGTGATAGCTTCTGTTGGCCATTGTGATAGCTTCTTATACCTTAGCGGAGTTTTCATACAATATGCTTCACTCAGTATTGTAGGGCTCCTTTCGAAGTCACTATATGTGTAGGGAGATGTAGATCCCCCATTTGTTGTTTTGATTGCATTCGATGTTAGACCTGGGGGGTACTGATCTTTTGAGGGATTTGATAGAAAAATGAAATCTTCAAGAGAAGCTTCTATCTAGCGGCGCAAAGTAACAAAAGATAATGACAGATCGAAAGGTTAGAGACTTAGAGTTCATGGGAGGTTGAACAGGTCTTGTTGAAAGTTTCACCAATGAAAGGGGTGATGCGGTTTTGGTAAAAGAGGCAAGCCTAAGCCCAAGTACATTGGATCCCTTTGAAGACTTAAGCGGTGTGAGGTGGGCTTATGAGTTAGCCTGCCTCAAGGGGGCCTGTCCGGAGTACATCCGGTATTTCCATGTGTTCATGTTTAAAAAGATACCATGGGATGAAACTACTTATCCGTTGGATTCAGTTTTGCTTGATGATAATTTGTCGTATGAGAGGAGCCTGTTGGCCATTTTAAGATACGAAAGTCGCAAGTTTAGGTTGATGGGAAATTTGCATTCCATCAAGGGCAATGAATAAATGACCCTTGGAAGAGCACTTGGGAGAATGAGGCCAGATATGCGAGAAAGATACCACATCTGTTTACAGATTCAGGTATTACCTTTTTCGCCCGTTGTTTTCCTTCTTGTGATCGTCGGAGGACGAACGAATGGTAAATTGGTATCTATTGGTAACCGCCCACCTGTTTAGTCGTTTTGAGAACAGTTTATTCCTGGAAAAACTGGCAGACGGTGAAGGAGGCCACGACGGACCGGTCACGGGCACACGGACCGTCCGTGTAGGTGTCGATGTCAAAACACTTAGAAAATCTGAACTTGGGTACTGAAAATCGACTCTCTGAACGTCGTGACGGAGTGGCGGAACGGAACCGTCTCAGCCGACGGCCCTCACAGGCCACAGCTTGAAAACGACTCTCTGCAAGTACGCGACGGACAGCAGGACGGACCGTCGCCAAGCGCTACGGCCGTCACGAGCTAAAACGCAATCCCAGTTCGGGTCGGATTTCTTTACGATACACGTTTAAGGGACGTTTTTGACTATTCCCTATTCCTGCTTTCCTTCCCCGTCAGCCGGGTTTCCATTGTTCCTCCGTCTCCTTCCTTGGGGGTCCCCGCGGTCCCTTCCGTTCCTTTGGTGGGTTCTTCTTCTCCCTCTTTCTCTTATTCCCTCCTCCTCGGTCCCCGCCGCGGTTTTGCCTCCTCCCCCTCGCCCCGACCCCCTACCCATCCGCCCCCGCCTGCCCGAGAGAGAGAGAGAGAACGAAGAGGACAACAAGAATTGATGAATTTGCTTGCTTGATCACGATTCTTCGGTGAGGTAGGTTTGGTTTTCTTTGACGTCATTCGTAGGCAACTCTTAATAGAGAATGATTATGTGTGGTGTGGTAGATATATAGAGTCTTCTTTATTGCTTAAGTGTGTGTATGCCTGGTATGCTAATTTTATATATATATTGTTGACTGCAAACAAGCATGATGAGCACTTGAACAAGACCTCCAAATCTTGATATACCCTAATCTCTATTAATGATGATCTCTTGGTAAAAAGAAGGCTTGATAACTAATGATGAGATATGACGGCTTGGTAAAAAGAGGGCTTGATGAATTATAGAATGAGATTAGGGGATCGGAGTGTCACTACCGACACATAGAATATTGGGACGGGTCACTACCGACACGGATGTAGGGGATCGGAGTGTCACGTTAACCGCACATAGAATTAGTGGGGACGGGTGTCACGAACTCGACGTAGATGTAGGGGCTCGAGTGTCACGTACCGTCACATAGAATTTCGTGGGACGTGCCTGTTCAACGACACCGCACGTAGATGTAGGGGATCGGAGTGTCACGTACCGACACCTAGAATTAGTGGACGGGTGTCCGAACCGACACGTGTGTAGGGGATCGGAGTTCACGTACCGCACATTGAATTAGGGGATCGGAGTGTCCACGTTCCGACACATAGTATGTAGGGATCGGAGTGTCACGTACGTCAGTCAATAGGAATAAAGAATGATCTTGAAAATACTAATATACTCAATCTAAGAACATGTATCCCAAATAAGTATGCATGGAGGCGTGAGTCCTCATAGATATGATCGGTGATATTATAAATGATTGTTGTACTTGTTTCTATCACGGTTAAGAATATTAGTTTTGATTTTATGATGTTATCTGAGATAATATCGTTTTCTATTTTGAGTTGGCCGATAAAAAAGATACCATACTCAGTACTTGTGGTTGTACTGACCCCCTACTTTTTAATTTTTCCTTTGTTATTTTGTGGACGGCAGCAAACGTGGCCCGTCATCTTCGACTCAAAGTAGTTCAACAAGCCAGTTCTTTCGTCACAACCGGATCTTCAGGGTGAGCTAATGCTTCTAGCTTGGACTGGATCTCCCTCCTCATGTCGTGATGCCTTGAAGTTCCGGCAAGCTAGCTTTTGTTATTTTTAGCTTTTTCGAATACTCTAGTTTAGTAGTTTTGATCATAATGTTTCTTGTGGTGATGACTTCCAATTTTGGGAAAATTAAATAGATGTTGAATTTTATAAGTATTGAATTTGTCTTTGTATTTATTATTTAAGTCTCCGCATTGTTTTTATGTTAATATTACATTGAAATGTAAGGTTAGTTGGTTGGTTCGCTCACCATGGAGGTAAATTGGGTGCCAGTCGCGGCTCGGTTTTGGGTCGTGACAAATACAAAGTTTGTCATATTTAGTGCACCCCCTAGATGTAACCGCCGTCGTCGTCCTTTTTAATGACTTAGACTAGCCTCTTAGATTACTTCATTACATTCATAGGCCAAAATACGGAAAATTTTAAAATCTTTCATTACTTCTACATTTAGGTTTACATAGACCCTTCATATAGGAAGATTACATAGTCTTCTACTTTTCACATAAATATATAAGATATAACATAGTCTCAAATGGATGTCTCAACTCATAACAATCTAACAAGAGTATAACAATATGGCCCACTCGCACCATACATCAATTTTAATAAGGCCACATTAGCGAAACAATGTTATGTACTCAAATAAAAGGAAAGACCATAAAGTCTTAAAACTATAACAACTTCAAATTGATATTGGCATTGCCACGCGAACGTGTGGACCGACCCAACTTGGATGAATGAGAATTCCAATCCCTTGTTCAATAGTCATCTCAAAAGACCTTCATGATCGGAACCTAAAATTTTTTAAGAAAAGGGAGAAATGGAATTAGTACACATAACTTGTACTAAGTATAGACCATATGCACACCATATTCAGGAATCCGCTAAAAAGGGACAATTCATTCAGTATAAACAATTTAATTTTGGAAAAACCCTTACTGCCATTCAAGAAAATCATAACAATCAATTAAGAATAATTCATTAAGTGATAGGCATGTACACACAAGACCAACAATGCTAAGTCTAGTCAAGTAAACATGCATTCAATAATTGAACACTATACATATTCAAGGACCAACTCTATCATCAATTTATAATCACCACACGCTGAAAAGAGTCATTACAACAAACCAAGCAACACAATTACCCATGAACCCTCATTAAGTCAACAAGTGCAATGAACCAACAAATATCCATGACCTTACTCAATCAAATAAACCTAATAAGAACCATGACGGATATCCAACTCACATAACATATCAATTTAAGTACATAATCCTCTATACTTTAGAATAGAGACCCACACATGTTCAAAAGTGAAACCAATATCCATGTAGTATCATCAATGTGGCAAGAATCATCATATCCATACATGTACAATATAAGCATATTCATATATAATAACACCTTCTTAAAGCTCCTTCAAGTCACTAGTGTAAAGGCCATTAGGTAGAGTCTCATACCCCCCCTACCTCACTAAGTCAAACCACTTAAGTCACCTTAGTTGGTTTGTACTTCATTACTATAGCTTCATTTAGTTCTAGGAACACTTGCCTTACCGACATACCACAAAGCTTAGGTGTGAATTCCGGTGTTAAAAACCTGACCACTGAAAGGGGGTTTACACCCGTCCTAAAGTAAAACATCATTTTCTAGGTGGATCCACTATCTAATCTTCCTATGGGGGAAACATAGTTCAAGAAATAAGAGATAGGTATTAACTCTCTACATGCCACTTTGAAATTTGAGCCTCATATCATGGGAATCCATAGGATGAATATCCATCATAAAGGAGTCAACACCTCATCTGGAACTATAGGGTGAATTTTCCTTTATGAAAAGTCAACAACTCCTATTGTCAAGTTCACTCGGTGCTAAGCTACGTCCCTTTTTAAAATGTTTTTAATGTTTTTATTAATCATCATTGCTTAATGTAGATCATAGGATCTATCCCTTGTATAATCATCAACATCATAGATCAATAAGAATTGCATGAGTATAGTCCTTTCATTACAATTCATATAAATGAGGTTAGCACATTTGCATAATCACATCATGATAAGGCACACTAGCAGTTATCACCGTCATTTTAATATTTACATCTTAGATAATACCTAAAAAACCATAGACAAGACATTTCAATTTAACATCATATCAATCATATCAATCCTAATACAAGGTGTAGTTCAATGCAACATCATCACTTAAGTCTCAATTAACCATAATCAGAATAAAAAATAGGGATCGCATGACTTACTAAGTCTCCTTAATAATCCATCATCAAGGTCTTACTGTCAATCTTTAACTCAACCCAAAAAAGGTGTAATATCATCACACATCAATAACCAACATGAAAACAAAGCCGATTGAATCACTACATCACAATCCACCACTAGTTCATAACTTAAGATAGAGATTAGGGGTCAAGGAGGTCACTATCTCGAATCAATTACTCAATAAATTAGAATGATGGGGTCCTATATTAATCTTAATTATTTATATGATACAATAACATCATCTAGTAGTAATTCAACCAATAACAAATTCAATTGAACCAACATTACACAACTTTTCATCAAGATCACACCTAGGGTTTAAGGGGAATAGGTCATCTTTTAACAAACAGAACAATCCATAAAAAAATGAAATACATAATTGAATATAATAACATGTTTAAATTATATTCATAATATCCAAAATATATCATAAACAAATCAATTCACAAGATTAATTTCGAGATTGGAAAAGACCCACCTGAATTTCATACTTTTGAAATCAATTTGATGGAACCCTTTGGGGAAATAAGTTTCAAAGGTGAAAGGAATATCATACCTTAAAGTTTGATGAATATTGATGGAGAAACCTTGGTTATTTTAGCCCTATTACCCTTTTAAATTTGACCTTCTATGGTTTTCTTCAACAAGGGAGAGAGAAGGAAGAGTTTGGGTTTTGGGAATTATAAGAGCTTAGGTTAGTCTAATTAGATTAGGGTCTTTATATAGGTTGTTAATTAATTTAATTAGACCTCCCCTTACCCCTAATTAACCTAATAACTAATCCAACTAATTAAATAAATTAAATAAAATGTGCAACAAAATATTGGCTCCACAGACGAGACCACGATCGACGAATCGTGTGTACATCGATGGGCACTGTTCATCTCCGTGCTGCACACTCGTCGATAAGTTCATAGACTGTCCTTTTGCAGGCTTCAAAAAATTTGTCTAAGTGTCTATCGTCGAAAGTAGTCCATGCCCCTTCCATTGGACAACGGATCGTGGGTTGCATCCATTGGTGGACACTACCTTGGGCCGCCTTTGACACTAAAATGCAAGGGTCCTCCTCAAGGGCCCTTGGTTGGTCCTTGAGAAGTCGTGCCAAGAATTTTCGATTATAAATCAACTCTAATATGTACTAGACACCCTTCCACCAATTTTCATTATTTTCCGACTCCTAAAACTTAGTTAAATAGGCTAAGGCACACTATCACCTCCTTGAACTAGTTTCCAGACGTCATGGACGTTCTTTGATGTTTTGTCTTTTTTAAACTTCCTAACTGACTTATATTCATTAAAATAGACCTTATAACAGAGTCTAAACCTTTTGACACTTATATTAGGCTCTAGAACACGTCTTAGACTTTCAAAGTGGTACATAATGAACTTATTTGTGCTTCATGCGGAGAAATAGACTATATCACCCGTATTCTTTCTGAAATAAGTTTTACTTTATTTAAAACTTAATTTTTACTATAAAAAATTCAAATTAAATCTCCATGTTTTGAATTTCAAATAAAATGTTGTTTTGTCTCATTTGCTGAAGAAATATAACAAATCACAACTGTGATTTTAAAATTTTCAAAGGAAAATAAAAAAATATTTAATTTCTAATTATATATGGCAAAATGCCCCCCAATTCATGATTTATTTTTTCTTTCTAATACTGGAGTATACAAATCATAAAATAAATAATTTATTTTATTTTATATATATCTTTCAAACATATAATTTAAATAGAAGAAATAATAATATAAATAAAAAAGATTCAAAATTCAAGTTTTTAAATCCTAAACCAAAAGTTACATAAAACAATTATCTATATTTTGTTTTAAGTAAAATATGAAAAAATATGCATAAAAATAGCTTGTTAGCAGACCTTTGATAATTAGTCATTGCTACCCAAGTAATAATTAAATGAAAATATGATATCAGGAAATTTCTTTAAAAACACATCTCATTATACATTCCAAAAAAAAAGAATATAAATACAAAAGTAACTTCCATCCGTTTTTCTATTAAAAAAAGATTTTATGAAATGTTGTATTCATTTGGTAAGTAGGTACAAATAAAATGGTATTTAATTTTTCAAAATCAAGTTATGAAGTTTTTTTAAGTTTCCAAGATTATTAAATGCATAAAGTAATACTAAAAAGATCATAATATGTCCAATCTATTTGAGAATTGATAGAAAAGACTAATGGGCAAGATATATATGCTTTCACTAATGCATAATTTTATCCTTCTAAAGACTATAGAAACATTAAACATGCTAATGAGTATGTAGCAATGAAAAAACATTGTAAGTCTTACAAAATACGGCTATTCTAACCGTTCCTATAATCATACTTAAATATCATTAACTAAGAAAAGTCATATGCATGAAATTATGTTTCTTCTTCTTTTTTATTTCAATTGAATTTTATATAGAATTACGATTATTGTAGAAATTTAATGAGTTGAAATGTGAGTGTCATATATTTGTGGTGAATTTTTTTCTATATATATTTCTGATAATTAATATTCTTAAGAACTTTAATCTTTTGGTAAAAATGTACTATATTGAATTAAGGTCAATATTTACAAGGAAACAATAAAAATATATCGGTAGATATTTCAACTATTTTTCTTTAGAATATTTTTGTGATCATATCATCTCATTTTTAAGAATATAATCGAGAATTTTCAATCATTAAAATATTAAACTTGATTGAAATGTTCAATGCATTACTATCATTTCCATTATATGTGAATGAATTTTATTGCCAAGAACTAAAAGGACATCACAATAGATATTTTTTAAACAAATATCTAATGAAATATGATGAGGAAAATATATATATAAAACGATTAAATTACTTCTACAATTAATATTATACTAAAGTTAAAAATGCATAACAACTTAATTTCTCTTAGTGCCACTACATGATATTTTTATTTATACTATACCAAAGCAAAAAATATATAACAAGTGAACTTCCATTTGTGTCACTACATGAGATATTTTATCTATTTGAAGAATTTTATTGCTTAGAAGAATATAATATACGTTAAACCTCAATGTTTGATTATTATACAAAGAGATCAATGAATACTAAAATGAAATTAATCTAAAAATAAATATTATAAATATAATATATAAAGAAGAAAAAATATATCAAAAGATGTGAAGGTAGACATACAAGTATATTATGATAGGCATACAAATATCAATACATTTATTTTTGTGAAGATAAATACAATTAGATATAACATTTTAACTTTTCAAGAATGAAAAGATGTAATAAAACAAAATAAAAAGAGTTATATTATAAATGAGAAAATAGACAAGAAATATAAAGAAACAAGAGAGAATTTTCTTATTTTTCAAGTATATTCAAGGATTTTTTAAATCTTCAAGTGTATAAAACATCCACAAGACATCTATTTATATTGTTATAGATGAATGCAATCTTTTATGATATTTTCAATGAAAAACTAACTTTTCAAATTCTTTAGGAATTTTATTATTTCATTAATCAAAAGTAGATTTCTAGCATCCTCTAATATTTAATATATAATAATCAATAATATATGGCTTTTAAAAGAAATTTTTTAGTATAAGGGTAAAATGGTATTTCAACTTTACACTTTGAAGCTTTATACTTTTAGTACTATATCATACATGTTGACTAACTCATAAATCATGATAACTTAAATCATGTTGAGAAATATTTTATTTGAAAGAATCTAAGTCGTGAGAATTTGATAATATGGTACATGCATCTGAAATAATGATTATGAAACATGAAAATATTTGCATGCTGAAGGTTTAAGAAATTATCATTGAAAATGGAATTATAATTGCATTGATGTAATGATGGGCTATCCATGAAGGAAAATTTATTTATAATGAAAACTCATGAAGATATACAAAGTTCTAACTTGTAGGAATCATAAACTTGGAGAATTGGAGCTTTCTTAGGACTCAATGAGTCAGGGGATACTCAGTGATGAAATCCCACATGCCTGCAATAGAAATCTTTACTTGATTCTTGGAATGGAGACGTGAAGCATGAAACCCTAGTTTGTATTATAGATGAAACTTGAGAAGAAATAAATCTCATATGGGGATCTTATGAGTTAATGGAGATTTTTGGGCTGATAATCTCTCCTAATCCCACTTAGAATAAGTTAAAACGATATAGTATATAAATTAATAGAGTAGGAAAAAATCAAAGTAACTTTGGCTTAAAACTAACAAAGACCTTCTATGGTTAACTTCCACGGAACGCACAACACTTCATTGACCGTGAACGGAAAAAAGGCTTTGGCTTCTGATGATCAACATCTACTGAAGATTTTATGGTCCTTGGATCTATTCACTGGTCGTATAAGTTTGTGAAAGATAGAGATTTTAACTTATGGGTTCTAGGCTAACGAACTGATCCATGGTCCATGAAAGCCTTCACGATTTGTGAATATGTCCGAGAAACTCTCTTCCAAATTTTCCAATTTTTTAGCTTGACTATATGGATCCCAACACGGCTCATGGTTTCATTAACTGTAACAACCAGATTCATTCGTTATGGAAAAGTCAACGAAGAATGTATTGGGGCTATAAAACTTTTTGGTACTAACTTGGAATTCCTAGCTAGCCCAGATTTGGATGATATCAGATTCATCAAGGTGTAGGGAAATCTAGTAATGAATGAGAGATCTAAATGTGAATTTTATTACATGAGCAGATAGTTAAGATGATAAGAAATCCGTATGACTTTACATAATTGAATTTGGGGAAGTAGAACTCCCGAAAATGATGTTAGCATAAACGGTACATTCTGTCTGTGTTGAGGCCATTGTAGAAGGATTCTAGGCGCCAAAGCGGGGCTGCTATAATGGATGGGACTGATGTAGAAGGACATATGTGACTTAAAGTCCTTAAAAACTCCTAAACAACCTTATTTGGCACTTTCCAATTTTTAGAGCTTAGGAGGAGACCCTAGACTAACTCTTGACTTTTTTTCACCATTCTTGAGGCGAAAGATAAGATTTTAACTCCCTTAATCCATTTTTCGATCTGTAAACATATTTTCTTAGTTTATTATCAATAGGGGAGGATTTTGATCTAGAATTTATGGTGGAAAGAGTCCTAATTTGGGTATTAGGATCTTGGGTTTGGTCAAGGGTTATTGCGTTTGTTATAGTCCAAAAAATTAGATTTTTGATTGTTAATACTCGCGTATTTTAATTGTTGTAGACCTAGGACAAGTGGAAAGAATCAAGAAAGGAAAAATTCAAGTGCCTTAGGGTATTCAAGATTTAATTCGAAGTAGATGACGATTGTGATTTCATGTTGGCGTGATATATGTTTGTAATTACTTCATCATAATGCATGTATATATGCGAATGATGCATTATTTATCACCCTAATCCTAAATAAGGGGAATTAAATAATTGTATGTCATGAATCACCTATTGTTGTATGATCTTGATTATGTACATGTGTTTCTGATTGTGGTGTTCAATTGGGGATCGGATTGTCATGTTTTGGCAAGCTAACTATTGGATTGGGTTGCCACATTTCGTCACAACTATTGGATTGGGTTGACACATTCCGATACAACTATTGGATCGAGTGGCTACGTTACGGTATAATTATGCAATTGGATTGCCACATTTCAGCGAGCTAACAGTTTGGGTATGGGTTCCATGAGAGGACCATTGAAATGTGTTTCATGAGAGAAACATTGAATTGGGTTCTATGAGAAGACCATTGAATTTTTTTCTGTATCTACCTGTGATGATTACGTTCATATCTAACGATGATTGATATTGAAAGACTATTTATTGTTCTAAAATGATTTGATTGTATATGGTTGAGAATTGAGAAACTATTATTTAATGTGAATAATGATGATGATATTGTATTTTTTTTGTATATGCATGTTTTATAATTATGTGATTACTTACATGTGTTTCACTCAGTGGGTTAGCTACCTCATACTACTAGTATATTGTGATTGTGTATTGATACGGCACTTGCCCTTTTTTTTGTTGAGTATAGGGCATTTTTCGGCATCTATTGACAGGCCTCATTTAGAAGATCAGTGACTGTTTGAATTCAAGGGTGAGCTAGTTCTTGTAGGTTGCCTTGAGTTCTCTTTGTTTAAGTTTAGTTTTTCCGGACTCAGTCTATTTGTTTATGGTGTTGTTTAGTTTCAGGGCCGTACCACTTGTTCTTAGGCTTGTCCTTGTTAGAGTTTTGATACGTTGACTTTAGGTTCTAGGTATTCAATTATTTATTGTTTAGTTAATGAACTTCTTTCCTTAACTTAATTGCATTAGTTTTAATTTAGTAGATTAATTTGGGTTGTAGTAGTGGTTCTCCCGCCAGATGGTTAGTGTAGGTGCCAATCATCACGGTCTGGGTCGTGACATAGTTGGTATAAGATCCTAGGTTTTTTTATCTCATTATTCCAAAACGAGTCTAGTAGAGTATTGTGAAACAGTATGATGACGTCCGTACTTTTCTTCGAGAGGCTATAGGACTTTCAAAAAAAACACAGTTTTTTCTATTCTGTCGTGCTATACTTGAATCCAATTGGTATCTAAGTGATACAAATTGGTATCTTTCCTTCTTTACTCTATTCTCCGAACTAGATCAACAAAAGTTGTAACACCATCACTAGCAAGAGAGGATGTGTATAGACTACTGACAATTGATTAGGGTTATCATTCAGAACAAGTAGTCATTGACTCAGATAGATGACATATTTGACCAATATCAAGGTGTATCCATTTTTTTCTAATATGTATTTAAGGCCTTGTTCCTATCACTTAAAGATTTAAGTGGTTAGAAATCGGGTTCGACAACGTTTTGTGATTAAAATCAATAGTTTTATTGGTCTAGCTATCGACTATTCTCGCTTATGTTGTGAGTTGAGTTCAATTGGTATCTCCCGATTCCAATTGGTATCTCAACAAAGATAAATAGACATCGTAGTATCGACTGAAGGTACACAAGAAAGTTAATTAGAACGGAGAAGGTTCCAGTTGGTATCTAGTCATAGAAATCGTATAAGGCATAATTGAATAGTAATGTCGTCTATGGAGTGAACTAATTAAATAAATTGGATTGATCTCCAAGTTGTAAATTGGAAAGGTGAATGTGAAGGGTGTATTTTTAGAATGTTTTGATATGATTATGTGTAGTAATGCTTGTGTGAATGTTGATATGTGCAATGTGCTGGCCTAAATGTTGAAATTGTGCAAGTTGTAACCATTTGTGTGTCGTGAAACTTGTTGTGAAAAAGAAAGTCATCACGAGATTAAGTGCAAGGGTCTAGATAAATTATGATATGGTTTGTAAATAAGAAATCAAGACGTGCGTTGCGACCAACTGATTATCATGTGAGAGTCTAGGTGTATCTTGAGGATATGTGTGGTAGTGTTAAAATGATGAAAAATGTATTCTAAAATGCGTACTTTGTTAGGTTAACTGGGGGGTAGACAATAATTATCCTAGTTATGAGGATTATTCTAAAATTTCTAAGTAAAGATGGGAACCTTTGTGGAATTTGGAAAACAAAAGAACCCTAAAAAATTAGTTGGCTTGGGTTTTGTTTCCATTATGGCCGTCGGGGCAAGTTTCTTCCCTCCAGAACGGGATTCCTCCCCCTAGAGCGGGACAAGGTGAGACAGAATATCAACTCTGTCTCCCTATTTTCATAGTCATAATCATGGACCTCAAATTTTATCTCAGTGTTCAACAATTGTTGTGATGGATGACTAATGTGTTTTTTATCCGGATTCTACTTATTCGTACATGTAAGCTCAACTGCCTAGGGATTTGATGTGGTTTGTGATATACTTGATGCCCTTATCCGTGGTTTTACCCAAACGAAGAGTCAGTCATTTTCATCCTTGTATATTGTGTTTGCCCTGTTGTGTTTATGGATTTTCAGACTTCGGTTGATTTGGTTATTTTGGATATGAATGGCTTGATATAATCTTAGGCATGACTTGGTTGTTCTCCTACTATACGGAGCTTATTTGTGATAATAAATCGACAACTCTAGAGATCCCCGGTAGGGAAAGATTGGAGTGGGAAGGGTGTACAAGCCTAAGCTAGCTAAGATTATATCCTTTATTCGAGCTAGGGATTTGGTAGGGAAGATGTTTAAATGATTTGGCTCATGTTCAAAATGTTGAGGTTGAGTCTTCCTCTATTGAGTCTATCGTTGTGGTGTTAAATGGAGAGAGCTTAAAGCTCAAATCCAAGAGCTTCTTGATAAAGTTCAGGGCGCCATGTTTTCAAGTAGTGTTACTGTATTGGTTTTGTTTAAGAAGAAGAGGTTATATGAGGCCTTGTAATTTTATCATTAGGCCTAAGGAAAGTGTGGGGTAGATAATGGGTTAGTCCTTTGAATTTGATGAGTATAAATGAGTTTGTGTCACGACCCAAAACCGAGCCGCGACTGTCACCCACATTCCCTCCATATGTGAGCGAAACCAACCCTCTACCTTAACCTTTCAGATATATCAACAAAAATAATGCTGAAGACTTAAACTCATTATAAAAACACTTCAATACTATTATTATTATCCCCAAAATCTGGAAGCTCATCACAAAAATCACATACATCCGATCTCAAATGTACATTACTGAATGTCTAAGCAACAAATAACTAAAAAGCTAGTCACCCTGCCACGGAAGTCAAAAGGCATCAAGACTTGAAGAAGAAGACCAGTCCAAGCTAGACCATTAGCTCACCCTGAATTTTCCGATGAAGTGAATGACTGGCAGATCTACTGTTGAGTTGAAGTTGAACGGACGTTTTTCTGCATTACACAAATACCAATAGGAAAAACTGACAGTAGGGGGTCATTACAACACAACCACACGACTCTAGTAGATATCATCGCCAACTCCAATAGGGAACATATAAATCAATATAATGTAAAATCAACGACAAATCTCAACGATGTAGTTCAATAAACCTGAATTCATCATAACTACAACCGAGTTCACACATGAGGAACTCAGCCCCATCCCACTACTTATTGGGAAGAAGTTTATTAGATTGAGTAGATTCATATCTTTCAAGATTCATTATCGTTCTTCTCTGTGTCGGTACGTAACACTCCGATCCTCTATTTCTATCCTGGTGCCAGGAACGTTGCACTGCCAGATCCTCATTCTATCCTGGTGTCGGAAACGGACACTCCTCCGATCCTCATATTCTACTAACTGGTACCGAAACGTGGAACCCGATCCATATTCTATCCTGGTGTCGGAACGTACACACTATCCCGATCCTCATATTCTATCCTGGTACCGGATACTGGCCAACAACGATCCAGTTTTCTATCCTGGTGTACGACGTGACACTTACACGCCGATCCTCATATTCTATCCTGGTACGACAGGACGTGCACCCGATCCCCTAATTCATTCAAGCCTTCTTTTACACTAGTCCTCACTCTTCTCATTATAATATCTTTATTCAAGCCTTCTTTCAACTAAGCATCTCATTCTCATTATTATAATTATCAGCGAATTAGGGTTCTTTCAAGTTTGGGATTCAATAGCTTCATCAGGCTTTGTTAATTTCATCACAATTTCATAATCATAATATCAAGCATACCACATAAGCCACATAGTAGGGGTTACAATACTATCAACACATAATATTCACTATTAAGTTCACCCGAATATCGTAACTAACCATACCCTCCCTCCACCGAAAATTGATCAACAAGCTATCTTCTCAAATGGTCCTTGCTTATCCTCTTTCGTTTCTCTCCTCTCTACTCGTTCGTATTCTCCTCTCTTTCTTTTCTTTTCTTTTTGTTTTTGTTTATTCAAACCCTCCTTAGTTTTTGCATCCCCTAAGTAAAGGTATAAAAATCAGTGTAAATGAGGCACAATTAAAACCCCCTAATTGGACTTAAGGTTACCTCCTTTAACCCCCAGTATAGACCTTATTAATATAACCCCTCCAATCTTTATAATTAAGGAAAGAATCGTCCAAAACAAACGACCCTAAAGACGTGTAGAGAATCTCTATTTTATTTTGCCTGGGACTTTATTTGCGCGACCTGTGGACTGGCCGTCGTGCATGCGACGGTCCTGTCAGCATGAGTTTGCCCCCATGTCGTCGCAGCTCCGCTTCGAACTCACCGTAGCCTGTGCTGCCCGGGCGACAGTTGTAACGGTCGTTTCTGTTCCTCCTTTCCTCCGTCAGACGGTCCAGAAACTCGTTTCTTGATCAAATTCTCAAATTCTAGTGTCATGGGACGACACCGTCCTAGACTGGCCCGTCGTGAACTATGACGGTCCCCGTCGTTACACCGTTCCGCCATCCCGCAGTTTTTTCCAGAAATAAAATTGCGTTGCTCAAACGACTAAACAGTCGTTTACAAATATATACCAATTTACCCATCGTCGTCTCGAACGTACAAAGAAGAAAAAATGGCGGAAAGGAGTCACCGTGAAATCTGTAAACAGATGTTGGGTATTTTTCGTTGTATGCCGCTCCTTCTCCCAAGTAGCCTCTTCAACCGGTGGATTTCTTCCATTGAACTTTGATGGATGCAATCTCTCTCGATCTCGAAACTTGCGAACTTCTCTATCTAATTAGCAACCGGTTCCCTTCATCAGTCAAGTTCTCATCCACCACATCTGATCCCAACGACAATGTAGTTTCCATCTCCGTGGTAGCTTTTCACATGGACAACATTAAATACCAGGAATGCACTCCGCATTTATAGATACCTTGACGATGAATACTTCTGCCAGATAGTGTTGATCAGAGCATCAATGCGGGTACACATACACTTCCCCGTTATCCTCAACACACCTTCTCGTCGATTTTGCTATCTTAGCCTCTCCTCGCAACACGTTAATCTCGGATTGCGCCTTGGTTTCCTCATCACACTCGTTTCTCCTTAATCTGTCAAGAAAAGAAGATCTTGCCTCCACACTACCATACAATCCTCCCTTCCATTATTTCCACCCTCATCAAAGTCGTTAAGCTCAGAAGTCTGAACCTCTCTAGCCATGTCGTCTAAGCTGGTTGCAAATGCAGACTTCCATGCTTCCCGCCTTTTCTACTCAAGGGCTCTCCACAACACATTCGTCCTTCCCGCGATGTATACAAAATAGTGACGGGTCGTACGTCCCTTCAGTAGTTCCATCCATCTCCTTTGCCTTCAGTGTCACTCTTTCCTGAGTAAAGACATACTGAAGGCTACGATGTCCGTGTTAGACCTCACCTTAACCGCCCATATAAAATATAGTGTCCTCCATGCTTCATGCAAACACTACCGCGGCCAATTCAACATGAGTTGGATAGTGTTACGTTTTTCATGATTGCACTTTTAATTGTCTTGAGGCATAAGCAATCACGTTCTTCTCTTGCAGTAGCACAGCAATCCCAACCGAATAGATGCATCCACAATAAACAATGAAGTTTCTTACCCCTCTACCCGGCAAGGTGCGGTAGGTGTGGTAGTCAACAAAGTCTTTGAAGCTTCCTGCTTCTGAAGCTTTTCCTCACATTCATCTGACCATACAATGGAACATTCTGCTTTAGTCAGTTTCGTCAATTGGAAGGCAATAGAAGAAATCCTTTGACACAGCGGCGGTAGTGCAGCGACTAACCCAACAAACTAACTCCTTATTTCTGACACATTCAGTGTTGTCTTACCCAATTCCTCCACTGCTCAATCTAGAAGTATCTACATCACTGCACCATACACCCCATCCTTCGCAAAACCCGACCACTGCCCCAGAAGTACACGCATCTAGCAAAAACTCCCACTTATCGAACTTGGCCAAAGCTTTTCTCTTACCTCAACCGGTTGTCCAAATAGCCATTCTCAACCAGGCATCCCATCATGTTTCCCTTCTTACCCTTGGAGGTCATATCCAAATATCAACTTTCCATCAATGATACGATAACAAAGAGCTCTAAATATGGCTTACCTAATCCCGTTCGATCAAAACTCAGACGCGGCACGGGCGTCGTAAGACCAAACGCACTACCATCACTACCAAATTCGGAATGCCCATCTAACCGGCGGGTTCTAAAAGCAGTACTTTGGCACATCCGTTTACACGGGATTTTCAATTGATGATACCGGATCTCAAGTCAATCTAATTCTTAGACAGAAGCCAAAGCACCTGTGGTAACTGCCTCGAACAAAGTCATCAAATGCCGAGGAAGAGGATAACTTGTTCTTTATGTCACCCTGTTCAACCTGCCGGTATTCTATGCACATCGAAAAACTCCCATCCTTCTTCTTCCCAAAAACCGGACTCACCCCAGGAGATGCACTTTTGATGACCCTACCATGAACCCCTTTGTCATCACTGTTTGAAACGTTGAGCCGTTACTCTCCTAACCGCCGCCGGCAGCCATTTCTATACTCGGGGTACGAAATGGGCGTTGCCCGTTCACATGGATCGATACAGAGTCAATATTCCCCCATATCTGGTGGCCAATACCAGGAAGACTACATGCAGGGAACCACCCATCTCCAAAAACTCAGCGGACTCAACCAGAAACCAGACTCAATCGAATGTACTTGGTAGTGTCAATCCTGGAGGATGTGGCCCGAAAGCTAAACACACCCCTTTACTAACCATTTTCTTAGCACGAAAGAATGAGATGATAACGCACCGGCCGTATGGGGTAAGTGTAGTTCACCTCCCACACAACGGATCTGTCCCCAGGCTTTTGCCAATGTCACCAGTTTTAGCATTACTTCCAAGATCGCAAATTTTGAGAAGATGCCAATTCCATACCCCCAGAATTAATCAAAGTCACCCATTTCTAAATAACCAATCTACACTAAGTTTTGCTCCCCCACAGTATCACCAAACAAACTACTTGTACCTTTTCACTACCCAGACTCACCACACGCGTTGGTCACGAAACACTAATAGGCATTCAAGTAATTCACAAATCCATTTTGAGACCATATACAAATGATGCAGTACATATGAAAACTTGGATCCAGGGTCCGAAATAATAACGAACTAGCCATGCATCACAAACCAAAAGATACCTGTGATAACAGCATCAGCGCCTCCCGCTTCAGATCTCCCAGGGAAAGCGTAACATGGCCCTAGTCGTTTTTCTGTCCAATTGCCCCTACCCTGTTGCTGTAGTATGCTCCATTTTTGCCCTGATCACACTCTGCCGTTTGGTTGGATTGACCACCATTACATTACCACCACACGTCCTCCGGTCAGAAGCGGCCTCTACCATGACCACCTTCTAACCTCTAAGCTATGGGGTTCTCTTTAACTCTGGTTTGGCAAATACTCTTGATTGTCCAACCTCCCCACATTCATACCACTCTCGGGTTCATAATATAGGTCTCCGTCGGATAGTGTCGCCGCGTTCTGAGGTGGACCCCACGTACCAGTCTGTAGTGGGAAGAACGTGAATTTGGTATCGGCTTAGTAACCCCGGAAGCTCTGTCCTCTAAAGTGAGAACCATTAAACCGTCCTCCCCTTCGAAACCTGTTCGATGTCGATTCGCGGTGGAAAGTCGTCTGCTTTTCACTCCTCCACCTCTATCACAAATTCTACCACCTCTTGGAAGGGATGTTGCCGTGGCCGCACCTGTAAGGCTGAATCGCAACTCTGACCTCAACCCCTTCACAAAACGGCGAATCCTTCTTGTGACTAACAAGTGGGTGGCGTATCTGGGATATGGCCGCGAACATATTAGCCTCATATAACGCGTTAACTGTGCATCCTCCCTTTCTCTAAGACTCAAGAACTCGTCCCTTTTTCTATCTCTCAAAGTCCTTGGATATACTTCTCCAGAACAGGGTTAGAAACTGATTCCAACCTCTAGGTGGTGAAGCCTCTGTTGGTTGACACTCACATTTAACCACCGGCCACCATGTTTTGGCGTTCCCTGAAACTGATTGCTCACGAACTCAACGCTAAACCGTTCTACTATAACCCATCTTGTGTAGTAGCTCATGACAATCCACCAGAAAATCGTAGCATCCTCTGATTCCTGCGCCCTTAAAGACTGAGGTTTCAATTTCAAGAACTTACTGAAAAGTTCATTCTGATCATGGTCATAATAGGTCCCAGCTATCAGACAGTGGAAATGTGCCATTCCCAATTGATAGCATCCATTGCGGGAGCCGATAGTAGCGATGGGTACCTATGAAACGTAGGTGTTGGTGCCGAAAACACTGGTAGGTGCCTGACCCTGATCAGATAACCCACTAAGATAGCGAGAACTCTGATGGAATCATCTCCAGGGTAGGGTTGGTGCATTTCCTCATTCTGTACTTGTTCATTCTCCCGGCATCCTCCCCTTCTCTTAATCTCCTTCTGCGGTGGCGGAGGTCCCCGGCCTAGCACCAGAATGGGCTACGGCGCATCGCCTCTCCCTCTAGAGACGTCCTCCCCACTCACCTCTCCCGCGCCCTCGGTTTTACGTGAACTCTCGCCTTGCCACTGTGCCACTTCGAGCTACCAGCTCTCCAGTGCTTGCTCAGATGCATCTTTTCTTGCTTGATGTTGATGTTGCTGAGTCGTTCTCTAGTTCTACACCATCTTTGCGTAAATCGAGTGAAATGGTCGATACAATTTGTTCCCTAGATACCAATTGCGATTCCACGTTAATAGCACAAAGCAAGAAAGAAAGAATGGAAGTTTCCTAGAGTCGTATAGCCTCTCAAAGAAGAGTAAGGCGTCCCCCTACCGTTCTTTAATACTCTACTAGACATGTTCTTGGTGATGAGACCAACGAACTCTAATGCTTTGATACCAGTTTTGTCACGACCCCACAACCGAGCCGCGACTGGCACCAACACATTACCCTCATATGTGACGAAACCAACCCATCTATCCTTACCATTTCAAGATCTCTCACAGAAATAATGGCGGAAACTTAAACTCATTATTAAAAACAATTCAATACATTATAGATTATCCCCAAAAATCTGGAAGGCATCATCACACCTGATAACATCTATCTCAATACTTACTAGGAATGTCCTAAGAACAAAATACTAAAGCTAAGTCCCTGCGAAGTTTCAAGGCATCAAGACTTGAAGAAAGAAACCCAGTCCAAGCTAGAACGCATTAAGCGTCACCTGAATTTCTGATGAGTGAAGACTGGCTAGATTCTACGTTGATTGAGTTGAACGGAACTTGCTGCATTCAACAAATAACAAGAGGAAAACATTACAGTAGGGGTCCGTACAACCACACGTACTGAGTAGATCTCATCGGCCAGACTCAAAATAGGGAACAGTATATATCAATAATAAATGTAAAGTCAACTAACAATACTCAACATGTAGTCAATAACAACATGAATTCAATCAATAACTACAACCAGTTCACACTAGGACTCATAGCCCCAATACCATACTTATTTGGGAAGTAGTTCATTAGGATTGAAGTATATTCATTATCTTCAAGCTTCATTATCTTTTCTTCCTCTTGTGATCGGTACGGTAACACTCCGATCCTCTAGTTCTAAATCCTGGTTGCCCCTGTGCCGAACGTGGCACTACGATCCTCATTCTACACTGGTGTCCGAACGTGACACTCCGTCCTCATAGCTATCCTGTGGTCCAAGGCACGTGCACCCGATCCTATTTTTATCCTGGTGTCGGAACGTGACACTCCGATCCTCATATTCGATCTATCCTGGTACCGGACGTGGTGCACCCGATCCATTTTCTATCCTGGTGTCCGGTCAACTTGACACTACCGATCCTCATATTCTATCTGTACCTGGAACGTGGCACCCGATCGCCGCGATTCATCAAGCCTTCTTTTGCACTAGGCATCATTTCTCATTATATAATTTAATCAAGCCTTCTTCATACTAAGCATCATCATTCCCTCATTAATATAATATATCAAGCGAATTAACAGGGCATCTTTCTCAAATTTTGGGATCAACTAGCGTCATCATGCTTTTGGTTAATTCATACACCATTTTCATAATCATAATCATGCAGCATCAACTTAAGCACATAGTAAGGGTTTACATACTTTCCAACACATAATATTCACTATTAAGAGTTCACTACGATATCGTAACATAAACCATAACCTACCCTCCCCGAAGAATTGAATCAACAACTATCTCTCAAAAACCTGCTATCCCTTCGTTTCTCTCTCCTCTACCTCGTTCGTTTCTCCTCTCTTTCTGTTCTTTTCGTTTTTGTTTTGGTTTATTCAAAACTCGTAACACTCCTTCTTTTTACCCTAATTAAAAAAAAAGTATAATTCACAATTGTAAGAGAGGACATAACACCCACTAATTGACTTAAGTTACCCTCCTTTACCCCCCGTAATTAGACTCTTATAGTACCCTCAATCTTTATACTTAAGGAAAGATAGTCCAAAACGACCCCTAGAAACGTAGAGGCATCCTAATTTTTCCTGGGACTTTTCTTCGTTTTCTCCTGGACTCTACCCGCGACCTGTGAACGGCCTTCGTGCCTGCGAACGGTTCCGTCACACAGTCTTCGCGCTCCCTCGAACTCACGTAGCCTGTGACGGCCCGTCGCCGTTTGAACGGTTCCGTTCTGTTCCTTCTCCGTCATTACGGTCAGAAACTCGTTTCTTGTATCAATTCTCAAAATTCTAAGTGTCTGGTATGACAACTCCTAGAACGGGCGTTGGTCAGTGACATATACCGGTCCGATCGTTACCATCCCCGCCATCCCGCCATTTTTTCCTAAAATAAAATCTTTGCTCAAACATCGTGACTCTCATACGTAGGATATGGTTCATTGATCTCGCTTTTTGAAGGTTGTCATTATGATGTTTTAAATGTGGACTTTTAGCGATAGTGGACTGAGCATAATTGTAATAAGAGTTCGTATTAGATTGTGACGGGATGCAGACATATAATAAGATTGTGATCAAGAGAATTTTGTGTCGTATTAATGACTTGTGAATATCTAAGGTCGTGATTTTCTAATATTTGGTGAGTAACATGGTTGTATGGAATGTTCGAAGACTTGGTGGGAAACCATTCAAATAGAAATTAAAGTAGAGTTGTAATTAGTGCCGACAAAATGAGCTCATATTTTTGTGACCCGCTCAACCATCCCATATTTTAATGGGTTGGGTGAGTGATTTTTCACATGGGTAAAATATGGTTTGATACCCATATTTGACCCATAAAAATATGGGTAAAATATGGATATACTATGGTTAAAATATGGGTAAAATATGAATTAGCCAAATGTGTTAAGCTTTTAACTTTTATTCACTCAATTGTGATTTACTAAATTCAAAATAGTGTAATTTTCTCTTTATTTTGTATGAATATGTTATATAGGACACTATTCGTTCTCTATCAGTGAAAGGTAAGGTCTTTGACCCTCCAAAAATATATAATTCAAATGACATTGCTTTTGTTAATTGTAATTATATTTTTTTATTTATTCAATTTTATATTGGATAATCAATAATAGTTTAAAATAAGCAAATCATGTACTAATATTGACATTGCTAATAGTGAATCAAGGTTGTTTTAGTTCGAAATTGCAAATATTCATTTACTTTGAATTAAAAATATCTTCATCTTGTTATTACATAAATTTGTTTTATATTGAATTTTTATAGGATTTTTTGTATTTTTATTATTCAATAAAATTAAATGAAACATGTTCAACATTTTTCATCTAAAAAAAATATCTTCTCCATATTGAATTCTTAAGAAAAGTACTATTCATTCAAAATATGGGTGAACTAATATTTTACCCAACTCATTTATCACCCAATCATTTTTTACCCATATCAAATATGGGCGGGTTGGATGATTACCTATTTCAACCCGCCCACATTTGACCCAACCCATTCATTTGCCACCACTAGTCATAATGAAGAAAAGTAGTGTGATGTAGTACAACCTTTAGAGAGAGGCGAGAATAAGAATATTTTATTTGACTGAAAAGGCTAAAGAGATATCTTCAGAGGAGTAGATAATTGGGTGCGGAGACACACGATTTCATTTGTTTTGTTGTTGTTGTGGTAATAGTTTCACAAGTCTGTCGGACTGGTTAGAAACTATTGGAAAAGACATTAGATAGGAATGAAGAGACATTATTTTGAATGTGATGATAAGTGGTTTTGTCTTGTCTTGAGTTTTGTAGTGATTACGATTGAATTTTTAGCGAAAGATATGTGAGAGAGATGAAAATATATGCTAATGTTGATAGATAAGGGGATACACGATTGAATTTTTCAATTCAGATTTTCATTGTAAATCTATGTTTGTGGTGTTATATTTGTAGAGGTATGAATTTTCAAGGTGTGGACTGGTCACCTGTATCAAGTATTGAGCATTTGAAACGACTTACACTTTGTTTGAGTTGTACAGTTTATTACTTTTAATTGTTAAAGTATCTAATGAAGGTTTCCATTATGAAAGTGTTTGTTGAGAGCACGAAAAATAGGCAGAGTGTTATGATGGTTGTTAGTATGGCATACACAGGGATTTTTGTACGTGATGTCACCATTAAAGGACAAAAATGACTCAAGAAGAAAATTAATGAAAGTTTTATTTTAGGCCTCCAAAAATTTAAGGCCTCTTTTAATTAGAAAACATTATGAAATTTTAAATTAAACCATTCACATATTCATATTATTAAGTAAATCGACAATAATTTAATTCAATTTCTTCACTTTGCCAATATCTTTTTAACTCGTTAGCTTATTCTTCCAAGTCAATTGAAGCTTGAGTCGTCAAAGTTGACTTTGAACATTTATGAATTTCTTGAGTAATATCTATCCATTAAAAATTTAGAATAATATGATTTGATCTACATAATTGGTAATTGAGGATCAAATAATAGAGGATTGCAGAAAGTTTGAATCAATTTAATGAATTTTAAATTATTTCATTATAACAAGTAGATAGTAAAAAATAAAATTATTATGATGAACAAATAAAAATAAAAATTCAAGCACATAATAAAAACTACAATTAAAAAAATACTAACGTGATGTGGAGATTTAAAATGCCGAATAATAATGACTGATGAACAAGAAGGGGAAAAAATTTAACATATTTGCAAGTCAAAAATATACTAATACAAGGATTTAACACTATTTTTATTTAACTATAACTCTAATTGATAAAGGAGATTTTGTGTTTTATATTAATTTTTTATATAAAATAAAAATGTTAGATTTTGAATGAACTTAAGTGAGTGTGTATGGTTTTTAATGAAGATATCTATTATTTTATATTTAAAACAAAAATTTAATAATTTTAAGAAACGAAAAACTAAAAAGTGAATAAAAAACATTAAAAAAAAAGGAAAAAAAATTAAAACTGAATGAAATAAACATAAAATATGAATAAAAACAGAGAAAACGAAAATGTACCACTTGGGAATCGAACCCACGACGTCGACCAGAGAATATGGCGTGTCTTCCATTTGAGATAAGGCACATTATGTGACGAGAATTTTCATGTATATCATTTTAGCCTTTATTTTTTTTAATATAGGTATATTCGGTAAAAAAATTCGACGAAGCCTTGTCACATGACACACCTTGGATGTGCCTAAATCAGTCTCTTGTTGTTAGTATTAAGAGTGTTGACTTCAGTCGAAGGATGTGAAGTGTATGTAGAGTCAAGTGAATGGAAATGACTAGTATCGACTCTTCAAAGGAAAATCTTTAGTGTTATTCGATAAAATATTATGTGACCATCTATTTAGTTTTATTTATGGTTGTGAGTGTGATGAACTAGCTATGGTCACATGTGTTTCTTATTTTTGTAGGTGAATCTCTAATTGTGGATTATGTTTACCAATCCTTCGATGCTCTCTTAGATGAGTGGGAATATTGGCAAGATTTGGTTATTTCAGATGACTTATTTGATGTTGTCTTGGAGTTGTAAAGTATTTCGGTGGTTTTACATGTATCACTTTACTTATGAGAGTTTATAGAAGAGCTACCATACGTAATTATGGTTGTCCAATAATCTTAATATTCATCTAGTCGTTGAGATCATGTATTGATCGTGTGTAATTGATTATGCGGATCATTGAATCCAAATCTAGTATTCTTAAGAAGTAATCTACAATTCCTAAATCTAGAATATCGGTAGTATTGTCGGATGGTTTGGTTGTTTGTATGAGTGGACATTTCTCTTAAGGAGTATCTGATGTCTAAAGATTGAAAAGTTTGTAATTTAAGCCTATGGAAGTTTATGTTGTGGGATGGAGATGTTGTTAAGAACTATGTTTGTTGTGTATTATGAGCCTGTGTTGATTGGTTTAGGTTCACCTATAACTATAGCGAGTTTGGATTTCACAACCCGCAAGAACACCCTAGAAGTTAGGGAGAACCCTTGGATCGGTACAAGCCATACTTGACCCTTTTGGGGGTCTTGTACAAGCCTTTAATGATCGTTCATTATATAAGACATGAAAAGTAGAGAGGAATTGAAAATTTTTCATGACATTTAACATAAAAAGGAAGTCTTTCATAAATACTACGAAAGTATCATTTATCATCACAAGACAAACTTAAAGATACAACATAATATCTTAGAGACACGGACCTTTACAATAAAAGAAATTCATAATAAGTTTTAACATAAAGGAACTAAGAAGATAGGAACTATGCCCTCAAATATATGAGGACATACTTTCTCTTGAGAGAAACTTTCCCAAGCATTGACTTCTCGACTTCAACCTTGCTTCCAAAACCTATATTTATTAAGTATTGAAAAGTATGGGGTTAGTACAAAACCATGTACTAAGTATGGCATATGCAAAAGCATGTAAAAACAGACTTTTAGTATAAATAGACTTTCATGCCAAATAAGTAAAACATTCATGAATTTAGAAGCAAAACAACATAAGAAACATCATTTAACACTTAGAGAAGGATTTCAATAATTATAGAAAAATGCGACATTTTACAGTAAGCCTTCCGAATTTTACAATAAACTATTGTAACATTAGAGTGAACCAAACTAACTCCAAAACAGTGAACTCCCAAGGTATTTCCAAGAGGAAGTGAACTCATTTCCATGGGAGTTTTCCTACACAAGGTTCTCCTAAGACTCTCCAAGGTAAGACATGAAGGAAACGCCCATACACCTCCCTTAATCCACACCAAGGAGATCCTTAAGACTTCCATCATAGGCTTACTCCACTCGGGAGAACAAGTCAACACTTGATAACAAGACATTAAAAGAACACTCAAACAACACACCAAGACTTCCCTTTCGGAATTCCTACTTAGTGCAATGAGTAAATGGAGTCCCATTCCATTACCTACCCTAAGTAGTACACTCTTTTAGAAGGCTTAGCACCAAGACTTCCCTTTCAGAAGGTCTGCCTAGTGCAATGGATAGATAGCGTTCCATAACACCACCTACCCTAAGTAGTACGTTCTTTTAGAAGACTTAGTCCATCCAATTCATATAAGACTCACCAAGACATCCCTTTAGGAATGCCTACCTAGTGCAATGGGTAAATAGTGTCCCACTCCACTACCTACCCTAAGTAGCACACTCTTTTAGAAGATTTAGCACTTTCATTACTTTTGTGGGGGTTAACTTAACCGACATAGACCATTAGATCTATACATGAAATATCGATATTAACTCCTATCAGATGGGGGATCCTCACTTGCCTAGAGTAAGGTCATTCTCTTACCGTTTACATGGCTCTCCAATAGTTACACCTATGCGGGTGCATAGTTAAGAGCTAAGGAGATCGCTACTAAGTAATTCATTCTCTACTAACGAGGAACCGGAAACCTATCTCCACAGCAAGCTCCTCAATTTTACCCGGTCTGTCACGCTTTGGACATCGCCACAGGGATCATTGAGGCCACATGAAGACGACTCTACTTCACTGGGAAGACGCGGTACTCATTAGCGAGTACTCATCTCAAGAAGTATATTGGAATATAACATCTCAACTCGCGAAGTGTAACTACCCTTTCTTCATATCCTCTCGGTGCTAAGAATAATTCCCCACGGATTCTCAACATTATATTCTATAGGTTAAGGATAACTAGTGAACACCACATCTAAACTCACGAAGGTAATTCATCCTCCGACCTATCTTAGAAAGATCTTAGGATGTAGTGGTGTTTCTATTAAACATTTATTCTCAACTGACGAAGAATGTTCACCCCAAAACTACCCTTTTTACATAACTTAGCTTCATTCATTCATTCAAGTGTTTGTGTGTTTACATATGAACACACGTTGCATATAAGCCTTATATCATTTACATTAACTTTTATACATACTTTAGATCATCATTCATCACGTCACACATTTTATATGTTTCATATAATCATATAATTCATTTAGGCATACTCTTTAGCCTACTTCATATAATAGCTTCATAAAGCACATTTAACAAGAATAACATCATTATCATCTTACTTAGTATAACATGCCTTCATGTCATCATTCACAATAAACAAGTAACTTCACATTCATACTATTCAAGTAAACACCGCCACCAAGAAGGTGGACCATACCACTCAAGAACATTTCAAAATTAAAGCTAAACAACAAAACCAACTTACCCTTTTATCCAAGATACCATAACCTATAAAAAATTTCTCAAATTTTCATCATAATATAGCCCTTAGTGCAGTAGCTAAACAACCATATCAACCATAAGAAACCAAACTCAAAGTCTACCAACTCAAACTCATTTAACCAATTACTTAATCCAAAATTTGATAAAAAGCTTTAACATATTTTCATTGAAGTTTTAGCATTAAAATCATAAACTAAAATTAAGAATATCATTTTTGAATCATCAAAAACATTTTCATGCTACACCTATATTTAGAGTTGAAGATAGAAGAAACTAGGGTTGAAAATATTTTTTTTGAAGTCCATTATAAATGACTCCTTGAATGGAAGAGAGTTCAAGGATGGATACCATAACTTAAGTAGAAGAAACCCCAATGAGTTTTTATGAAGAACTTTGTCACAAAAGCCCATTCTAGCCCTTCTTGACTTCTAGCTTTCATGGTGACTTGATAGAGTCTTTTATAAGAGAGGGGTTTTGGGTTTTAGCAAAATGGAGTCTAAAATTAGGAGTAATGGTTTGGAACTCCTTCCTAGAAAGACCTAAAAATGAATTCCTACGTTCATAAAAGACTTTGGATAAATTTACCAAACACCCAAGGTCATTCCAGGAAAAATAACTTTTGGACAATCTTCAAACGATGGATGCAACCAACGGACCGTCTGTCCATCAACAGTCCATTGGTGGGGTTTTGTGGGTTGATACTTAGTTTTTTTGGGTCCTGGATAGCCTATATTTAAGGTCCAAATGACGGGGCAAGTCAATGGACCATTGGTTGGACCACTGGCCGTTGTTTGCCCTCGTTGATGGACACTACCAAGGCATTCTTGGGTCCTTGTCTTTGGCCCTTCTCTAGGGTCCCTTATGGTTCCTAGGTGAGTTCGTTACCACATTTTAAACCCCTAAACATAGTCTTCTAGTTATTAGGAATATCCCACACCAATTTCAAGTAAAACGAACACGTAAAACTCACTCAAACACATGAGAACACACAAGCACTATCTAAGGCATATCTTTGGAACGTCATGGACGTTTGACCACCAAACTCAACAAAACATCACACACTTATTAAGGAAACTAATATAACTCAATCTAACACAAAGTTTAATCAATAAACAATCACGAATCTCTAGTTCACCTTAAATCGTTTTAGGGTGTTAAATTCTTCCACACTTGGAATAACATTCGTCCTCGCATGACTCTAAAAACATTAAGATCATCAACGACTCCATTAGCAACAGTTAACACATTACAATCATGATCTAAACATCATAATCAAGGCATCAATTAACAAGGATCTCAATTTCACACTTTCGAATAGTTTGCAACACAAGCACTTTAGCAAAACTTTCACATTTCAAAATATTCTCTTATCCTTCACTTATGGAGGAACTACCTTCTCCAACAACTACCATTCTCATATACAATAATTTCATACACATTGAAACCATCTTCCACGAAAATGGAATTTGTCAAAAATTTAACTTCTTTACAGTGAACTCAAAACTTCGGTGTGTAACTTACTTAAAAATTCTATAATGCACCTTTCAAGCAACTTTAACAAGATGGCATGACAATATGATAGACAAGATCATAATAAATTACTCCAAAGAGACTTGGTAAGTTACACTCATTACAATGTGGGAGTAGCATCCCATACTACCACTCCCACTTAGTGACCCTTGAGGACACTCTTGGACTAAGTACACTATCTGAAATCCTATCTAGCCTTCATCATGTGAATACTTATCTTTAATTGATTCTTTAACATTAGACCTTTAGTAATCTAACTTCATATACAAACATAATAACTCATTCATACACTTTATATTCAAACCCACCATGAAGCATTTAAGCACTATCATTAGCTACATCTCAACAAGAGAGCATAGGTTGACTACCAATCTTTCCCATGCCATCATGATAACTTCAGGAGCCTCCCAAACATTTTTCCATCAAGACACTCATAACCAAAGGAGAAATGCAACTCATATTATTATGCAAGACTCTTATTTATTACCAAACTACTAAGGATTTGGTCTCAAGCTTGAATACGTACAAAAAGGAAAGATCAAGATGTCAACTACATTTCTACTCACTCATTCTCCTCCACTTATGGTAAAGCTATTTTCAAGGCCTCATACTTCAAAGTCACACTATTCTTGTCAAAATATAGGATCTCATACTACTCTTAACACATGATCATCAAAACTAAACATCAACTCTACTAGTCATGCATAATACTCTCCTCTTAGGATTCATGCTTAGACAAGATCTCTTAAATACCACCTCATTCAACTCTTAGGCATCACTTATCTAATTTCATGGAACAAAACTCCCTTACTAGGTATTCATACCACATTTCCCCCTTAGAGTAAACCTACACAAGAATCACCACGAAATCACAAGAACAACTACGAAACATTAACTACACAAGAGGTTTGCTCTCTACTCCTACAAAATCTCCACATCCTTTTAACCTTAATCAAATTTACACCTTAAAACATTTCTACCATTATTGGATATAATCACAAGATAACTCATTTTCTCTCAAAGGCACTTTATTCAATCATTATAATTCTTACCATGCTTAGAAGAACATCATCGTAAAGTTTCTTATCACAACATTTCCAATCTCATTAGTCACACATAGCCATAAATGGCTTCACATAACAATTCTCAAAACTAACCTTTACATTTACTCTTCTAGCCCCAAAACCATCATAAGCATCAAAAGTTACATTTCTCTCCCTCATACTTAGTAACATCTCCCCTTCAAAGAAGTCGCACCTAGAAGACCAGCAGACAAGGGAACATAAGAGAGAGATAGAGAGACTTTATGGAGTTAAATTCTATGGTGCAATACAAGAGAAATGAAGAAGGTAAAATTTTATCATCCTATAGCCTCTTGTCCATGGATTTGTCGCGACTCACACCAATGACCAAGACTCCACTAGACGTGGATTGTAAGACTTTTAGAACCTAAACTATTTCTCATAATCTTATGCTCTGATACAAAGTTTGTCACGACCCGCAGGTACCCCCAAGAAGTTAGGGAGAACCCTTGAATCAGGACAAGGCATACTTGATCCTTTGGGGTCTTGTACAAGCCCTTTAACTATCGTTCATTACACAAGACATGAAAATTAATGCAGAATTTTAAAATTTTCACGACATTTAATATAAAAAGGAAATCTTTCATAAATACTATGAAAATCTCATCATCAAAAGCAAAACTTAAAGACACGACATAATATCTTAGGTACACCACCCTTTACATTAAAAGAAGTACATAAGAAGTCTTAACATAAAAGAACTAAAAACGTAGGAATTATGCCCTAGGATATATGAGGACATACTTTGTCTTGAGAGAAACTTTCCCAAGCTTTGTCTTCTAGACTTCAACGTTGCTTCCAAAACCTATACTTATTATGTAAAGAAAATTATGGGGTTAGTACGGAACAATGTACTAGGTATGGAATATGCAAAAACATGTAAAAAGGGACATTTTAGTGCAAATAGACTTTCATGCCAAATAATTAAAACGTTCATGAAATTAGAAGCAAAAAAACATAATAAACATAATTTAACACCTAGACAAGGATTTCCATAATTTTAGCAAAAGAGATACTTTATCGTAAGCCTTCTGAATTCTATAATAAACTATTGTAACATTAGAGTGAATCAAACTAACTCCAAAACAGTGACTCTCAAGGTATTTCCAAGAGGAAGTGAACTCATTTCTGTAGGATTTTCCCTAACCAATGTTATCCTAAGACTCTCAAAGGTAAGACATGAAGGAAACACCCATACACCTCCTTCAATGCATACCAAGGAGATCCTTAAGACTACCCATCATAGGCTTACTCCACTCAGGAGAACAAGTTACCACTCAATAACAAGACATTGGAAGAACACTCAAACAACACACCAAGACTTCCCTTTTGGAATGCGTACCTAGTGGAATGAGTAAATGGCGTCCCATTCAACCACCTACCCTAAGTAGTACACTCTTTTAGAAGGCTTAGAACCAAGACTCACCTTTCGAAAGGTCTACCTAGTGCAGTGGATAGATAGCATCCTATACCACCATCTACCCTAAGTAGTACGTTCTTTTAGAAGACTTTGTTCATTGAATTCATATAAGACACACCAAGACTTGCCTTTCGGAAATCCTACCTAGTGCAATGGATAGATAGTGTCTCATTCCACTACCTACCCTAAGTAGCACACTGTTTTAGAAGACTTATCACTTTCATTAGTTTTGGGGGTTAGCTTAACCGACATAGGCCATGAGAGCTAGACATGGAATCCCGATATTAACCCCTATCGGATGAGGGATTCTCACTTGCCTAGAGTAAGGTCATTCTCTTAGCTTTTACATGGATTTCCCAATAGTTAAACCTATACGGGCGCATAGTTAAGGGATAAGGAGATTGCTACTAAGTAACTCATTCTCTACTAACATGGAGTACTCATCTCAAGAAGTATACTGGAATACAACATATCAACGCATGAAGTGTAACCACCCCTTCTTCATATCCTCTCGGTGCTAAGCATAATTCCCCACGGATTCTTAACATTAAATTCTATAGGTTTAAGATAACTAGTGAACACCACTTCTCAACTCACGAAGGGCATTCATCCTCCGACCTATCATAGAAAGCTCTGAGGATGTAGTGAGGTTGCTACTAAACAGTTCATCTCAACTCACGAAGAGTATTCACCCCAAAACTCACCTTTTTACTTAACTTAGCTTCATTCATCCATTTAAGTGTGTGTATGTACATGTGAACACACCATGAATATAAGCATCGTTTTATTTGCATTAACTTTTATACAAACTTTAGACCATCGTTAATTACATCGCACACTTTGCATGTTTCAGATAATTATATAATCATTTAGGCGTACTCCCTAGCGTATTTCATATAATAGCTTTATAAAGAACATTTAACAAGAATAACATCATTATCATCTTACTTCACATAAGAAGCCTTCATGGCTTCATTCACAATAAACAAGTAACTTCACATTCATACTATTCAAGTAAACATCACCACCAAGAAGGTGGACCATACCACTCAAGAACATTTTGAAATTGAAGCTAAACAACATAACCAACTCACCCTTTTATCCAAGCTTCATTCATTTATAATATTTTACTCAACATTTCATCATAAATAGCCATTAGTGCAGTAGCTAAACAACCATATAAACCATAAGAAACCAAAACTCAAATACAACCAACTCATGCTCATTAAACCCATTCCTTAAGCAAAAAATTGATAAAAAAACTTTAATAGATTTTCATTGAAGTTTTAGCATTAAAATAATAAACTATCATTATGATCATCATTTTTGAATCGTTCAAAAATTTTCATGCAAGCCCTATATTTAGGGTTGAAGATAGAAGAAACTAGGGTTGAATATAATTTTTTAAAGTCCATTAGAATTGATTCCTTAAATGTATGAGAGTTCAAGGATTGATACCATACATAAAGTATAAGAAACCCAATAATGTTTTATGAAGAATTCGACCACCAACAGCCCCTTGTAGCCCTTCTTGACTCTAGCTTCTATGGTGACCTGATAGAGTCTTTTAAGAGAGACGGGTTTTGGGTTTTAGGAAATGGAGTCTAAAATTAGGTCTAAGGGTTTGGAACTCCTTAATATAAGTAAAAAGACCTAAAAATTACTTCCTAGTTTCATAAAAGACTTGGAGTGAATTTACCAAACACCCTACGTCATTATAGGAAAAACAGCTTTGGGACAATCTTCAAACGACAATTGCAACCAACGGACCGTTTGTCCATTAACGGTCCGCTGGTGGGTGTTAGTGGGTTGATACTTAGTTTATTTGGGCCTTGGATAGACTATCTTGCAGGTCCAAACGATGGGGAAAGTCGATGGGTCGTTGTTTTGACCACTGGTCGTCATTTGCACTCATTGATGGACATTACCAAGACATTCTTGGGTCCTTGTATTGGGCCCTTCTCTAGGTCCCCTTTTGGGTCCTAGGGAGGCTCGTACTCGGACGTTAAACCCCTAAATATAATCATCTAGGTCGTAAGAATATCCCACACCAATATAAAACAAAACGAACATATAAAACTCACTCAAACACATGAGAACACACAATCACTATCTAAGTCATATCTTTCGAACGTCATGGACGTTTGACCTTCAAACTCAACCAAATTTCATACACTGCATAAGGACACTAATATAACTCATTTTAACACCAAAATAACTGAATAAACAATCATGAAGCTCTAGTTCACCTTTGTTCATTTTAGGGTGTTATAATGAATTTATAATATGATCATGCTTATGTAAGAAAGGATTAGTCTTGATGATTGTGTCAAGAATTTTGATAATAGTTGGAAGACGTGTGTACGATCAACTTTGGTGGTTGTTGGAATTCATGTTGTGGATTAGTTAAGTTTAAATACAATAATATTTATCACTTAAATGTTGAGATGACTTCAGTGAGGCATTGTTAGGAAGGATGTGTAAGTATTCAATTGTTTGTTTTGAGGTAGGAGATGTGAAATCCTTATGGGGTGATGAGATTCTATAAAAAAAGCTTGAGAGATCAGTATCCCTATTAATTCAACATTTCATATACTAATGTACCTTTATATTAGTCGAGATATTCCTAGATCACTCGGGGACGAGTGATGCACAAATTGTTATGACCTGATTCCATCGTTATGTAAAAGTCAATGAAGAAAGAATTGGGACCAGAAAACTTTTTGGTAGTAACATTGAATTCCTAGCCTAGTCTAGATTTGGTGAAATAGGAGTTATTACGGTGTAGGGAAATATAGTAATGAATGAGAGATCTAATTGTGCATTTTATTACATGAGTGGATACCTAAGACGATAAGGAACTCGTACGACTTTACGGAATCAGATTTGGGCGAATAGAACTCCCGAAAATGATTTTAGCGTGAACAGGAATATTCTGCTTCCGATGAGGCCGTTGTAGCGGGATTCTGGGCGCCATAGAGGGGCCACTATAAATAGATGGGTCAACTGTAGCAGACCATATGCAACTTAAAGTTGTTAATAAACCACTAAATTTGGTTATTTGACACTTTCCGATATTTAGATCTAAAGAGGCGACCCTAGACAAGTTCTTGATAGTTTTTCACAATTCTTGAGGCTAAAGGTATGACTTTAGTTCCCCGAATTAATTTTTTAATCCGTAGAAGTTATTTTCTTGGGTTACTATTGATGGGAGAGGGTTTTGATCTAGAATTTATGGTGGAAAAAGTCCTAATTTGGGCAGTAGGATCTTATGTTTTGTCTAGGGTTATTGGGTTTGTTATAATCCAAATAATTACACCTTTGATTGTTCATCCTTGCGTATATTTATTGTTGCATACCTAGAGAAAGCAAAAATAATCCAGAAAAGGAAGATTTGAGTGTCTTAGGGGATTCAAGCTTGAATTTGAAATAGGTGATGGCCGGGTGGGTGTGATTTCATGTTTATGTGATACATATTTGCAATTGCTTCAATATAATGCATGTAGTCATGGTAATGTGGGATTTATTGATCACCCTAATCGTAAATGAGGATAATTGAATAATTTTAATACCATCAATCACCTTTTGTTGTATGGCCTTGATGATGTATTTGTGTTTGTGATTGTGGTGTGTGATTTGGGATCGAATTTCCACGTTCCGACAAGATAAATGTTGGATCGCACTACACCATTTTAGGTCTACGACAACACTAAATCTGGACAACGCTTATAAAGTTCCGCCATAACAATACTTTGGGGACGTTTTAAACGGTGTATCCGAAAAAATTTTGACTTTTATATACACAATATTAGCAACCACTATCAAAGTTACTCTTTAAATGGTATAACCTACACTTATAAGTGGTTTGTTATAGTTTTGCAAAGCAACTAGTTTAATAAATGGCCACCTTTTAAAATTGTGCTATTTTTTATAATTATTATACAGACAACACATGAAAGCTGTGGCCATTTAAGTGGTTTCCCCCCCAAAATTTTTATTCCCTCTAAACATTGTGTACCATTAAAATTTGATCTCCCTCCATTTTTATTTGGCCAAAAAATAAAACATTAAGAAATATTTACAATATACAACATTAACAACAAAACGGCAACATTACTAAACTTCAGCTGAAAAGCTTGCACTTTCCGCCTAAGACTCATTATGATCAAAACTGAAGACCCATTGTGCAAGAACTGTAAAAAGGAGGATCGTCAGAACAGAAGAAATTGATTTTCGTCACCAATTCTTGTCAAAGGTTCTTTAGAACAACCATCGCATTTATCAGTCCGAAAGAATCAAAGAGCAATGTTGATTGCCTCTAAGTGCGAACTGAGAGAATAGATCCTCCTCTCCGCGCGTCTTTGTTCAAGATTGAGAGCTGAGAAGACAATTTTCTTCAAAGATGCTTGGTTAAAGTGTTGTTGCCATCCACGGTCAATTTTCTTTTTGAAAGTTGAAAGAAAATGCTTCACAAATCAACTTGTCTTTCATATCTGTAAAGCTTAGGGTTGTTGGAATAGGTTTGCATGTAAGATATTTTATCTTCAAAGTCTAAATTATAGCTCTAGAGATTTTGATTGCTTTTGTGTCAGTCCAAATTAAAGGTTAGGGTTTTGTATGCCTGTGTTATTGGATTGAAAGAATTCTTTTTATTAATGTTAGGAGTTTATTTTGTATTGTTGACGTATAAATGGCAGATATAATCTTTGACAGAGCTAATTTTTTCTCACTAAAATGTTGGTGTAAAAGCTGAAAGTTAAAGTCAAAAGTATGGCGTGAGAACTGAGTTGTAGGCTAAGTTATCTTTCTTCGAAGAACGGAAGTGTTTGAAAGCTGGGGAATACCCTTCAATATTTTGGTCCCTAAATATAGATTTTCGTCAAGTGGAAGTGGTTACTCCTACCAAATGAATTTCGAAAAAGAATTTTACTGTATGTTTTCATGGGTCACTGTTGTTTAGGCTTTTTTAGTCTTCCTGATTCATGATTGTGCGCATCTTAGCTTGGGTTTGTCCTTTGTTACCAACATTGATTTCTGTCTTGTCCTACCTATTTGCCTGGTAAATTTTCTTTATTTCTTTTTGTTCGACTACAGTCTTGAAGTGTCTATAATCATCTTTGTTGTTTGTCTATTGCATTTTTCAAGTTAGCTCAGAACATTAGTTACAATATGGCTTAGTTGTTTTAGGGAGTCAGTTGTAATTGGAGGTTGCACTATATAGAAAATAATCATATGCTTAGAAATTGGAGATATAATAATATTTTTCAAGTCTAGAACTGGTGGACTGGGAGCAGTAACGTGTGATATTCCTTTTCTGCTAACTGTTACTGAGCAATAACCGAAGAAAAGTAGAATATTTGTTTTTGTGGTGGCCAACTTGTTGGATTATTGGATATTTTTGAAAGTGAGGGCTTTCTTCATCTAAGTTTTAGAAGACTTAGGAAATTTGGTTCAACCAAAGGGAGAAGTTTTTGTCTGATGTTAAAGTTTACCTATTGAAGTTATTAGATGCCAGATTATGAAAGGAGCATTGTAACTTTCCAATTTCAATGACATGTCCAGGTTCTTCCATATATATAGTAGTAAGATAGAATTGGTAAGACCGTCTATGGGCAATTGCTTTTTTTCCATCCTCACTGAATGATGTTTATCAGGCTCTCCATAATATAGTTATCCACACCTGGGACCCATGGCAATGTTCTGATAGTTGAACTGACATCGTACTCTCAATTTGAAGTTTCACTAGCTGAGGTCTACATTGCCCGAAAAGTGAACTAAAACACAATATCTGTTAAGTACTGCATGATTCTGCTATCTCCTTTTGTTCTGTTCCTCTTAATCTTTAAATAGGAATTTTGGTCATACATACTAAAGCTAAGACCTTCGGCTCTCGCATGTTTTAACTCGTCCATCCTAAGGACTTTTAAAATGGAAATTTGGGGTTGTTTCTTTACAACTTCGCTCCTCACCGATTTTTCTTGTTGCATAGGAATTCAAACTTTAATAGATGATTCGATTCTATGTTACTTACCTAGTACTCTATGGATATCTTTTTATTAGTTGGAAGGTTTATCCAGCTGATCTTACTTGCGACTTGTAACCACTTCCATGGATCATGATGCTTGAGAATTGAAAAAACAAATTTAATGAATAAGCTTAACAGTGTACATTTGCTAATATGAGATAATCATTCATTTTTGGAATATTGAGGTCATTTGTAGTTTTCCATGTCCATTTTTATGTAACATGAATATATACTTCTTAATGTCTTTAATTTATAGGACACTATAGAATAAGGTATTAAAAACTACATCTCTCACTTTTAGGGACATGAAGTACTCATCAAGATTATAAAGAATACTGAATTAAATAAGTGATAGATCAAGAGACATTTAAGATTATATCCAATTTTATTTTATCAATTATGTGAAAGTTTCTGTTTTTTGTTTTTTTTTTGTCACGATCTATTGTTGGATATGATATCCATTTCCTTGATATACAGTCCCAGATGTCATAGTGACAGAATAATTTACTATAGAAATGCGAAGAAACTGGAAAGTAATTGGCCCGATAGAGACTACATATATTGGGATGAGTTTTTGACACATTAGATTGCTAGAATTCCCTTGAGTAGTCTCATTATTGGGTCTTTCCTCTATAGGTTTATACAAAGGTCAGAGTTTGTTATTGCCGAGTTCGAGATGCTTGTTATTTTTCTTTTTGTCTTTCTTCTTTTTTTATAGGATAGTTTAGTATCAAAGTTTGATTTTGGTTAAATTATTGGAATCTTGAGATTTTGACAGGTCTGTCTTTTCAAAAGATGACATTTTAATATGGAGTGATTTATAGGGTGTAGCTATGGCGCAGACCATATAATTTGGGTTTCATGGTTTATATCTTGTGTTATCTATATTCATTGGCTAATGTTATATAATTATCGTTACTATCTTAGTGGTTTTCTTAGCTATAATTGATGTATTTTCAATAGATTAGTTAGGGTGGTTGCCAGTAGCACATTGTGGTTATGAAAGACTTGATTTTACTTTTGATAAAAGTGGGTCAGGGGGGGCAGGGAGAAAAAGGGGAAGGAAATAACTTAAACTTTTATTGCTTAACTACTCATCTCAGCGCAATTAGAGAAGTAGTTTGAGACCGAGCCCCCATTTGGGGGGGGGGTTGTGTCTATAATTTTCAGAATTATTGTGTGGGATTGTTTCTGGTCTATGTTTCTTCTTTCCCTACTTAGCCTGCCATATTGATCATAAGAGTCTGTTTTCTTCCCACTTTATCTGAAAGATATTGCTCATAAAGCACACTCTGCAAGACAGTTCTTTGTGAAGTAAAAAGGATGTCATTAATAATGCATCAAGCAATTCACCAGATTAGCAAGCGATGATTTTTTCTTGTAAGAAACAATACAACATTGATGATAAATTCTTCTCGTAGAATCCACCCTAATACGGGGAGAGAGATAACCCTCTGATATAACGCTCTCTCCTCAAGTGATTCCATCCAATATAGGAAAAAAAAATAAGTAGTGCCTATCTTGTGCTTTCTATGAACATGTTAACTTTTATCCTTTCTATGTGTTTGATTTTTTTGTTTACTACTATAGTATATATTTGACTGCGAGATATAGAATTGAACAAAGAACTGTAGGAATAGAAATCAAGAAAAATCGCTTCACAGATAGATTAAGCTATATAATAAATTCTTCTAGGTTATTTCCCCTTATTTTTCTGAATCTTTTTTTTTTTGATGAAGTAAATTGATTGTTTTGTAGTCCCTGGTAGGTTCTGATTAGACTTAAAAAAGCTAGTTCCAACTTGCTTGCTTTAGATCGCATATTAATGTTTTCTTCATTTTTAGATTTGTGGAGGCTACATGACAATTGAAGTAAAATTACTGAACTCTTTAAAATTAGGTTTCCAGTAGACCTTATCACGTGATTCTTGTTAAGCTTGAACACTTTCAAGATTCTTGAAAATTTCCTTATTCTTGATTAGTTCATTAATTTTTTGTCTAGCCTATTAATTCACTGTGCTTCTTAATTACTTTCTATCGTATTGAATTTTACTTATTATCCCTTAGAACCACAACATCAACATCAAAACATTTGTGGGAGGATTCAAAGTTTTATTGGCATAAACACAAGTGTCAATGACTACTTAATATTATCATCTCATAACCCTGATTTTGGTAACGTAATCATGCGTAATGAATTTCTTATTGAAACTATAAATCTTTTATATCTTTCTTTATAGGAATTCAAATATCCATCCAAGATTGGATGAATTTAGCAGGTATAGCCAACCCTATTTGTGATGGTTTGGAATCTTCCACTAGATTTTTGGCTACTCTTATAAATTGAAATCTCACGAGAGAATTCGTCCCTGGTGCAAATTTTGTCATATTCGTTCCGACTCGAAGAATGTAGTGTATGATCATCTAATATGCTATGGATTTGTTAAAGGTTATACAGATGGACATCATGGAGAATGGGATATCAGTTTGAATGTTGGCATGCGGGCCATAAGATAACATAAAGCGCATGTGGGATATAAATCAAGGTAGACAGGTTAATTTTTAAATTGCATAGTTATTCTTTTGTTGTTTGTACAGATCGAAGCTGAACTATATTTTTATTTTTACATAGTCCCCAAATTCATAATTCCAATAGAAGGAAAAGCGTGGTGATGACTGGCTTTCGTGATGCTTTGGAACGCTCCAAGAAAAAAATTAAAAGGAGATTTTTTGATAAAAATGTACCATGTGAGGACATGCTAGCAAAACGTCCGCAGTGACAATTGCAGAAGATGAATTCCCGTCAATTATCGAGTATTAGAAAGACCCAACTGTATTCAAGTAAAGGCTAAAATACTACATTTCTAATTGTTGCAACCTAGTTTTAGATTATATCAATTCTATTTAGTGTTTAATTTATTAATTAAACATATCTTTTTATGATATAGGCCATGTGTGAGATGGAATTCGCAAACAGGAAAACAAAATGGAGGCATCGAATGGGAACCTATTAAGGTTTTGCAAAGATTCGCATGGATGGTATACTTGCATCTTCTGCCATATACCTTTAAATCCATTTGTATTCCTCCAAGAGATTGATAAGTTTTTAATATCTTTTTATAATAATTTGTAGCGTGCAACAAAGAAAACAATGAGAACCAATCAAGGGGGGGCTGAGAATGTTTATTGCAACTCGTACAAAAATGGGAAAAAAAAAAAAGCAAAGGAACACTTCAGCCGATACTCAATTGCAATATAAGTTGTTTTAAGTGTATTAATGATGAATTTCATTCAGGTTTAATATTTTTTACAATTGTTTAAAGGGTGATGATTATTTTAGTATGGCTTGAGGAATTTGCAATTGAATTTACTTAATAACCATATAACTCATTGAACCTAGAGAGAAATAAGAAGTACTTGAATAGAATATGAAAGTCAATTTTATTTCACTAGGCTGAACTTCAGAATCGCCAGAACTTCCTGGGAACTGCAGATGATGCTTTAAACGCCAGTGTTATTGGTAGAGCAACCTGGTGACTAGTGTGCTTGTTAATCAGTGGAATGCAAGTTCATTGAATAAAGATGAGGAGATAGCAAAGCTAAACACAAAAACATGCTAATGAAATCACTTCTCTGAAAGATCACTGAAATGAAAGAGAGAGGACATAAGACGAAGACAATGACGAGACGAAAATGCGAAATTTTTTAGTCATTGCTTCAAAAACAACCCTGGGAGTGAATGTTCGAGTAATCAGGCTGGGGTGTTGTATCTAACATTGCTGTCAACCTATTGATGTGGTGTAATGGCACACGTTGTAAAAGGCCAAATCCTCTACAATCTTCCGGTCCAACTCCATTATCCGATTCTTCAAAGGTATTTAGTCTTTTTCAAATTATCCTCTCATTTTTCTCAGAAGTCTTTTTGTATTGGTTTTGATAACTCATTTTTGAATCAAATTAGTTTTATTGTCATATTGTCATTGGCTTTGGGTTGAATTCAGCTAGGGTTTTGTTTCTCTTGACCACTGTTCACTTGTCTTGTTTGGTTGGTTGACTTAGTTTTTCTATGTCAATTTAGTTTCCTTGTTGTCCTCGCTCTGATGAGTATGAAGTAGACCTGAACCTTGTTACATATTCCTCGATATGGTTTTGAATATTATTGAATGGTGGCGAAAGCACTCTAAATACTAATAGTTTCTTTCTTTGGGGTTATTGTCTAGTGGCATTGGTTGGAATTGAGCTAAGGTTTTTTCTCTTGACCACTGTTCACTACTTGCTTGTTTTGTATGTTGAAGTGTAAGTGGGTTTTTCTATGTCCGATTTAGTTCCTTGTTGCCGCGATCGCGCTGATGAGTATGAAAGTCACTCTGAACCTTTTGTTACATATTCTCGTATGGTTTTTGTTTATTAATGGTGCGAACCCTTTAAAAAATGACTGAGTTTTCTTCTTTGGTTATTGTTAGTGACAATTGGTGTTGGGAAATGGAGCTAAGGTTTTGTTGCTCTTGACCACTATTCATCTTGTTGCTTATTTGTATGGTCTGAACTGTAGAACATTACAGTCCAAGGATTACTTGATTGTCGTGTTGCTAACCCTTCGTAAGGTTGTGTTTCCAAGAGCCTTTTTATTTTGAATAAAGAAAGTTTTTTTTTTGGGGGTGGGAAATGTTAGTATAAATCATAGATCACCTCATAGTTAAAGGATCCTTTGTCTTAAAATACAATTATTGCAGTTTCTCTAAAAGTATAGAGATCCCGATGACTGAAATGGATATTTAGGATTCAGTCATTTAACTGTTCTACAGTCCACAAAAGCTCGCACAGCAGGCACCATCTATGCTGTGCTCCCTCAGTTGTGTGCGCTAATACATACTTAGATGATTGCTTTATCTTGTTCAGTTTTGCTTTCTATCGACATGCCAAACACATAAATACTTTTAATTCATTTTTTTTGATTTTGCGGCTACCTTGTAAATGCAATCAATAACCATAAAGATATCATTTTTAATCTATTTTTTCTAATAAAGCAAGAGATTTCACTATCAAATTTCGACATTTTACCGTGATGAGAAGCGTTGTCCCATTATCTGAAATAGGAACAGGAAGCCACCATTGGAATCTGGAATATTCCCATTCATGGTCATATTCGCATAAGCACCATAAACACTAATAACAATACCCGTATCACCAAGCCTTCACAGTCGAAGAATCACCATGAATATTTTTCATACTACGTCAAATTATTGTCTAAGCCTCTCTGCAAAAAACTTTGTGCATGTGTGGAGATCTCGCAATCTGCAATCTGCAGATTTGTTTTGTTAAATATTTTCTGTAACGTGCTGCGTGCATTCTGTAGTATATCCATGTTGTTAGCATAACTGCTGCTGCAATTGTAACTTTGTGTAATGTTTTCACTATGCTGTTTGTGATTCTATCTGTTCATTATTTCTGTCTTAAAGCATGGCTTCATAACTACAAAACAATACAGGCAAATAATTTATGGAGAATCATAACTAATTGTTTGTGTCTCCGTCATTATTCCTTCTCTATAACTGTGGATTTCATTGTTGCAATCTAAAGTCTTACGTCTTCTATATACTGCCAATATCTTATTTTGTGTAAGGTGTACATGGAGGTGAGCAAATTTGAAGTCGATGATGAAGATTTTTTGAACTATTGTTAGAAGTTTAAATACTATTTGATTATTGTCACTTTAGAATTGATGTATAAGTAGGGGGTATGTGTCACAACGCCATAACTATCTTTTGAGTACTTTCTGGGAAAATCTATAATTTGAATTACTTATTCCGCTAGATATTATTTATTGCAATATAATATTGGTGTATTGTAATTAGACTTGTGGGCATAGACTGTAAATTGTGTAATGCACTTGAGCGGAAGCAACAAATTCAAAGTGTTGTCATACCTTATAGAAGAAGGCAACACTTGATGAAGGATGTGGGAATATGGTACAAAGGCCATGGGGGGGGGCCTTGCAAAGTGGTAGCTTATAAAGCACACTTATAAACGTAAGCAGTAGAAGCGGGCTTTTTCTCTTTTAGGCTACCGCTTGTATGTAAGTGATAAGGCAACACTTCTAAGCGTAGCTACAAAGTGTGGCGTGTTTGACTTGAGGCTACGCTAAGAAATATTTCTTCATAAATGGATACTTCTGAGCGTAGGTAAAAGCGTGGCCTTTTTCCTTTTTGGCTACGCTTTTATGCGTATCTTGATAGAGAGGCTCGCTTGTAAAGTGTCGCCTAAACTCAAGGTTTCGCTGCTTTCGTCCACCACCGTGGAAAAGTGGGCTTAAAGTCAAACAGCGTGGCTTTTACTCAAAGGCCACAGTTTTTCATAGTTTAGGCCACACTTTTCTAGGGTGGTTGGAGACATAAAATGTTGTAGTGTCGGGTTGTCACGTTCTAACATAACTATAGGATCGGGTTTCCATGTTCCGACACAACTACTAGATTGGGTTGCCACGTTCCAGCTCAATTATTGAATCAATTGCCACGTTGTGGCAAGCTAACACTTTGGGTGTGGGTTCCATGATAGGACAAGTGAATTGGGTTTCATGAGATGACCACTAAATTGGGTTTCATAAGAGGACCATTACATTGTGTTGTGTATCGACTTGTGATGATTTTGTTCATATCTAATGATGATTGATACTGAATGACTATTTGTTGCTCTAAAATGATTTAATTTTATATTGTTGAGAATTATGAAACTTTTCTTTGTGTGAATGGTGATGATAGTCTATATGTTTTGTATATGACAGATTTATAATGTTGTGGTTACTTATATGTGTTTCACTTAGTGGGATAGTCATGCGATCCTAATAGTACATTGTGATTGTGTAGTGATACTACACTTGCTCTTATTTTTGTTTAGTATAGGGCACCTTTCGGTGACTATTGACAGACCTCTTTTAGATTGACCATTCGAATTCAAGGGTGAGATAGTTCTTTTGGGATGCCTTCAGTTCTCTTTGTTTAAGTCCACTATTTTCGGGCTCAGACTATTTATTTAAGGTTTTGTTTAGATTTGGTATTGTACCCTTTTTTCTTAGGCTTAGCATTTGTAGATTTTCGTACATTGACTTTTAGGTTCTACGTATTTAATTCTTCACTATTTAATTAATTAACTTGTTTTCATAGCTTAATTGTCTTGTTTTGGTTTAGTTGATCAGTTTAAATTGTAGTAGTGGTTCTCCCACCGGAGGGTTAGTGTGGGTGTCCATTACGACGATATGGGTCATGAAATTGACAGTTTGTGAAAGGGTTTGTGCACCCCCCCCCCCCCTCTTTCTGCTAATTTCAGTTTTTTTTTATCTTTTCAACGTCTCATCTAGGCTTTGGAAATTTTAGGGTTGTACAATATCTCTCCCTTGGAAACTTTATCAAAGAGTTCTTTATCCATTGAGTTTCAAAGAAACCTTAATTTCTCAAAATTAGGATTACATGATTTCTTATGGGCTCTTATGGAATTTTGATCCTCTTCATGATTTTGATCCTATTATGCATGAATTGATTACAATTCAATATTTTCAATGATACTTTCGTGGTCACAATTATGCTATTTCCGCATACATATTTCATTTACCCATATTTTATGAATAAGGATGTTTTGAGATAGAGAATTATTTTGTATGTATGATTATCATGATTTAAATATTTTTTTCGATAAAGCATATGTTATGTTTCATGATTTTAGGAGATACTCATATTATCAAATTGAACTTGTACAATAATCATTATTATCAAATGTAACTATTTTTTCTAGATTGTATCCTATTTATCATTTGTGATTTTACTTCAGTAATCTGAATGAAACCTATGTATTATGTTGCACACAATTAGTAGATACATGTGACCTTTAGTGGAAATATCTTTGTTCCAGAGCTATGTATCTTTGTATGTCTTTATCCCATGTAGACATTAGCTAGTGGATCCACCTTAACTAAGATTCCGTGGTCCTTACCTTAGCAAGTTGGACACAATCTTTTCGATGTGAAATTAGTACACTAAATTCCACGTTGTAGCTAACATGCTTTATGTAGATTAACACTATCTCCCACATTATGATATGATTTTTAGATATTATATGACCTTATATTATGTTTTCTAATCAGATCATCAATTTTCATGTTATGTGTAGTTGGTCAATGTATTAGCATGTTTTTACATACTTATCATATTATCATCTCATGATTATGCATTTTTTCATACGATGTACATTTGAAGTACTAACCGCATACTTTTCTGCATATATTGTTTCACAATATAATTATGATGCTCCGTATTCTACTCACAGTTAGTGCCATCTAGATCAACTTGCAACAATATTATTGATTCTTTATCTCCTCGAGAGCACCACTTATGTTACAATTTAAGAGATAACTTTCAATTTTAAATTTTGTTAAGAGTTAGCTTGGGGCTTCTCCTAGAAACTTTGTATGATTAGAGGTTTTCATATAGATGGATAGATTTCTTCTTTTATTCTTATGTGTGAAGTTCTTCAATTGATAAGATAATTAGTGAGACTTGATTCTTTTGTAAGTTTGTTCTGTTTATGAGTAATATTTGTGTCATGCTATATAATGTAACTAGATTTTGTTCACTTGTGACGCTAGACCCTGTCTCGTGTATAGAGGGTAGTCTTGGGAATGACACCCAGGTAGGTTGTGTCGTGCTTATGAGGATCTTTAGGTTGTTGTTTGATTAGTTTTTGTATGCTTGGATTCATGAGTAGTTAGTACACTAATTTTATTTTTGACTTTCTTACGTGATTACTTTCTGTATATTATGATTTACTTCGGTGATTATAGTATTTTTCATACTCTATGTCACTATCCAAAGAAGAACGTGATGGCACTCGTCTTATCAAACCAAGACAAGTCAGCCTAAAACTCAACCATTATAATAAAATTCAGAAATTTTATAATTAACTCAATAAATACCCTAAAAATTGGGTTGTCACGTGTAGGATCCTCTAAACTATTACAATTGATTCAAAAAAACTCATAAGTATTAAATGACCTTGTTTCTAGAATAGAACAAGATCACAAATAAGAGTAAGAAACTCCGCTGAAATAAGAACCATTTACCTCACAAATCTACAAAAAAAAGCCTCAGACAAGGGGTGAGTACCAAAGCACAAGATACTTAGCAGTTAAACTTCTAAACACAAGATAAAGGAATAGAATACAGGTTCAACTTACACAACTACTGAACCTTCACAACTACAATCTACTTAAAACTAGCCCAACCTAACAATTCATAATTCACAAACACATATACAACAACAACATTTTAACAATCACTGGTTCTCAATAACAAGTTTAACATTCATCAATCAAACTTTCACATAAAGTCAATAACAATACTAACAAAACACAATATCAGTCCATCGACATCCCATCGACTTGGGACGTAGCAACACACATAGACTCAAGATCTTAATCTAACAAGAATTAGACTCAGTTACCATCGACGGAGCACCAGGATGGGCCGTTGGTCCATCGACGCCTCATGAATTGGTGTCCGTAGGTTTGTCTGCAATTGCATGCCCACGCACTATTTTATTTAAGGGGTGAATGGGAAATTCACCCCACGTTCTAACCTAACCCTAATATGTTTGTTTTATTATTGTTGTATTTAAAGGCTTATTTATGACGAATTGATGATAATGCATTGGCTTTAACGTGAAATCCAATCCAATTGCATTATGAACCCATGTTCGTTCCCAAAATCTATTTAACCCTTGCATGGGCATTGTGATCATGGATTGTAATTGATTTAATTGTGATTCTATTAAGTTGAATTTATTATGTCTACTGTTACTTACGTGTATTGATGAAGGATCCATGGTGGATCAACGTATGAAGATTTAAACATGCCTAGTTTAGATTTCTAGGAGTTTACTGTAACTTTGTTATTTTAACGATTGAATGTTGAATTCAATTAGGTGAAGATGATTATAGGTATTGTTTAAGGTTGATGTTATGAATAAATGTTGAGGATAAACCCTTGATGATCAAATCAAATAAACCTTGATAAGGATTAATCTATATCATTGTAGCCTAAAGGCTGATAATGCTATGAACATAATGTGTTCCCAATTTAGGGTTGATGAAGCATGATTTATCCTTGATCTCTCTACTTTATAGTGCATTTGTGATGTAGTGTAAATATTGTAGTATGTCTTTGTAGTGTCTTATGCAAGGTTTTGTTTTATGATTTAAGTACATATCGTTACTAACATATACATGTATTATATATATAAAAAGGGTGTATTGATCAATGTTGATCAAAAGGGTTGATGAATTGGTAAGGCTTACTCTTATCGTCTACTTCTCTATAGTATTCATAATGAAACCTTATATGGCATTATGGGTATGGTCCACCTATGGTGGCGGTGTTTACCTTATTGTCATTATATGTGTGTTGACCATGGCCTTGAAGGAAAATTGATGAATATGTGAATGAATAGTTATAATGATAACCTTATGTGTAACTTGTGCCTAGTTTTCTACTCTAGTTGTTAATCTAGGTTATGTTACTATTGTCATGAGCATGTAAAATGTTTAGGTTAAGATCAAGTGTAGGTGTAGCCATTAATGAAGTGTTAAGGATTGATGACCCTTACCCATATACCCCTATGTGAATGTGTTAATATCTAAGGTTAGGAGTCTTGAATGTAATGTGAAGATCTTCTTGTCTCCTATGCTAAATTGTGTTGTGTGCTCTATGTTTGACTGTGCATTATGGTCTTAAGAGAGTGACAGCCTCAAGGTGTTATTGATAGCCATTATGCGATCATGTTGACCAATGTACACACACACTCACATATTATGCATGCTTACGTTGTAGTAAAGAGTCATGGTGTCTACTGAATGGTTAATCTCATATTTACTAAATGTCTAGTACTATCATGAATGGTAAATGTATATGAGGTATGTTATGTATTCCATCTAACTAGGATGACTTGATAGGTGCACTAGTATGGCCAAGGGTACGTGACCATGTTTATGCATTGCACATGTATACCTTGATAGAATAGTTCCTAGTTTTGGTTTCCATGTGCATGAAAGTGAATATATGAACATTTATGAATGTGTCATACATGCTATAATGTGATGTATGTGGTATGATGAAGTATGACTATACCTAGTGTCAAAATGTGTCTATATGAATGGATGACTTATATAGTTACACTTGCATACTTATGCATGAATGAAATTAAGTATGAATATGTGTGGTCTCAAGGTGTTACGTGAAAGGTTTACTTACATGTATGTGATATACCGTGGCTTCACGGTATAATTAATACTTTTAACTCAAGTTTAGTGTGTCCAAAAGCCCTTTTTATGCTAATTTTTATACAAGTTTCTCTTTGTTTTACCGGAAATCTGGTCCAGAAAGCCAATTGCGGATTTGAGAGAGAAGCGCTGAAGGAAGATGGGGAAGTCTGACAAGTGGGTGGGATTACGATGCTTGTACGGCCGTCATGGTATGACGCCGTACTGCATGGTCCGTCGTTAAGATCAGAGAAGTGATCCCAGTACCCAAATTCAAGAGATTGAAGACTTTTGAAACGAAACCGCTCTACGGACCGTTATCCTATACGGTCTGTCACACTTGCCGTGATGGGAATGAAAGGCAGCAGAGAAAATTGCACAAGTACGGGACGACGGAGTCCACGACGGTCCGTCATGACACGAACGGTCCCTTCGCGTGTCCGTCGACCCATCCGCTTTTTGGCCGAGTTTCCCGTAATTAGAATTCTTGTTTAATCAGGTTTTTTGTATTTTTTATAAATAGTTGAAAAACCTCGTTTTTGAGGTTAGACACCTGATAATGAGAATCTACAATATTAAGAACTCAGATTATTCTTGATTGATTAGTGTTTGATTCTTTGGATATTCTTACAAGTACTTTTTGGTGATTAAATCAAGCAATCTTTTTGGACTTTAACTCTTCTCATTGAAGTAAGTACATGAATTCTTATTTAATATCTTTTGAATATTGTGTTTTTGCGATGAGTAATCTAAACTCCATACTAGGTTGTGGGGTGGGGGAACATAGGCAAAAAAAATAAGAGATAACCCTAGCTAAAGAACAATTCTAGAAAGTGTCTTGCATGTATTATACTTCTTTCGCTTAGAAGTCTTTTTAACCGGATGATCAACGTTATACAACTCGCCTTATGCTCTTGCCGGACAGGATTAGATAATAGAAAAGAATTATTAACATAGATGTAAGTGTATATATCTAATAGTCTAGTATTGATTGTACGCAGGTGTAACTTAGGTCAAATATCGAATACGATGCTAATATTGGGTAACGATAAGGGTTAGGAAGCATGCACACGTAGCGCCGACCAAGGTGCGGAGTGAGATTTTCTAGATTCCGGACCAGGATTTCGAAATATAACTTATCACTTGCATGCAAGATACTAGGAAAGAATTGTATGTTAGAATTATCAAGTTATGAACCTGGGGGAACACGTAAACCTATTACTACTTTGATTAAATTAATTGATTAAAACCCAATCCCTAAAAGCTGTTTAAGTGTCTCTTGCATTCGTTAGTATCTTTTTAGTTCTTTTTACTTATTAGGAATACAACCCCTGTTTTACATTTATGTTTTTTTTTTACTTTCTAAGCAAGTTTATCAACCGAACATAGTAATACTAATTAAAGTTAAGTCTAGACGATTTTCCTCGTGTGAAACGAATCCGCAACCTCAAAGTTTGGTTATTTTACACTTGACTGCGACCGCTTTACTTTCTCATTTGAAGATAAATTTTGAGCGTATCAAATTTTGGCGCCGCTTGCCAGGGGATTTTAAGCTTTTTAGATAATTTTAACTTATTACTATAGTTTTAGTATAGTTTTCTTTATTTTATACTTTAGTTTTATTGTTTTTGATTTTCTTTCAAGAACTATCCTCCTTTATGCCAATACCAGGAGAGGAAGAACCATGTTCCCCTACACACGAGTTAGAGGTACACTGCCGAAACATGAATCGTATTGGGAATCAATGATATGATCCAACCCATAACATCCACTCCGTTGATGTTCATGTTCGATGTTACCCAAACCTCCGGTGAACATCAACAAAGGGGACGAATCCCGCTCCACGGCCCCAAGCAACTACAACTACCGAGGCTATTATAACATGCCAATATCAGATGGCACTATTTGTTGCCTCCTCGTGGCGGGCCCACTAGGCATACTTTGTGGTAACTATAGTCTGATGCCAATGGCTCACTGCCAGAGTTTTGTTTCAGGCTACCTTCTGAGGATCCACATGAACATATATCTACGGGTAGGTGCACCAAAAAGTGTGGCAAAAGTTGTGTGGGTCGCCTGACTTGGATCTAGATTGATAGGGCTCAGAGTGTTTCCTCTCTCCAATGACAGGGAGAGGCTGCTAGTGGTTCAACTGAGCTCCCTACAACTCCATCTTACTTGGAATCAACTGAGGGATTTTCTCTTAGCACGCTACTATCCCGGTCTCCACGAACTAAACCACAAAGACCGGGTGAATAACGTGTGGCCTACCGAGGAGAGTCAGTTAGTAGTTCTTTGGGATAGATTCCCTCATTCTTAAAAGAAGTGTCCAAATCACCGTATAGATGTGAGTCGCTGAAAGAATATTTCTATAGGGGCCAAGATCTAACACAAAGGCGGTATTGGACACTATAGCAGGTGGATCGATGGAGAATGTTTCTTATGATCCAAGATCGCTGAAAAATTGGAACAAATCTCCCGAAAATAACACAGCTTGGAGTACTATAAAGTCTGATACCGGAGAAACACCTTTTGGCAGTGCAGTCCACTCACAACCCATCCCCAGATGTTTCGCTACAGACATGGATCAAATGAGAACTGAGCTTGGGTTGTACTAAAAAACCAGGTCACTGGGTGAATGAAAAGGTTAATGCGTCAACTACTTGGCTAAACCCACCACCAACCTCCAATGGGATATTTTATTTATGAGGAGGATTCTATGCATAAATGAACATCAGATGGGGGGTTTCCGACCAAGCCCAGGCTCAAATCAGGATAATTTGCGCCAAGTCAGGAACCAATGTAGGAACTATGGTACTACAATCGTGAGGGTCACTATGTCATAAGATGAAACTTCCATATCGCGACAACAACTTCAACAGGGGTAACTATGGTAAATAGAAACTGACAGAATGGACGGCCTATTTTCCTCTCCTCAAAAAATCGAGAAGTTACTCCTAGTATGGTGGAGGTAGTATGTCACGATTGAGGAAGTTGCATAAAATAATGATGAGGTTCGATGCTAGTGATGAGCACAAATACAGAGTTGATAAAGTGATTTAGCGGGTATTGGGCAAAAAGTTGCACATACGCCCACGAATAGCAATTAAGCAATTGAGTGACAATTGGCCCATTATCGGACAACTGTGAACACACGGCAACCCGGGCACTCTTCCTGCACACTTCCCAAAATCAAAAAATGAGGGACTGTATGGATTACTACTCGCGGGGGTAAGCAAAACCAGTTGAATCCACCTATGCCTCTGATGAGAATGAGGTGACAACAGAATCTGATATAAAGTGGTAGAAATTGATGCTGATTAGGGGATGACACTGTAAAAGCTGCTGAACTGCCTAAGAAAGGTAACTCTCTCTAGGGCAACCACCCCCATTTCCTCAGAGATTAGTGAAAAAAGACCGAGGATAGGTAATATACCGGCGTTTTATAACAATGTTGGGCCACTTTCTATCAATGTCCCGTTGGTAACGCGTTCAGAACAAATGCCCGTTTACGGCCAAATTTGTTGTTTATTAAGATCTGGTTCAAGAAAAGATCGGTCCTTTTTGAGGATGATGATAGAATGCATCACTGTAGTGCTATTGCTACAAGATCTCTGTGGTGCCAGACAAAAGATGAGTGCCGGGATGGGGGGGGGCGTTTACTGCGCGTTGTCGCTTGGTCTATTCTTTTGTCGAAAGCATGTATGTGATTTGGGCAACATAAATCTCACTCGCCCCTCTCGATTTACAAGAATTTGGGTTTGGGTGACCCAAGCCCACTGCGCTGCGCTACTGATGGCTGATCGAACGGTGAAACGACCTATAGGGATACTCCCCACGATGTGCTAGTAAAAGTGAGTCATTCATATTCTCCCCAGTCCAGATTTTGTTATTCTTGATTGCGAGGGTCGATTTTGAAGTTCCCATTATTCTTGTGAGGTAGGGGGGGGTCCATCCTTGCTACGGGACGACCTTAGTAGACAGGGAGAACGGGCGCATGTAATTTTCGATTGAACAAAAGGAAGTACCTTTAATGTTTTTGTGGTCATGAGCAGAGTGGTGAGCTCCAAGCGGCATCTGCTATACGGTCCTCAAACATGGGGATGCATTTGAGACACAAATAGAAAGAACGTCTAGGGTGTCGAAGCTTAGCGGCAGTGATAATGAACTTTGATAGCGATTGCCATTGAGGAGGTCGGTTCGTTAGTCGCCGGCGCTTGACCGAGGGTGATGTTTCGTTTCAACCGAGAAATTGTGATCTCGATATGAGAGCTCTTGCGAGTCCAACCCTGGTTCGCGGGCGAAACCATCTATAGAGGAAGCTCCAAAAGTATGAAATTAAAATCCTCTCCCATCCCATCTTAGGTCTGAATTCTTAGGACATGGTTGACCACTTTACCGGTAATCATTGGCGTCAGACTTGGTGAACAACAGGTTCAGAGTTTGGTGAAGGTACTAAAAAGTTCAAAAGAGCCATGGTGGACCATTGCGGACATTATTGGGATCCCTCCGGGTAATTATGCTTCTCATAAAATCCCAAAAACAAACCCCCCAATGCGGATCATAAGCCGAGTAATGGAGCCACCAGAGACGCTTGAATCCGCCTATAGGCAGAGGTTGTGGTTAAGAAGGAATTATCAGTGGTTGGATCGTGGAGAATCTACCCAATCGCCGATAGTAGTTGGGTATGCCCGTTCAGTGTGGTAACGCTAGAAAGGGAATGACCTGTGGTCCCCAACGAAAAGAAGAATGAACTTTGTTCAATAAGACCGGTTACTGGATGGAGGGTGGGTATGGATTATCGTAGAACTGAAGCTCATGACGGAAAAAGACCTTTGCCCATGCCCTTCATGGATCAGATTTGGATAGACTTGCCGGAAAAGGGTTGTTCTTGTTTTCTTGATGGGGTTTTCGGGTATAATCAGATTTCTATTGCACCAGAAAAGATCAAGAGAAAACCACTTTCACTTGTCCATATGGGACATTTTTCGTTCAGAAGAATGCCATTTGGTTGTGCATGCCACCCGCAACCTTTCAGAGATGTATGATGTCAATATTTTTCCTGACATGGTGGAGGATACTATAGAGGTGTTTATTGATGATTTTTTGGTTTGTGATTCATTTCGAGCGTGTTAAACTAGTTATCTAAGGTTCTTAGAGTGTGAATCACTGCAATTATGGTACTAACTGGAAAATGTCATTTTTTCATGGTAAAGAGGGTATTGTGTTGGGCAGTCATCGCATTTCAAAAAGGGCATAGAGGTTGATCGAGCTAAAGTTGAGAGTAATACAGACTGCCCCACCAATCTCAGTGAAAGTGTGAGCAGCTTTCTTTTGGGCATGCAGGTTTTTACCGAAGATCATCAGAGACTTTTCAAAAATTGCACACCCATTGTGCAATGCTGGAGAAAGACTGCCATTTTGCTTTGATGAATCTTGTCTTAAGGCATTCGGTGAACTAAAAGAAAATTGGTGTCTGCACCCATCAGTATTTCCCGCGGATTGGAGCAGTCCATTTGAAAGGTAATGTGCGATGCTAGTGGGTAGCTCTTGGTGTAGTACGTGGACAGAGGAAAAACAAATCCTTCACTCCCATTTACTATGCTAGTAGCCTTAATGAAGCTCAAAAAACTACACAGTATGACAGAACTCCTAGCAGTAGTGTTTTTTTGTTTGCCTTTTGAGAAATTTCGCTCCTATTTGCTAGGTACCCGAGTTATAGTTCATACTGATCATTCAGCCATTGAGATATTTGATGGCGAAAACGGATGCTAAAACCAAGGTTTATTCTCTGGGTATTATTGCTGCAAAATTTGGACTTTGAAGTGCTGGATGAACCGGGACTGAAAATAGTGGCTAGATCCCGTTGTCTCGTCTAGAGATGAAGCTATGAGAGAGTTAGGGATAAGACTGACATTTGAGGATCTTTCCCTGATGAACATGTATTGGCTGCTTCACACGAACTTATTCATGGTTCGCCATATTTTGCGAACTATCTGGCGAGGATATTATTGAGTTCCATCAAGAGTTTGTCCCTTTCAATCAAAAGAAAAAAATTCATGTACGATGTGAAAAGTTTCTTTGGGATGAACCATACTTGTACTAGGAGTTTGTGCCGACGGGCTATTCGGCGTTGTGTGCCGAATGTGAACTGTTGAGTGTCTTGGAGGCATGCCATTTTTCACCTTGTTGGCGACATCACAGTGGTAATTCCTAAACCGCTCACAAACTATTGCAATGTTGGTTATATTGGCCAACTCTTCATCAAGATGCCATGGGTTTGCTAGCATGTGACAAATCGTTCACCGTGATGGTGGTATTTCAAGAAAGCAAGAGCTCCCTCTGAACCCCATTCTGTTGATTGAGTTATTTATGTGTGGGTATTGCCGTTTGGCTGGGCACCTGTCGTGAGTTCGGGGTGGGGGGCGGGCTGGGCTGAAGTCCTTGCAGGGGGGGGTCGGGGGGGGGGGGGGGGGGTGTGGGGGGGGGGGGGGGAGAGTTACGCAGTTGATTATGTATCTGATGGTCTGCAGCCAATCGCACTCTCACAAACGAATGGAAGAGTGTCACTGCATTTTTTGAAAAAGACTATATTCACTGCATTCTCCTCTCGTTTGGCACCACCAAGGGCTGTTATTAGTGATTGGGCTCCCCACTTCTCGCAGACATATTTTATTCAAAGGGTTCTTGGAGAAATGGGGGTTCGCCATACCTTGGCCACCTTACCACCTCAAACTATTGGGCAAGTTGAAGTGTCAAATCGAGAGATCAGCAGATATTGTCCAAAACAGTGAACGCTAGTAGAAACGGAATTTCAAGGAGGCCTGATGATGCTCTTTGGGGCCTACCGACAGCATATACGACTCCCATTGGTAATGTTCCATACCACTGGTATATGGGAAAGCTTGCAATTCCCGGTTGAGTTAGAGGCATAAGACCATGTGGGCTATGAAGAAAGTTTAAGAATGGTTTGGGTCGAATCTGCAATAGCACCGGGTAATGGTTTGAATGAACTTGCATGAATTTCGCTAAAGCCTATGAAAGTTCAGCCCTCTACAAAGAAAAAGATGAGAAGTACCAGGACAACAAAATTGGAAAAACAGAGTTTATGGTGGGGATTTGTGCTTTTTATTCAATTCAGATTGCGCTGTTTCCAGCAAACCTCAAGTCCAAATGGCACGGCATCTCCTTACACGGTTACCCAACTAGTCCCTCATGGGCAGTTTGAGTTGGAAACCAATGAGGGATGCGGTTCAAGGTGAATGGGACAATCGCATTAAAAATCTATCTCGGGCATGCTGAATCGGCAGCACCTGAAGTGATCGAAAGCGATACCATCGATTGATGAAGTCTGAGTAATCAGTGTCCCCGTCGGACTGCCACCACCGTAAATCAGGCGCTTGTTGGGAGGCAACCATACTTATCGTCTTTTTACCTCATGTAGCATTTTTCTTCTTTTCTATTAATGGGTTTTTTTAATTGCAGGCACATCACAGGAATTCTGCAGAACACCACTTCGCAGTAGCCATTGACGGGGATCGACACGGACCGTTTCACTTTCGACACGGACGCGTCCGTGGCATCCGTCACATCCAGAAGCCAGGTTGTAGTACTGTCAATTTTGAAATTAGTGCACATACGCTAACATACGACGGGCCGTTCACACATGTGACGGACCGTCGTCGTGGAACCGGCGCGCAATTAATGAATCCTACCCAGACCCACCCGGCTCGGACCCTTTTGCATTCCAATCTTGTACCGTTAATATTTCCCCCCCTTCCCATATTCCCACCACATTACTTCATTATTCCACTCACTCCTCCCCCTCTCTTTTCAACTTCCACACTCTTCCACCTCACTGCGGCAATGCTCTTCCCACAAATCACCTCAGCCTTATCACTACTATCATCTACGGTCGGTGTTGACCTTGCAGGCTCATTCTCTATTTGTCTTCTTCTTCTTCTCCCTTTCCAAAGGTTATGTGTCTATACATTTATCTTATTTTTCTAGCTTTTAGATTTGTAGTTAGTATTAGCTTTAGTTTGTAAGTCGTATTTGTTTCCTCTTATCTGCCCTGTCTAAACCTAGTTCAAATTGGTTGATAACCCAACCCAAGCCAGATTTAGCTTTGGTAGTTTTCTTTAGGTCGTGGGTTAGACACTATAAGTCCAATCAACATATAACCATAGGCTCATCTGGGATACGTAGGGCACCCCCAATTCTAAGACTGCTACTCAAAATGAGACCCGATGACGGCCCGTCGCCTACACACGACGGACCGCATAGGTCCGTCGCATAACCTAGAACCTGCTAAACGTTGCCTGTGACGGACCGTCGTACCCACGACGGTCCTTCTGCTTGACCGTCATGATGGTCCAGAGCTCTGTTTCTCAGGGTCCTCTCAAAATTGTCAAGGTCCTAACGACGGACTCTTGTGACTGTCCGTCATACCACATACGGTCCTTTCCTGCTTGACGTCATGAATGGTCAGAGACCCTGTTCTCAGGTCTCTAAATTGTCCAAGTGTCCTACACTGACTCTTGTGACGTGACCGTCCAACCCCGACGTCCGTCCTGCTTGAACTCGTCACTGAGGTCAGAGACCCTGTTTCTCAGGGTACTCTCAATTGTCCAATTGTCCCTACGACGGACTCTTTGTACGGACCGTCCTAACCCACACGGTCGTCCTGCTTGACCGTCATGATGGTCAGAGACCCTGTTTCTCAGGGTCCTCTCAAAATTGTCCAAGTGTCCTACGACGGACTCTTGTGACTGAATCCCGTCATACCCCCACGACGGTCCTTCCCTGCTTGACCTCCTGATGGTCAGAGATCCCTCCTTCAGGTTCCTTAACACATACATATACCAAGTTATACACGGACGGGACCTCATGACGTTCCGTCTAGTCACGACGGACCGTTATCTGTCCCGTTTTGTGATACATTTTCAATATATTAAACAACTCTTTTCATTTTAATGTTCATGAGTTTGGCCTATCTTGTTTAACATACTCCGTACTATAGTGACCCTTTCCAGGTCACTATCACAACTATGGCAACCCCGCAAATACCGAGCCCCTCGCACGCGGGCGATCCATTCTGTCGCCCCCTTCCTGCCGATTGATCATCGTCCTGTGATGAGAGTGGACCTTAATAGTGCTCCATGCACCTCCGCCCCTTCCGCGTACTACACTGCCACAAGAGCCACAACCCAAGAGGTGGCGCCCGGCGTTAGTCACTGCTCCCATTTCTGATAGGAGCGCACCTGACCCACCACCCCTCTGGGTCAGCCACCAACCGAGAAGGCGCGTCTGGCTCCTAGGAGTAATCCTGGTCCGGGAATCTTCAGATCTGCTGAGGTTCCCGTACCCTCACCAGCTGCATAGCGTCGGCCTCGTCTGTTGAGGCTGACGTTCTACTCCAATCCGTAGCAACCAGTTTCAGGTCCCCACTCCACCCTGACCAGCCACCGGTGGTGTGTCCGACGGCCAGTTTCAAGTGTAACTCCGCTGGCAAAGTTCCTGAACACAAGGAGTATGCCTCGCACACTCACCCTGGAGCGGCGGGTAACTCACAGGGAGCCTCCCACATGCCGGAGATTCATACCTCTTCACCAGGCATCGCTTGAGTTGACAGCACTGTCCATTTGACGCTAAAAGACAGCGAGGAGAAATGTCTGAGAGTTCTACGCGTCCTAGTGTAGCGCTCTCCAGGATCCCCGATCTACAAAGGCGGCTGCTCCCGCTAAAAAAAAAAACCCCCCCCAGAGCCCCATTGGAGCAGGGTTCGAGTCCCGGGGCGTGCAGGTCGACATTTCCCTGCCACCTTCGCCGGTTCCTATACGGCGANGAACATAAGAGGAGTAGGTGAGCATTTTCAGAAGGAAAATCCAATCGAAAAGCAAAAGTGGAACAAAAATTTAGTTAGGGTTGATACCACACGAACCACTCAATCACATAACCATGACACACTATATTGGAGTAGAATACAATTAGAGATGATATTACCTTCTGTGGGGCAGCGAACTAAAGACGGGATGAGCAGCAAACCTCACCACTAAAAAACTCGAATACGAGCGACTGACTCACAACTTCAGGCAAAATACCGCTTCCAAAACACTAACACTATTGTCTCTCTTTTCCCTGAGATTTTTTTGATGTGAGTTTTCTAGCCTGATTTCTTAGATTTCTTTTGTTCTCTCGCCCAGAATTCTCCAAAAAATTTCCCCCCTTTCAAAACAACGAAGCAATGTATATATATGATACGCTCAAATTTACTTCTCAAGGAAGTAAGCGTGTCGCGTCAAGTAATAACCCGCCCAACTAGTGAGGTTGGGGATCGTTCCACGAGGAAAATAGTTTAGACTTACACTTTCTTGTTATTACTATTGTGTGGTTGATAATTCCTTGAAAGTAAAACATAAAAATGTAAAATAGGGGGGTTTGTATTTCCTAATAAGTAAAAGAACGAACTAATTGAAAGAGACACTTAATCAGCTTTTATGTGGGTTTTATAAATCAATTAATCAAGTAACGAGGTTTACCGTTTCCCAACAGGTTCATAACTTGATAACTCTAATCATCACAATTCTTTCTGCTAGTACTTGCATGCAAAGTGATAAGTTATGTATGTTCTAATCCTTTGGTCCTGCATCTCTAGAAAATCTCACGTCCCCCACCTTGGTCCGGCTAACGGTTGTTGCTTTCCTAACCCTTATTCGTTACCAGGGTTGGGCACTCTTAAGCATCGTATTCGATATTTGTACTAAGTTACTACCTCGTCAACAATACTATCCTATTAATAGTATACCCTAAATCTATGTTAATACTTCTTCTATTATCTACCTCCTGTGTCCGACAATGTAAGTTAAGAGCGAGTTCTAACGTGATCATCCCGTTAAAAAGACTTCTAAGCGAAAGAATATTAATACATGCAAGAACACTATTCGAGAATGTTATTTTAGCTAGGTTTATCCATTATTTGCCTATGGTTCCCACAACCCTCATTTGGGAGTTTAGTTACTCATCGCCATAAAAACACAATATTTCAAATATTGAAAGAAGATTCATGTACTTACTTCAATGAGAAAGAATAAATTCCAAAATTGCTTGATTAATCACCAAAATTACTTGTAAGAATCTACAAAGAATCAAACACCTACTCAATAAAGTCTAATAATATGATTTCTAATATTGCAAGTCTACCTATCAGGTAGTCTAACCTCAAACACGAGTTTTTCGAAACTATTTATAAAAAAATAAAAAACCTAATAAAAACAAGAATTCTAAATTTACCCTGGAACTCTGCCAAAACGCGCGGCTGGGTTCGACGACCACGCAACGGACCGTCGTGGTCATGGATGGCGGACCTTGTGGACTCCGTCGTCCCATACTTTTTGGGTCATTTTCTTCTCTGCTATTCCCTTCTCATTCCCCTCAACGCAAGTGTGACGGACCGCATAGGCAACAACGGTCCGTCGCGGAGTCCTCGTTTCAAAAGACTTCAACTCTTGGAATTTGGGTACTGTGATACTTCTCCTGATCTTCCACTACGAACCTGCAGGACGGACCGTCATGCCATTACGGACCGTCACAAGCTTCGTAATCCCACATTTGTCAGACTTCCCCATTTCACTTAACCTTAACCGCTTCTCTACTAACCTGCCACTACGGACACGTCACACAGGCATGACTGACCTTCATAAGCCCGTATGTGGTCTCTTCTGCATTTCTCCTCAAAATCTCCGCCTTTGGCTCTGGACAGATTTCCTGAAACACAAGAGAAACTTGTATAAAATAGCAACACAAGAGGGCTTTTTGGACACTACAGAACTTATGAAGTTTTAATTATACCGTGAAGCCGCGGTATATCACACCCCTCAACTTCAATTCGTTGTGCCTCAAGCGACGCACTATGCTCAGCTACACATCTTTTGTAACAATGTATTCTGTTTTATCCCATTTGCAATCATTTGGCTATCAATCCTGATTATCTCATCAAATCTATGCTGCTATCACTATTAGGCTTAATTTTGTGGATTCGAAAATGACACACAGACTCACCATGCCTAACACCTATCCTCTTCAATTTCTTCACCGAGGTTGTAACATTCTGTATTGCAACACAATGTCCTCACTTTAGAACAATCCCATTTTTCACAAAAACAAAAATATACACAAAGGTAAGACCACTCTCGGAATTGGGTTAAGACGCAGACAATTGCTGCTACGCACTCTTACCTCTCTCTTTCCTCATACTGCTTTCTCCTTTCTCTCTTCTTCTCTGCCCCCCTTCTCCATTTCCTACCCTTCTCCTCTTCATTATTTGCCCGACTTCAGTTTTGAGTCATAAGGCTTACTTCACTTCAACCCTCGCCCACATCGAACACAGTCACCTCACTTCATACCTTTCCATACGCTTGCCCTTCTTTTCACTCGGCCTTAAAGTTCGCTTAACAACCCTTAGGATCACGATAGGGACTTTTTAGTTTGTAAATAGCTCAGGGTCGGTAGGGGTACATTTTTAGGTACTCTAGTAACTTTTTTGCCCTCCTTGACATATCGGCTAAGCCTTTCTCCCTTTTTATCATCTTACTCGCCCAGTTTCTTCAATATGTCTTTCCCTTTGCTCAATTTCTCTTTTTTTTTTCATTTGGAAGTGAGACTCTCGCTTCTTGTTTTTTTTTTTTTATCATCCTTGTATACTTTTCTTTCTTTTTCTTTACTTCTTTGCACCTACGTTGAGTCCACTTTACTTTTTGTTCTTTCTCTTTCCTCTCTCTTGTTCTATCAAGATTTCCAAATTCAAACCCCACTTTCCAGGGCAGTCCTCGTACTAGCCCCCTCAACTCATGGTTTTTTGGCCATATCAAGGTTACACAATCCCCAAAGTTGGGTAAGGGAGCCATAACGAAGTTGTTTACTGCCATTATCCACCCTCACTTATGCTAATTGGTTGCATAATCTGAGGTGCCCATTCCTGAGAGGGACCGAGGGCCAACCGTTGTTTCCCCGAAAAAATCAGTTGGGTGAAAAAAAGGTTTAATTAAGCTCAACATTATTTGGATCAAAAAGAAGGATAAACCTTTCATTTGGTTTCTTTTATTTGGGTTAGAAATGGCTTCTTCTTCTTGAATAAGGGCCTATGATCCTTTCCTAATTGTTTGTAACAAAGCTATTTTAAGGCAGTGACCTAACCAGGCAATTCAGCTCAGTAAACCAATCGTGGAACTAGTAAATTCCTCACTCTCACTTAACATGGTCATCACATACAAGATTTCTTAGACACCTAGTTTTGATTAAACTTAGGGTAATGCAATTGTTTACTCTATTTCAACGCTTATGCCAACCCATTTTCAGTTACTATTCCTAGTCATGCATTATTTTCAGTTTTAATCAGGATATCTTTTAGCCATCGCGGCATGCTTCAGAGTTAAACTATGTACAAAAGATATAAACATGAGGCCGGTTCAACAAAATAAAAAAAAAAATAATGCAGTCTTTTGGGGAAAAGAACTCCAGGCAAGAAAACCCCAAAAGAGATAGTGAGGGGGAGCACGCAGTGAGAAGTACAGAGGGATAATAAGTGAGAAAAATATATTGGGGGAGTTATAGAAAACAAGTGATCAGAAGCGGTGGGGGAGCGATTTGGGGAGTGGGGCAAAGGGGTTAGTTGTGCGAACGTGAAGGGATAGAGAGCAGTTTGTGGTGGTTGCGTTGTGACAGAGAGAGGTGGAGTTAGGGGGAAGGTGGGGGTTGGTAGATTGGAGGGGATGGGGTGGCGGAGGAAGATGGTTGTTGAGGTAGTCAGGGTGGGGGTGGGGCGAGAAATAGAATGAAGGCGGGTAGTTTCATTGGGACTGGTGGTGGGGGAGAGGGAAGTAGAGCAGGGAGTGGGGTGCGTGTAGGCGGGAGAGCGGTGGTGGAGGGGGATTGTAGTGAGTAGGTCTGTAGTGGGGTAGGGAAGGGGATGTACTGGGTCAAGGATAGTGGAGGTGGAGAATGGGGGGAAGGGAGGAAGAGCGGCAGTTTGAGTGGGGGAGGGGGGAGAGAGCAGGGGTGGAGGTGGGAGGGGTGAAGGGAGGCGGTAATTGGGGGCTTGGTATTGGGCTACTCAGACTTCACCTAACACTCACTTTCCATTTACCCCACCCCCAACAAAAAAGCATGCAATTGCCCCATGCAGAAAAAAAAAATCTAAAGATTAGAGGGGTAAGTTGAGCAACCTGTGTCGCATGCGCCGTCGATCACCAATTGTGGTAGTCCGTTTCCGCCAACCCACATCCTCCTGCAATCTGGACACCTCGTGTGTCCTCAGCAACAACCGCAACCCTCAGTTAAAAAAAAGAAGCCTCCGCTGTCATCTAACAACAGTGCGGAGCTAGAATAGCGCGCCCGCGCGCTATCTCTTCGATTCTCTTATCTTGTGTTCCTCCCCCCCTCATCAAGTTATTCTCTCGTCTCTTCCTCCATCTCTCAGGTCATCTTCTCTCGGATATCTGGTCCGTTGCACGGTTCCTTGTTCTCCTCCTGCTCCTCCTCCCCTTATCATTTGCACCGAAACATTCCTGCTCTTCTCTCCTCTTCGTCATCTCGGGGAAGATGGGGGAAATGTCTGGAGTAAGGAAACAAGGCCGCCAATCAGTAAATCCCTAAGCAGGGGCTCGACAGACTCCTAACTTCTCTCTAGTCATCGTGGCCTGATGTCTGCACGAGACTGGCTACTGCACAAAGCCTGAAGAGTTTACACATCTACCGGAGGGCTGGTCGGCTAACACTCTTAATTCAAAGGCATCTAGGCGCTGGTTAACCTCAGCAATCTTCCGCTGCAGGTCTGCCTCTGCCATACGCGCCTTCAGACTCATCAATAACGTTCTGCATCCACACGGCTGGATATGTGCAGACGGAGTGGCCATTTGTGTCCTCCAGTGTTTTGACTCAGCAGCGGGGTCGGTGTCGGTAGAGGGGCTGTGCTACTAACCCGACCCCGGGTAACTCACCGGGGTCGTGTCCGTTGGATTCCTGTTTATGTTGCGGGCCTGGGCCACCGTATCCGCAAAGATCATCGCTGTGGTGGCAGCTCTGGACGGGGCCCTCGACGTGGTGGCCAAATCTCCATTGGCCTAGTCTCTGATGTAGGCCGACGTCAACGGTACCGACGGCGGGCCCTCAACTGATCTGATGTGCCATTATGGGCACACCTGCAGACCGCACAAGGCCAAATATGCACGGAAAGGGGTAGGTTGGTAATGACTTTGAATGCCCCTCTCGTGCGATGAGACTGCTGGAGAAGCCATGCATAGTCCTCCCCCGAAGCCCGGGCTATCATCGCCGCCATCAGCAACTGCTCGATCACCAGGTGACTATGTTAGCAGCAGCTGTTGGGGACGGCAGTGCGCACAAGCACAGAAAAAAAAAAAAAAAAAAAAAAAAAACAAGAACTTGCGACGAACGTGAGTTTGGCCTTTTTTGATTGGCCGCCCCCTTCGGCTCGGTGACCCATCGGCACCCTCTCCGTCTACGTATATGGCTGCAGGCCATCACCACTCTTGGTGGTCTCCCTAGTGCTGAGCTCTCGTAGAACTGTACTCCATCACTATCCTGCCAGCGATAGTCAACTCGGCAGTGATGGGGGTCCGAGTAGCATCTACACTCACTCTCGGCCGTAAGGAACCTCGGATGTCTGGCAGGGAATGGTCAACCTGCACCGCCCTGACTCGAACCTGCTCCAATGTGGCCTGTTTTAGCGGAGCACAGCCCCCTTTCTCTGTGATCGGAGAGTCCTCTACATTAGATGCAGTAGACTCCTCGAGACCATCATCCTCGCTGTATATCGTCCCATTGGACGTGCGTCCACTCTAAGCGATCCTGGTGAAGAGGTTATGAATCTCCCGCATCGTGGGAAGGCTCCCTGTGAGTACCCCCGCCCTACCCGCCTGCTCCAGTGTAGTGTGCGAGTCTTCTCCTTTATCGGTCAAGAACTTTGCATCGTGAGTACAATTGAAACTGAACCAAGTCGACAAGCACACCACGATTTGGCTGTCGAGGCGGCTGGAAGTGGGGACCCTGAAAATGGTTTCGATGATGTGGAGTTGGTTTAGTTTTGATTTTAAACTTTCGCCTCATCAGACGAGTCCACGCTGTAGCAAGTGGCGGGTTGCGGGAACCCTTAGCAGTCCTGAAGCGTCTCGGACCATGATACTCCTACGTAGCGCAGACGTCCCGTCACCAAGGCGACGTTAGCAGTGTGTGCTAGGCCTTGCGACGGACCCATGACGGTCCCGTCGTGTAAGAGACGGGTCCGTCATCGGGGTCTAGTTCATGAGTAGCAGTCTAGAACTTGGGGTGGCGCTACGTATCCGATGAGCCCCAATGGTTATTTAGTAGATGTGGACCTATATTGTCTATAACCCACGACCTAAGAACTACGCAAAGCAAAACAACCTATGGCTTGTGTTTATTCACATGGCACATATGAACATTTTGAACCTAGGTTTATAGACATAAGGCGATAAGGAACAATATACGACTAAAACTAAGCTACTACTAACTACAAACAAAATGCAAGATAAATAAGTATAAATGTAGAGACTATACCTTGGAAAATGGAGAATAATACAAATAGAACTGATCCTTGCAAGGTCACACCGACAATAGATGATAATGATAAGGCTGAGTGATTTGTGGGAGCAATGAGCGGGAGGGGAAGTGTGGAGTTTGAAAAGAGCGGGGAGATGAGGGGAATAAAAGGAATCAATTGGGTGGACTATGGGTGTGGTTTTTGGCAGGTGTAATCAACAGTTAATTGTGAAAAAGGGTCTAGTCGGGTCGGGTCGGGATATTTCATTAATCACAGCGACGGTCCTCCTCGACGAACGTCCTTCGCGTCCTGTGACGCCGCGTAGTTCCGTCGTGGTGTAGCCCTAATATTCAAATACAGAATTGGTACCCTGGTGTTGACGGATCTGCCCACGACTGTCCGTCACAGTTTTCAACGTCCGTCGTTGTATCCGTCAGTGGCTACTGCGAAGTCACGTGTTCTGCCTAATTTTCCTGGTGATGTGGCCTGCAAGATTATAAAACCATTAATAGAAAAAAAAAAAATGCTACCATTATTAAAAAGACGCTAAGTTATTGGGTTTGCCTCCCACAAGCGCCTGAATTTAATGTCGGTCGGCACGACTGGGACAATTGATTACTCAGACTTTCATCAAGATGTACGCCCTCGATCACTTCACTGTGCGCGGGGGTGCTGGGACCGCGCAGCGTGAGGCGAAAAATCAAAGCTTCCCGAGATGAATTTATTTATAACTGCTCTGTCCATTCACCTGAACCGCACTCCTCCTGTTTTCCAACCTTCAAACTGCTCCATGAGGGAATAGTTGGGTAAAACCCGTGTAAAGGACCCAGATCCATTTGGCCTTGAGTTTTGCCTGGAAACAAGCCGCAATCTGGAATTGAATAAAAGCCCAAATCCCACCATAAACTCTCATTTGTTCAATTTGGTTGTCAGGGTAACTTCTTCTCTTGTCTTTGTATAGGCTGAACTTTCATACTAGGCTTTCAGGCGAAATTCACAAGTTCATTCAACCAACCCATATTACAACCGTTCTCTGCATCTTCCTCGCATCCGCCATTTTAACTTCTTCATAGCCCACATGGCTTTATGCTCTAACTTCAACCGGTAGATGACAAGCTGTTCCTCAATACAAGTTGGTATGGAGACATACCAATGGGAGTTAAATGCTGTCGGTAGATTCCCAAATATCATCATCAATCTCCTTGACCAATCCTTTCTACTTAGCGTTCACGTTTTGGACAAGTATCTATTTGATCTCATCTCAATCGATCGACACTTCAACTTTCCCACTGTTGAGGGTGGTTAAGGAGTGGACACATATGGCGAACCCCCGGATATTGGTCTACCAATAACCCTTTGAATAATTTGTTGCAAGAAGTGGGAGCCCCCATCACTAATAATAGCCCTTGGGGTGCCAAAACGATAGAATTTCTTTTTTTAAAAATGCAGTGACACGCTTCCTTTCCATCATTGTTTGCGAGTGCAATGCTTCGACCATTTATATACCAATCAATCTTGCTCCTGATAATGTACTTCAGCCCATGGAAACTCACTAAAGGCCATAAAGTAATACCCCACACATCAAATAACTCAAATCACAAGAATGGGTTTGAGGGAGCTCTTGGCTTCCTTGAAAAACCACCCATCACTTGTGACATATTGTCACATGCTTTAGCAAACCCAGAGCATCTTGATGAAAGTTGCCATAGTAACCACATTGCATATTTGTGAGCGGTTCGGATACACTTTGATGTCCGCCAACAGGTGAGGAATGGCATGCCGCCAATACACTCACATTTCACATTCTGGAAACACAACCTGAATAAGCCCGTCGGCACACTCCGAAACAAGTATGGTTCATTCATCCCAAAGAATCTTCACATCGTACATGACCTTTTTTCTTTGATGAAAGACAAGTCTGATGTACAATAATCACTAGCCCAGATATCGCAAAATCTGCGAACCATGAATCAAGTCTTGTGAAGCATCCAATACATGTTCATCGGGAAAGTATATCATGTCATTCTTATCCCCCTAACTCTCTCATTAGTTTCAAATCCTCTAGACGAGAGAATGATCAGCAAACGTGATTTTCATTCCCTTTTTTTCGATCCAGCACTTAAAGTCAACTTCTGCAAAGAGCAGTAATCACCCAGCGAATCACCTTGGTTTCGCATCGTTTTCGGCCATCAAATATCTCAGGCTGAATGGTCCAGAGAACTATAACTCTGGTACCTAGCAAATAGGACAAATTCTCAAAAGCAAACACACTGCTAGGAGTTCTTGCTCAGCAGTCACTTGTAGATTCGTCTACTTCATTAGGGCTTTACTAGATATTTAAATGGGGTGAAGGAGTTTGTTTTTTTTTCCTCTGTCCCAGTACAACACCAAGAGCACCCCCAGCATCTCACATTACCCATCAAATGGACTGTCCAATCCGGGGAAATCATGATAGTGCAGACACCAATTTTTCTTTTAAGTTCACCTACTCCTTAATACAAATTTATCAAAACAAATTTACAGTCTTTCCTTTTCTCCACAGTTTGCACAATGGGTGTGCAATCTTGTGAAAAGTCTTTTGATGAATCTTCGGTAACAACCTCCTTCCCATAACCTTCTCACTACCCTTTCACCCCCCACAGAGAATTGGTGGGGGGGGGGCAGTCTCTCTATTACGCTCAACTTTGCTCGAATCAAACCCCTATGCCTTTTTCTTAAATGCGATGACCGCAACACAATACCCTCTTTTACCATGAAATGACACTTTTTCCCAGTTAGTTAAAATTGCACTTTCACATCTCTTTAAGAATAACCCTCAGATAAATTGTTTAAGCACCGCTCTCGAATGAATCACCAACCACAAAAATCATCCATAAAAACCTCTATAGTAGCCTCCACCATCCAAAGGAAAATATTGACATCATAACATCCTCCTGAAGGTTGGCGGTGCATTTTCATAACCCAAATTGCAATTCTTTCTGAAAGCAAAAGTCCCATATGGACAAGTGAAAGTGTTTTCCTCTTGATCTTCTGGTCAATAGAAATCTGATTATTACCCCCTAATCCCCATCAAGGACATAATACCACCCTTTTCTCCTGCAAGTCATCCAACATTTGATCCATGAAGGGCATGGGAAAAGGTCTTTTTCAGTCCATGAGTTCATTTACGTAATCACATACACACCCTCCTCCATAACCGTCTCATTGGAACAGTTCATTTCTTTTCGTTGGGGCCACAGTCATTCCCCCTTTCTTAGTCACACACTGAACCGTGCATACCCCAACTACATCGCGATTGGATAGATTTTACCCAGCATCAACCCCTTGATAATTTCTTCTTCACAACCTTGCAAGGCGGATTCAGCCTCTCTGGGTGCCAATACTCGGCTTATGATCAGGCAGATTGGATTATTTATGAGAGCCAATCCAGGAGGGATCCCATATGTCCGCATGGTCCACCAATGGCTCTTTTGAGAACCTTTTTAGTACCGTTCACCAACTCTGAACCCTGTTTTTCTCCAAGTCTGATGCAATGATTACCGGTAAGTGTCACCATTTTCCTACTGAATTCATAACCTAAATGAGATGGGGACTTTTTAATTCAACTTTTGGAGCTTCCTCTATCAGATGTTTTCGCGGGGGGGACTCGCGAATTCTTCATATGAGCTCCAAATTCTTCGGTTTAAACTTAACATCACCTCGGTCAAGACCGGCGACTAATGACTCATACTCTTCGTGCAATCGCTATCAAAGTCATTATCACTGCCGCTATGCTTGAGAGCCTTCGACACCTAGACGTTCTTCTCTTTGTGTCTGTCTCAAATGTTCTCACCCATGTTGTAGGATATAGCAATGCCGATTGGATCTTCACCACTCTGCCTCATGGAGACCTACAACCTTTAAGTCACTTCTCTTTTCATTCAAATTTCATTGCCCCCCTTTTCCATGTCTAATAAGGCTCTCCACGTAGCAAGGAAGGGCCTCCCAAGATAATGGCACTTCAAAATCGACCTCGGCCGGCAAATCAAGAATAACAAAATCTCTGGAAAAATGAATGACTTCCCCCTTTACTAGCCCATCGTGGAGTATCCCTATATGTCGTTTTAATAACTGTTCGAGTCAGCCATCAAGTATCCCATCGCAGTGGGCTTTGGTCACCCAAACCCAACGTCTTGTACATCGAGAGGGGCTGAGATTTATGCTTGCCCCCAGATCACATAGTGCCTTTCGCAAAATGTAATGCCCGATTGTAACAAGGAATAGTAAATGCACCCGGATCTCCTGTAAGTTTTGGACCATATGATCTTGAGCAATAGCCACTACAATGCTGGCATCTATCATCATTCCTCAAAAGTGACCGTCTTTTCTTCTTTCTTTTGTAACCAAAATCTTCATAAATTGGCCGTAACCACCGGGCATTTGTTCTAGAAGCTCTCTCAGGGACTTGAATAGAAAGTTGCTTCAACATTGTTTTCAAAACGCCGGTATTTTACCATCCTCGGTCTTTTTTTCACTATCGCAATCTCCTGGAAATGGGGTGGTGGCCAGGCATAGGAGTTACCTTTTTAGAGCACTTCACAGCATCTTTTGCGTGTTTATCACCCTAATTCATCATCAACTTCTATTCTACCACTTTAATTCAGATTCTGTTGTCACCTTATCTTATAGATGGCATAGGTTGGAATCAATGGTTTGCTTCCCCCCGCGTGTAGTAATGGCCATACCATGCCATCATTTTTTTTCGAATTTGGACGGTGGCTAGGAAGAGTGCCCGTTGCCGTGTGTTCACAAGGTTCAGATAATTTGGCCAATTGTCACTCAAGGTGCTTAATTGATATTTGCTGGGTATCAACTTTCTTGGCCCAATATCCTCTAAATCATTTCTCAACTCTTATTTTGCTCATCCCTAGCATCGAACCACCTCATCCGTCATATTTATGCCACATATCCTCAAATCGTGACATACTAGCCTCCACCATCCCTAGGAGTAACTTTCCCGATTTTGCGAGGAACCATAGGTTCCTTCTGTCGTTTCTATTTTTCCATAGTTACCCCTGTTGAAGTTGTTTCCGATTGTGTTTCCAATCTCTGACATCATGCCCTCAACCTTGTATTACCAAGGTTACGACCTTGGTTCCCTTGACCTTGGCGGCCAATTATCCTGATTTGAGCCTTGGGCGCTTGGTCGGAAACCCCCCACTGTTCATTTTGCATATGAATCCTCCTCATAATAACACTCATCGATTGGAGGTGGTGGTTTTAGAGTAAGTATTTGACTGGCATTAACCTTTTCCTGCACCACCCCAGTGGACATGTTTTATTTAGTACCAACCCAAGCTCACGTTCTCATTTGATGAATCCTTTCTTTCCACGAATATCATCTGTGGATGGGTTGTGAGTGGACTGCACTGCAAAGGTGTTTCTTCTTCTTGCCTCCCTGTATCAGATTTTCTAGTACTCTCCAAGCTTTGTTATTCGGGAGATTTTTTTCTAATTTTTCAGCGATCTTCAGCCCAAGGACATTCTCCATAATATCCTACCGTTTATATGTCCAATACCCCGCTTCTTGTTTGTTATCATCTTGTCCCTGTAGAAGTAATTCTTTCATGACTCATCACTATACGTGAGTTTGACACTGCTCAAGAATGAGGTGAATCTATCCCCAAGACTACTTGACTGACTCTCCTGGTAGGCCACAAAGTATTCACGCTGTCTTTGTGGTTAGTTTCTTGGAACCGTATGTAGCGTGCTAAGAAGACAATCCCTCAGTTGATTCCAGTAAAGATGGAGTTTTTAATGGGAGCTCAGAACCACAAAATACATCCTCTCCCGTCATTGAGAGAGGAAACACGCTGAGCCTATCACATCTAGATCCAATCGGCCTCTCCCCATCACAACTTTTTACACCCTGCCCCTTACCTTAGCTAATATGGGCGTGTGGATCCTCCTGAAGGTCCCTGAACACAAACCTCTGCAGTGAGCTTTTGCATCAGACTTACTAGTACCAACAAAAGTTGGCCTGTGGGGAGAGGAGGCAAAACCATTGGCCCATCCGAATCTGCTATTGTTTATCATATCCTCTGTATATGCTTGGGGGGCCCGTGGAGCGGGATTCTGTCCCTCTGTTGATGTTCAACCCCGAGCCTCGGGTACATCTTGACCATAGAGCATCAACCGACTGGGATGTTTCTGGTTGGATCATCACTTGAATTCCCAAATTACGATTCATGTTTTCGTATGTTAACGCTCTAACTCGTGATCGTAGGGGGAACAATTGTTCTCTTTCTCTCCGTGTATTTTGCATATCAGGAGGATGCCTGAAAAAAATCAAAAACAATAAAACAAAGTAAATCAAGAAAATATCACTAAACTATAGTATAAGTTAAACTTAATCTCAAAGCTAATTTCCCCGCAGGCGGCGCAAAAGTTTGATCGCTCAAATTTTACTTTCTCAAATGAGAGTAAAGCGTCGCGTCAATTAAATAACCTAACTAGTGATTTGGGATGGGAGCGTTTTCCACGAGAAAAATAGTTTAATTAACTTAACGTGTTAGTACTATTGTTTGGTTGATAACTTCCTTAGACAGTAAAAATATAAAAATGTAAATAGGGGGGTTTGTATTCCTAATAAGTACAAGAACTAACTAATTGAAGAGACACTTACAAACAAGTTTTTACTGTTGGTTTTTATCAATTAATCAAAGTACCTGGAGTTTACTGTTCCCCACAGGTTTCATAACTTGATACCTCTAACTATAAAACAATTCTTTCCTAGTATCTTTGCATGCAAGTGATAAGTTATGTATTTCTAATCCCTTGGTCCGGCATCTAGAAAATCTCACTCCGACCTTGTCAGGCTACGTGTGTTGCTTTCCTACCCTTATCGTTCCCCTCATATTAACATCGTATTCGATATTTTTGACTAGTTACTCCACTACCAGCTCGTACCAATCAATACTAGCCTAATTAATAGTATACCTAAATCTATGGTTTATAATTCTTTTCCTATTATCATATCTACCTACCCTCCTCCTTGGTCCGGCAAGTAGGCATTAAGGCGAGTTCTAAACTAACGTTGATCCTCCGTTAAAAGACTTCTAAGCGAAAGATTATTAATACCAATGCACGACACTATTCTAGAATTGTTTATTTAGCTAGGGTTTATCTCCTTATTTGCCTATGGTTCCCACAACCTAGTTATGTAGTTTAGTTACTCATCGCCATAAACCAATATTTCAATATATTAAAGAAAAATTCAGTCCTTACTTCAATGAGAAAAATAAAGTCCAAAGATTTGCTTGATTAATCACCAAATTCTTGTAAGAATCTCCAAAGAATAAACACTAATCAATAAAGTCTAATAATATGATTTTCTATATTGCCAATTCCGAACTATAAAGGTGTCCTAACCTCAAAACGAGGTTTTTTCGAACTATTTATAAAAATACAAAAACCTAATTAAAAAAAGACTTCTAATTACTGGAAATCTGCAAAAACGCGGCTGGGTCGACCGGACCACGCAACGGACCGTCGTGGTCATGACGGACCGTTGTGGACTCCTCGTCCCATACTTGGTCTTTTATTCGCTGCCTTTCTTCATTCCCTCTCACGGCAAGTGGTGAGACCGTCATAGCACAACGGTCCGTCGAGGTCTGCTTTAAAGACTTCAACTCTTGGAATTTGGGACTGGATCACTTCCTGATCTTCAACGAACCTGCAGGACTGACCGTCATGGCCATGACGGACGTCACAAGCTTCGTAAATCCCACATTTGTCATAACTTCCCATCTTCCTTCAGCAGCTTCTCTACGCTGCCACCTACGGACCGTCACACAAGCATGACGGACCGTCATAAGCTTCCGTAGGTGGTGCTCTTTCTCTTTCTGCATTTCTCTCTCCAAAAATCTCCGCATTTGGCTTTGGACAGATTTCCTGCAACCAAGAGAACACTTGTAAGTATAAATTAGAACACAAAAGGGCCTTTGGACCCACTAAACTTAAGAAAAAGTATTAATTATACCGTGAAGCCACGGTATATCAATATATTAACATGAATCTAGGGTTCGTGGATGAGAGGTGGAGAAATTCTCAATAGACTGGGGTAAAATTAGGATTCCAAGTCCCATTTTGAATTTGAAATCCTTTTTCGCCGAAAAAGGGAGGACATCATTCTACAAATTCAACTCCATTACCAAAAAGGGAAGGTGAGAGACGACTTGGATTGATCCCATCGTCCTTGACGAGCGACGTGTCCCAAATCCAAGGCGCGAGGATAGGTCGCGTGATTTTTCGTTGCTGGGTTCGTACATCTTGAGAGCGACTTGGGAGAAATAAACACAAGCAATATTGACCCGATTTGCTTTTTCATGTCGCTTTTTCGCATGAATTACAAGAGGTTTGATAAAAAATGGGTCGAAGTAAGCGGGCCTAGTTCTGAGTAAGATGGAGTAAAGGTTGGGCCTCGAGCTTATTGGAATAAGTAAATGGGCCTGGAATGGCTTTGAAAAATAAGAGAATTGGGGGTACTGAAATATGACAAGGGTTCAAATGGATTACAATTATAGCCAAATTGAGCTATTGGATGAAATTGGCTAAGAGTTAATAAAGACCGATTAATAAAAATTAATTAAGGAGCTTCTTAATATTACGAAATAAAATAATCGACGTAGTCATAGTAAATTATCATATCCTAAACTAATTAGTAAAATATTATATTTTTTTGTTTTTTTTTTTAAAATAAAATAAAATATTTTTGGAATATTTACAAAATATGCCTATTATGTACGAAACTAAATATGAGGTATATCACTAACAATATTAAAGGCGCCAAAACTTATTGAAATAATAAGTAAAATTTATATTCTTCTTATAATTTTATAAAACTAATTATTTTAGCTCGTTTGAAATCGAGAAAGCTAAAAAATTCATTATTATCGGGAGGGTCAAAATTTGACGTCAACATATGGAAAGCTAAAGAGATGGTAGAACAACACTTGAATAGAATTCAAAAGAACTAGAGTCAAAATGAAGAAAAATAGTGGGATGAGTGAAACGTTTAGAGAGAGGCGAGAACAATAATATCACATTGATTGCGAAGGCTAAAGAGATATATTAAGAGGCGTAAATAATTCAGTTTAGAGACACGTGTTTTATTTCGTGATTATGTGGCTATGGTAATAGATTCAAAAATCGGTCAAATTTGTTAAAACTATTCAAAAAGGACTTGAGAAAGAAGTGTAAGATCATTAGCTCGAGGTGATGAAAAGTGCTTTGTTTTTTCTTGAATTTGGGTAAGTAAATCTACGGGAATCGACCTTACTATGAAAGGTATTTTTTTTTATCATAGTGGGTTAAGAGTGTGTTGTAAAAAGAAGGAATTGAAATTCTTCTGAGAAGATTCTCTCTCTCTTTATGCCTCTGTAGCGGGAGTTGGGTTGCTGTAGTGGGAGTTGGGCCACTGTAGCAGGGTAATGGTCATTGTGGTGGACGAGACGGGACTTGAAATAGTAAGTTTAGTAGGTTGATCAACTATTTTTCTCTATAGAGGGATTATAGTCACTATGGACCCTCCGTTACATCGAGATAGGTGCCACTGTTGTGGGAAAGAAGCGACTTAAGGTCGTTAAATAAACTTATAAGCTGCTGGAGATTTTCTTCATCTTCACCTAATGAAGCGTCACCAATCCTGCGCCCATACTATGTCAAAAAGACATAAGAAATGTAGTATCAGTACAAAACACATGTACTAGTAGGCATCATTGGTCAACCCGACACCTATCTAATAACATAAGCAATCAAGTAATAAGATCGTGAAGTTGACCACCCGCTTCTCCACCTTTACCCCTTTCTTAGAAGATAAATTTTCTGATTACCAACCACCTTCTCCATCTACTTACTCTTTTGGTTCGTGATAACAACCTTAACATACTAATAATTTAATTAACCTCAAATTTTGCATATGAGCACTTCCAGTTACCGCTTCATACCGACTGTTACTTCCTCATCATCTTACTCAATCGTAGTAACATAGTATCCCACTATGAATTTCTTACCACCAACCCTAATCTGCCCCCAAGGTGAAACCCACCTACACACTCTTCCTCACAACATCACCTCTAATTTCCTTTGGTAATTTCAACATAAGGATAACCCTAGCTATCTATTACTAATCACTTGAATCCTTTGCCTCTCCACTACAATTCTCGAGTTCAATCAACACAACCAAACATAGCCCATCGCAACATAGAACCACCAAGTGCAACATATATGATTCAACAAAGCCATATCATCACCTTTAGATATAGAACATGTACAATAACATATATATGAATAACAACAACTTATTCACAATTCTCAGTTATCATAATTATGTCAAGTAGTTGGTCCTCTCATGGAACCCAAACTCAAACAATTATCTTGTAGCAATGTGGCAATCCGATCCCAAATTTACGCCAAAATGTGGCAATCTATTTTAACATTATGCCGTAACGTGGTAATTTGATCCCAAAGTTATGCTTAAATATGGTAACCGATCCAAGTTAGTTATGCCAGAACGTGGAAATCGATCCCGAACACACACCATAATCACAATCACAAGTATATCACAAAGATCATACATATAAATCATGGTTTCATGGCATGAATCCTTCATATATCTCATTACGACAAGTGTGATCAATCTAGAAATATTCGTATATATACAAGTATGACAATGAAGCAAGAACATGCATGCATCACAAAATCATAGAATCACAACCATTGCCTCTAAGGTGTGCCTCATCATGCACCTCTTGCAAACCCTAGTTGGACCATACTCAAACCTAATTCTTTGTCTAAGGATTCTTCCTAGTTTTAACTTACAAATTATTTGGTGCATGAAGGCCTAAACATAAATCCTACCATTGATTCACATATATTATGCAGTGAACATATATTAAAACTACTCAATCATAAAACGTAGTCTACCTGGGGCAATCAATTGCACCATGTTTTTGACTTTGATTCCTATTTTCCGGGGTATGTGACAGTGAACTTAGCCCAAAATCCGCACGATATCTCCATCCTCAGGCTAAAAACCTCCTTCCCTTCTTTCCCAAGCTTAGTGAAACTCTTCTAAGGTTTCTAGGGTGTTTTACAATTTATTTAGATATATTTGGAAGATGAAGAATATAGAATTTCTCGCAGTTTACGTTCTGTCTCGCTGATCCCTCTAGCACTTACTTATCCTACCCTAGCTCCGCGCTTTAGCGACAACATGACCACTATGGAAGTTCCCTAGATTTTTGTTCTTCCTACATAACGATGTTGCGGGTCATTACGTAAACTTGTTCAAACTTACATCTTCACCACATAGCAATCAACATATGACTTATTGAAAATTGTTTTTACTGAATATTCGAAATGTAGCCATTTATTCTTCATTATAAACCTCAATTGAAAACTTGCAAGCTCAAAATCGTTCAAGAGGATTGAAGAGGTAAACTTTTATTATTATTTTTAAAAAAAATGAAATTCTTGTCTCTATTCATGTTTAGGGTTTCTAATTTCTTATCAAATTATTATGTATAAAAATTTGGATTGGGTATGGAATTATCAAAATTGTATTTGAATAAATTTTTATAGATAGTGACGATTTAAGGTTCATTTTTTTGGTGCCATGCAATAATGGCCTCTTACTCCCTTTGAAGACTTCTTGGCCCGACAACAATCATGGAAAAAGATTTTGGCCCTGCCCATATTATGGTGCAAAAAAAGTAATTTTTATCAATGTAGGGATGTTTTTGTTGATGAAAGATGTAAGTTCATATTTCCAAAATTGTTGAAGAAAATTAAGGAAATGGACAACAATTAGTATCGAAGGTAAAGATATAGTAGAAGATGGAAGAAATGGTTAATCACAATGATAGTGAAATTGTCGAGATGATGGAAAATTCAATTGTGATGGTTCTTGATGGAGAATCTGCCTCAAATGTGAAGAAAAGGGACAAAAAAAGGAGATATTGATTTACATGATTTTGAAGAGCTGATTGAAAATGCAAATAAAGGTCAACGAAAGTTAAGAATAAAGGGACCAACTACTCTAGCTTCTTTAGGATTTCATAATAATTTTATTAGTGTGTTTTGCTATATGGATAAATTGGTTAATGCAAGTTGAAAATATAAAGACTTTTCATGATCAATGTCCATAGTATTTGTTGTATTTTTCAAGTTGAAGTCATTTGTAATGAAAAATTTGATCCTCTTGGATGATATTTTTTGTGTTCATGGTTACGTTGTTTTAATGAAACACCTCGGATTTGAAAATAATGTAAAATACAAAATTTTCTTAGCTGGTGTTTGTTTCTACAGGTCTCACCTACATATCGTAGGTGCTCTGACAGGAAATCCAAGTTCCAGTACCATTTTGATGGTTCACTAGAAAGGTTCGTCCTCTCGTATACGAATTATAGATAGGTCTGGTAGGTAAGTCCAAGACTTAGTGAAATTTTGAAGGTCTAAGTTGTGGACAATAGATGACATTTACGAACCGTAGGGATACCAACTTACCATACATGAGATCCATGAAAAATGGGTGAACTTGAAGTCCACTAACCTATCTATGGTTGGTCAGTATGGTTCGTAATATGACTTACATTTCGTAGGTCCAATCCATTAGGGGTCGACATTTTTATTTAACGGATTTTGGGTCTTTTTCTAGTTATTCTAACCCAGTACTATGTCATTTTACCATCTACCCTAGGCCCTAAATAAACATTTTAACCCCCAATTTACCCAATTTCACTCAATATTCTCCTAAATTGCCTAAGGTTGACCAAGTTCATCCTCCCGAACCCTATCAGGTTTAAGGAACAAAAATAAGATCTAGGTTTCATTCAAGTTCGCAAATCCACTATGTTTTTTGGGCTTTGATATCAAGGTATGTCTGCATTCACCCATGGATTCCATTTCTCCATGGGGTCCCTAAAGATTTCAAGTTTCCAATTGAATTCTCCAATTTTCAAATTAGGGTTTCAATTCAAGGAATGTGGATTTCTTCAAATTATGATTTATTATGATTAATTAAGTCTTTTAATGCATTATTTAATATTTACCTATGATATTTAGTTGAAATTGCACTTTACCATACTTCAATTATGTGTTTCAACCATGATCTTATGATATACCCACCGACTATGAAATTATGGATATATGCATGTTCATGAAGTTATTATAAATAATTTAAGGTTTCTTTGAGAATAAAGCATTGATGTTGTTTTGGTTAAATGTTATTCTCTCATAAAGGATTCATAGGGCTGAAAGATTTTCTGAAAGGAGCTACTCTAAATGAACTCTAGCTTGAATTGACTACTTGGTTTATGGCTTTCCATGGATAATGAATATAATATATTTAATGACTATTTTGTGAGATTTATGCATAGCACCGAGTGTACAAGCCATGTCCTATAATTATGTGCCACCATAGGTTTGTAGTAGATACACATTAGCCAATGGATCCACTTTAGCTCAAGTTTATGGTTCTTACATTTGAAAGTAAGCACATGACTTTTCACTGTGAGATAGACACCACATCCATGTTATAGATTGTCTATGTTGGTTAATGACAGAATTTCCACAATATGAACTAAGGTTACATTTGAAAAGGATCTCTAATGTGTTTTAAGGATGTTTAGCTAGGATTGAGCATGGTTATGATTTATGGTTCCTACATGTTATTTTATGATTTAATTTGGTCATTGCATGTCATGTAAATTTCTTTAAGCATGATTTTATAAATCTTATGTGTTGCTATCATACTTAGTACATTTCATGTAGCAGTTCATTCTTGTGCCTATATTAGTTCACTAATATAGGGTCCGACATTCCCATTCCAAATACTTGTGGCTAGTTGATCATCCCGAGCTTCGAAGATAGGTGAGTCCTCATGTTCCAAGGACCAAGACTCTTTATTGATTTATATCTTTTTGTTTCAAACTTCTATGTGATTCATGGGATATGTACGAATCACTTATCTTATGATGTACTAGATGGCTTGAGACTTATGTTAGACTTGTGTTTTAGTAAAACTCTATGATATAAAACTTTCTTTTCAACTCTCTAAATTCTATTATCGTATATGATGTATGTTAAATGACTTGTATACAGTTTGTAAGGGCCCTATATGTCATGACAAAACTAGGGCATACTTTTGGTCATGACATTAAATTATTGTATTGAACTCAAATACAAATTGATGAAAAGAAAATTTATAAACATAAAACAAATGCATCAACATAAGTTCATGTACAAAAAAAAGTCACATCAACATAAGTTCATAATTTCACAAAAACAACCACCTTAAACTATTGAAACTTGTTTGCCAACCCAACTACTAACATCCTATCAGTACCAAGAAATAACCATCTTCGCACATTGTAAAAACAACCAACATCGTATAAGAAGTATTCCATGGTTCCTTAGGTTGGGAAGAAGATCATTTTGTCCATTTTTTCACCCTCATATCTTCAATATGGATTGATCTGACTGCTGCGTATTTCTCCGACCCAACTCTAGTTCCTACTGTGTATTATCGTTCTACTTTCCAAGCTATGCTATCGACAAAAAAAGATAGTTAGTAAGCTACATTTAGAACATAAACTTTTACCCTATTTTTCAACACTTACATTGTATACTATAAATTCATATTCAACAAACAACCATCTTAAACTACTTAAACTTGTTTACCAACCCAACTACTAACATCTTATCAGTACCAAGAAATAACCATCTACGCATATTGTAAAAAAATACCAACATCTTATAAGCAATATTTCCATGGTTCCTTATATTGGGAAGAAGATAAGTTTTTCATTTTTTTACACCCTTATCTCTTCAAGATGGCCTGTTTTGACTGCTTCTTTACCCTCCCATCTTATTCCAGTCCCCCAGTGTGGATTATCATACTAATTCCCAAGTTATGCTATAGACAGAAAAATATACTTAGTAAACTACATTTAAAACATAAAATTTTATTCTATTTTTAAACACTTAGATTGTATTCTATAAACTCATCTACAACAACAAACACACCCATCCCAATTGTCTTAGGCCATTTAGTAGGTGGTTCATATGGTTCATTATATGATGTTTGAGCGTTGAAGTTTTTGCACCAGATTGAGAAGCACAATGTGGAGTAGGAGAAAAGGTAATTTATAACTAGTGGATTTTAAACCAATTAATAAAGGAGTCCTTCTAGGGCATTTGGTATTGTCTAACAAAGTGTCTTTGCTCTTCCTTCCTATGCTCTAAAGGTTATTCAACAAATTTAGAAGTAGGATGTTGCCTTTTCCGTCTCTCCAATGGCGGAGGAGGTGGCTTCAGTTATTAAGTTTACATGTCCCCTTCCCTGGCTTTGAAGGTGCTTCACAGAGTCGGGTTTCTTTTCTTTGCCTCCTTGCCTCTAGGTAGGTAGTTACTACTTTCAATAATAATTGTTTTCTTTCTTCGCCTTCTCATTGTTCTAGCAGTAGGTGCTTCACTAACCGTAGGTGGTTCACTAAAAACATGTGTCTTGGCCTCCCTTGGGCCAACAACATTACTAGGTCCACCAAAATTGTCTAGTTTAGTAGCATTGCTTTGTCCAAAAACATCGCTTGGGCCAACATGATCCTACAATATTTTAAATAGTCACATATTCTTGTTATAGTAAAATGATCACAAATTTAAATAAAAGTCAAAAGATTATATAAATACACAGATTTAAAGCACAAACTCTCTTTATATGATTTTTACAATGAAAATTAGTACAAGTCATGTAAACTCTTTTTCTTGACAACTTGCCACATTTATTTGTCTCCTTGCCTCTCTTCTCTTGACTTTTCCAGATCTTCATGGCAATGACTTAACTACTGGTGGTTGAACAGGAGGGTTTCTGGAATCAAGTCCTATGTTTATATTGATGACGGGTTGGAGGAAATGACTGTATGTTCTCAGATAAGTCTACCTACTATAGCAACTATCAACAAAGCCACTTGGTTTCCATTTCATATAAAATATGGAAGCTATTGAATGTGGGAAAAGTTTGTCTTGAGCATCCAGGCAATACAAGTGCATATTTTACTTCTTACATCAATAGTATATTGATGTGGCCTATCATTAATTTCAAATCCTTTCTCCACAAACTCAATATTACATCTCATTGACTTTTCTTTGTTCTTTTCCTAGTACCCTGAAAGACATTGGAAATATATTAGTTAACTATGTATCTGCAAATTGACCTATTCTAGTCATTACCTTCACTCTTATCTCTTCAAGCATGATGATGATGGTATTATGTCATGGGCCTAAGATCCATACATTAAAACTCTTAGTTACATTATTGTCTATACTATCACACTTAATATCTTTTTAAAAGTACATTTACATCATGTTTAAAACAGATAATAGAGTAAATCATCAACAATCTTTTTGTTACCTAACAAGTCCACTAGTTCCAGATTTGCCTTCAATTCTCCTTCAAATGCTCTTTTTCACATTTCTAGAAGTGATTCCTTCTTTGAAGACCTCTCCAAGTATTTGCCCAGTTAGCAAGGATGTGTGTGCACATCCTGTTATCCACCTCTAGTAAAATATTTTGCAATACTGATTGAAGCCCCTGAAAATGACAAGTCATAGTTTAATATTGAATACAAGAAATTAAATGAAGAAAAGTAAAGTAGATGATCATGCCTTTGTAATCTTTGACATATCCTATTTTAAATGAGGTATCAATAGTTTTTAAAAATCACATCCAGGTGGTCTTGTTCTCATACTCTACTACATCTAAACATTAGGTAAGATCTGATTATTGCCATCATTAGCCACACCACATAACAGTTTTCCTTTAGTTACTACCTTTAAAGCACAACCATCTAAATCAATACATTTTATACAACCACCTAAAAAAGATATTATAAATCATCAAAAAAAATATAGAAATTTTGAAATACCTATCTACCACTTCTTTCGGAATCACCAACCTTTATAACACAAGCACTTCCAAGGTTTGTTGTAAACATCTGAATTCTATAATAAGTATTACACATTCCAACACATCGTGAGACACATGAGTATAGCCCATAATGACTTAAAGATGATTTACCTTGTTAAGAACTCCTCTTCAAATGGTCTTTACAACACGATTTTCAAAATCTTTCCCCGATCAACTACTGAAATTTGAAATTTTGGTTATTTAACAATTCTATCCTTGAAATCAAAATAATTAGAGGAAGACCTAAATGAATACATCGAGGATTGCAATTCTAGTAGTCTTGACCCATTTGCTTTTAGGAATGTAAGTTTTCATCATAAAGTTATTACTTGACTTGTTAAGACATGCTTATACATCCATAGACAACCTTCCCTACACTGGACCCTAACATTTTTAGGCTCAGTGATATACTTTTCCAATGTGAAGTTGGAAACAGCACCCCTGTGAGTGAATATTGTAAGCACTTCTCTAAATCTTTCGCATGACGTCTGTTAAAACAAAACTATAACACCACGTATTCAAAAAAGTGTAGTGGGAAAAATTTCCATAATATGTAGGTGCAACGCAAACAACCAGCCACCAAAAAAAAAAAAACGGGGGGGCGCGCAGTCGCGAGGGGAACAACATCTTGTTAGGGAAAGGTTGTCACCAAAGCGGGAACGGGTCTCCTTGGAAGATTAGAAAGTCGAGAATCACGACCTGACAACTAGATGTTAGGGCCCCTAATTTTATGCTCCAAATTCAAACTCTCTAATGACCAACGATGGTCAACCATGATGGGTCGTAGGTCAGACCACGAAAACCTCGGTCGGAACTAGGTCGGTGGTTGACTGGGGGTCATATGGGAGTTACGGTTTCAGAAGAAAGTTAGGGGTTGCAACTGAATTTACGTAGTTTAAACATTACTTATTGTCGTTTTTCCTACTTTTTCTGGACCCAATATATGCGTATTGTGTTACCCTTAAATGATCCACCATTTTACTTCATTCTTCAAAAATCACAAAAGAAGAACTGACGAATAATTCTCTCTCTAAAATGTTGGTGTTGGTGTTAGTGGAAGTTGATGATTGATGACATCCAAGCTATGATATGCATTCTGATGGCAAAGGAAAAATTGACATTGGAAAGAGTTGTCGTATCAATACAACTGATGCGCCCGCCAGGTCGAAAAGTGTGGAACTTATCTGTCCCTGAGAGACAGCTCTCAAATACTTTAGCCGACTCGTTCCCTCCCCCATGGCGCTCTAAAGAATGAACGCAGTCAGGAAGCAACTGATAAAAGAAATCACACTCCATCCATGAGGAGATCCAATGGTCTGAAGACTAGTCCACAAAGTTTTCCATCACTCTCACGCACCACGAAGCTAAAGGGAAAGAAATCATATTCAATGAGTATTCACCACACATTACACAGACCGGCTCGCGTCAACTATCTTCATAAGGAACAAGGTGTTCTAAACGAAAATCATGGAGCACTTCGGTCACGAACTGAGTCTACCCTTAACGCGATCGGCACATGATAAAAAATTGGTGATTCCCACCAGAGAACCACCATCAAATTTATTTCCACATGTCAAGTGAAAACCTAAGAACAATTCACAAACATAGATTCAGGAAACCAGGACCAGCGACATCTCATGGCTTAATAAAATTAAAATTAGAAAAAAATAGAGAGTCTCCCAGAGCAAGGGATATCTCTACAGCAGTTTCACCAAATACTATCTATGAGCAAAAAAATGCTTGTTGATGATCCTAAATATCTATTTATGCATCATAAAATATGTAGGTCTAATAACATCAATACATTGAATATATGAGTATGTTATAAGAACAAATTAAACAAAAACTTAATCGGAAGAGTAAAAGAAACTGAACGATATATTAGTACATGAATAATGCATGAAAACCCATTAGTATTTAATACAAAATTTGCACTAAAAACAATGTGAAGATAATATACTTTACTATTGGGGAGTTTCTCTAACATACAACAGTTAGCAATGAGCCCTATATGTAATGATACAATATTTGTTACCAGTTCAAGAAAGCAGTATAGACCACATCCGTGGTCGGTCGTAAAGTAGGCGGAATATTGTGACTATACATAGTCCAATCATAATAGTACTTATCAAGCAAGAAACGAAGGGAGTCGAATGAGCGAACCGATGCATCCTATGCCTCTCTAATAGGCTACATAGTTTTATGGGACTTTTATTCAATAAAAACTCTTACCCAATTCGGGTGCTCAGATACCGACTCCCTAATATAATCAATACCAACATATCTTCAATTAACTCCTTTTCGCAAATGTATGACTTAAGTGCATTTGATGTAATGTTAAAATGTTCCTTCATAGGGACTTATCTTGCAAGGTCCAAGAAATAGCGTCTCTCTCTCTCTCTCTCCTCTCCTCTCTCTATATAATATATTATTAAAAAGAAATATAATATATATATATATATATTATATAATAATAATATCTATGATATATGTAGTCTTGATACACAACCACGCACCGCTCCTAATATGATGGGAGAATTAATACTATGTGATGCTTAATGTGTCAAGAATGCCCTTCCATACGACTAGCGTGGGTTTACACGGATTTGGATTGATCGCCGCATAGAACCAGGAAAATCCAGTAACCCTGACAACCAAGCCAATAACCTGGGGCGAGAGATACTAGTGAGCTGTAAAGGTTGGTTCCAACCAGTACGAATTTGAATCAAGATTTAGCAAAAGGAATCTTTACTATACTAAAATAGGAAAGTATTAGGGGGAAGGGTTCAGAGGGGTAAATGGTCTTTTTCCACGGCTAAGGGTAAATTCGTAATTACCACCTAAATATCCACTCACTAAAACTATTTAATTAATCAAGGTGGAGAGGAAATTGGGGAAGTGAGAGAGAGCCGAAATAATCTATTTGAAGCTGAAGTGCTTGCATTCACCCGGTTCGCGAGAAACTAAGGTGAAAAGCAACCGCGGAAGGGCAGACTTAACGTGATTTTTATTTAAGATATTAAAATAATACTAATTAGATCTTAAAACGAAAATTACTAACTCTCATTAGACCACAAGGATTTAACAAAATCAAAAATAACCGAGAGTAATATCCGCTTTTTAAACTAAGTAAAAACGCTTATAGTTGAACCAAACTAAGTGCCCAGTAAATCTTAGACTCTAGCCACGTGGAATTTATGATCACAATCCCTACTCCCCTCATCTCGTCCTATCTACACCAAACTGAATATGCCGCTTAATATCGCACACAAATTTTCGTGTACCACCAACCATAACTTAAAAGCCACACCGAAAAAGCATTAGACAAAATAAAAACAAAGTCATTCACAGTTTGAAGAGACTCGACTACACAGAAACCTCACCAGAAACGGCAACACAACATTATAATACGCGGCCAACCAGCTACACGAGCTCAAGAGCGAAGCCACGGCTCACTGCCCCGAGCTATGGTGTTCGTCCATTCCGACTGGAGTTGGAGTATTGAAGAGAGAGGTTTAGCACGTGTTCTTGGGTGGAGTTTTATTGTGAAGCATGTCAAGGGGGTGATAACGAAAAAAAATAGGATATGGGTTTTAATTCTCTTCTTGGTCCCTCTTTCCCAGAGAAGCGCCACTTAAGAGTCATGTCAACTTATTATTAATTCGTGCGAACACATCTACGGCATTGTTTGTCAATTCGACTATTGCAATTTGTGCACTTGGTCACTAGATCCAATGAACCCCGTAGGTGCTAGCGGGCCTCTGATCGGTTGAGCTATCGGTACCGATGTATTGTCGCAGGAGCTATGATTATAGTTTTTGCTGTCGGCTCGACGTATGAACTATATGATATCTGGTCGTACTGAGATTCCGTAGGACATTGTCCAGCGCCGCATTAAGACAGACCAGCGGGACGACATTAGAATCGCAAACCTGATGATGCAAGTGTAGTGCTGATAGCCAAAGACTATTTACTGTCAAATTAGCTCTTCTGTGATGGTAAAAGGCTTCAAATTCGTAGATAAATGCTGTCTGAGTTGTGTTGTAATATAAATAAAGTTTACCTGAATGAGATAGAAAGCTAGGTAGGCAAAAAATCGTATAAGATGTTCATTTACAAAGGGAGACAGTGTGGTTGGGACTTTGAGTATCAAAGTATGGTTGGTCGATAAAACAGGAGGCTGTCAGCTACTGCGAAGGGCCTAGTACGGTGACACTCAAGACAGAACCACTCCACGCACGAAAAAATGAAAAGAGGCTCTGTAACCCAAGTATGAGGTTCACTCTAAAACTTCCCTAAGATGATTCCAAGTGGAAATGATTGGGTGGATGAAAATAAGCAACAAAAATTACGAAATTTCAAGCAAAACTTTAGCAGGAGTTTGGTTTAGGCTAAGAAATAATGATGATAAATCTGGAAGGACTTGTACATTGAGATTTAAAGGGTCAGAACGACGTGTGAACCTACACCCGTTACCGACTTTCCTAAAAAAATCAATACATAAAGGAAGGATGGGGAGGGTCAAAGGGGAACCGATATGTCTCGTAGTGAGTAATGAGTACGTAAAAAATGGGTTACGAAGTGTAACACAAAATTAAATAAGCAACTACAGCAAGGGACGGCGAGCGTGGGAATCGAACCCCCAACCTCCATGCCAACGCAAGTGATGAAGTCGACAACGCAAAGTAGAAGAAAGGAAACAAACGTCATATTGAAGCGGGGGAAATTCAGAAACCCACGAACTTTCTCCAGACGGTTGAAAGGCGAGAGGGAGACGTCAGGGACGCCTAGCCCAACAGAGATATGCGCCAGGACTATTAAAGTCGGAAAAAATTAAATAGGAAAAAAGAAATAAAGTGAGGCTTGGAAGGGGTCCTCGCAGCGACTCGATTCCCCAACACGCCACATGCGCTGCGAGTAGCTAAGGGCAGAGTATTTTAATAAAAATTAAAGTAAGGAGCGGCAAATCGGCGTGTGGGGGTTTCAAAAAAAACCACACACAACCTCCCCAAAGGATTGTCGGACGAAATCGGAGCGAAAATAAAGATTTAAAATAAAAAAGAGGTGTGCGGGGTTTGATCCCACAAACCTCTAGTCTAGGCGAAGGACTTACACCATTTACAGGAAAAATAAAAGGGTTGGTGGAGGGGTTAGAGTGTGAGTTCGATCCCCACAACCCTTCAACCAAAACTAAGACGGAGGAATACAAGGAAGAAAAAATAGAGAATTAGAAGGGGTCAAGGTTGCCTGGAGGCGTCGACTAGAGACAGGTCCCACGTTTTCATAAGACTAACAATCTAATCAAGGAAAAATGTATCGTATGGGATAAAAAGGTGTCGATCGAGACTCCCCCTGGGTCCGATTCCCACTGTGTGACTTGGATACATAAATATTGTGAATTAACTGTTCAGAAGAATACTGCCACCTACACTTTAGATCAAAATCGACGGATCAATGGCATACCAGACAGAATACATAAAGTCTAGTTATACATAATCTTCGGAAAATAAGAGTCACTTAACAACTATGAACTGAAGCTCATGGATTGTATGTATAGACCCAGAAGGTCTAGCGGAGTAGCGATTAAAAATAAGTGAACCTAATGTATGTAATGAAATGCATGTGAAACCCGAAGGTTAAGTACGAAGTGTAAGATACACTAAATGGGGGGGGGGGGGGCCCCCCCCCAAAAAAGTGCATCGACATATGGACGAAATGAACAAATGAATGATTTGAAATGATTGTGAAAGAACAATGAAATGATAAAAACCCTAGAAGGGTTAAAGTACGAGGTGTGAAACACGCAAAGGCTAAGTGCATTGGCATATGCTGAAATGAAACAATCACGTAAAAGAGGCGGAGGGTAATTATGAAGAGCGAAAATGTAGAATGTAATGAATGTGGTGAAAAAATGTATGAGGATAATGTAAAAAAAAATGGGAGCCAATCTCAAATGAGCCTAACTAAATGTATCAAAACGTACTCACGTATGAGAGTGTAAAGTTAATGCAAGAGACCCAGTCTCTAAATGAACAACGTGCTGAGGGGCAATGAAGAGTATTGAGATAAACACAGACTCAATATCGAATGATGAAGATGAGAAATGAATCTATGAGCCATGATGTCATTCATACTAGACAGCCAGCTTCCATGATGTTTGGTTGAATGAAATGAAAACTTTATAATGACACAATATAGACTAGCTAGTGAGCAGTGAAAGTGATGCCTTCTTTCGGGAACGGGCGGAGGTTCACGTGACTCATGAGATGAGATTTCCAGGCATTGCGGGGATGGGTCTTCCTTGATCTCATAGTCTTTGAACCGATACTGCCAATATAGTATTTAGCAGAGTTCAATTCCCATGTAGCTAGCATGTTTATGGGTTCACTTTGGCCAGTGATTCCCACCTCTTTTAGGTGGGGGAAGACACTGGATTCAATGAGCTCACATGGAATATGTTCGTTCAAAGTTAACGTTCAGAAAATGAATGACTGAGGGCCAACCTCGAAATGGTGCACACATGAAATGAATGATATCAAAGGTGCTAGGATTAGTATAAATAAGAGTGACGCTAGATCCATTAATGACACTGAGTGAGTCTGATGTCATTGCACAACAAAACCCCGAAGGATGAAATGAAAGTCTGTAACTATAACTAGGTATAAATGGTGTTCAGGATAGTCTATGAACAGAAGTTGAAAGGAAGGACGTATGAAAGAATGAAAAAAAGACTTTGTGTTGTTAATAAAGACTCCCTAGTTGAGTCCAATATGTATGATCCTCATTTTGCAAGGTTTAATGTAAGTCATGATTCAAAGGTATATGAGCATCTGAAATGGGAGTTGTATAAAAGAGTTTGTTATGTGCTACTATATGCTATATGAGAGGTTCTATGTGTAAGATGTTAAGTGCTTGTGTGCACAAATATGTAAGTATGAATGATGATGCGTACATCTCACGGAATGACTGTTCCTAATACAAAATTTGGAAAGCTCACTTGACTTTTCCTAATTCAAAATTTGGAAAAGTCAATAAACTTCTAATCTTCAATTGGCATTTCCACTGCTCGATTGCCATGATCATGTTGTTAGGGAAAGGACTAACATTTCTCATGGAGGTCCTTGGTGTGTGCTGCCTATAACCCATACTTAGTACAGATGTTAATAATTCCATATGAAATCTATATTTTTAGGTGCAGGCATAGGTGGATGCTAGAGTTTACAGGTTGAAGTTATGCAGCTATCCAGCGTGGAGCGTTTCAACGGATTTGGTGGGCCTCATGCTTTCGAGGGTGGTGGTCTACTGGTTATTATAATAGATTAAGTAGGTTTTAGATCAGGTTGAGCATGTTCCATAGGAGTTTCATTCCCCATTTTCATGTCAGACTTTGTATGGTTCTGTTTTGTCAAGTCACATTTACTTGCAACATGAACTTATTTCTTTCATTTGATGATATTATGTTAGATAGGGTTGATGGTGAACAATTATACATGTAATAGAAGTTTGTGTAGTAAAGCATGTTAGGAGAAACAAAAAACTTCAAATTTATGCTAAAAATTAATCTAGATGAAGAGTAAAATGGACGTATTTAGGCTTGTCTGCGACCTCTAAGAGGTCAACGACGCCGGTCTCGTCTGGAGTATAAAATCCGGTTGTGACATATATTGATATATGTATCTATACACAAACACAAGATATCATAAGTGTACTGATGGCTAGGGGCCCAAAACCTTCAACTCAAAATTCAGGCCTATTACATGTTGTCACATCCCGTGCAAGTGCAGTTGAATGCAAGACCCGAGAGAATATTAGTTTAGAATTGGGAAATTGTTCCAAAACCAGTACGTGTGTACTTTCTTACAATTCCTTTTGAAAACATAAATTTACTAAATAAAAATAGTTCTTGTGATACTTAACATAAACAACACTAATATCCAAAAAATAAAAGAATCAAGACCTCCATTGTTAAATAATTGAACCCAATATCAAGAACTACGAGTGAATCCTTAAGATGTAATATTTTATTAACAAAATTGAAATATAGGTTCTGATTGCCAAAAAAGTCCAATACTCGAAGAGGACTTTCATACCAGGAATGAAAAATTTTCTTGGTGAAAATCAAAGGAATCTTGAAGTACACTTGAAACATAGCTTTTTCTCTTCTTGGAATCTTGTTGTAATTTCCCTATGTGTTAAAGAACAAGAAAATATGGGTTATCAGTGATTAGACCTTTATTTAGGTTAAGAAAAATGTAGTTAGGCTTATAAGAAATAGTAAAAATACCAAACTACCCTTCTAAAAATGATTGAGAGGCCCTTAAAAGAGATATTTTACTAAAGTAGGTCCATAACTTTTTATTTCATTCTCAAAATTTAGAAAACTATGCGGCGTTGGATAAAGGGCTCAAAGTTCTTTAATATGATAGGTAATGTGCCACCTAATATCTAAAATTCTAGGAGATATTATTGTTTTAAAATGACCTAAAACTTAAAACTTATGAGTGACTTGTACGAACTTTTCTTTAGCTCTTATCGAAGTACAAGGTGTTACACATCATCACGCTTACCACTCTAAAATTGGGGTTGTTTCATATTCTTAAACTTATCACAGTACTATTGATTTTTTTTCAGATGTCAAATTAACATAGGAGCAATTTGTACACCAACAACCGGTGCAGGAACCACTAGTGGCTAGCCAACCTGAATAGGAACACATGGAGTCTGTTGTTTACCTAGGGTCTACGCCACCAGAGAAATGCTATCTAACACACCAAGCATCCTCAACAACATGAAACAACAACTATCTAAACTATGGAGGAACATGGTCCTCAACAACATCAACTTGTGTCTCAAGACAAGCCACTCTAGCTCTGCCACTGGCTGGTGCCACTCAATGGGAAAAAATCTACATAGTGCTACTCCATGACCATTGACTATATCTCGGCCCGTACCTCTACCCCTATTCGGAGTCTCAAAAACTCATCCCCTCGACCACTGGAAACAGAAGCTCTTGTTCTCAACGTTAACTAAAACATTTTACGACAACTTAACACTGGTGAAGGTAATCAGGCATATAAGAAATGATGAATAAAAGGACGTTACCTAACAATATTTGAAGATAAGTGTAGACTTCTCTATTTTGATCCTCAAGATTCTACTAATATCTTGGTTTTTACAAGCATGAGACCTATGAACCTGGGCTCTGCTTCCATTTTGTCATGACCCCAAAGTGGATGCGATGACACCTTTATTTCCTACCACCACAACCCATCCTCAATCCAATAAAAATTTAAAAATAGAGATATAATGAAATAGAACAAGACAAATTTAGATTTCTTATTCATTATATACATTACCCTAAAATATTGTTATGATATGTACAAGCCACTAATCAAAATACTGAATTTGAAAGATAAATACAAGTCTCTATTTTAATTTCTCAAGTAGAATAAAGGCTTAAAGAAAAGGAAAAGAGGGTCTGCTAGATCACAAGCAACTACCTTTCAGATCCTTCAAGGAATCTCCAATGACAGGATATGAAGAATAATAATAACATCATCTGAGTCCGGTCTCGGAACATACACAGGTGTAAAAGCAACAGATAAGTACTAGCAACACGGTACAAACAAGAAACCTACTAAATAAATTAAGTAGGTAGATATGGATACCCCTGACTCTCCAACCTAACCTCCTCAAACTACAACCTGCACATAAATTAGCCCAACCTATGGATTCTACAATGCATGGCTCGCGAGGCTAATATTCACAGTTTGATAGCCAAAAGTTAACAGTAAAATGAATCAAATAAGTAAAACTCAAATCGAGTAGTTAAGTCATGCATAAATATTTCATCAATCTCAGGTACCATATAAGTAACACATAAGCATCTAGGTATAAAGTCACATAATCTATTAAACTCCTTTTTATTAATTAGATGTAACAAGGGGACAACTCAACCTTTTGCCTCATTCATAGTACTCCCAATACACAGGAAACGAAGGAAATATACGAATTCAACTATAATACAAAAGTCTAGGAAAATACTTAATTCTTTCGCAATATAGTGTTAGTCTCTTCTTAACTTTAATTAGTCAAATTGCATCAAATCATCAAGAATTCATTGATATCATAAACATGATCCTTGAATTCATAATTTAAATTCGAGGAATAATTAAGAATTAATTTTTAGAAAGACTCTTCAACTCTTTTCAAAGAGTATTTAAAAATTAATTATAATTTATTTCAAGGCTCGAGTAAGTATGAGAATGATAAGAGTGTATTCATGGGTCTACATTATTATTGAGATCCTTGAGTCGAGTCTTACGTGCCTACAGCTCCGCATGAACTCTCTAAATTGATTATCCCTTTGAGATTATATTCCAAATGATAGGACTACAATATGTTATACATGAAGGTCCTTGAGTTGTCATGCCTATAATTTCACACAGACCCAATACGATGAAATATTTTTAGATGATATGCATTATCGAGTCCTTTAGTTTTTGAGGTTTTGAGTTCCGACTACTGAGTTCTATATACGGTACTTAATAACCTTGATCTGAGTGATTCACATCCATAATTCTGCATAAACCCTATGTTTTAAAGTCTTTTCCAGGGACTTCTTAAAACGTTCAAAAACTGAGACTTTGAGTAAGGGGTGATGAGAGTTGAGTTTCATGTTCAAACGGAATATAGGGAAACTAAATATTTCCCAAGGAGTAAATGTTTTAATTTAAGAGAAATGAAAACTTTGATTTCCAAATGAGTACAGGTGAAGTTTTTAGCACTGTCACCCATAAGAAAACCCTTTTTGAGTAATAATATCGAATCTTAAGGGTGAGGAAATATTTTTAAACATATGAGAATGAGACATTATTGGGATTAGTATTTAGCACTAACAAGGTAATGACTTCCAACAACTTAGTGTTCTAATAAATCATGTATACGAACATGGGTAAAGGGTAATACCTTTTATATTACTCCTTATTACTTTTTGAAACATAGATTAGTGGATCTACTTAGTGGAGGATGTCTTATACTCCGCCAAGGTGTTGGTCAATTCGGGATATGTGGGCGATTTTTTAAGCCATCACATATTTCATATTGATTGTTCTCGGTTAAACAATATTCCATATAAGAGGTATTATTGTATTCTTACATATAATTTAGTTATTAACTATTGTTTTAAATTTTTCCATACATTGCATCCTTTATTGTTACTTTATCCTTGAGTTTAGTTGAGGGTCTTATGAGGTGAGTCTTATGAAGTTGAGTATTCTTTGAGTCAGTTGCTTAAGGGGTATCTTGACGTTGAGTATACTTAAGTAAAAAAGATTTAATTTGAGTATATTTAATTTGAGTATTCGCGAGTTGAGGGATATGAAATGAGGTAAGTATGATTCTTTTATATATGTTCAAGCTTATGATTTTTCTTCAAAATTCCCCTTAAATGATTGTACATTTAATGTAATAATGTCATTCGACTGCATCTTTCTGCTCCATGGTAGATAAGGTTATTAGGGTCATCAACGCGATTTGCTCCGTGATACGATGTTGTTGTCCAGTAAAGGTGTTGGTTTAAGACTCCTTGCATTCGAAGGGTTCCACTCTTACTTTCAGTTGTTAGGATGTCGTGGGTCAATTCCCGGTAATCCCTCTATAATAATAGAGGCATCATAAATAGTTTGGGGTCGAGGAGTCTATAATTATTTTCTTTTTTCTTGTAATGTGTTGTTTCCAAGAGGCATTTAACTTATACTTGTTGAATTATATTGAATCTATTATTGGAGTTTATTTTAAATTAAAGAAAATTTGCTCTGAATCATGAGTTTAATTTTTCTTTAGTAAGTACATTGATGAGTTATGAGCTAGGATAAGGGTTTTTTTGTGAACCAACAATGGTTTTCGAATTCAATTACATCTAGGGTGTTTGATCGGGGTGTGACATAGTCATAAGAGCCACAATGCATCACATCTAATACTCAAATTCTTTGTGGTACGATTCCCCTTAAACACAGTATCACTAGCCGAAATTGTTTCCCTCGACTTTACATCATATTAGTAGCCTGAATCATTTCCCTTTGGTTTATATCATATCACTTGCCAGAACCATTTCCCTATGACACAATATCCTAGGCGTAATCATTCCCTTCAACTATATATATTATCACTTGTTGGAACAATTTGCCTTTGGAATATTCATCAATGTCTTACTTGTTGGAACAATTTGCCTTTGGAATATTCATCAATGTCTTATTATGGTACTAGAAAATCAACGAAAATAAGCAATTTAACACCATAACTCATGCAACTTAAGTCCACAATAATGCTATCAAAAACTTTGATCAATTTTACTTAGGTACATAATTAGACTTCAAGTCTCTTCGCCATCTCAACACACAACTCAATAGTATAGAATAGGGACACGACCCTTAACAACATAAAATATAAGTCTAATCTATTACAATAACTTAATGAACATCTTGACATAGGCAACCCATGAATAATAAGGGTTCCTTTACTTGAACTTAGGAGATCTATCTAAGCTCTTCATTTAGGAGATGACCTCTGTCCATCACCACCTACACTTTGTGCAAAAAGATAAAGAATAGGGTATTGGAGGACAAAGAAATGCCACTGAGTTATGGCAATCCTGCTTACAATACATGCATTTTAAAAAGGACATTACAGTGATACACAACATGTCTCTTTTAGATCATAAATCTTCGCGTACGAAAAGAGTAGGAGGAGGCCGATAAATAAGGGACAGAGATATAGTTCATGCCAGGAGCCAAAGGAGGCATCATATAGGAAAATTTAAACCAAGTAAATAATCATTATAGCACATAAAACCATTGATCATACTGTGAGTCATATTCAGATGCAAACAAGTATGACTGCTTCTTTTTACAGTTCAACATTTGTTCTAAACTAAGGAAACACTCAACCCTAGAAGTGTATTTAGTAAGATCAAGGGTATCAGCATTACAGGCAACCTACAACGCGAAAAGCGGTAGATCGTAAATTCAGAGAGATAAATATGCAGTTTCATCAATACATACACGCTTATAATGGTCAGTAAACACATATAAAGAACAAAGTTCGCATAACCACCACCATCTAAGATATCCCTTAAGTCACACTAGTGGAATGTGTTGGTAGCGTCCCCTAATACTTGTTCCACCAAATGTACCTATGAAGTCACCCTAGAATAGGTATATTTACTCAATAAGTCACAACACCTTCATTTATAACTAGACATAAGGCACATACTTCATAGTATTATATAGGTACTCTTTCTTTATTACTACCTTAGTCGGAACATTTCGTTCATACCATTAGTAAACCATCCTAATAACCCCTTCACAAGCTTCCTTGTGCAAGGTGCACAGAGTGTCCCATAACCCTACATATACTAAGTAAACTCATTTAGAATCCATAAATGTAATTCACATGCATAATCATAACTCATGTCTTGACATTGGAAAGTCACTTAACATCCATTCATATAATTCATACATAACATAACATAAGTCTTACTTTCAAACATGTATTAATATTATCTTATCTTGGAGTTCACGACCATACTGAGTAATCTCCTTAAAGAGTTGTGATTACATTCCATAATCCTATCTTAGTTCATTTCATAATTCTCCGGAGATATAGCCATCAGTGACATAGACCATGTGAGCTACATTAAATTTGGTGTTCTCCTCCCAAACCGTAAAGGTGGTTTAAAAAAAACTGCAAAAAGGTGTGAATTTGTAAACAAGTGATACATAAAGACACATATCTAGGGGTAATCCCACAAGCTATTAGATGAAGGCGAGTAGTAGTGTATGGAACATGAAGATTGTTACTACAAACATTGAATTACTGGGGTGGAGTTTCCCATCTCATGAGACAACATATATGTTGTGAACACGGACATGCTAAACATGAATGTCCTCTTGAGGGAAGTCGAAATTACTAAACATAAAGCCCTTTCTCTCATTTGTCATGTTTATTCAAGACTAGGCTGTAACTCCCTTTTTATATTTATTTAAAACATCAATGCATTAATTCATAATGAAGGCTTTAGGAGTTTGCTCCTTCATACATCATAATGCTCAAAGGTATCTAAGATGAGAATTTTCTTTCAACACAGGACCTATATTATGTGAGAATGTTCTTTCACCCTAATTCTACTATTCATACATAATGTGTGTGGTTCCAAACAAATGTGAAGATTACCTGAACATATAAACACCTCTAGCAACAAATTTCAATAACATCACAATCGTTTATTCATATATGAAGAACTAGGTAATGTGTATAGGCGGAATTGCTCCTTCTCCTTAATTGTCATGAGTCGTATCTATTCAATAGTCATGATATGAACGGTTTGAAACAAAATTGGTCAACATGATGTTTCCCCCAAAAACATTTTTTTAAATATACTAGTTAATTTTCATACCCTGAGGAAAGCCGACTCTCTTAAAGATCACAAACACGTATTACAAACAATCCTCAAGTTCAAATCGATAACACACTATGAGATCAAGGACTATAGGCTAACAAATTTCACATTACGATCATGTCCGAGGACAAGAACATATTCAACATTAGAGTAGAGGACTCTAGCATACCTTGATAACACATTATATAAGGTTTATATAGGTATGGGTCATGCTACAGGAGTATTCATCATCATTATCCATATAAACCACACCTAACACTAACATGATCATCACATATGCACAACATCATCCACACACCTAAATCCTGCAACTAGTGTGGAAGACTATACATATGACTTCAATTCACTTACACATAATATTAGATTCAAGGCTACATTTTTAACTTCAAAATTAGGGAAATCATCATATAAATTCATATTGCATCTAATTACTTCAAGAACATGATCATAAAATATAAACATGTACCGGAATTGAATTATAGCCACCATAAAATGAGTATACAAATCATCATAATTCAATATACATTCTAAGTTGAATATAGGAAAATAGGTGAACAAAACAAATCTCCAAGATAATGATCATCTTGATAGATTCCTAACAATTCATAATTAATTGACATAGAGGAATATATAACTAAGTAATTCATGATAATGTAAACATAATGTAATCATCATATCATCAAGATCACAAGACCCACATTATAGGCCAATTTTAGAAATTAGAAGATCATAGACTCTTCATGAAATTATATTGAAATTCATAATTAAAACAGTAATGTAACATAAATCCATCATTAGAATGACATTGAATTCAATTTGACAATGAACCCATGATTATATTTAGTATTTTGCATTTTGGTCTTTGAATAACTTTTAGAAATCATTGATTGAACTCCATAGATGGAAGATTAACTAAGGATCAACGATTACCATAACTTATTGATTGAAGATCCTTGAAAAGTTAAAAAAGAAACAAGAGAAATCCAGGCCCTATTTTGTACTTGTGTTTTGGTCTCCAATGGAGGTTTTAGGGTTTTGGAAGAGAAAAAGGTTTTGTAATTTTTTATTTTCTTATTTGGTATTGGGGGTTTGACTTGGGAAAGAGGTTAAATAGTTCTCAAAAAAGTTTATAAATGCCTCCTAAATTACCCAAAATACCCCCATACTTCTTTGAACTTTATGACATGTGAAACTTAATTTTTATTTTAGATTTTTTGTCGGGGAACAAGTCCGCGTCGGGGAGCTGTTCCCACATGATTTTTGGAATTAATTATTAGGGAGGTAGAGTACTCAATGTGTCCAAGACGTGGACCAAACATTTATCCTATGGAGACCCTAGTCCGTGACGCAGACATGTTTTATGGAAGAACAAAAGGTTGCTGCCTTGGGAAACTTCTTTTCCCAAGATTAGGTCCTCCTCGAGGAACCCTAGGGCGGTCCTTGAGGAGTCGCACCTGGATTTTTTGATCCTAAATAGGCTTATTTAGATGTTAGGGTCATCCCCACTAACTTTAGACTCCAAATTACACATAAAATATGCCAAGACACACTAGAACACACTAGCACATCTAAAGGCTAACTTTCGAACGTCTTTGATATTTGACCTCCAAACAACTTCAAATGAACTATAAATTCTATAAAACACTTTATGAACATGTTATTCACATTTTTATAAACATGTGAGGCTATATATACCATTGTGCATTTTGAGGGTTGTTACAATATCCTCCACTTGGAAAACATTTGTGCTCGAATGACACTTGAAACATTTTAAACATTTCCAATGACTCAATGACCCATATAGGATCTCACTGTACATAAAATGGTATAACACATTAGTTAATGAACAATACATAAAAGGAACACATACTTCATACTATCATGATTTCAAAGCAACCTAATCAAACATGGAGTCTCATACAATTATTTCCTTACATACTTACTACTTCATATTCGTTGGCATTTGGAGCAACAACCTTCTCCAAGTTTAAGCATGTTAATTGTTTCATTTTAAGGTTAGACATACAATATTGGGTTTCAATTGCAAACTTAGGCATAATCTACAATTCAACTCATGAGAAAATTTTAAAAATTCATTTAGTTGGACAAGTATCATGAAAGATGTAGATAACTACAATCTTATACCATCAAGGTAATATATGACATTGTCAATCTTATCTTTATTCAAGGAGTAAATACCTTCTCCTAATCACAACATATACACATGGCATCATAGAGTTCATGTGAAAGAAGTGCAAAAAAGTCAATTCATATTAAGGAGGACTACATTACTCCAAACCATATTATGCTTATTCTTCCTTCCTTATGAAGTCAACATCATATGTAACACTAAGTACATCACAACACTAATGAAGTAAACTACAACTTTCTACTCCAAGTATATCACTTGCTTTCGTAAACATGCATCCTTTAGGAAAGTTATCACAATTTATAGAAAACAAATAGGCATAGGCTAGACAAACCATCATTCCTGAAGAGTGAGATGATACGCTCAAACTTATTTCTCAAATAAGAAGTAAAGCAGTCGGATCAAATAAAGAAACCGACTAATGAGGTTGGGATCATTCACACGAGTAAAATAGTTCAGATTTTAACTTCAATATATTATTACTATTATTTAGTCAATTATTTCCTTAGAAAACAAAGACAATAAAATGTGGGTTTTTATTTCTCAATGCTACTGAAAATAACTAGTAAATTAAAGTAAACAACTACCATATTCAAGGTTGGAGTTTACATAAATTAATAAAAAGGTAACCTGGGTTTACGTGGCCTGAGGGGCGGTTCTTTCTCATCCCTCGATAACGCACGCTAGGTCGGGTTCCCCGGTTCGCTCACGGAGTGAGATCCTCCCCTTCGTACCGTTAACCCGGGGATTTAATTCTCGTCTACGTCGGGCCCCTCCACCTGTGTGCCCACCTGCTCCCCAGTCGAGCGTTGTACCTCGCCCCCCCGTGTTTTCGCCCATTTCTGGCTCCTGACCAGATTTCTAGCGGATATGGAGCACTCCCAGTGTGCAGATGAGATGTGAGAGCATGTGCGGTTGAACCACGGTTGTCCTTCCCGGCCGCTACCCGAGAAGACTGTTCCAATCAAATCATTGTCCGAATTGGTCAGCATAACCCATTTAAGCCGTCCTCCATTAAGGTCAGTACCGTTAAGTTTTCGCCCGATCTTTCGTCCCCGCCCCCACCGTCTCGCTCATTTCGGCGTGTAAGATCGATCGCCCTTGATAAACTCTTCTCTCTTGCACCCCACGAGGGGCTGGTTAGCAATACGGGGTTTGAGTACCGATTTTCCAGATCAGGGCAACTCCACACATTCCCCGGAAAACATAACGCTTGTCGCAGCGCCTCTCCACCCGTCTTCATCACCTCCGTAAACCAATTTTATGCTCGTCCGGTGAGGCCCGGCACGGATCACAGATCACCCTAGTTTGCTTACGTGACGCCGTCTATGATATCTCGTCCTTCAACTCCCGCCTGCGCCTGGCTATCGCTGTGTGCTTCTTGCCGCTTATCCCTACATCACGGGGGCCAACTGGCAAGGCGGGATTACTACGGCGGGACATAGTCTTTATACGCTTAGCTGCGCCTTTCTGACTGGAGCTTCCGGTTCACGGGATGGAGCTGTTTTCTTCAAATGTGCTTCTTGGCTCGCGCGCATGTGGGGAGCCCCGGGGCGATCACTACCGCTTGCATTAAGAGTCCAGGCTCCCCCCCTGTCTTCACTGCTAACAAATTTATTTCGATGCCTTTTCCCATCACCCTATTCAGCCGTTGCTGGGTAGCGAAGGCTTCCGGATGTGAAAATGGAGGAGATCCACCCGTACGCTCGCGTGACTACCTTTCTTACTACGGCCTGAATTTAACTGCCGAGCCGGCAGAATCTCTGTTCCTCCCATCTCTTTCTGACGCCCCGTTGCGGTGGTGTCCAGGGCGCGAGCCTGGTTGATCGACGCAGACGGAAGGAAGACGGACCGTGCTGTCCGAGAGGGAAATTGTCTTCCCACCTAAGAGAGACGGAAGACAAAAGTTACGAATGGTAAAGTGGACATTATAATGTAGTCTCCCTCCCGAGTTGTTAAGGTGTGAAGTTGAGTACAAATATAACAACCAGCTGAGAGCCCCACGATAAGCATTCGAGAGAACGAAGCAGGGGGAAAGATGATTTCATTTGGTTTCCGTATTTTCGAGAATGACTTATAGAGCACCGTTTAAAGCGAGTCGGGGCCCGCAATGGACTATTATCCAATTCGGGACCCCAGCAAGCGGTTTCTCTTCTGTGTTTTTAACACAAGGGCGGCCCACTGTTCCTTGCCCGGTGTCTTTGTCGAGTGTATTATCCCCATAGTCAATAACGAGGAGGGGGCTCGTGACCACGCACCATTGATTGTAGGGAATAGAGATAACTGGAAGGCAGAACAGGAAGCGATAAGCAGAGAGTAGGAAGGAAGGAGAACTTTGTAAAGGACGACCCGTACGCGGCGTGACGAGAGAAAGCCCACAACACCCCGCTCCCGGACGGGTCAACACCGTGGATGAAGGACAAGATGTAACCCTATGCGCAGAATAAGAAAAGGGAGAAGGAGCGCTATGCTACAGAAGACCAACTATAGAAAGTTAAAACCGGGGGAACCCGGTCTCACATAATTGGTTGTTTAACAATCCCCCCCCCCAGCAACAATGCTAGCAGCACTGGGCTTTCCTTCCCCGTTCTTCTATCTTTGACAAGGCCCACTCGGGGCCGCCGGAGCCTTGGTTGAGGGTATGTCTCCTGCCCATCTCTGGTTACACATGGCGTCGCTCTATACGGTTCCATATATGTGCCCTCTCTTATCGTGGATGGCTTCCATGTGGCCTTGCCCTTTTTTTTCTTTTTCTTACCGTGCCTGCTGCAGTTGTTTTGTTTTGATTGTTTGAATGTGGCGTTTACTTTATTTTGGCTCCGTTTCCCGTGTGTACATGCTCACCACCGTAAATCGTAGTCCTATCCCCGTCCTCTCTTCCCCCCTGCGTTAGTCGCCAGGCACGCATTCGTGAGACGTCGGCCAGCTCCCATTCAGCTTTGAAGCGGCTACGGGGCGGCAGCTCGAATCGAATCACCTTGGGGGGTAAGGTCAGAAATCGACTTCCAAACGGTGCCGAGGTCGCGGACGTTAATCCATGCGTGGCTTTGTCCCCCCAAGGACGACGCACACGGACAAGCTCTCCCGCCTTTGGTCGACACCAACGGGTGTTTGCGGTTCGCCAAAACTGGGTCATGCGTGGGTGACCAAACGTCCTCCGCATCGTTTCTTGTCGATCATAGGGCAAGTCCGTGGGGCTCGGGGTGAGAGTCCCACCATACCTATCCTGCGCAGACCCACCTGCTACGCCTCATATTCGTCTCCGCCTTAGCTGCGCATCTCTCTCTGCTGAACCCCCCCTCGTTAGAACAGGGGGGGAGTACAGGATTCGCCGGAGGCACCGCCCCCTTGGGCAATGGGATCCCCGGGTGGCACATCCGCGGCGAGGGGAACACTCCCCCGAGTGCTCTACTTGCAGAGGTGCACAGACTGGTTGGGTGCCTCGAGGACTAGCAGCGCCGGGCGTAGAGTACTGGTTACTCGGGGGGTGGGGGAGAGGAGACTGGGAGGGGGGGGTGGAGGGGTGAGGGACACAGGGCGGCGAGGGGGGAGGGCATCGGGGGGGGGCGGGGGAAGGGGGGGGGGGGGAGGAGGCCGATTGGGGTGTGTGTGAAGGGCTTCGCGATGTGTGTTAGAACTGAGTGGCGTGTGGTGAGTTGTCGCTATGGCTGATTGGTTTTTTGTGTGGCGATGATTTATGCTTTTTTGTTGTTCCCAACAGGTCCTAACATGATATGTTAACTATAACAATTATTTTCCTAGTAACTCTCATGCATGCAAAGTGATAAGTTATGTATTATACATCTTGGCAAGGCCATCAGCAAATTCCTTTCCGCACCTTGGTCCTGGCTACGTGTGTGCTATACTAACCTTCCTTTTCCTCGATTAAGCTTGTATTCGATATTTGAACTAAGTTATTCTCGTACCAAATCAATACTAGCCTAGAGATAGAATACACTAAATCTCTGTTGATAATTCGTTTCCTATTATCTACCTCCTTTTTCAGGAAAGTTAGCATATTAAGCGCGAGTTCTAACGTTGGCCATCCGTTTTAAAAAGACTTTTAGTGAAAGACTTATTAATACATGTAAGGACACTTATTCTCAAATTAAGTTATTTGAGCTTAGATTGTATTCTTATTATTCACCCATGGTTACCACAACCCTAGCAATTGGACTTTGATTACCCATAGTCTCATAATAGAATATTCATATATATGATATGAGGATTCATGCTCTTCTTAATGAGAAGAATAAAATCAGTAATTTACTTGTTAGTAGCAAAATAACCAATAAGAACTCCAAAAAATAGCGAAACAATCCAAAGTTGTAATCAACAAAAATAAATATCCTCCAAAAAATATAAACAAAAAGTTGTCTAGAACTAAGAGTATAACTAGAAGGATTCTAATCACACAGAGTCTAACCCGAAAAAAAAAAAGGAACGAAAAAAAATGAAGTTTTTTGAATTATTCACAAAAAACAAAAACATAATCAAAGGACTCTACTTGCTGGATATATGTCAAAACACAGCTGGGTTGATGGATCTCGCAACGGGTTGTCTTGGTCATGACGGGCCGTCATGGACTCCGTTGTCCCATACTTTGCATATTTTTCTGCTGCTCTCTTCATTACCCTCGACGGCAGGTAAGACGGATTGTCACAGGCAGAATGGTCCGTCGAGGATCTCCATTCTATAATACTTAAACTCTTGGAGTTTGGGTACTGGTAATACCTCTCTTATCTTCATGAGAACCAGCAGGACGGATTGTCATGGCTACGACGGTCCGTCACGCACTCCGTAACCCCACACTTGGTTAGACATCCCCATATATCTTCAACATCTTCACTACGATGCCACCTACAAATCGTCACAAGCACGACGGACCGTCACAAGCTCCGTAGGTGGTAATTTTCTGCGTTTCTTGCTCAAAAACTTCCACGTTCATCTTTAGACAGATTTCCTACAAATAAAGAGAAACTTACATAAAAATTAATACAAAAAGGCTTTTGGATACACACTAAACTTAAGGAAAATGCATTAAAAATAAAGTGAAACCATGGTATATCAACACCCACAACTTATATTCGTTGTTTGTCCTCAAGCGATGCACTGTGACTCACTGCAAAATCTTTGTATAATAGTATCCATGTTTGATCGTTCGTATTCATTTGGCTATAAATCCCAATCAATCTCATCATATTTATGCATGTTATCACTATTAAGCTTGAATTATGTGAAATTAGACCATGACACAGACTCACCACTCACTAACACCTATCCTCTTCAATTTCTAACCGAAGTGCTAATATTTCCGGTATTACAACTAGTGTCCTCACTTGAAAATAACATCTTATGTTTTCACATCACGATTTCAGTTTGAGTATAAGGAAAACTTTTCAACACTCACTTTCTGAAATAATTCACAACTCATTCAGACATATATAAGCTTGCCCTTATTTTCACTGCTTTAAGTTTTCTATACAACTTTTACAATCACGATAGGACTTTCTTAGCTCGTAACATAGGCTTAAGGTCAAATAGGGTGTATTTAGGTATACTTTAGTGACTTTTGCCCTTCTTGACATATTGGCTAAACATACCACTTTTTATCATTTTATTTTGCCCAACTTCTCATATTGTTTCACGTTGCTATTTTCCATTCTCTCTTCATTTATGTAATTGAATCTCTTACTTTTCCTTGCTTGTATTTTTGTTTTATTTCACTTTTCTTTCAACTAATTCTTGAGTGTCACTTGACTTTTGTTTTATCTATGTAGTTGTTCTTTCAACCCCATTTCCAGATCATCCTCATAATAGGCCACCCCTAAGCTCATGGCTTGGCCATGAGTCTCAAAGTCACAAATCCCAAGGTTGGGTCAGGTCAGGGTCCATAAAAAAGTTTGTTTTATGCATACCACCCTTAAATTATGCTTTTGGACATAAGTGAGGTGTACCATGTCAAGAAGGGACCAAGGGCCAACACATATTCCCATGCAATTTTAGTTGGGGTGGGAAAAATAAAGGGTTCTTTTTAAATCAAATCAATTTGGATCAAAGAATGATTAATTTCAGTTTTTTAAGGATATAAAAATGGGCTATATTGAAACATGGACTACTATGACATTTGTTAATTGTCTATTACAACTTACTTAGCAGAGGACTAACCCAGGAAAAAGTTCTAGCCTCACAGTACAGAAAGGTGGGAACATTCAAAATATTCCTCACATTCTCGGACATCTAATTACTACTTCCATATTATCGACAGCAGTTCGAATTTTGAATAAGGTCATGCATTGGTGTTGGTATCTCTACGTCATGCTTAGAGCCACATATTATCAATACTATGAAATAGTCATGCCATCATTTTAATTATCAGGGAATCATTTTAGCCATCATGAGTTAGAGAGTTAAACTATGTTCAAAAGATATAGCACGATGCCGGTTCAACAGTAAAAATATCAGTGTATTGAGGAGAAAAAGAACAAAGGAAAGAAAACCCCAAAAGAGGATAGTGAATTGGTCTACTCATACTTCACCCTAGCACTCATTTTCAATTAACCCTACTCCCAATAAAAAGACATGCAATTGTCCCCAATGCTTAAAAAAAATTAAATACGAGAGTGGTAGGTGAAGCAAACCTGGGGCGCAAAGCGCCGACGATCAGCAAGATTGTGGGTCCGGTTCCCCTGAAACCAACTACTCTGTAATCTGGACACCCTCAGTAGTGTCCTCATCAGCAACAACACTATGAACAGTGCCTCTCTCTACCTCCAAATTTCTGAGCTAGATGCCCCAGCAGCTAACTCTACTGCCCTCATCTAACGCGCCTCCTCATCAACAAGCGAGGCTCTCCTCGCAGCCTCTATCTCATAATGCTCCTTCTTCCGTGTTCTAGCCTCATCCTCGTCTTGACCCCTATGCCTCTTGGCATTCTCTAGACGGAGAGGTGGTTGAATCTCAGAATGGAGAATAAGGCCGCCATCACTGTATCCTCAGCAGGATCTGCAGAAGGGACCTCAGACTCAGGAACCCTAGCCTCTCGGATCATATTAATGTCTTCTCGCAGACTCTCGACCGTAGCTTGAAGGGTCGACACATATTTCTGAGGGGCTAGCCGGGCTAGCACCCGCAACTCAAAAGCGTCCAAGGGTTGGTGAACCTCAACGATCTTCCACTCTGTATGTTGGACCATTCTCCGCTCAAGCTATTCTGCATCAACAATAGACCTCTGCATCCAAGGCTGGATGTGATGCAGAAGTGTATCCATCCGTGCCTTTAGTTTCTGGACCCTCGCAAGAGAGACCATAGTGGAAAGGGGATGAGCGAGAGGAGACCGGGGGTCAGTGCCTCCTACCCAGGATTAAGACTAGACCAGGGAATGTTAGGTGTGCAGAAGAAGCCGTGTAGCAGTGACGAGCCTATGCTACAGTATAGCAGAGTGTAACACAAGTGGAGGCAATACTCTGCATGTGGGGCCCTCTGTTGTGGATCAAAAATAATTGGGCCTCATCCCTGATGAGGCCGATATTTCAAGGTTCCTAGCGGGGTTTTCTTGAGCTGACCAATGTGCCAAATGGGCACACATACGTACCTGATAAAGAAAATATCATTGCACGGGAAAGGGGGTAAGTAGTTGTGTGACCTTAAAGCCCTATTGTGAATGACCGCATGTAGAAGCCAAGCAAAGTCCACCTTAAATTCGGCTAGCCGTTGCAACCATCAGAACTGCTAGATCTCATGTGACTATATTATAAGCGGGCTTGAGGTCGGGTGAAAGGCAGTAAGGAAAGTGTGGCGGATAATCAAACATAAGACATAGCCGTGACAGGTCAGGTTAGAATTCTTTAATGATCCCTATCGGCTCGGTCTAACCCACTGCAACACTCTTTTCCATCAAACATAAAAAGTGCAGGTACCCATCAACCTCTTAAGTGGTATCTCTCACCATTGGCTACGCAAAGAATTTGCCAGCTTTGAAAATTTGACACCGGTAGTCAAACTCGGCGTTGAGAGGGGTCCAGTTGGCAAGGTTCAAACTCCTTGTTGTATAAGATAGCGAAGATGGGAAAGTTGGCGATATCAAGATGAATGCCACGTACTAGGACATACTCCAGGCATCCTATTGGCGGGGGGAGGAGAAGGAAAGCCGCCTATAACTCTGTGATTGTGAGAGTCGCCACGTAGGAGACGTCGAACTCTCTGACCAATAATTGCACTGTAACGTCCCACCGAACACGGTGTCCACTCCTAGCGATGTTTGGTGAGAGATCGTGGTCTTTGGCAATTCGGGAAAGGAGGACTACCCTTAAGGACCCGCCTCTCCAAATGTAAGGGTCCGTAGTTCCATACTCCGTTTATCATTCAGAACTTTGCGTCTAATAAACATGATAGTGCCCGTCGGACACTTCACCGGGTGCTCTGGTCGGGGAAAACAGGGTGATGCGAAACGAGTCTGTGATATTGAGGCGGGTGTGGAATTCAGAACTGTCAGCCTCATCAGACGAGAGGTCGACTGTAGCAGCTGGGACTATTTTATGGCTATGCAGATTCAAGCAGATCCGGAGGCTTCCTCGACACACGAAAACGTTCCTAACGATCCCCACAGGACGCTAATTCTTCATGAAGTAGCTGAACCAGAAAGGTGTCCTTTATGTGCCGGTTCAGTGGGCGGCTCCTAATCAGACTGGGAGGCAGTGACTATGCCGAATGCCATATTTTTGGGTGTTTCTGTGGCAGCACGTGCAGCTTGGGATAGGGTGGAAGTTCCTGGGGGAACGTACTCGGGGTCACGCTCATCATTAGAGCCAATGACCTGGCGGGAAGACGAGGCGACAAACTTTGATCGCCCACGTGCGTAGACTCGATCTTGTTTTGGTGACATTAGATATAATACATGCAAGGAATCAATATTAGTACTAGAAGGAGCAAACAAGACAATCAAAATGACAAAAAATAAATAACAAAGTTAAGATGTAATGACATTTCTATAGTAACAGTGACACACGACGGACCAGGTAATGACTCGTCGTGAGTACGATGGACCGTCATGGGGTCCGTCATGTCTTACTTAAAAACATGTTTATGTGGAGACCCCTGAAGGGAAGTCTCTGACAGTTATGACGGATGGAATTTGGTGTTTTAGAGTCTTTCAGTAAGGGAAGGTGCTCTACTTATCAAAAGTATAACATTAATACATGCAAGTATACTAAGTGAAATCAGTTTCTAGATCCTATGTGGCAAGCATATCTTAAGGAACTAGGAGATATTCATTGGAACCTTTCCATGCCCATGGAAATTGCAGGCCTCATCTCATGAGAATCTGTGATTGAATCTTTCTCAACGGGAAGTCAACACCTCATATGGAACCATAGGTGAATGTTCCTCCAAGGGAAATAAACACCATAGGAGAACCCAATGATGAATCCTCCTCCAAGGGAAGCCAACCCCTCTCATTTTCAAGTTAACTCAGCGCTAAGCTAAGTTCCTTTTATTGAAAATCCTTTCTAAACATAACTTATAAAATGTAGGCTTTAGGGGATTGAATCCTCATATGCTTAGCTCATTGTTCATAGATGAGGGTTCATAAACCTAATTTCAAATGGACATAACATATTCAACAACAATCTAGTTTAGGGTACACTTTAGCACACCTTTCAAGGCCCATCCTTTGACTAGATCATCATAGATGTGTGTGTATGTATATGAGATCAATCCTTTCACGTGACACATTAAGGCCACATATGTTCATACATCAATGCACAAGTATATATGTATAACAATATGAGAAATCCTTTCAAATAAACAAACCAAGAAAATATGCACATTCACACTTCATCATATCATATACTTAATATCAAAGCATATATATTCGATTCAGAATATGTTCATTGCCATTACTATTCATGTACTTTTAAAAGACCAAACCTAGGAAACTATCCTATCAGGTACACATGTGCAATTGCATACACAAGGTTTACCGATACCCTTGCACATGCTAGTTACATCTATCAAGTCATTCCATTAATGAGTGAAAATCACGTTACAATCGTATAAACGGAAAAACAAACATAAGACTCCTTATTGAGAATACAACATATTTAGGAGTAAGATGAAGACACCGCAACTAGAAAAAACATCGACTCGGATGTACCATTAGAGATAAACTCTGAAGGAAACATGTAGAGTTGATCATGGAGGAAAACACCCTAAAACCCAACAAGAGTTACTCACCGAGCCAGAGTTGGATAAGAATAGGTCACAAAAACACGGGACGCGAGGACTACATGTACTAGGCCCGAGGACGAACCTAAGGAGCCCGCAATACTTCAGTACCAATAGCGGCACAGGGCGCATCGGCTTGGCAGCAATGATGGGTTAGAGATCAGGATGCTGCAAATGCTCGATACTCGGGAGCACAAGAGCCACAGTGTCGCAACCGCTCTCACGCTTAGGTGCCCTATAGTTATTATGGGCACCCCATCAAACGTTCGTTCACATAACCTTAAATATTTATAGGACCTATCATAGGCAGCACAATAAATAAAGTCACCTAAACCATTTTTCATGCTAGTCATAACATTAGCCATACAACCCTAAATCATAGCTGAGAGTAGAAAAACAACGGCATAGGGTCACATTGGGTGAGTCATCCCTAACATATGCATATGCACTGCCTCATGGCAATGATCATATCAGTATAGATATATAATATATGTAGGAAATCATTATATATAGATATATATATAACATATAGAATATCGGATATAGATATATACATATATATATAAGAATACAAGGTACATATATATAAAAATATACTATATTTACAAGATATGTATATGGAAAGAGAGAGAGAGGGAGAGAGGGAGAGAGAGCGAGAGAGAGAGGGAGTAGAGATAGAGAGAGGAGGTAGGGAGAGAGATAATGAGAGACGATAGAGAGCAGATGTACTATGAGACAGACAGGAGAGAGAGAGAGAGAGAGAGAGAGAGAGAAAGAAGAGGAGAGGAAGAGGAGATAACTATATAATATATGTATATAGTATACTTATTGTATTATTATAATTGGCAATAAATTGTAAGCACCACCACCATAAGTGATCCATCCAATAGAATGGGCACAGTACAAGGCGGTCATCAACTATCAATACTAGAAAAAATAAATAGGAAGATCCCTTTCTTACCAATTCATCAACCTTTGATCATCATTGATCAATACACCTTTTTCATCAAATCAATTCATATATAAGGAAGTAGCTAAATGTACTTTTATCATAAAATAAAATATGCATAAGCCACTACAAGATCATTCTGCTAACAAGTACACTACATCAATAACACATTAGAGAGTAGAGAGACATAGATCACTTACTAGTATTCCTTTCTTTGATAAACATGATAAACATTTGTGTCAATAATACAAATATAGGGCAATATCTAAGTAAATAATAACCTAGTCTAAGTCATGCTACACGTACCCTAGAACTTAGATAACATCATGTAGATAGCATTGTAAATCTATAGGCTAAGAGAATGTAATTCAATACTTACCAACACTCCTTTGTTTTGATCATTAAGGATTCATACCCACAATTAATCAATGACATTCAAGTAAGGCAGTAGATACAATTATCCCTACACAAACGAATCCCACATTCATGCATTATAGAGTCAATTTTAAAGTGAATACCATATATTAACAAAATACAGGAAGTAGAGATGAAGTCTTCAATCATCAATCCACATTTATACAATATTACATAATTCATAATCACATTAAAATGTAAGCAGTAGGTATAAGCAATTCAACATGCTAGAATCATAATTCGATCAACATCAATTTAAGATCAAAAAGCCCATACTTAAGCTAAAAGGATATTTTCAAGGGAGCATGGGTTCATCATGAAATTGGATCATATTCTACGTTAAAATAAATAAATTATCATCAATACATCATGAGAAATACTTTGAAAATGTTTTGAGAAAGAACTCATTGCTAGATTGATGAATACACATTTTTATCATGAAACTTCTTTGAAGACTTTTAAAGGAACAATCTAGATGGAAGATTAACTAGAGAAATAGGATCACCATACCTTAATCTATAAAAAAACAAATCTAAAAGTTTGGGAAGAAACCATGGAGATCCAAAAACTCCAAGCTGTTCTTGAGCTTCACCTTCAATAGAGGTTCTAGAGAGAGTTTGGTTTTGGAGGGAAGTCTAATTTTGTGAATTGAATTAGGAATGGGGTTGTCACGTTTTTTTATTACTTATACACCTAAAAAATAACAAAATAAACCAACTAGGGTCAAGTTAGAACATTGGATGAATTTCAAATTAACCCCTTAATGAAGCATCTTGCAAGGAGTGAAGTTTCAAGTTGCACTGATGGGCGTAATCGACGGAGCATCGTCTGGTCGAAGAGCCATCCTGTTGCTCCATCGTTTGTGACTGCAACTGCTTCGTGGGAGGATAATATCAAACATCTAAGTGTTGAGAAATGTCTTCCATCGAGGGTGCGTCTATTAAAGGATGAGGTGCCAGTTGAGCTCGTCGATTGACACTGCCACGACAGTGTCTTCACTGCCTTTAGGTCTATTTGAGGGATTGTTGCGGGGCCCTTGGAGAGTCGTACCCGGGCGTTGCCAATGTAAATACAAACCTTAACAAGTCAAAGACATTCCACATCAGTATCACTTATAACAAATACTCGCAACACGTCAAAACATGCCAGGCACACTCAAGACAAACACACATGCACGTCTTACGGGCTAACTTTCGAACATCTTGGACGTTTGACCTCTAAACATCATGAAACTCAACATACTGCCTATGAACATAATTATTACTCATATAAGGACTTCATAAGACAATGAAACACATATAATCACATGAAAACATCTAATGCCTCTTCGTTACTGGTCGTCGAACGTCTTGGTTGTCCCTTGACGTGTGTCTTCCAAATGACTTCATATCACCCATGCATACTTTAAAACACTTAATTAACATGTTAAAATTCTTATCGGAACAAGTGAGGCTCTAGACACCCTAACTCATTTTGGGGGTCTTACAATATCCCCCAATTGGGAACATTCGTCCTCAAATGACACTTAGAACACTTTAATCACAACAAGGACTTTAATGAATCATAGATCATCTTACAAATTTCACAACATCATCATATATAAGTTAATGCAACAACTTACAAGTAACACAAATTAAGTCCATTTAGCACTCAATGCAACACAAGCAAGCAAAACCCTTATTCACTAACTCTTTAATGCATCAAACACATAAACTCTGTCACGTTCATAGGAGGAGCATCCTTGTCATAATTATAACATGGCCTTTACAATTCATATTTTTAATATTTAATCATGTAACCATCTTTAAGTCACATTTAGGAATATTCAACAACACTCAAGAAACAATTTGGCACTCATACTTTAATGCACTTATATTTGAGTTAGGTAAATCGACAAGGATCTTTATTAGTTAGACCTAGTGCCATGAGGGTCATACTCAACCATAACATTCTTAGTTGTGTCCATGGAGGAATTTCCTTCTCCCCAACACACTTACACGTCTCATGGGTCCTTACTCAAATAAGGCACAAAGTCAACTTTTCAGTAAAATGAAAATTTCTCAACCTTTAACCAAAGCATGCTCATAATTTTCTTCCTAAATAGTCAAAATGGTAATTCACACCACACATCACAAAAATAGGAAGTAATTTCACATAATTTCAATCTCAAGGATAACATTAGCTTTCATAAACATGCAAAATTTAGGGGAAGTCTTACAATTGATCGGCACACACAAGGACAATAGGTATATAAATTCCTTCACTTTTCAACAGTGAGCCTAAAATCATGCTTTCCAAACCATAAAAGTCACAAAATTTTCAAAGGGCTCATCATTTTTCATTTTAAAGAGTCTCAATCTATGATTATAAGGCTAAACATTACACATTAAGAGTGACTTCAAATATGCTTCTTACCTTATCTCTTGAATTTAAATGCACAACTAGCATATCAAGATGCACAACAACATGAAAAAACATGAACTTAGTCGAAAAATAGTTTTTAATGATAATTTAGAATATTCATAACATGCATAACGTAGTGTCAACTAATACATACATAGCATATGGAAAATATGCAACTCATAAGACTATCATCATGCAAAGTCATATAGAAGCATACCATTACAAAAATAAACTCATTTTTTTAAAACCATATCTACTTCTTACATGCTCTAATTATATCATGGCATATAATTCTCAACATAACATTTCATTTCTCATATTTCATATACACAGCCATTATTGTTATGACATAATCAAAGAAGGTCAGGTTCACCTTGACACATACTCATAAAACCATAAAACATAAGCATCAAAACTCACCTTTTCTCCCTCAAGCATAGAGATATCATATCATCCAAGAAATATTATCTAAAAGACTACCTAACAGGGAAACATGGAGAGAGATCTAATAGAGTTAAGTTTTATGGCATGGCATGTGCATGATGAAAAAGGGAAAGTCTATCATCCTATAGCATCTCGCTCATAGACGTGTCACGACTTACCACCGATGATCGAGAATCTACTGGAGCACGCCCTAAAAGTAACATGGCGTACTTGACCTCTCGGAGGTCGTATACAAGCCCATATTTATCATTCATATCATTGTCATAGATAAATTAGCTTAAAATTTAAAAAATTTCATAGCACATCATATGTTAGAAAATTCACTTCATATATATAAAATATCATAAGTACATATTTAGACTCTAGTCTCTTTTTTCCATCCAAAACTCAAAATTATAAGAGTACATTAGGGAAACAACCCTTACAACATAATCATAAGTATATAATTACAAGAGTTCAAACATAACTTTACATAGGTTATCCTTGAATCTTAAGGATTCATTTTGCTTGATCTTGGGAAACACATAACAAACTTCACAATCATACAGACATCCTTTAAGCATCCATAACCTAAACATTGTGTAAAAAGGAAAAGAAGAATAGAGTTAGTAAAAGAATTCACTAAGTATGGCAACCATGCATTTAAAAAGGTTATTTTTCTTGAAATCATATTTCATGCCTTTTTGAGAAAATCTTCATAAAACCTTTATACATTAAGAATTATACATTTACAAACTTCATATAGACATATATCATAGTAATAATAGAACATAAAATCACATATAGAATTTTAAAAAAATTTAATCATTTTGCAATAACTTGATTTTCCCTTAAAACTGAACTACATTCATCTTACAGTGTATTTTTTCTTTCTAATTCCTTATTGCACCAAGTAACCCTCTAGTAATACTTGGTGCAATGGATCACCTTAAGGCCAAAAGGAAGTCATACATACAATCTACACAATCCAACACATACTATCATAGAGGTATAATGCATCATAGAAACATTTAAGTCAAGACCTTAGTAACATTACAGTGAACTCTATTCACTTTGCACATATACTTATTTGACTTTAAATTGAATATTATAAGACCTTACTCATAATATCAATCTAAGCCTATTAGTGCAATGTACATGTGAAGCCCCATAGCCTCACAATTACTAAACCTATCATGAGACCACAAGCCTTAACATCAAATTCATACATCAGCATAGTAAGTAAATACAACTTCATACAAAAAAGGGAAGACCTTTATCACATAATCAATAAGACACACACAATGCATAAAAGAAGAGACCACATCATGTAGATCCATTAGGACTCATACTATGCACATCTTTATAACAAGTAGATAAATACTACAAGTCATGAATTAGGAACATAAACATAGTCATATAAATTAGAACACCTTCCTAGGACTTGCCTCAAGAGACATTTGTGAAATGCATGGGTGAAGTTCCATACTCACACCTACACTAAGAAACTACCCATAGGTTATCCTAGTTAGTGTCCTAGCTTTACTTTGATTGTCTATTTTACTTTAGGGAAACTATAGCCTTAACTGACACTAAGACCATGGGTGCTACATGGAATTTGGTGTTGTGGAGCCTTACACCAAGGGAGGGTGCTCTACTTATCCAAATTAGAACATTCACATATCCTAGCACACTAAGTGAAATAATTTGTTAGATCCTATGAAATCACAACTCAAGGAACTAAGAGATATGGATTGGACAATCTCCATACCCATGAGCATAGGAGTCCTCATCTCATCAGAATCCATGAAAGAATTTTCCTCAAACGGAAGTCAACACCTCATATGGAACCATAGGTGAATATTCCTCCAAGGGAAGCCAATACCTCTATTGTAAAGTTCACTCGGTTCTAAGCTAAGTTCCCTTTATTCAAAAACCTTTATTAACATTACTTATAAAATGTATGCTTTAAGAGATTGACTCCTCATATGCTTAGCTCATAGATCATAGATGAGGGTTCATAAACCTTAATCATATGAGAAACCATTTCACATGGACATAGCATATTCAAGCACTTCACTTGTTTAGGGTATACTTGAGTACACCTTTAAAGGACCCTCCATTGACTAGATCATCATACATGTGTGTATATACTTATATGTGAGAAATCCTTTCACATAATACATTAAGGCCACATATGTTCATACATCAATGAATAAGTATATAGGTATAATTATATGAGTAATCCTTTCATATTAACACAGCAAGACACTATGCACATTCATACTTCATCATCTCATATACTTAACATCATAGCATATAATTCATATTCATAACATGGTCATAAATTACTATTCATGTACTTAGAAGACCAACCTAGGAACTATGCTATCAAGGTACACATGTGCAATGCATAGACAAGGTCCCATACCCTTCCCTATGCTAGTATACCTATCAAGTCCTCCTAGTGAATGATACATCACATAACATCATAGAATGGATAGCATAATACAAGACTCATTTATTCAAGACTTACAAAATCTTTATAGTAATCTCTAGTCATTATGCACCTATATTAACTTTACTTCACATAACACTTAAAATATTCTAGGACCTCATCATAAGCAACACATATACATAATGCTTACATAACCATTTAAATTCTCATAATATTATCCATACAACTAGATTATAGATAGAATAGGAAACTAGACATAGGCTACACATTGGGTGATTATCACTATCACACATTCATAATGCAACTGCCTTCAAGGCCTTGATCACATCATTCTTACCAATTCATCAATATTTGATCATCATTGATCAATACACCTTTTTCATCAACAATTCATTTATAGGGAAGTACATAAATGTATTTTAATCATAAAATAAACCATTCATAAGACACTAGAAGATCATGCTACTAACAAGTACACTACATCAACAACACATTAGAGAGTAGAGAGACATAGATCAATTACTAGTATTCTTTGCTTTGATCATCATGATCAACATTTATGATATGTTAATAATACCAACATAGGGAAGTAGATAAAGACATAATAACCAAGTCTAAGTCATGTTCTACCTACCCTAGAACTTAGATCACATCATGTACATAGCATTGTAAATCTATAGACTAAAAAAATGTAAACCAATCCTTACCAACAATTGTTTGTTTGATCATTAAGGATCCATACCCACAATTCATAAATAACATACATGTAAGTCAGTAGATACAACTATCCCTACACAAATGAATCCCACAATCATGCATTATAGAGTAAATATTACAGTGAATGCCATATATTAACAAAATATACGAAGTAGAGATCAAGTCTTCAAGGAACAATCCACATTAATCCAATATCACATAATTCATCATCACATTACAATGTATGCAATAGGTATAATCAATTCAACATGGTAGAGTCATAATTCGATCAACATCAATTCAAGATCCCAAAGTCCATGCTAGGCTAAAACGATAGTTTGAAGGAAGAATGGATTCATCAAGCAATTGGATTGAATTCCACGTTAAATAAATAAGTTATCATCAATTCATCATGAGAAATACTTTGAAAACATTTTGAGAAAGAATCCATGGCTAGATTAATGAATACACAATTTGATCATGAAACTTCTTTGAAAACTTTGAAACGAAAGATCTAGAAAGAAGATTAACTAGAGGTGAAGAATAAACATACCTTAATATATATGAATACCTATAAAAATTTGTGAAGAAACCCATGGAAATCCAATCTCCAAGTTATTCTTGAGCTTCACCTTCAATGGAGGTTCTAGAGAGAGTTTGGTTTGGGAGAGAAGTCTAATTTTTGTGAATTGAATTAGGAATGAGGTTGTCACATTTTTATCATTTAAATACACCCAAAAATAAACAAATATACAAATTAGGGTGAGGTTAGCACGTGGGGTGAATTTCTAATTCACCCCTTAATGAAGTAGCGTACAAACATTGAAGTTGCAGGTTGCATCGACGGGTAAAGTCGATGAGGAATCGTCTGGTCGATCAGCCATCATGTTGTCCCGTCATTTGTGACTACAACTCTTTCCTGGGAGGCTAAGCTCACACGTCTCAATGGCTAACTTTTGAATGTCTTGGACGTTCTTTGATGTTTAACCTATAAACTTCATGAAACTCAACATACTGCCTATTAACATCATTATCATTAATGTAATGACTTCATAAGCCAATGACACACATATAAGAACATGAAAATATTGAAGGCCTCTTGATGACTAGTCGTCCAACTTCTTGATCGTCCCTTGACATTTGATTTCTAGATGACTTCAAATCACACATGCATACTTTAAAACATTTAATTTACATTTTAACAAGCTTATAGGGACAAGTGAGGATTTATACACCCTAACTCATTTTGGAGGTCTTACAATGACTCCCCAAGGGCCACCTTAAGGGTCCTTGAGGAGGACCTAACTTGTGGGTAAAAACTTTCCAAACAGTCCCAACCAACGAAGCCAATCGACGGACAGTAGTTCCATCGACGCCAAGTCGATTGGGCGTAGACTTATACTTAGTGGTTGGAGCTTAAGATCAATTTTTCAGAGTCTCTGAATTAAACGACAAAGTGGAAGCACAACTCGTTGTTGGATTTGAGGGCAGTTGTTTGGTCCATCAATTGTAACCTGCAAGTTTTCTTCAAGCGTCTTGGCCAAGCTAATGGCTTTTTGAGAATTTTCCCTAACTTTCTTAAAATAGAATCGGCGGTTACTTATGGTATTTTAAGTGTTTTTATATGTCTAGAACCCAAAGTTATGTTCATTTTTATAATCAAAACACCAAGACCCCAAATAGAGTTCTCTAGAACTCTATTGGATCTTTAAGCAAGGTGGGAGATTGGTGCTTGATTTCTCCATTAAATTCTTTATCATTTTCGTTGCTTTTCATCAATTAAGGTATGATGTTCATCCTTTAATCTTCTTCTTCAAGGATACAAACTTCAAAAGTATTTTCTAAGACTTATCAAAAGATGAAATCTCCTATTTTGATATGTAGTCATGGGTTCATGCATAAAATAATTTGAATAAGTGATATATGATATAATAGATGTTAATTGAATGATTTTTTTAATCAAAATTTCTATTAACCGATGCAAATCATCAAATCCTAGTTTTGGATATATTGTAAGTGATTTGATCATGTCTCTATTGTATTGAATTCTTAAAAATATTGTATTGGGATACTTATATATGTATAAATTATAATAGAATTGTATATAGACATCCTTAATTTGATGAATTCCATATTTTGTTATGTTGAATATTTTTATAGTTTGTTTGTTGGTTTGAATTGGTGATTATGGCTATTAGTAAGACACTTTGTATACTGAATTGGTTGGATTAGCTTATGATTGGAGATGTTGTTGATGGAATGGTGGTATATTGACCTAATTTCTTCGATATTGTGTAGCGTAGCTATTGAATTTTATTTATTGGTATGTTCCACTTATGGTGGCGGTGCTTATGTGATATAATTGTGAAGAATGTGGTCTTGTCGGCATTACTTTACGAATTATGTTGTTATCTTTTTATATAGCTTGTATAGGTAATCATTGTAAAGTCTTATATTGTATATGTGTATGAATAATGTGAAAGAATGTTTACTCTTAATTGTTTATAGGTGATGATGATAGAATATGGTTGTGTCCTTATGTGTGTATACTTAATGTTAAAGTATGAGTCTTCCTCATTGACTATAGGAGTCTTGTAATGTATTATGGTGATGTTTCTATAAGAGTTGATAGAGTGACTTGTAGTAGACTTAATTATCCCCATGTGCTACATGATTGATATTGTACATGTGATAAGATGATGATTTGTGTCTTCTTTTGGTAGACCTATGTCCTTCTAGTTTATGCATGAAGAATGTGAATATGACCTCTTGACTTAGTAGGCTAAAGCACCTTTGTCATGAATGTGATGTGTGATTGAAATATGACCTTGAACATGGTTAAGAGAGTCATTTACGTGGAACCTTCAAACTTGAAAGAAGGTTATGATATCCTTGAAGTTGAAAGTCATGGTATCCTTCTTGTGTGAATGATGAACCTAGGGATAAGTTTGTTGGAATGGCATATAACCATATTTAAGAAATTCATTAAGCTATCCTATTTGACCATTGAGTGGCATCCCTAGTAGACCCATCCTAGGTAAGGTGTATTATGATTTGGCTATGACTATTATATGGTACCTTTTCATATGCCCTTGTGATTGAATTACTCTATAAGAACTAAGGATAGCACCGAGTGAGTTTGCTTCGGGAGTGACTCTACTTAAGTTGAGACTAGAGTACAAGAAACCCTTGATATTCCTTAATCATGTGACTACATGGGATGTGTCCTAGTTCTACCCTTGGAAAGTAGAACACCCTCCATCCTAGTATGGTTAAACTTCAGATTCCATGCTTAGCTAGTATAGTCTGTGTCGGTTAATTTCTATTTCTCATCACGTGGGAAACATTCTAGTGTTGGATAAGTTCTACAAAATTTTCGTACTTGAATGGGACGCTATCTAGACATGGCACGAGTAGGCTTTCAAATGTTAGGATGTAGGTTCACTAGGTTTTCTCCAAGACCATTATGTGATGTCCTTAGTTATGGAACTTCTTTTAAATGGATTAATGAACATGTTAGACTTAAGTTAATGCATGTTAATAAAAAGATACTTATCTCGAGTAGCTTTGAGGATTGCTTAGGTAGGCTTGAAGAGGGAGTGGGTAGTGTCTTCATATTTTACTTGAGTGAGTCTTAGAGTAATTCTATGTAAGGAGTTAATCGATGAAATGGGGATAATCTTGCCTTAGGTAGTCTTGAGGATCACTTAGGTGTGTGTTAAGGGGTTGTATGCGCGGCCGCTTCATATCTCGCTCAGGTGGGTCTTAGGATAATCATTAGTAGGACTGTTATATGTTTATTATGAGGTTTTTTCCAAAACGAGCTTGTTTTATACATATGTCATTTTAGCATGATTTTATTTCATTACACCATACTTGGTGCATTCAAATACTAATTCCATATATTTTGTCTTATCTCTAAAGGTGTAGGTTGCAATTGAGAGGAGCCACTGAAGTGAAGCTTGGATATTAGCATTCATTAAAGCAAGTTAGGGTATGTCCTCAATTGATTTGAGGCGTAGTCATGTTTATGTTTTCTTGTTAAAGACAATGTATTAGATATTGTTAATGCTATTTTATTTATGTATGGGCCGTGATCCATGATATTCTTGTTTCTAAGATGGCGATAAAGAGACTTAGTATTTCCTATGTTTTCTATAAAGATGTTTTGGAATTATGGTTCTATGTTGTTAAAAAATATTTAATTCCGCACTACTTTTTATATATGCATATGCAATGAATGATGTCAAAGGGTTTGTACATGACCTCCGTGAGGTTGAATACTCCATGTCACGACTTGAGAATACCATTATTTCTAGGGTATACTCTTACGGCGTGACAATTTACTCTGTACTCTTAACTAAACTTGGACTTTAAGTCTAAACACAAAGTTAAACATTTGGTAAATAATTCTGAATATTTAAAGAATTATCATAACTTGACTCTTGACTTTGATCATAACTGCTCTTGACTTGATTCTTAATGATCCTTAAATTGAATTACGGATTCAAGGTTTATGATTTGTATTTGGAAAGATCTCTTGATGTTTAGGAACAGTTCTAGATAGTCAAACATGAGAAAAGTTATGAAATCACTAACTTAGAACAAGTCCCTGTCGCGAAGATGTTTCTTAGTAAAATCTCATAAAATTTATTTTGGAGATAGACGAGTCCACGTCCTCTCTACGACGTGGAGTAGATTTTTTTTCACCGAGGGAACAAGTCCATGTCGCGGACCTAGTACCTGTTCCGTGTTTTACTTTTCTTCCTTCTTCATTTTCCAGCCATAATTCGCCTAAACTCCAATGTTTTCCTCAATTATTTTAGATTCCAATACTTGGCATATGTAATCAAGAACATAACTCACAACGGCTCTAAAACACAACATAAAGATCTCAGAAATTCCACAATTCAACAAAATTCAAGAACAACATTCAAATTCAAGAATTCATGTCAAGAACATCGACTTTCATAATCTTTTAGGACGAATTACGCTGAACTAAACATGTTCGGCACGTGGGTGAATGAATCCAATGTTGAGAGATATGTCACGACCGGGGAGCACCCCTAGAAGTAATATGGTGTACTTGACCTATTGGAGGTATTATAAAAGTCCAGAGTCATCATTCATCGCATTATCATATGTAAATTTAGAGGAATATTTAAAACTTTTATAGAACATCATATGCTAGAACATCACTTTCATTATATAAAATATTATAATACATAGTTAAAGACTCTAGTCTCTTTTTTCTATCCTAGACTCTGTATCATAAGAGTATATTCTAGGACACGATCCTTACAACATAGATCACAAGTATAATATTACAAGACTTTAAAGTAAAGTAAGACTTAGGAAATCCTTGTACTTAATGAAGCCAAAGTACAAGAATGCACTAAGTATGTGAATCATGCTAAAACATGCATTCAAAAGGGACATTTTACTTGAAACCATGCATCACACTTTTTTGTTAAAACTTCGTAAAACTTTGATACAATAAGCAATATACCAGTTACATACTTCATATAGGCATATTTTAATGGTTAAACATCATATAAAATCACACATTACATTTAAGGAATTTTAGTCACCACTTTATAATAAGCATGATTCTTTTACAGTTGAGCTATTCTTTACAACGAACTTCTTTTCTTTATTTCATTAACCTCCGAAGTAAACCTCGAGTGATACTTGGTGCAATGCATCACCTTAAGCCCATAAAGGAATCATACATACATCCTACAATAGCCAACACATACCAACATTGAAGTATAGTACATCAAAGACACATTTAATTAAGACTCACAATAGCATTACCGTAAGCTCTAGTCATTATGCACATATACTAACTTTACTTCACATAGAACATTATAAAACCTTACATACAATCCCAATCTAAGTGTACTACTTTAATGCAGATGTGAGGACCCGTAACCTGACACATACTTGGTAAACTTATCATGAGACCACAAGCCTTAACATCACTTCATACATCAATAAGGCAACATAGACAACTACATACATGCCAACCAAGATCTTCATCATATAATCATTAAGACCACCATTATGCATTTAAGAATAAGATCACTTCATATAGACTCATACCATGTGTTTCTTCACAACAAGTATAAAAGACTACAATGTCATGCATAAAGAAACACATGCTAGCTAGAGCTGTCAATATGGGCTAGCCCACCCCATCCGGGCTAACCCATACAGGCTTTGACATTTTACGGGTCAGGACGGGCTAGCCATTTTTGGTGTGGGCAAGAAAATGGTCGGCCCTGCCCACAAGTACGTGGGCTACAGGTTTGCTGGGCCAGCCCACTTTTTAAAAAATTATATTTTTTTATAATTATTAAATTATATTAGAAATTAAATTTAAAAAATTTGATCATAAATATCGACAAAAACATATTATCTATGTAGGCCCTCAATTGTTTTGAATCTTGATCATTCAGGATTTTTTTTGCCTCATTTATTTATTTTTAAAGAACTGAATCTTAATGATTCAGATTCAGTCAGTAAGTTCGTTGTTTAGTTGTTATAAGCCTCTTAATGGGTCTGAGATATAATAATGCATCAGACTGTTACACATCTAACACAATCATACTAAAAAATACAACTCCTATATTAATTCAACTAAATCCACCAAATCATAAAAGTTTGTTTTCTTTATTTTAATAAATATTTAATTTTACATGCTTGCCATTATTTTTCCTTTATTCAAGTAATTAAAACTCTTTTACTTTCATAAATTAATCAATATATTTAAATGATAAGCACTCCCATGATAAAATAAATTAGCACAGTTTCAAAAAAAAGAAAAGTATTAGTTATTTGATAATAACCAATAGTATTTCTATAATAAAATTAAAATAAAATATTTTTCTAACTATCTATTTTTACTCTATTAAACTATTTAAAATTGCATTATATTAGATTCTCAAAGTATTTTGAGTGCAAAAAACTAGTCATATTAAGATGTAACTTGGTTGAGTCTTAAAGAAAATCATATTACCCTTGTGACGGTATAAATGTTCAAAATATATTTTATATGAAAAAACTATTTGACTACAAGGTTTTGATAAATAGATTGATTAAGTTTATTTCATATGTGTATTACTATATAAAAAATCAAAACTGTCCCAATAAATTTAGTGTCAGATTCAGAGAACAATATTTTTAATATTCTCGATGTTTATTAAGATTTTACACATGTAAACATTTTAAGCACATCTTAATATTTAAGAGCGTATTCAATCAGACGTACTTAATCTAATGGAAACAAATGAGACCTTAATGCTCCACTACTTGTAATCAAATCACAAATAAAATTATCTTTAAATATTTAGGAAAATGCATGAGTACCCCCAAGACTATGACCGAAATCACAAAGACACTTACTAAGGTCGTATTACCCCCATGAACTTTTTTTTTAATTTTCTGGACCTCTTGGCTTACGTGGCATACCAATACTCTGACGTCCTCAATTGTGTGAGTCACATAGAGTGCCACATAAAGACAAAAGGTGTATAAAATAAAAAAAAGTTCAGGGGGAAATAGGACCTTGTTTAATTAAGGTGTCTCTGGGATTTTGTCATAGTTTAGGGGTGGTACTTGTGAATTTTCCTGATATTTATTAGTTTTTTCAATACTAAAAAGTATAAATATGTAAATAGAAATATTAAAACAATTGTTTTGATTTTGGAAGTCTTTTATTTTTAAATGTTAATATGATATTATATTTTTAATTAATTTTATTGGCCACGGGCGGAACTACCGATATTTCTAAAGCCCCCCAAATGAACAGGCTTATTAAGGCTGGGCTAAAAGCCCTTTTCTTAAATGGGCTCCAAAAATCTTAGCCCAGCCCTATTAAATCTCGGGTTAGGCTAGGCCGGCCCAACGGGCCTAGCCAATATTGACGGCTCTAATGGTAGCATACTAAGTTTAAGACCATGGGTGCTAAACATGGAATTTTTTGTTGTAGAGCCTTACACTAATGAAGTTGCTCTACTTAGCCAAAGTATAAAATTAACACCATGCTAACATACTAAGTGATATCACTTGCTAGATCCTATGCGTCAACAATACATCTGGAAACCCTCTTTATGCCAATTCAGGCATTGTAATTATCCACTTATGGAAATATCACTCTATGGACTTTCGGCTATGAGGCTAACCACCTCATGAGGGTTAATATGACCGACCTCTACAAGGGAATGCGACCTCCCTCATTTCAAGTTCACTTGGGCTAGCTAAAGTTTCATTTATTAAAGTTATTAGTATTATTCATACGTTTATAAAAATATAGGATGAGAAAGTTAAATCCTCATAGGATAACTATAGGTCATATATCGAGAGTTCATCAACCAAGTCAGGGAGAAACCCTTTACATGGACATAGCATGCCAAACACCATCTAGTTCTAGGGGGTACTCTTGGGAAAAAACCTTCCACTCCCCTAGCATTGAATAGATCATCATACAGGTTGTGGATACATATATGTGATCAATCTTTCACAAAACCATTAGACACACATGTTAATATATTAAAATATAATCATGCATTAACATATATACTAGAAAACCAACTTAGAACTATCTATCAAGGCACACATGTGCAATTCATAGACAAGGCCCCATATGCTTGCCAATACTAATGCACCTATCAAGTAATGCTAGTAAATTATACATCACATACTTCATATATACATATACTTTACATGCATCGTAGTAGACATTAGTGTATACGAGAATACCCTTTCATTAGACACCATGAACTTATACTACTTGTAAGCATGCATGAAAAGTGAGTATGTGTACATTGGTCAACATGATAACCTAATGGATATCAACAACACATTGAGGCAGCCACCCTCTTAGGACCACAATGCGCCTCAAACATAGACCACACAACGCATATTAGCATAGGTCACAAGCTAACTTCAATACTTGCATTCACGAGTCAGAAACATAGACAATCACACATTCATATAGAGGTACATAGGTAAGGGGACATTATCAAAACTCATTAGTGGCAGCACCTAAACCAATCCCTAACATAGTTATGTGCATGCTTATACAATAGTCACACAACGTAGTTCACAACTAGAATAGAAGGCTAGGCATGAGACTTCTCATTGGGTGATCATCACCATCACATACTGATAAAACAATTTCCTTTAAGGCCATGATCACATCACATATATAATAACAATTTAGTAAACACCGCCACCATAAGTGGACCATACCACACAATTCCATAGAAGGCTTTATCCACTAACAAATCTATAGAAAAGTAGAAGTAAAGGGCCATTCTTACCAATTCATCAAGGCCTTGACCATCATTGATAAATACCCATATTTAATCATAAATTCATATCTAGGGCAGTAGCTAAAGGTTCTCTTACATAATCTTTATCATGCCTTAATCATAACAACATCAAGATCATATGAATTACACTATATCATCAATCCATAGAATGTGAAGGAAATGGATCACTTACAAATTCTCCCTTACATTGGATAAGAAAGTATCAACCTAATGAACGTGCAGCAACATACAATATAGGGAAGTGAAGTTATCTACAAGTAATTTGACACAAAACAAAAATCTATAGTCTTGTACTAAGAGTAGAGTGATGTGAAATAGCACATTATAGACTAATCTTATTCAAACTTTCAAACCTTGATGCATATGGATCACTCACAAGGAATTCACATTCAATACACATACTAGCAGTAGATATAAGAATTTACATAATATCAAATCACAAAGCCCATACATAGGCTAAAACGAGAGTTTTAAGGGAGCATGGATTCATCATGCAATTCGATTGAAATTCACGTTACAATCAATTCATTAACATCAATTCATCATAAGAAAGCCCTTGAAACATTTTGACAAAGTACCCATGGCAAGATTGAAAGATTGGAGATTTGATCCTGAACTTGCATTAAAAACATTGAAAGGAACTCCTTAGAAGAATGATTGACTAAGTATGAAAGATTACTATACCTCATTGTAGAAGAAAATCACTGAAACTTGATGAATAACCCATGGGAATCCAACCTCCAAGATGTTCTTGAACTTCATCCCCAATGGAGGTGTAACTCCTTGAAAATCGGCATATTGTAAGCCTAAAGTAGGTGTCATGAGGACTAAGGACTGTTTCTAAGTACATTTTTAATGAATTTAATATTCTTAGAAGGTGTAAGAACCAAAACGTCCAAGAACGTCCATGACTTTCGGGAAGTTTGTTCAAAGGGATGTTAGTGTACCTTAGCATATTTGATTAACTTTTAAGAGTTGGAAATGTACAAAAATGGAGGAAAGGTAGCTAATAGGTGTTTGAAACGTTTCATGGTTGAAACGTCCGTACGACTCCCCAAGGACCAACCAAGGACCCTTGAGGAGGACCCTTATAGTTTGATGCAACACTGCCTAGCAGTGTACATCGATTTGACAGAAGTTGTCCCATGCGTGGATAGACGGGGCGTCAATGCTACCATCGTCCAACACTTATGCTGGTGGAGAAGGTCCCTTCACCTGCACAGCCTCTGAACTCATCGACGGAGTGCAGAGGTGCAGGCTACGGTCCGTGGGTGGATCGACAGGGCATTAATTCCACCGTCATCCCACACTTAGACAATTGGAGGAAGCCCTCTCCTGCACAGTCTCTAACCAAGACGACAGAATGAAGGATGGAGGGAGGCTTTTCGTCGACTTATATATAGACCATCGATTGGGGTTTCGTCTGTGAGAGTCGAGTTTCCTACCTAATTTAAGTTGGTCTCATTTAAGTAGTTAGGTTGTTAGGTGGTTTGATTTGGGATTAAAGGGAGACTAATTAAGTTTATTAAGTCCCACTATAAATACCCTCAACCCTCATTAACCTAAAGACAACTCTCAAATAAACTCTCTTCATTCTCTCTAATTTCTCTCTCTATATGAACACACCATTGAAGACTAGCAAGGATTAGGGTTTTGGGGATGGAAAGGGACGAATACACCATCAAAGTTTTTACAAATTTTAAGGTATGGGTTCTATTTACCTTTGAGTCTCTTTCCTCAAAGGGTTCCTTCAAAATAGATTTCAAAAGTTGAGTTTTCTTATGGGTTTCATTCAATTACGAAATTGAAGTTATGAATTGAGTTGTTGATGATTTATTTCGGTTATATTGAGTAGATTAACATATAATTCAACTTTTTTATGGTAATTTCTGTGGTTTGGTCTTAATTGAAGAATATGATCTTACATCCCTAACCCTGGTATTGATCTTGACATATATTTTATTGTGATCATTAAATTGAGTTGGTTGTTGATTTGATTACTATCCTATGGTGTTATTATTATTAAATTAAGATGAATTATAGGCCTATCATACTTGTTCTTGAGATGTGATTTAGGTTATACATTATAATGTGAAATTGGCCTATGAAACTTGTCTCAAGTTGTGATCTAGAGTTGAATTGTGTTATAGAAATGCAATTGGACTTGTTATCTTATTGGTTATCATTGTGTGATGATGTTAATCCCCTAATTGGGTTGAGTTATGGGTTGATGGTAATACCTTGATGATATACTATGTGGAAGACTTGGTAAGTCTTAGAATCTCTATCTTTATTTTCCAATTATGATTAATTGTTGTTAAGTCATGATATTACATTGGAGTATACCTTATACTAGGATTATAAGGTGGTATGATGTTGAATTGAAATGTCTTGACTATGTTATGAGGTTGATTAAGGTGTATGTGATAAAAGGACGGTAAAAACTATCAATGTGCCATAATATGCTATGAAATGCTAAAGTGTTGACCTTATTTATATGAATTGTGATGGAAGGAATTAAACTCATGCAATTCTGATGGACCTATTGATGGTGATGATTATATAAGCGGTAGACCCTATGGCCTAAATTAAGCAATGATTGATAATTAAAGGCTTAAAGACATTTCAAAAAGGGACTCGTCCCTTTCCACATGGGGAAGGTAGGAACGTTAAATCACTCTTGAGATTGGAGACTATAATGCATGGAACATAAATAGGCTCCCAACTAATTCTCCTAGTTCTTGAACTATGTATCCCCCTTGGGAATACTAGCTAGTGGATCCACGTATTTGCTATGTTTCATGTTTTGGTACTACCTTAAGTAGTCCACCTTTTTTTTCGGTGTAGGGTTTTATGACACCGGTTTCCACACTAGATCATGTGGTCTATGTCGGTTAGGGAAAGATGTTCACAAAAATTAAAATGAATTAAAGGACTTGAACTCTAACTTGGATAACCTAAGGGGTCTAGCTTAGTCTAGGTAGGGGTATAGGATTGTATGTAATCATTGTACTAGTTATTCTTGAGGGGAGTCTTAGGAGGATATTCATACAAATGTTTATGTTATGATAATATATGATGTATATATGATGACCATGGTACAATGTTGACACTATATGTTGATTAGCTTATTTATGAGTATGCCTTGGGTTATAATGTTAATATATGATGAAATGTAAACCTAAATGCCATGATATTTAAAGTTGGACATTGGTCATGTTTTCTTGTTTAGGATACTTGATTGACTAAGGTTATGATCCTTTGCTTGGTCATTGCACTTGTTAACTTGATAAGGACTTGTGATTAGTTGTCTTGCTTATTATGATATGTTTGACTCTTATTCATTCTTGTTATATTATTCCTTGATATTAGGGTCATAGTAAATCATGTTTTAAAGAATGTTGGGATAATTATTTCTTGTTGAGATAGTAAGCATATTTGGTTGGTTGATATGACTTACTTGACTTTGCATTAAGTCCCTAAAGGGGTAAAATGGCATATTTTGATAAAAATATCCCTTTTAGCATGTTTGCTTGTGTATGTGCATAAGATCCCATACTTAGTACATGTAGAGTAATAACCCCATTTTCTTCCCTTTTTCCCAAACATTTTAGATTCCGATCGTTGAAGAGTTTTGGAAGACGACATTCTTGAAGGCTTGGATTATTCCTTTCATCTAAGTAGGGTAGGTCCTCAACTTTCGAGGGCAATGGCATCCTCTAGATTATAGATTTTGTTATGATCTTATTGACTCTATCGTTCCTTTCTTTTTTTATTGAATATTGTATTTTCGTATGACTTATACATGGTCTTGTTGAATTGATGTAAGGGTTATGCCCATATTGTGATAATTGTTTAGATTGTATTATATGAGACAATCGTTGAGACTATTTCTATATTTACGTAAATATATGTGCAATAAAAGTAGAAGTCTATGTAAGCTTCATTTACGAACGGTCTATGTATACTCAACATGAATATATATTATGTGTATGTAGAGGTCTATGTAAACCTCCTAGTAGTCATAATGAAAGTTCTAAATTTTTCCGCATTTTTCAACCTATGAATGTAATGACATGAGACAAGAGGCTAGTCTTAGTCCCTGGAAACAACGACGATGGCGGTTGTTTAGGGGGTAAACTCAGATGTGAAAAACATGGTATCAGAGCATGAGGTTGAATATAGTTGAGCTATGTCTCTCTCTCTACCACGTCTAAGTAGGTTTGTATTCATAATTGTGAAGAGTGTCACACTTATGAGTAGGAACCTATATAATGCTTAGGAATCTCTCTCTTTGTTGGAAATCTTATATCGTGCCAATAGAGTATACTTATGGTGTGCTTTTACATCTAATCCTATTGTTGTACTTATAGGAAGCATGAAGACTAGAAGGAATGTGGCTAGAAGACTTGAGGAGGAAGTTGCTAATACGGGAGCTCCTCCCTATGATGACCAAGTTCCTCCACTTGAGGAAAATGCTAATGTTGATCAATCCTCGGATAATCCTCCACCTATGATGGAGGCTGAGATATTGTATGTTCTTTCTCAAATGGCACAAGCCATGACTACCCAAGCACAAGACGAAATGGTTCAAGCCCAAGTTATGACGGCCAAAGCCAATTGGGATATTACTCCCCGTCCTCATCAACAAGTCACTACTATGGCTTCCCATCTAAGGGACTTCTCTCGCATGAACCCTCCTACTTTCTATGGGTCTAAGTTTGATAAAGACCACCAAGAATTTATCGATGAGGTCTAAAAGATACTATATGCTATGGGGGTGTCTTCAAGTGAAAAGGCCGAGTTGGACATATACCAATCAAGGATGTGGCTCAAACTTGGTATGTTTAATGGTTGATAATAGTTCATTGAGCGGTGGTCCCGTGACTTGGGAGATCATTAAGGAAGATTTTCTAGATTTTTTCTTCCCTAGGGAGATGAGGGAGAATAAAGTGACGTTGTTCACCAATTTTTGCGGAGGATTACTCATTGGAATTCATTAAGTTCTCCAAATATGATCCTTCTTTGGTCTCTGATATTAGAGACCAAATGAGCCATTTTATGACAAGGGTGTTTGAGGAATTACAAGAGGAGTTCCAATCGTCCATTATACGTGATAACATGAACATTTTCCGTCTTATGTTTTATGCAAGAAGAGTTGAGGAGGCAAGGGCTAAGAGAAAAAGTAAAGATGCTAACACAGAGGTCATTTGATGGAGATTCTTCAAAGAATTGGCTTGAGATACAAGACAAGCCTAGATTTAAGAAGCGGGTTTCTAATCAAATCCCTTAAAAATTCCAAAAGGCTAGTAGTGATAGGGTGTCTAACCCTAAATTCAAGAAGCGAAAAGGTACTAATTCATCAAATAAGAAGCCAACTTGTGGAAAGTCTGGTAAAGCACTACGGTGATTGCCTTAAGGGGACGAATAATTGTTTTAGTTGTGCCAAGAGTGGTCACAAGATGAGAGATTGCCCAAACTTGAAGAGTCAAGTCAAGGGTAGTGGTCAAGCTCAAGCAAGTGGTTCTACTGATGCTCAAAACAAGAACCTCTTTTATGCTCTCCACTCTAGGGGTGAACAATAGATCTTTCCCGATGTGGTGACCGGTATGTTGAAAGTTTTCTCTCTTGATGTATATGCCTTAGTTGATGCCGGCGCTACTTTATCGTTTGTTACACCTCTAATAGCTAAAAAGTTTGATATTTTACCCGATATTTTGCATGAAACTTTTGTAGTGTCTACTCCGGTGGGTAAGTAAGTTATTGCAAAAGGGTGTATAGAAAATTGTCCAATAAGGTTGCCCAATAGAGTTTCTTACGTTCATATAGTAGAACTCGATATGCTTGATTTTTATATTATATTGGGTATGGATTGGTTGCATGCATGTTTTGCATCCATTGATTGTAGGACACAAGTAGTGAGGTTTAACTTCCAAAATGAACTAGTTGTTGAGTGGAAGGGCGAAATTTTATTCCTATCGGTCGCATTATTTCTTTTCTCAAAGAGTGGAAAATGATCTCAAAAGGTTTTCTATATCATATAGTAAGAGTCAAGGATCTAGACTCTGAAGTCCCTCCCATCGAGTTGGTACCCATAGTGAATGAGTTTCCAGAGGTTTTTCCTAATGACCTTCCCGATATTCCTCCCGAATGAGAAATTGACTTTGGCATTGATTTGATACCGGATATAAATCCCATATCAATTCCTCCTTATCGGACAGCTCCGACCGAGTTGAAGTAGTTAAAAGCTCAACTCAAGGATTTACTAAATAAGGTTTTTATAAGGCCTAGTATTTCTCCGTGGGGTGCTCCGATTTTGTTCGTGAAAAATAAAGATGGGTCCTTGAGAATGTGCATTGATTACCGCCAACTCAACAAGCTTACCATTACGAATAAGTACCCTCTCTCTCAGATTGGTGACTTATTTTACCAACATCAAGGGGGGAGTTACTTTTCAATGGTAGACTTGAGTTCGGGGTATCATCAACTTACGGTGAGAGGGGAGGATATACCTAAGATAGCCTTTCAGGCTAGGTATGGGAATTATGAGTTCTTGGTCATGTCTTTATGTCTCACTAATGCTCCTGCGGTATTTATGGACCTAATGAATAGAGTATTTAGAAATTACCTAGATTCATTTGTCATTGTCTTCATTGACGATATCTTGGTATATTCGAAGAATAAGGATTATCATATGGGTCATTTGAGGGTAGTATTGCAAATCTTTAAAGAACATCAATTGTATGCAAAATATAGTAAGTGCGGGTTTTTGTGGAGGTCGGTGAAATTTCTTGGGAACATCATCTCTACTGAGGGAGTTGAGGTAGACCCAAGGAAATCGAAAGAGGTGAAAAACTGGCCTAGACCATAGACTCCGACTGACATTAGGAGTTTCTTGGGTTTAGTGGGTTCGGAGGTTCGTGCATGGTTTCGCATCCATTGCATCCCCTTTGACTAACTTTGACTCAAAAAAGTAAGAAGTTTGAGTGGTTCGAGGCATGTAAGAAAAGCTTCCAATTGTTGAAAGATAGGCTTACTTTCGCTCCGATGTTGACCTTACAGGATGGTACAAAGGGTTTTGTGGTGTAATGTGACGCATCCTGAGTTTGTTTGGGGTGTATGCTTATGTAACACAAGAAGGTAATATCCTATGCCTCTATGAAACTAAAGGTACATAGGAGAAATTACCCCACTCATGACCTTGAATTGGCGGTCGTGGTGTTTGCTTTGAAAATTTTGTGGCATTACTTGTATGGGGTTCATGTTGATGTCTTTACCAATCATAAGAGTATCCAATATGTGTTTACCCAAAAAGAGTTGAGTCTATGACAAAGAAGGTGGCTAGATTTGTTGAAAGATTATGATATGAGTATCCTTTATGAACTCAGCAAGGCCAATGTTGTCACGGATGCCCTACGTCTTATGACTATGGTTAGTGTATCCCATCTTGACGAAGCCAGGACGGACCTAGCAAGGGAAGTACATAGGTTGTCTGGGTTTAAGGTGAGGTTGGAGAGTTCTCCGGATGGGGGTGCTATAGTTCATCATAACTCCGAGTCATCTCTAGTGGTTGAGATGAAGTCCAAACAACACCTTGATTTATCCTTAATGGAGTTGAAAGAATCGGTTCTCGGCAAGTTGAATGAATCATTCTCCTTAGGGGGGATGGTGTGTTAAGGTACCAAGGGCGATTATGTGTTCCCGATGTAGATGGGTTGAGGGATCGGATCCTAGAAGAAGCACATGGGTCCCACTACTCAATTCATCCGGGGTCGACAAAAATGTACCATGACCAAAGGGAGATATATTGGTGGGAAGGACTAAAAAGAGACATAGCGATGTTTGTCGCTAAGTGTCTGAACACCTAAAGTCGGGTGGCTTACTACAAGAGATCCAAATTCGTACTTGGAAGTGGGAAGACATCAATATGGACTTTATGGTAGGTTTAACTCGGACTCAAAAGTCATATGATTCCATATGGGTGGTTTTGGAGCGATTGACTAAATTTTCTCACTTTATTCCCGTCAAGTCTACTTATTTGGCGAAGGATTATGTAAGAATTTTCCTAGATGAGATTATGCACCGCCATGGCATTCCATTATCCATTATATCGGATCGGGGAGCACAATTCACACCTAGATTTTGGATGTCGTTCCATAAAGTTTTAGGTACTACGGTGAAGTTGATCACCGCTTTTCATCCCCAAAAAGATGGTCAAGCGGAGCATATAATAAAAACCTTCCGAGATATGCTTAGGGCTTGCATTATTGATTTTAAAGGGAATTGGGATAGACATTTACCTTTGGTTGATTTTTCCTACAACAATAGTTTTCATCATCCATTTCCATGTCTCCCTATGAAGCCTAGTATGGTAGGAGGTGTGTGTCTCCTATTGAATGGTTTGAAGTGGGTGAGACATCATTTCTTTGTCCTGAGTTAATTTATAAGACTTTGGAAAAGGTTCATATCATAAGGAACCGGTTGCGAACGGCCTATAGTCGGCAAAAGTCTTATGCCGATCATTGGAGAAGGGATTTAGAGTTTGAAGAAGGTGATAAGGTGTATTTGGAAATTTCACCAAGGAAAGGGGTGGTTAGATTTTGCAAGAAGGGGAAATTGAGTCCTCGTTATGTGGGTCCCTATGAAATCTTGCAAAGGGTTGGTGAGGTTTCCTATTAATTGAAACTTCCTACTAAATTGGCTTCGGTTCATCCGGTTTTCCATGTTTCTATGTTGAAAAAGTGTATCGGCGATCCCGAGTCCATTCTTTTTATTGACGATCTTGGAGTCAAGGATAACCTCTTTTTTGAGGAAGTTCTGTTCAAATTTTTGATATGCAAGTCAAGAAGTTGAGGAATAAAGAGGTAGTTTCCGTTAAGGGGTTATGGAAAAATCATCTAGTTGAGGGTGCAACATAGGAGGCCAAGGACGACATGAAGTCACGTTACCCTCATATTTTTGAGAATTAAGGTTATTCATTCGTTTTAATAGTTTCATTTTTAGTGAAGTTTTGCACAATTTGCAGTTTCGAAAAACTTCAATGAAGTTACTATAGTATTTCTTTTAAAAACATGAAATTTTGCTTTTTGCTTGTTTTGAGTTATGTTGTGCATTTTGATATGATGATTCTTTATGAAATGATAAATAGCATGTTGTTAAGTTGAACTTTGTGTTAATTGACTCATGTAATGTATGTTGAGCTCATAAGTGTTGTGAGAAGGAAATGCCTTATGATGAAGTGGTTGAGCCTTAAGTGTGGTAAGATGAGTTTTGATATTTGCCTTGTCGAAATGACATGATTTATGTTTATTTGATATTGTTAATTGGTTGGGTTGCTAGTCTTGAGTCTATTTTTTCCTTCAAATGAATTTTAGTGTTATTCGGGGACGAATGTTCCTAAGAGGGGGATAATATAACACCTTGAAAATCCAATACATATTGTAAAGCCTAACGTAGGTGTCATGAGGCCTAAGTACTATTTATAAGTCCATTTTAAATGAATATAGTACATTTAGAAGGTTTACGAATCCAAACGTCCAAAAACATCCATGACGTTCGGGAATTTGGTTCAAAGGGATGTTAGTGTACCTTAGCCTATTCGACTAACTTTTAGGAGTCGGAAATGTACGAAAATTTGTGGAAAGGTAGCTAATATAACTCTATGCCCTTTGGGCTATGAGTCTAACCATCTCGTGAGGGCTATGGTGACCTACCTTCCTACAATGGGAAGGGACACCCCTCATTTTCAAGTTCGCTCGGTGCTAAGCTACATTTCCTTTATTGAAAAGTCATTATTATCATTACTTTATAAAATGTACGCTTAGAATAGTTAAATCCTCATATGCTTAGCTCATAGGTCATATATGAGAGTTAATCAACCTAAGTCATGTGAGAAACCCTTTCACGTGAACATAGCATATCCAAGCACCATCTAGTTTAGGGTACTCCTGGGAACACCTTCCAAGCGCCCCACGATTGAAAACATCATCATACATATGTGTGTATACATATATGTCAGCAATCCTTTCACACAACACATTAAGACCACATATGTTAATACGTTAACATAATAATGCATTAACATTCAAGTACCTAGAAAAGCAAACCTAGGAACTATCCTATTAAGGAACACATCTGCAATGCATAGACATGGCCCCATATGCTTGCCAATACTATACACCTTTCAAGAAATTATAGTTAATGATACATAAGATACTTCATAAATACATATACTTTACATGCATAGTAGTAGACATTAGTGAATACGGGAATACCCTTTTATTAGACACCATGAACCTATACTACTTGTAAGCATGCATGAAGAGTGAGTGTGTGTACATTGGTCAACATGATAACCTAATGTCTATCAATAAAACATTGAGGCATCCATCCACTTCGGACCACAATGCTCCTCAAACATAGATCACACAACACATATTAGCATAGGAGACGAGCTAACTTCAATACTTGCATTCAAGACTCCTAAACATAGCTAATCATACATTCATATGGAGGTACATAGGTAAGGGGACATCAATTATCAAAACTCATCAGTGACAGCACCCAAACCTATCCCTAACAAAGTTATACACATGCTTATACAATTGTCATACAACCTAGATCACAACTAGAATAGAAGGCTAGGCATGAGACTTCACATTGGGTGATCATCACCATCACATATTCATAACACAATTACCTTTAAGGAAATGATCACAAAATATATATAATAAAAATTGAGTAAACACCGCAACCATAAGTGGACCATACCACACAATGCCATAGAAGGTTTCATTAACTAATAATTATATAGAAAAGTAGAAGGGAAGGGACATTATCTACGACAGTAGCTAAAGGTACACTAACATAATAGAAATCATGCATTAATAATAACAAGATCAAAATCATATCAAGTACATTACATCATCAATCCATAGAATGTGAAGGAAAATAGATCACTTACAAATTCTCCCTTACATTGATCATCAATTATCAACCTTCATAATTCATCAAAATACAATATAGGGCAATATCTACTAGTATTTTTACACAAATGAAATCCTACATTCATGTACTATAGAGTCGAGATGACAGTGAATACCACATTATAGGCTAATCTTATTCAAACATTCAAACCTTGATGCACATGGATCACTCACCAACACTTCACCATCAATACACATACTAGGTAGTAGATATAAGAATTTAAACATAATTGAATCACAATTCGATTTACATAAAATCAAATCACAAAGCCCATACATAGGCTAAAAAGAGAGTTTCAAGGGAGCATGAGTTCATCATGCAATTGTATTGAAATTCCCATTACAATCAATTCATTAACATCAATTCATCATGAGGAAGCCCTTGAAAACGTTTTGACAAAGAACCCATGGAAAGATTGGAAGATTGGGTATTTGATCCTTAACTTGCATTGAAAACATTCAAAGGAACTCCTTAGAAGAAAGGTTTACTAAGTATGAAATATCACCATACCTCATTGTAGAAAATAACCACTGAAACTTGATGAATAACCCAGGGGAATCCAAGCTCCAAGCTGTTCTTGAGCTTCATCTCCAATGGAGGTATAACACCTTGAAAATCCAAGAGGTATTGTAAGCCTAACATAGGTGTCATGAGGTCTATGTACTGTTTCTAAGTCCACCTTAAAGGAATATAGGAAATTTAGGAGGTTTAAGAACCAAAATGTCCAAGAACGTCTATGAAGTGGTTCAAAGGGATGTTTGTGTACCTTAGCCTTTTTGACTAACTTTGAGGAGTTGAAAATGTACGAAGATCAGTGGAAAGGTAGATAATAGGTGTTTGAGTGGTTTCATGGTTGAAATGTATGGGTACGACTCCCCAAGTACAAACCAAGGGCCCTTGAGGAGGACCCTTGTAGTTTGATGTAATACTTCCTGGTAGTGTACATCGATGGGACCGAAGACGTCCCATGTGTGGATCGACGCGGCGTTGATGCTACCGATGTTCCACACTTATGCTGGTGGAGAAGGTCCCTTCACCTGCACAACCTTTCAACTCATCGATAGAGTGTAGAGGTGCAGTCTACGGTCCCTGTGTGGATCGCTTGTACAGTATCTGACCAAGATGATGGAGTGCAGGATGGAGAGGGGTTGTTCGTCAACTCACAGACGGCTCGTCGATCGGGGTTTCGTCTGTGAGGGTCGAGTTTCCTGCGTAATTTAAGTTGGTCTATTTTAATTAGTTATGTTGGAAGTGGTTTAATTAAGGATTAAAGGGAGATTAATTAAGTTTATTATGTCCCACTATAAATACCCTCAACCCTCATTAACCTAAAGACAACTCTAAAAAACTGTGTTTCTTCTCTCTTATTTCTCTCTCTACATGAACTCACCATTGAAGACTAGCAAGGATTAGGGTTTAGGAGATGGAAAGGGACGAATTCACCATCAAATTGTTGACAAACGTTAAGGTATGGGTTCTATTCACCTTTGAGACTCTTTCATCAAAGAGTTCCTTCAAATAGATTTCAAAAGTTGACTTTTGCTATGGGTTTCATTCAATTACGAAATTGAAGTTATGAATTGAGTTGCTGGTGATTTATTTAGATTGTATTGAGTAAATTAACATATAATTCAACTTTTTTATGGTAATTGTTGGTGGTTTGGTCTAAGTTGAAGAATATGATCTTCCATTCCTAACCCTAGGTAGTGATCTTGACCTATATTGTATTGTGATCATTCAATTAAGTTGGTTTTTTATTTTTATTAATCCTATCATGTTATTATGGTTAAATTAACATGAGTTATAGTCCTATCATTCTAGTTCTTGAGATGTAATTTAGGTTATGAATTATAATGTGAAATTAGCCTATGCATTTTGTCTCAAGTTGTGATCTGGTGTTGAATTATGTTATAGAGATGCAATTGGCCTTGTTAACTTGTTGGTTATCATGGTGTGATGATGTTACTCCCCAAATAGTTTTGAGTTATGGGTTTATGGTAAGACCTTGATGATAGACTATTAGGAAGACTTGGTAAGTCTTAGAATCTCTATCTTTATTTTCTAATTGTGATTAATTGTTGTGAACTCATTATATTACATTTGAGAATGCCTTATATTAAGATTATAGGGTTGTATGATGTTGAATTGAAATGTCTTGACTATGTTGTGAGGTTGATTAAGGTGTTTATGATATAAGGATGGTGCAAACAATCAATGTGCCTTAATATGCTATGAAATGCTAATGTGTTAACCTCATTTATATGAATTGTGATGAAAGGACTTGTATTCATACAATTCTTATTGAGCTATTAATGATGATGATTATACAAGGGGTAGACCCTATGGTCTAAATTAAGATATGATTGATAATTAAAGGCTTAAAGACATTTCAAAAAGGGACTCTAGCTTCGCACTAAGTGAGCTAGATTGAGAAGTGTCCCTTCCCAAATAAGGAAGGTAGGAACACTACATTACTCTTGACATTGGAGACTATAACTCATGGCATATAAAGAGGGTTCCGACTAAATCTCCTATTTCTTGAACTATGTTGCACCCATAGTTGCTATGTTTCATGTTTTAGTAGTAACTTGGCAAGTAGTCTGCATTCTTTCGATGCAGGGTTTTATCACACCGTATTCCATACTAGCTCATGTGGTCTATGTCGGTTAGAGAAAGATGTTCTCAAAAGGTAAAACGAATTAAAAGACTTGAACTCTAACTTGGATAACCTGGGTCTAGCTTAGTCTAGGTAGGGGTGTGGGATTCTACCTAAACATTCCACTAGTTAGCCTTGAGGGGAATCTTAGGAGGAGGTTCATATATATGTTTATGTTATGATAATATATGATGTATATATGATGACCATGGTAAAGTTTTGATACTATATGTTGATTAGTTGATTTATGAATATGCCTTGGGTTATAATGTTAATATATGATGAAATGTAAACCTAAATTCCATGATATGTAAATTTGGACATTGGTCATGTTTTCTTAATGAGGATACTTGATTTTGTAAGATTATGGGTCTTTGCTTTGTATTGCACTTGTCAACTTGATAAGGAGTTGTGAGTAGTTGTCTTGCTTATTATTATATGTTTGACTCTTATTCATTCTTGTGATATTATTCCTTGATGTTAGGGTTGTGTAAATCATGTTTTCAAGAATGTTGGGATAAGTATTACTTGTTGAGATAGTAAGCATTTTTGGTTGGTTGATATGACTTATTGACTTTGCATTAAGTCCCTAAAGGGGTAAAATGGCATGTTTTGACAAAAACATCCCTTTTAGCATGTTTGCTTGTGTATGTGCATAATATCCCATACTTAGTACATCTGGAGTAATAACCCCATTTTCTTCCCTTTTTCCTAAACATTTTAGGTTTCGGTCGTTTAAGAGTTTTGAAAAGCAACATTGTTGAAGGCTTGGATTCTTCCTTTCATCCAAGTAGGGTAGGTCCTTAACTTTCGAGGGAAATTCCATCGTCTAACTTATGGATTTTTTTATGAGCTTATTGACTCTATCATTCCTTTCCTTTTTTATTTAATATTGTACTTTCGTATGACTATACATGGTCTTGTTGAATTGATGTAAGGTTTATGCCCATATTGTGATAATCGTTTAGATTGTATGAGATGAGACAATCTTTAAGACTATTTCTATATTTTACATAAATATATGTCCAATAAAAGTAGAAGGCTATGTAACCTTCCTATACGAAGGGTCTATGTATACTCAATATGTATACTCACATCCGAGTTTACCCCCTAGACATAACCGGTGTCATTGTAACCATCTAATAAGAGTATATCAAAGTGGGCTTAGCCCATACATCAAATGTAATAAAGGCACATATAGGCTACAGAAGGTTTAATAATCAAATGAAAAGGAAAGAACATAAGAGTCTTAAAACTAAAAGAGCTTCATAGCTTGATATTGGCAATCCCCTCGGAAAGTGAGGAACTGCCGAATTATATGAATTAGAATTTCAAGCCTTCCTTCAATGTGATCTCAAATCCCTTCAACGATCGGAACCTAAATATTGGGGAAAAGGGAGAAGATGGGGTTAGTACACTACTTGTACTAAGTGTGAGACCATATGCACAAATATCATCAAATTATGCTAAAGAGGGACGTTTCATGAAACCATGCTATTTACTTTTAAAACCTTGTGTACATTCCAAAACAACATATCTATCAATAAGACATATCCATTAAGTCATAAGTAGGTACATCACAAGGCCAACAATACTAAATCTAGTAAAGTCTACATACATATATTATAATTAGAAACATATTCAAAGCAACTCTATCATCAAGACATAACAACAATAAGTATGAACAAGAGTTCATTATAACATAACCAAAGAAAGCTAACTGCCCATGAACCCTCATTAAGTCACCAAGTGCAATGACCAAGCAAAGCCGCATGACCTTACTCAATCAAGTAAACTCACCAAGAACCATGACAAATATCCAACTTCACATAGCATATCATTTAAGAGTAAGTAACATCATCATTATTTAGAGATAAAGACCAAACACATAAGTATAAGTGGATTCAACATCATAATACACCATCAATGTGAAAGATCAACATATACATATGATGTTCCATTTTAATCATATTCATATATAAGAACAACCTACTAACTCTTTCTCCAAGGCCAACTAGTGCAAGCCATAGGTAGAGTTAATCATATTCATATATAAGAACAACCTTCTAACTCTTTCTCCAAGGCCAACTAGTGCAAGCCATAGGTAGAGTTCCATACTCCTACCTAGGCTAAGTCAAACCCCTCAAGTCACCTTAGTTGGTTTGTACTTCATTAATTTATTTTAATTTAAGGAACACTTTCTTTAACCGACATAGACTACAAGAGCTAAGTGTGGAATCCAGTGTTGTAAAACCTTATACCGTTGGAAGGTGGTCTACCGGAAAAAGTAAAACCAAACATAAACATAGCTTTCTAGGTAGATCCACTAGCAAGTCTTCATATGGGGGCAACATAGTTCAATAACTAATAGAAAGGTATAATCCCTCTACGTGCCACTTGGAAATTGGATCCTCATCTCAAGGGAATCCATTGGGTGAGTATCCTTTATTGGGGAGTCAACACCTCATGTGGAACTAAAGGGTGAATCTTCCTCTATAGAAAGTCATCACCTCCCATTGTCAAGTTTACTAGGTACTAAGTTATGTCCCTTTTTTAAATAACTTTAATGAGATTATTAATAATAAAACCTTAAATCAACCCCATAAGGGTATAATATCATCATAAATTAATAACCAACATGACAACAAAGCCAATTGAATCACTACATTACAATCCATTACTAGTTTATAGCTTATGATAAGATACTAAGGTCAAATTCATAATATACTTCATAACCTATATCAAATTCTCAAGAACTAGCATGATAGGACTTATAATCCATCCTAGTCTATTCATGATTGATACAACAACATCATATGATAGATTCTATTTCGACTCTTCCTCAGAGAAAGACGATCAAACAATTCCCAATCATGGTCCATGCCGATCGGATCATCCATAATTCAATGAATAACAAATTCAATTGAACCAACATTACATAATTCGTATCATGATCCCAATCTAGGGTTAATAGGTCATCTTCTACAAACGAAACCAATCCATCAACAACAAACAAAATTGGGTTATAATTATGTTATTCTATTCATAATATCCATAAGAAATCATAAACAATGTAATTCGCAAGATCAATTTTGAGATTGGAAAAGACCCATATGAAAACTCAACTTTTGAAATCAATTTGATGGAACCCTTTGAGGAAAGAGGTCTAAAAGGTGAAAGGAAACTCATACCTTACTAATTGATTAAGATTGATGGAGAAAATACAGAATTTTCAGCCCTTAAACCCACCTCTAGCTTGGTGTTCAATGGACTTCTTCACTAGAGAGAGAAAGAAGAGAGAAGGAAGAGAGTTTGGGTTCGGGAAATTATGAAAGCTTTGGTTAGTCTAATTAGCTTAGAGGATTTATATAGGTTGTTAACTAACTTAATTAGACCTCCCTTAACTCCTAATTAACCTCCTAACTTAGAAAACTAGAAATGACTAAATGAAAACGTGCACCAAAACCAGCCGTCGCAGACGACACCACGATCGACGGATCGCGTCTCCATCGACGGTCATTGTGCACCTCCATTCTGCACATCCGTCGATGAGTTCAGAGACTATCCAAAATGACCCTTTGGATAAATTCACTAATTTTCCATCAATGGTGTCCATCGCGCCCCTCTATTGGACCACACCTCGTCAGTGCCCTTCGTCTATGGACATTGTCTCTTGTCAGCATTTTTCCACCTTTTGCAAGGTTCCTCCTTAAGAGCCCTTAGTTTGTATTTGGGGAGTTTTTCCCGGAGGTTTTTACTACGAACTAACTCTAATACATGTTAGACACTTTTCCACCAATTTTCATCATTTTCCGACTCTTAAAAGCTAGTCAAATAGGCTAAGGCATGCTAGTACCTCTTTGAACTAGTTTTCGGACGTCATGGACGTTCTTTGGCGTTTTGGTTTGTACACTTCCTAAATTACCTATATTCACTAAAATAGACCTTAAAGTAGTGTCTAAACCTCTTGACACTTATGTTAGGCTCTAGAATACCATCCCAACCAACAACAATACATAACAACATCAATCATATCATTTGTACAAGGCAACTAAAAACATCAATCACCACTCATAAGGCACAACATCACATTACGAGGAAATCCTTCTCACAACAACACATGAGCTAAACATAGAATATATGAGTCAATTATGCCAAATATTAACTAATCAACATGCTATATATCATATCATGAACACTCATCATATCAAAATGCACAACATAACTCAAAACAAGAAAAATTGTAAGCTTTCTAATTAATGACACCAAAAATGTACATTTTACAAAACTTCACCCAAAATCAAGTAACTTAAATTTTTAGTCATTATTTTCATTATTTATAGGAATAACTAACCTTAGTTATCAAATAGATGAGGGTAACAGGACTTCATGTTGGCCTCGGCCTCCCATGTCGCCCCCTCAACTAGGTGATTCTTCCATAACACCTTTACGAGAGATACCTCTTTGTTCCTTAACTTCGTCACTTGTCTATCAAGGATTTGAAACAGAACCTCCTCATACGATAGGTTATCCTTGAAACCAAGACCCTTAATAGGAAGAATAGACTCGGGATCACCGATACACTTCTTAGGCATAGAAACATGGAAAACTGGATGAACCGAAGCTAATTCACTAGGGAGTTTCAACTCATAGACAACCTTACGAACCCTTTACAAGATTTCATAAGTACCCACATAACTAGGACTTAACTTCCCTTTCTTGCAAAATCTAACCACCCTTTTCATAGAAAATATTTTCAAATACACTTTATCACCTTCTTCAAACTCTAAATATCTTATCCTATGATCAGCATAAGACTTTTGCTGACTATATGATGTTTGTAAGTGATTCCTTATGATATGATCTTTATCCAAAGTCTTATAAATAAATGAGAGCTAAAAGTGAAGACTCACCCACTTCGAACCATCCAATTAGAGATCTACATCTCCTACCTTACAAGGTTTCATAAGGAGCCATAGATATACATGAATGGTAACTTTTGTTGTAAGCGAACTCCACCAAAGTCAAATGCTTATCCCAAATTCCCTTAAAATCAATGATACAAGATCGAATCATATCCTCGAAGGTTTGAATAGTACGCTCCGCTTGACCATCCTTATGGGGATTAAAAGAGATTCTTAACTTCACCTTGGTACCCAACCCTTCTTGGAACGACCTCTAAAATCTAGATGTGAATTGTGCACTCCTATCTCATATGATGGATAACGGAATACCATGGCGACACACAATCTCATCTATAAAGATCCTTGTATAATCTTCCGCCGAATAAGTAGACTTGATGAGAATGAAACTAGAGAATTTGATCATCCTATCCACAACCACCCATATAGAGTCATATTACTTATGTGTCCGAGAAAAACCTATCACAGAACCCATATTGATGTCTTCCCACTCCAAAGTAGGAACTTGGATTTCTTGTAATAAACCACCCATCTTTCGGTTTTCGGCTTTCATTTGTTGGCACTTTGGACACTCTGCAACAAATTCTGATATGTCTATCTACATTGGGAACACACAACTTTCCTTGATACCTCAAGACACCATCCCCCACTAAGGAGAATGACTCATTAAGCTTGCCAAGAACTGATTTCTTCAACTCTATCAATGGTTAGTCAAGGTGTTGTTTAGACTTCACCTCAACCACAAAAGATGAATCGGAGTTATGTTTGCACCATAAAACCACCATTCGAAAAATCTTCCAATCTAACACCCAATCTAGCCAACCTATGAACATCTTTCACTACGTCTTTCTTGGATTCCTCTACATGAGACACACTTCCCATGGTCATACGAATTCGAGCATGCACAACCAATTGGCCTTGTTGGGATGATAGAGAACTCTCATTTTGTAACTTTTCAACAATACCAACCATCTTCATTGTCAGTGATTTAACTCTTATGAGTAAACAAATATTTAAGACTCTTGTGGTCGATATATACATCAACATGAATACCATACAAGTAACGCCTCCATATTTTCAAGGCAAATACCATGGTCATTAACTCAAGATCATGAGTTAGATAGTTCCTCTCATGCACCTTAAGTTGCCTAGAAGCATATGCTATCACTTTCCCATGTTGCATAAGAACACACCTTGAACCCACTCGAGATGCATCATAATATGCTACTAAGCCCTTTGTACACTCGGGTAAAGTTAACACCAGATCATAGGTAAGCCTATCTTTCAAGGTTTTGAAGCTTCTCTCAGATGCCTCCGACCGCTCAAATTTCTTACTCTTTTGGGTCAAAGTAGTCAAAGGGGATGCAATAGACGCAAAACCATCCACAAACCTCTGATAGTAACCACTACACCCAAGAAACTCCTAATGTCGGTTGGAGTATATGGTCTAGCCAAATTTTTCACTGCCTCCATTTTCCTCGGATCAACCTCAATTCTTCACTATAAATGATATGACCAAAAAACGCCACCGACTTAAACCAAAACTCACATTTACTATATTTGCAAATAATTGGTTCTCCTTAAGTACTTGTAACACCACCCTAAATGATCATTGTTTCACCCTCATTTTTCGAGTATACCAAGATTTCATCAATGAAGACAATTACAAATGAATCTAGGTAACTTCAAAACACCCTATTCACGAGATCCGTAAATGTCGTCGAGGCATTAGTGAGACCATAGGATATTACTAATAACTCATAGTGACCATATCTAGTCCAAAATTTCCTTTTTTGTTATATCCTCACCTCTCACCCTAAGTTGGTGATACCCCGATCTCAAGTCAATCTTAGAAAAGTAGATTGCCCCTTTGAGTTGATCAAACAAGTCGTCAATCTGAGGAAGAGGATAGTTCTGCTAATAGTGTCTTTATTGAGTTGGCGATAATAAATACATACTAAGCAAACTATCCTTCTTCTTCACAAACAATACTAGAGTGCCCCATGGAGAAATAATATGTATAATGAAACCTTTGTTGACTAAATCTTTGAGGTGTGTCTTCAACTCTTTCAATTCGTCCGGAGCCATAAGATAAAAAAAGAATTGAAATGGGATTTATATCTTGTAACAATTCAATACAAAAATCAATTTCCAGCTTGGGAGGAATACCTGGAAGATCATTAGGAAAGACCTCTGGTAATTCCCTCACTACAGGGACCGACTCAATGGGAGGAATTTTGGAGTCTAAATCTTGGACTCTTACTATATGGTATAAAAACCCTTTAGATATCATTTTACAAGCTTAACACAAGAGATGATACGACCTCTAGGAACAAAATTTCCCCCCTTCCACTCTAAAATGGGCTCATTTGGAAAGTTAAAGTTTACCACCCTCGTTCTACAATCTATAGAAGCAAAGCAAGCATGCAACCAATCCATACCCAAAATGTCATCAAAATCAAGCCTATAAAGTTCTACTAGTTCAACATAAGTAACTCTATTGGGCAACATTATAGGACAATTTCTGTATACCCTTTTTGCAACAACTGAATCACCCACTTGGGTAGACACTATAAAAGGTTCATGCAAGATATTGGGCAAAATGTCAAACTTTTTAGATACAATGTAGCACCGGGATCAAGTAAGGCATATACATCAATAGAGAAGAGTTTCAACATACCGGTCACCACGTCGGGGGAAGTCTCCTTCTCACCCCTAGAGCGGAGAGCATAAAAGCGATTCTTCTTAGGAGCATCATTAGAACCACTTGCTTAAGATTAACCAATACCCTTGTCTTGAACCCTCACATTAGGGATATCCCTAACCTTGTAGCCACTATTTCCACAACCAAAACAAATGCCCATTCCAACTAAGTATTCACCTAAATGACCCTTTCCACACTTGGCACATGTAGGCTTCGTGTTCGGGCAACTAGTATCCTTTCCCTTCTTAGGATTAGGGTTGGATACCTTATCATCACGAGCCTTAGGGAACATGGAAGGAACTTGATTTGAAAACCTCTTTTTGAACCTAGGCTTGTCTTAGATATGAAGCCTATCCTTTGATGAAGCACCATCAAAAGACCTCGCCCTCTTAGCATCTCTACCTTTCTCTTATCCCTTGCCTCTTCCACTTTTTGAGCATGAACATAAGACGAGAAATGATCATATTGTAATGTAGCATACCCGAATGATATTTTCTTGCAAGTCATCCGACACTCCCATCACAAAGCAGTTCATTTCATCTCAGGGGTCGAAAGCCAAAGGAGGAGCATAATTTGTCGATTGAGTGAATTTCAAGGAGTATTTAATCACACTCATACCTCCTTGATGAAGGTTTATGAACTCCACCACCTTGGCTTCCCGCTTATCCCTAGGAAAGAATCTATCAAGAAAACCCTTCTTCAAAACCTCCCAAGTCACCATTCCACCCCTTAACTTGTCCCTCCATTAGACATACCAAGTTTGGGCCACACCTTTGAGTTGGTAAGTAGCTAACTTAGCCTTGTATCTAGAAGTCAATCCCATAGCATAGAAGATCTTGTACGTTTGATCAATGAACTCATGGGGGTCTTCTTCAATATTGGACCCATAGAAAGTAGCTAGATTTATTCAAGTGAAATCCACTTAGATGGGAGTCCATGGTAGCAACTTCTTGGTTTTCTCGGGGTACAACCTCCCGATTAGCTTGGGTCGTCATGGCTTGATCTTGGGCAGTGGTTTCTTGTGCTTGGGTAGTAATGGTTTTGGAAATTTGGAGAAAAAAGAGCAGCCCAGATGGGACCATTCGCCAAAGGATGATCGACCAGAGAATTGTCATAATTAGCATTTTCTTCAAGAGGAGGAACTTGATCACCAACGGGAGGAACTCCCGCATTGGAAATCTCTTCTTCAAGTCTTTGTGCATCATTCCTTCAAGTATTCATTTCCTATAATCACGATGACAGGATTAGACGCAAAAGAACATAGTGCTAAACTCTAGAGCCACGATATTGTACTTCCAAGAAATAAGAGTTAAGCATCATATAGGTTACTATCCATAAGTGTGGCGCTCTTCACAATTATGAATGTGAATCTATATAGACGTGGTTGAGAGAGACATCGACTCAAAGATATTCAATATCATGCTGAGATACCAAGTTTGTCATATCCGGGGAGCACCCCCTAGAATTAATCGGCGGCGGCGGCATCCTTTAGGACTAAGAGTAGCCTCTTAGCTTACATCATTACATTCATAGGTAAAAATTAGCGAAAATTAAAAACTTTTCATTACTTCTACATTAAGGTTTACATAGACCTCTACATACACATAATATGCATATTGAGTATACATAGACCCTTCGTATTTGAAGTTACTTAATCTTCTACTTTTATTAAACATGAATATATACACTATAACATAGTATCAAATGGATATCTCATCTCATAACCATCTAACAAGAGTATATAAAATGTTGCCTAACCTATACATCAAATGTAATAAAGACACATAAATGTTATACAAGGTTTAGTACATGAATGAAAAGGAAAGAATATAAGAGTCTTAAAACTAAAACAACTTCATAGCTTCATTTTGGCATTGGCCTCGGAGAGTGAGGACTTATCCAACATTGATGAATAAGAATTCCAAGCCTTCCTTCAATGTCGTCTCGAAACCATTCAACGATCGGAACCTAAATAATGGGGAAAAGGGACAAGATGGGGTTAGTACACTACTTGTACTAAGTATGAGACCATATGCACAAATATCATCAAATCATGCTAAAAAGGGACTTTTCATGAAACCATGCTATTTACTTTGAAAACCTTGTGTACATTCCAAAACAACATATCTATCAATAAGACATATCCATTAAGTCATAAACATGTACATCACAAGGCCAACAATACTAAATCTAGTAAAGTCTACATACATATATTATAATTAGAAACATATTCAAAGAAACTCTATCATTAAGACATAACAACAATAAGTATGAATAACAGTTCATTACAACATAACCAAAGCAAGATAACTACTCATGAACCCTCATTAAGTCACCAAGTGCAATCACCAAGCAAAGCCTCATGACCTTACTCAATCAAGTAAACTCAACAAGAACCATGACCAATATCCAACTTCACATAGCGTATCATTTAAGAGTACGTAACATCATCATAATTAAGACATAAAGACCAAACACATGAGTATACGTGGATTTAACATCATAAGAAACCATCAATGTGAAAGATCATCATATACATATCATGTACCATTATTAGCATATTCATACATAAGAAAAACATTCTAAAGCTTCCTCCCATGCGAACTAGTGCAAGGGATAGGTAGACTTCCATACCCCTACCAAGGCTAAGTCAAACTTCTTAAGTCACCTTAGGTAGTTTTTACTTTATAACTTCATTTTAGTTTAGGAAACATTTGCCTTAATTGACATAGACCAGAGGAGCTAAGTGTGGAATCCGCTATTGTAAAACCTTACACTGATTGAAGGTTGTCTACGGGCCAAAGTAAAACCAAACATAAACGTAGCTTTCTTGGTGGATCCACTAGCTAGTCTTCCTATGGGGACAACATAGTTCAAGAACTAAGAGATAGGTATAATCCCTCTACATGCCACTGTTATTAGAGCCTCATCTCATGGGAATCCATTGGTTGAGTATCCCTCATTGGGGATTCAACACCTCATGTGGAACTATACGGTGAGTCTTCCTCTATGGAAAGTCATCACCTCCCATTGTTAAGTTCATTCGGTGCTAAGCTAAGCCCTTTTTAAAATGTCTTTATTAATCATCATAGCTTATTATAGGTCATAGGGTCTATCCCTTATATAATCATCATCATCATAGGTCAATAAGAATTGCATGTGTACATTACTTTCATTAAAATTCATATAAGTGAGGTTAGCACAATTACATATCACTTCATAATAAGGTACATTGGTAAATCATCACCATCCTTCTAACATTTTATATCTTAGCAAACACCTCACAAACCATAGTGAAGATATTTTAATTAAACATCATACCAAACCTATCAACCTAAAACAAGCTAATATTCAAGTCATTTTTACAACTCACTAATATAATTTACGACAATTGAAGTAAGGGAATAGGATTTCAAGAACTTACCAAGTTCATTCATAATCCATACAGGTTCTTTACCATCAACCCTGTATGACTCTAACCCATAAGGGTATAATATCATCATTTAAAAATCATAAACAACCTGACAACAAGCCAATTGAAATCGCTACAGCAAAATCCATAAACTAGTTCGAACTTTAAGATAAGATAATTATGTCAATTTAAATATACTTCATAACCTCAGCAACTTCTCAGAAACAGCATGATAGGGACTTATAATTCATCCTAATCTCTTCTGATTGATACAAAACTCATAGATGTAATCTCAACCAAACCCATTCAATTGAACCGCCATTACACAATTCATATACTATCACAATCTAGGGTTAAGGGGAATATGTCATATTCTACAAACTAGACCAATCCATCAAGAACCAACATAATTGAGTTATAATACATGTTATCCATAAGAAATCGTAATCAATGTAATTCTCAAGTTCAATTTTGATATTTGAAAAGAACCACATAAAAACTCAACATTAGAAATTAATTTGATTGAACACTTTGAGGAAAGAGTTCTCAAATGTCAAAGGAATCACATTCCTTACTAACTGATGAAGATTGATGGATAAAATAGATCATTTTAGCCCTTGAACCACCCCTAGATTGGTCTTCAATGGAGTTCTTTAATAGAGAGAGAAAGAAGAGAGAAGGAAGAGAGTTTGGGTTTGGAAAATTATGAGAGCTTAGGGTTGTCTAATTAGCTTAGAGGCTTTATGTAGGTTGTTAACTAACTTAATTAGACCTCCCTTAACCCCTAATTAACATTCTAACTTAGCCGACTAATTAAATGATTTAAATGAAAGTGTGTATCAAAATCAATCCTCAAACACGATACCATTATCAACGGATCGTGTGTCCATCGACGGTCATTGTGCACCTCTGTGCTGCACATCCATGATACACATCCGTAGATGAGTTCAGAGACTATGCAAAATGACCCTTTGTCCAAATTTAATAAGTGTCCATCAACGGTGGTCATCCATTGCCCATCGATGGAATCACGCCTCGTCAGTGGCCTCCGTATGTGGACATTGTCTCTTGACACTATTTTGCCATCTTTTGCAAGGGTCTCCGCAAGGGTCCTTAGTTGGTCTTTGGGGAGTCATGCCCGGACGTTTCTACTACGAGCCTAACTCTAATAAATTTTATATACATTTACACTAATTTTCATCATTTTTAGACTCTTAAAATCTAGTCAAATAGGCTAAGCACTCTAGTACCTCTTTGAACTAGTTTTCGAACGTCATGGATGTTCTTTGATGTTTTGGTTTCTGGACTTCCTAAATTAGTTATGTTGATTAAAATAGACCTTCAAACATTTTCTAAACCTCTTGAAACTTATTTTAGGCTCTAGAACACATCTTATATTTTTGAAGTTTTATATATCCCATGCACGAGACGTCGATTGAGCTCGTCGATCTACATTGCCAAGACAGTGTCTCGACAACCTTTAGGGCCTCCTTGAGGGCCTCTTGCGAGTCCCTTGTGAGTCATACCCGGACTTTTCCAATGTAAATATAAACCTTATTCAATAATAACATCATCATAAAGTCATCCCAACATTTCAAGTTCTATAGTTCACATCATGAAAGCATACAAGAATCTTACCTAAATCCCAATCCAAGCGAACTGGTGTAATGCTCATGTGAAGTTCCATAACCCACATAAACCAAGTAAACTAGTAACAGACCATAAGCAATTCCTATACTTCATATAACATAATATCATGTGTAGTCATCATTTTACATAGAAATTTAGACCAATACCATGTTCATCAAATGAAACCAAAATCATATAAGACCAACATTATATAGAGACAACATTAGGCATTTCATTCATAACATAAGTGAATAAGAACTCCTCCTAGGACTCCCCTCAAGGGAAACTTGTGCAATGCATAGGTAAAGTCCCATACCGTTACCTACACTAAGTAGTACCCCTTAAGTCATCGTAGTTAGTGTCAATCTTTATTACTGCATTAATTCATTTACTTTTGAGAACATTAGTCATAACCTACAATAGACCATGTGAGGTAAACATAGAATCTGGTGTCATGAAACCCTACACCGAAAGAAAGTGCTCTACATGACAAGGTGGAACCATACATGAACATAGCATTCTAGGTGAATCCACTAGCTAGTCTTCCTATAGGGTCACCTAATTAAGGAACTAGGAGATTTGCTAGAAACTCTTTTATGCATATTGCGTTGTAGTCTCCATCTCATGTCTCTCATCCAGGTTTACCCCCTAGACGTAACTGAAGTCGGTGTCCTTTTGAAGGACTAAGACTGGCCTCTTAGTTTCATGTTATTACATTCATATTGAATATTTTGATACTAATGGTAGTAGATAATTATGTAAGAACGGGAGTAGTTTAGTGTATTTGTGAGTGGTGGTTAGGTGGGGGATGCAAATGGTGTATGTTGGTGTGTAGATGGTGCGAAGGGCGTGTGATGAAGAGTGGAGCGGGGGGCGTTTGGAGGGGTGAGCGAAGGTGGTGAGGTTGGGCTATGGATGTGGGTGTTGGAATTTTTTGTTGGGGTTTTTATTGAGGGGGTGGGGGAGTAGTGGTGTTTAATTGTTGTGAGGCGGGTGGGGTGGTTGATGTACGTGTTGGGGGAGTTGATGTGACACTGTTTTGTGGTATCGGGGGTAGTGGTTTAAGGTGTTTTTGGGTGGGTTGTATTTTTTTTTGTTTGTGGGATTGTGTTGTGGGGGGTGGATCATGGTTTAGAGAGGTTGGTTCTTGGTTGTGGGAGGTGGGTTAGGTGGTTGTTTGGGAGCTGATGTTTTGGTTGGGGGGGTGTGTGGGATGGGGTTGTTGGTTTAGAGTGGGCGGTGGGGTTGTTGGTTTGTGGGCTGGGGGGTAGGGTTTGATTGTTTTTTGGGGTGTGTTTTGGGGTAGGGTGTTGAACACATGCTGAAAAATTTTAAACCAATTTATTATCGCTACTACGAGGTTTCATAGACGCGCTACATACACATAATATATATTCCTATCAAATTATGCATAGACCCTTCAATAGGAAGGTTACATAGCCTTCTACTTATTATTGCAATATATATAATCTACATTATATATATATATATGATATATTATATATATATATATATATATATGTATCCATATATTGCTATATATATATATATATAGAGAAGCGAGAGAGAGATGAGAAATATAAACTAGTCTCAACAATGTCTTTGTCTCATACCATCTAACCGATTCACAATATGGCATAGACCTTACATCAATTCAACAAGACCATGTATAGGTCATACGAAAGTACAATATTCAAATAACAAGGAAAGAAATGATAGAGTAAATAAGATCATAACAAAATCCAAAGCTAGAAGATGGCATTGCCCCAGAAAGTTGAGGACCGACCCCAGTTGGATGAAAGGAAGAATCCAAGCCTTCAACAATATCACCTTGCAAACTCTTCAACGACCGGAATCTAATATGTTTGGGACAAGGGAAGAAAACGGGGTTAGTACTCCACATGTAATAAGTATGAGATCTTACGAACATAAACAAGTAAAACATGCAAAAAGGAACTATTTATCAAAGCATGCTATTCTACCCTTTTAAGGGGCTTAATGCAATGTCAAGTAAGTCATATTAATCAACCAAACATGCTTACTATCTTAACAAATAATACTTATGACAACACACTTGAAACCATGATTTACTACAAACCTAACATCAAGTCCTTGTCAAGTCAACAAGTGTAATGACCAGGCAAAGCCCCATAACCTTACTTGAATTCAAGCGTATCCCACAAGAAAAAAATAGGGGAATACGAACTGCGGATGGTGTATACGGATCTAGGACATGACACAAGGTCCCAAGCTATACATATCATAGCTCTTAGGCTTGCATTTCAACATGTATTATCATTGTAACCAAAGGCATATTCATAAATGAACTAATCAGCATATAGTATCAACAATGTGCCACGGTCATTATATATACATCATACATTCTCATAACATAAACATACATAAGAACCTCCTCCTAAGACTCCCCTCAAGGCTAACTAGTGCAATGTCTAGGTAGTGTCCCATACCCCTACCTAGACTAAGCTAGACCCCTTAGGTTATCCAAATTAGAGTTCAACTCCTTTAATTCGTTTTACCTTTTGGGAACATCTTGCCCTAACCGACATATACCACATGAGCAAGTGTGGAATGCGGTTTCATATAACCCTACACCGAAAGAAGGAGGACCATTTGCCAAGGTAGTACTAAAACATAAAACATAGCAACTACGTTGAACCACTAGCTAGTATTCCTATGGGAGCAACATAGTTCAACAACTAGGAGATTTAGTTGGGACCCTCTTTATGCGCCATGCATTATAGTCTCCAATCTCTAGAGTAATGTAGTATTCCTACCTTCCCTATGTGGGAAGGGACACTCCTCTATCTAGTTCACTCGGTGCTAAGCTAGAGATCTTTGATGAAATGTCTTTAAGACTTTAATTATTATTCATAACTTAATTTAGGCTATAAGGTTTATCCCTTGTATAATCATCATCATCAATATCTCAAATAAGAATAGTATGAGTATAAGTCCTTTCATCACAATTCATATAAGTGAGGTTAACACATTCGCGTAATAACATATTAAGGAACATTGATAGTTTTCACCACCTTATATCACATACAGCTTAATAAATCTCACGACATAGTCAAGAAATTTCAATTCAACATCATACCACCCTATAATCCAAGTATAAGGCATACTCCAATGTAATATCATTACTTAACAACAATTAATCACAACTAGAAGAAAAGGTAGAGATTCTAAGGCTTACCAAGTCTACTCATAGTCAATCATCAAGATCTTACTATCAACGAATAATTCAACTCGACTTGGGGAGTAACATAATTGCACAATGACAATCAATAGAATAACAAGGCCAATTGAATCTCTATAATACAATTCATATTTAGATCACACTTGAGACAAGGTACGTAGGCTAATTTCACATTAAAATTCATAACCTAAATCACATCTCAAGAACTAGAATGATAGGTCTATGATTCATATTAATTTAATCATAATAGCACCACAGGATAGTAATCAAATCAACAACCAACTCAATTGAATGATCACAATACAATATAGGTCAAGATCACTACCTAGGGTTAGGGATAGAGGATCATATTCTTCAATGTAGACCAAATCATCAAAAACTACCATATCAAGTTAAACTACATATTAATATACTCAACATACCCCTATGAATTCATTAACAACTCAATCCATAACAGTAATTTTGTAATTGAATGAAACTCATAAGAAAACTTAACTTGTTGAAATCTATTTTGTAGGAACCCTTTGAGGAAAGAATCTCAAAGGTGTATAGAACCCATAAAGTAATGTTTCCCAAAAATTTGATGAATAATCCACCCTTTTTTACATCCCCCAAAACCTATTTCTTGCTAGCCTTCAATGGTGAGTTCATGTAGAGAGAGAAAAAAAAGAGAAAAAAAAAGAGTTTATTTTAAGAGTTGTCTTTAGGTTAATGAGGGTTAAGGGTATTTATAGTGGGGATTAATTAACTTAATTATTCTCCCTTTAATTCCTCATTAACCCCTAAAACAATTAATTAATTAAACGAAATCATTTAAAATTTAACAGTAAAACTCGACCTTCACTGACGCGATCTCGATCGACGGTCCATCGGTGAGTCAATGGAAAACCCCCCCCTCCGTCATGCAATACATCGTTTTGGTCAGAGACTTTGCAGGCGAGGGCTTTCTCCAATTTTTTTCTAAGTGTGGGATGACGGTGTCCTCGACGCCTCATCAAGCCACTAACGCCCCGTCAACCACCTTCTGTCACGTGTAACAGTATCTAGGTAAGCAAGATCCTTCACGAATATTTCTAAGTGTGGGATGACGACACCCCGTCTATCCACAAACGAACCATTGTCGGTCCCATTAGTGCACACTTCTAGGCAGTGCTACATCAAACTGTAGGGGTCCTCCTCAAGGGACCTTGGTTGATCCTAGGGGAGTTGTACCCAGATGTTTCAATCATAAAACAACTCAAACACCCATTAGATACCTTTCCACCCATTTTCTTACATTTCTGACTCCTAAAAGTTAGTCAAAATTCTAAGGCACACAAACATCCCCTTGAACCAACTTCCCGGACATTTTTGGATGTTTTGGTTCTTAAACCTACTAAATGACCTATATTCATTAAAAATTGACTTAGAAACAGTGTTTAGACTTTATGAAACCTATATTAGGCTTTATAATGTGTCTTGGATTTTCAAGGTGCTACATCATGAGAACAATAGTGAACCTACCTTCCCTCTTGGGAAGGGAGACCTCACATATATAGTTCGCTGAGTGCTAAGCTAAAGTCCCTCTTTGAAATGTCTTTAAGTGATCCTTAACATTTTTTTACAATATAGGCCTTAGGTACTAACCCCTTGTATAATCATGATCATACCTCAATAGGTTTAGAATGAGAGCTTCCTGTCATCACAACCCAACGTTAGTGAGATCATCAAATCATAGTCATCATAATAAAGTATACAATAGAATCACTTTCAACCTTGCATGATCAATACCCCTATCATGATATCACATCCAACATATTCATAACATGCTATCATATTCATCATATCATCATCTTCCTATTCTATTGACATATTCATACTTCAATTAAACATCATCATCAAAAATAGAGCAACATAATTGGAGTAAAGTACTCATGATCTTAAAAGTCTTACCAATTGGCTTCCAAGAATCCACTTCAAGATCTTACACTCAATTCCACAACATTTATTCAATAATCCAATCACTATCATCATATAATAGTATGTTCAGCAATTACAAATCCAATTACAACATCCCTAATCATCTATCAACCTAATTCATAGTTAGGGTTAGGGAAAGGGGACCATTCATAGATATTGTAGGGAAATTAGGTAAAAGCCTAAGGAACTAAAACAATCCACCAATAAACAATCATAATATATCACTATACAACACTAACCCAATTTTGAAGATAACCCACGAAATTGGATGAAAACCATAATTTTGAAGAACATTGAAATCAAATCTTTGAAGAGACTCTTAGGGAAAGGAATCCTATGAGTTAATAGCTTCCATAACTTGTTAATTCTTAGAGAATTGTTGAATAAATCCTTGATATTTAATCCCTAATGAATCTTTACCTTGCTCTGCAATGGAGGTCTTTTGGGCAGTTAGAGAAAGTAAAGAGAAGTGAGAGCTAATTAGGTTTGAGAAATTAGGAGGTGTTAGGTTAGTTTAATGACTCAGGGTGCTTATATAATCCTAAACTAATTAATTAAACCACCCCTTGACCAATAATTAATTATTCAACTAATTAACTAATTACCCCTAACTTAAGTGAAATTGGACATTCAAATAGGGTCCCAAACGACGAAACCCCGTCCACGACGCATCGACCATACCACGGAGCGTACTGGTCATCATGATTTGGTTCAGAGACTTGTTCTTTCAGGAATTTGGTGTTGAGGCTATGTTTTTACCAACAAGACCAATCGACGGGGCGTCAACCCATCGATGGTCCGTCGTTTACTCTTTGTGGTTCACACTGTTTTTTGACAGCTTTTGAGGGTCAAATGTTGGATCCTCCTCAAGGAACCTTATGGTGGTCCTTGGGAGTCGTACCTGGATATTTCGACGTTAAACACATTGTAATATGTATTCTAAACCTTTTCACCAAATTTGACATTTTTATGACTCTTGAGAATCTTATCTATCACAAAAGGCCACACTAGGTCATTTTTGTACATAATTTATTTTTTTTTACATGTGACTTTTTTTTTATTTATGGTCGTCCCTGTGCCATTTAGGCTATTAATACTTTCGATATTGTGTAAGTTTTTGTAATTATCCTTTTTTTAATCTTAGGATTACACTGATTGTTTTTAAGGTCTATTATTTGATATTTTATATAGAGTGTTGTCGGATTCATTTTTTGGATTTTACTAGTGTTCATGGTGGAAAATTTTCGTTTGGGTTAGGAGAGTGTTTGTTTGTTTATTTTTGATGTTATACTCATGGAAAAGTATGTAATCTGATGAAATTTTTGTTTTGATTGCTTCGACCCCAACCCATTATCATACATTTTTTGTTTGACACTTATAAAAGCATTATTTTAATAAAAAAAATTCTAATTAGTGGAACTCGAGAAATTAATTTGTGGATTCTACAAAGCACCAGCAGCAACAAAAATGTGTTCATATGTTTACGAGCACTATTACACAAATGTGCACAAAAATTGTTCATTTTTATGTTATGTTCGTTTATGAAGATTAAATGGAAACTTCCTTAGAAACAAATGGACGATGATATATAGGCTGGTTTTTTTGTCGTTAGTAGGGTTTTTGGTTTTTGTATTATGGGACACGATAAATATGTCTGATTCCTCTTTAAATGGTTGTTATTGGACTAGTTTTTGGTAGGGCTTTTTCTGTGACTGTCATAGTTTCAAATGACATCGTAATTATGTTTAGATTTTTGGTCGTATTCTGTTTTTGTGTATTTGACGAAGAAACACCTTGAGAATCACAGAACTTCAAGTAAATGTCGTGACCGTCTTTGCTTTTGTATATCTTTTTGTGGGTATTTGATTTATTAGTAATAATATTTTAATTGTTGATTATTATCAAGCTCCATTAGGTAATCAGACATTTGTATATGGTGACTCAAACTTTTTTTTTTTTTTTGTGATTGTGTTTTTTTGTTAGTGTATCTGAGAATTCTTATTGTGTTTGTTAGTCGTTGGATTTGATATTAATTTTTGTCGTTTGATATATTAAGTCCACAAGGTTGATATTGTTTTGACAACGGTAAGAATTGTTCTTCGGTGTGAGTAAAGTGAAAAAAAAATTATCATATATGTTGCTGCCATGCAGTCAATTTTGTGGATTTTGTGTCATTGATTGCTCGATTAATAATGTTGTGTGTGTTTCATTTGTTTATTATTGTATAAGTAAATTCTATACAATGACACACACAAAAAATATTAAAAAAATGTTGTATTACACTGAGACCTTTACCCTTGTATTTTTTCTGTGTGGTGATGTTTATTATTTTTTTTGATATATTGGTGGTTTTTTGTGTTGCACGTCCCATTGATGTTGTCTAATTTAATGCAAATTAATACTGGAATCATTGTGCGGACCTTGTGATTTGGTGTTATTTGAGTAAGTTAAGTGTATTTAGGTGTTGAACTGATTTGTTAAGAGATAATAATATAGCTTAGCTAGTATGTCCAAGAAAATATTAGTTGTTTTTTCTTGTTTGTACAAATAGGTCACACTTTCATTTAGGCCACGATGTTTTTTTTTTTCATTTGAGACTGGCTTGATTTTTTCATATTATTTTATGGTTTGTTTTCCTATATTTTTATTTGTATGAGATCTTTGTGAATGTGTTATTTTCTTGTCATGTTTTAATATTATTTAATGAATGTTTCAAATATTTCACTTGTTGATAGGACATTAATTCTGTTGTCTTTGCTTGTGCTATGGTTTTTTGGTTATAGTTATTGTTTTATTTGTGTATTTTTAATATTGATTGATATATTTATATTTTTATATTTTTTAAAGTTTATTAAAATAACTTTGTGTTATTAGATTCATACATCGATGTATATAATATAATTTGATTTTTTTGTTGACATATGTTTTATAATGTGTGGTAAAATTAATTAGGATAATGTATTGCCAATTTTCTTTTTTTATTTTAAATTTTTTTTATTTCAAAAGTTTATTTCTTCTTGTGTTTTTTTTTTTGAAATTTGTGGGTGTATTTTTCTGTGTTTGATTTTTATTACAGACAAATATCAACACACATAAATTTTAGTGCTTTGTGATTACGGGCAATTAAAGCTCTTTAGGCCCTTGAATAATATATATATTTTTATTCTTTTGTTGTTTTGGAGTTGTTTCTTATTTCGAATTAGCAATTTTAAAATCCTTCAAATCATTCTCATGTTGATAGGGTAGTTTTTGCATTGGTTTCACTGGTGACACAGTCTGAGTTGATTTGTGTAGCCTATTGATTTTGTGTTTTGAAGGTATTACTCTGTTAGTATATGAAATTTAGTTTGAGTATTATTGTGAGGTTCAGCATTAATATTCATTTGGATTTTTCAGTATTTATACCGCGTTTCTCAGTTGGTAATATCACAATACAATTTTTTTTAGTTTTGTAATAGTAATGTGGTAAATTAATATTGCACAAAAAATTAAGGACAAATAATTATAAAATTTTCATGTATAAATTTATTCAGTTTGTGATTTGTATATTTATATGTATTATTTACAATCTTGTTTTCACATCTCACATACTGGATGGATATTTTATGTGAGTTAGTTAAATCACGCATACACTGCTGTAAATTATTATTTTATTTCTGAGATATGTTGAATGATGCCAAATTTTTTTTGTTATATATTGAAATATGTGGATGTTTACAAAACAAATTGTTTTCTGACTGGAAAACATTGTATTGGCATTAGTGTTAGAGGCCTGCATATTTACAGATATTCGATAATTGTTGTGGGATAATAAGTCTTGGAAGTAACACACAAAAATGTTGTTTGTTTTATTTTATTAATGCAATGTGTGTTCTAAAATTATCTCCATCAATCCCCCCAAATATTTTTTTTTTGTATTGTTTCTCACAGCATCTTTGATGCCAGTCTTTGACGCCCTTTACTGGGTGTGATTTTTAGTAACTCGACATTGACTACCATTTCGTTTCTATTTCTTGGTTGTTGTTTTTTTTTGTTTTTGTGCAATAGACGATGATTACTTGTTTTTTATCTTTTGTGTTTATATTGGTTCATCTTATGAGTGGGAGAAATGGTATAAAGAACAAAATACTGTTAGTCTATTATTTGTATGTTCCTGGTACGGACGCATTTATTTTTTTGACTTAGTGTTGAAAAAAAATGAGGACTGTTCACGTTAAGTATTTTAGTGTCTCATATTGTTTCATTTAGATGATTTTCATCATTTGTAATTATACCTGAGTTTTTCGAGCAGGCGATAAAACATTTCCATGGATTCTTCGCTGGTCGATTTATTTATATATGTAATAATTATTTTTTAAACATATTGTAATCTAATTCAATTTATGTGTTTTAATTATTTTTTTTATTTGTATTTACATTGATCTAAAATTGTTTGTAAAATTTAGTTTTTTTTCTGACATTAATATGACCCGCACCACGTCAATGTGTCATGTAGTCTTGCCATGTTTTGATATTTGTTTTGGTTTTGTACAACTGTTTTGAATTTCCAATAAAACTTATTTTGCATGGTTTTTGTCGGTTTTGAGTAATAGTCTCCTGTACCAAAGATAATCAGCTTGATCACTATAAATGAAGGTTGAAATATATTATTTTGCATTGTTTTCTAATAAATTGTGTGCGTTGTTTGGTTGAGTTAAAACACATTTATTTATTCCTTTTTTTAAGTTGGATGTTTATCACGCTTAAAATAATGTTCGAAACAAATTTGATTTGTACACTATCTATAATATGCTTGAAAATATACTCAAACTTATTTTTTTGTTCTGCTTATATAAATTTTTTCTTAAACAAGAAATCAATCATTTTTTGTTTTTTGTTTTACATGTGTTTCTTTATTGTGTCTAGTGTTTGATATATATGTTTTAGTTTTGTTTGTAACTATTAGCGGCTGCTTTTTTTTTTTGTGGCATTTCAAGTACTATTATTTTTTTTTTTTTTTTGTAGACACAAGTTATCCCTAGTTATTGTAAATTTCTTAATGTTCATTTTTCTGTACCATTTTTCTTTTACGTTAAAGTTATTGTTGGTAAAATTGGTATTATATTGTTATTTAGAATTAGAACGAAGTTTTTAAGATAATTTGGTTTCTTTGTAGTTTATATGTTTTCTTTTTGTATTTCGGATAAAATAATGATACAACAAAATATTGTTGTTTTTTATTCTTTGATTTTGTGATTGGGTTTTATAATTTTCTTACAATCTACAAGTATAATTTTTGTACTAGTTTTTTGTATTTTGTTGTTTTTGTTTTGTTAGTTTTTTTTTTATTTATAATATATTATTCTTTGAGAAGGAGTTTTTCCTTTATTTCACTCTTAATTATTAATATTTTTACTTTATTGATATCTCATTATAATTTTCTAGACTTATTGATTTTGTTTTTCTTGAGATAGTGAGATATAAGTTTGGTGGTTGAATTTTTATAACTGTTTGTGAGTAGATTGTTTTTTTTTGTAAATATTTATAATGTATTGTGTATTGGCAATATGAATATTTAAAAAATACAAATTATATTTAGTAGACCTAACTCAGTTAGATTATCTACTACATTCATCCATAATCGATGCAATTTTATGTTGCACTTGCATTTTTTTGTTTGTATATAATTTCTACGTCACTCAAGTACGATGCATCAGTACAAATCGGATGTCTTGCGAACTGGCACCCACACTGACCCTCCTTGTGTTTTATTTTGACAACTTTGATATTTTTTTTTGTTTTTCTCTAATCGACCAAATCTAAACCTTAACATGTCACTCGGATATCAAAGTGAAAGTAATGCGGAAGGATATTCGGTTAAACTCATTAATAAAAACCAATTCATATTATACTTTGTCTAAAATTCAAAATACTTATTATTATTGTCCCAAAATCTGGAATGTCGATCACCACAAGAACATCTATGATAAAATTACTAAACTAATGTAGTTTGTGTTTTCTGGTTATTATTAAAGTGTCTGTGGTTGTATATGAATTTGTACATAAAGAAGTTTTTTTTTTTTTTTTTTTTGTCTATGCGTTGAATTCTTCATAGTGTGAATTTTATGACATGAGGTTATATGGTAGCTCCCAGTCCAGCTGACGCCATTAGACTGTAATACCTGTAGATCCGTTTGTTTTTTTGGTGTTTTTTTTTTTTTTTTTTTTGTTTTGTGACGTTTATTTTTATATTTCGATACTTTTTGTTTTTTCTTTTTAGTTGTAAGTGCGGTTTGAGATAAGACGACGGACCTGTTCTGTGCTCTGCCATCTCATCACAAATGTTAATACTTATAGATGATCGAAAACATTAAAAGTATGGGGGTTTTTTTTTTTTTGTTAGTTTTCTGTGGGACAATACCACAAGTATGAGTTGATATTTATTTGGGCTGTTTCCAAACTAATCCTAGCACGCAAATATCTCCGATAATTACATATCTTGTAAATATCCAACTCCTTTTATGTTCTTTTCCATCTATTTTCGTTGGTGGTGTGTTATGTTATGTAACAAGAGCAAACTAGTAATTTTTTTTTGTTGTGGGGATGTATATTCTTCACCTGATACATATCGTGAGTGGAATCCAGCCTCCATTACCCAGGCTCGTTTGGGAAATGTGTTCTTTAGATTGAGTATATTATAATTCTTTCAATTGGATTTTTCATTGTTATATTTATTCCTCTTTTTGTGTCACCGGTAGCGTGACACTTCCGATCCTCTACTAACTAAATGTGCGGAAAGTGACACTGATTTGGATGTCCATACTGTTAATGGGTTTCTATTTTTATTTTTGTCGTGTTTTTTGCGTCGGCTACGTGACACTCTGATACCCTACATCGATCGTGTTCTGGTTGTTTGTGTTTTTTTTTTTTGTTGTTGTTTATTTTCACTCTTTCGTGTCAATTTCATCTATATTTTTCTTTAGTTGTTGTGGCTTAGGTACGGACACTCCGATCCTCCTTACCTCTACGGTTGTCGCGTTCGTGACACCCGTCCACTAATTCTATGTGTCGTTTTTTTGTTTTACGAAAAAGCAATCCGATCCACTCTAATACTCTACGTGAGTGTCGTGACACCCAGTGACCACTAATTCGTATGGGGTCGGTGTATGGTTGAATGCTCCTTGATTCATCATTTGTTAAGTTTATCATATACGAGTCGGTTCGTAGACACACGTCCCACGAATATCATTCTATTATTATTTTAATCAAGCCTTCTTTTATACCAATTTTTTTTTTTGTTGGTAGTTTTCATCATGCCATCACTTTATTAATCATATTTTTGTTCTTCCTGGTTTATGTATTTTCGCTTAATATGTATTCCATCATCCATTAAACAGAGTATTAGGGTTTTTTTTATCAAGATTTGGGATCACTAGCTTAATCATTTGACTGTTGTTTTTCATTACATATCATATAGTATATGTTTTTAATAATGTTCTTTTATTCTGATGGCATTTGCTTTTGTGTATAAACACAATAAGCATTTATATGATGTTAAAGACTCTTATTGTAGATTACTACCCAACACAATATTCGATATATAGATGTGTACACGAATGTGTATTAAAAACATATATTTTCACTTCTTATCATTGCCATCTCGAGAATTGCGTTTGTTATTTTGGTTTCTTTTTTATTTAAATAAGCTGTTGGTGGTTTATACAATATTATTTTTGCTTGTTTTGGCTTGTTTTCTCAGTTTGGTCTGTCGTTTCTGTTCTTTCTCCCTGTGCATTTAATTTTTTTCGTTCTTTCACTGTTGTCAATGTTTCAGTTGTTTACTGTCTCTCTTTGTTCTTTCTATTGTTGTTGTGTCTGAGTGGTAAACCCTTTCTTTTATCCTCTGGTTAATGTAGGTATTTAGGTATAGTTTGTATAGAATGGAAACGATCGGGCAAATTAATTATCCCACACTTTATATTTGTGTAACTTAAGGTATACAGTGTTTTTCTAACCCCCAAGCATTAGACTTATTAACTCTTTAATCCCTCTAATTTATTAATTATAATGTGAGGGTTTAGGAATAGTCCGAAAAACGTTTTTTACCCTTAAACGTGTAAAGAAATCGACCACCGATTGGTGATTTTTTTTTGCGTCATTACCTGCGACGGTTTTTCCGTTTACCTGTTCTAGTTGTTCAAGTTCTGTACTTAAGGTTCATTTTGAGAGTGGTTTCCACTAAAGACTCTTGTCTGGAAGGTCCGTCACATCATTTGTGACAGTTTGGTTCCTTGTTGGTTTCAATGCTCGTATTTTCGTTACGTAAGTTCAGGAGTCGATTTCGTACCCACATATTGTTCAGTATTTTTCGCTAAGTGTTTTGAAACGAGACCCTGCGACGGTCCGTCGTGCCCATGACTTTGGTTTGTCTTTTCATCGTGGGGGTTCAGTCGCCTCAGCCTATTTTTCCAGAAATAAAATTTTGTCCCTGATCAAAACGATTTGTATATACTATTGGTGCTGTGTTTACAATAGATAACCAATTTAACAGCTTGCCAATTAGTTTGTCCTCGAGACTCACAGAGAAGAAAACAAGAGTGAATGACAAGGTGAAGTGTACAGTTTTTGTTGTTTATTTTTTGTGGTTTCTTGTTAAATTCAGATGGTGGGTATCTTTCTGCATTATTGCCTCTTTGCTTTTTACCAAGTAGCTTCTTCAATACGGTTTTTTTTTTTATATTTTTTTTGATTGTTTTCCGTCGATCTTCCATTTTTTTGTTTTGCACAGTGAATGGATGCAATCTCCTCTTCGAATCTAACTATCCGCGAATTCCTCCACAGACTAAAAATAGAAACAGGCTAACCTCTCATTAAGACAAAATTTCTCATCAAGCTAGAAAATGGAAATCCTCTTCACCCCAAGGTAAAATGTAGGTTCCACCACCTATTGCGTATCCTTTTCCAAAAACTAGACACCAATGGATACCGATGAACTCCGCGACTAGCCCGGGGTATGCGCGATATTCTATAGGCTAAGCTATATATGACAGTTCTATCCCCTACTCGCTTAAGTATCTTTTTCAAAGTGTGGTTTAGTTTTCACTATAATTGCTACCTTGTGATTTAAGTGCTTTTTCTTGTGTTTTTTGACCAATCACTGAGTGCTAGTTTTCTTTACCCCTTTCAGGGTTGCGTATCGATATATTCGTTGTTTGTCAGTTTTGTTCGCTCAAAAACTTTGGCTGGCGATTGTTTTCTCTCTCATGAGATGTGTGTGTTGCCAAGTCTGTGCTTTTTTGAGACTCTTGTTTTTTCTGGATTTTTGCCATTTTAATTCTTTTGCATACTTTTGCGGGCACCTTAGAAGCGAGTTTTTTTTTTCTGAATGTTGACGCCACTTGCTCTATCTTGGATTATCTCTGTTGGCAATATTATTTGCTATAGTTTTTATCTTCGACGAAAGGCCTAACCTCGACGCATTTTTTCAAAAAGTCAGTACAAGGGGTTATTTGGAGCTTTAATATGTTACTCCCTATTTTCTTCTGATTAGTCATTTGGTGGTTTCAAATGGATTGCACTTATTGTCAAATACTAGATGTGTGATTTGTGTAATTTTATTATGTGTTTTTTGATAATAGCTACGCTAAGGGTAAGAAGGGGGATTTTTTCCTCGTTATGTTGATGATCCATAGAGTTATTGAATATGTTAAGTCGCTATTGTTATAAACAGTTGGCTGATCGGAAGCTAGTGGGTACTCAAAAGATTAATATTTGTGATATTTAGGTACGTGTGTTTGAGGAGTTCGGAACAGAGATTGGGTGATGAGGATGGGTAGCACGCAGTGGTGTTTTTTTTGAAATGGAATGGGTATGAGGGGGGGGGAGGGGGTGCAGGGGGGGGGAGAGGAGGGGAGGTGATGGGGGGGGTGTGCGGAGTGGGGGGGGGGGGGTGGAGGGGGGGAGTGTGGCGCTTAACGTGTGGGGGTTGGGGTTGGGGGGCGTCACCATTAGGGGGTGGTGGGGGAGTGGGGGTTGGTGCGATGGGGGTTTTTTTTTGTTTTTTTGTGTTTGGTTGTGGTTGTGTGTTATTTTTGTTAGTTTGTTTTTGGGTTGGTGTTTTTTCGGTTTTTTTTTTTTTTTTGTTTTGTTTTTTTGTTGTTCTTTTTTTTTGTTTGTTTTTTTTTTTGTTTTTTTTTTTTTTTTTGTGTTTTTTTGTGTTTGTTACTTATTTTTTATGTTGGTTTCGACGTAACCTTTCTGTGTATATACCATTTATTTGTTTTTTTTTTTGAGACATGCAATGTTTTCCAAAAATTAGAAGTAAATTGCGTACCTCTCATCTGTATTTATGTTGATGGATAGTGGAACCCAGAAAAATTTTTTTTTTTTTTTTGAACAATCTCTGAGATGTTTGTAAAGTTGGCTAACTTTCTGCATGTAAGTCACCTTGACCGGAATGAAATGAGCAGACTTGTTAACTTTTTTATGACATTCATCAAGTCACCCAAATGGAAATAAAACTGTACCCTTTTATGTTGTTCTTTTGGTTATTAGACGAATTACCAATTATGTAGTGTGTCCATTGCAATTCTTCTTGCCGTCATTCTTACTATGTGAAGGTAATGGGCCTTCTCTGAAGTGTTCCTCAGGGGCTTTTGTGTTTTTTTTGGTGTCATAGTAGCTTGGATCTTCTTGACAGGTTGGACATTGGCAATAAAAAATTATTATTTTATTATGACATATACGTATATATTTTCGTAGGCTTTCAATTTTTTCTACTCCACCAAAGAGTGTTGCTTTGAGGTTGGCTTTTATAGTGTTGTTACTATTGTTGGGTTGCACACCCTTGTGATGTATGTAGAAAATACCTTGAACTATGAGTCACTTTTTTTTCTGTAAGAGTTTTATGTGTTGAGTTGTTTTCATCATTATTTTTTCATGTGCAAAGTGGGTTTCTTGGTTTTTTTGGTTTTGATTCGTTTATTTTTTTTTTTTTGTCATGTTAGACCCTTCCCTAATCCCAAATACCTTTTCTTCTCATTTCTGATGTTTTTGTCGATTTTGGATGGGTTGTTTATGTCACCTTGTGCTACTTTTTTTTTTGCACACACTTTATCTCGGATCCGGATCAAGTGTTTTACATTGCAGTTTTGATATGAGTGCTTTCCTTAATCTGTTGTTGTTCATTAGTTTAGGAAGAGATCTTGCGAGTTGCTGACGGCATTATTGCCTAAAAAATTTTCACCTCGCTCTTCTCAATTTACTTTCTAATCTAATAAGGTCTAATAAGCCAGAGTCTGACCTCTCTATGTTGACTTCTAATGGGACGTCTAGCAGCTTGGTCTATATTTTTTGTTGAGTCTGTTATGAGAGGTTTTTCGTCAGGGCTTCGACTCCGCCTTTTACTTATAAAGATTTTCAGCTTTTTTTTTTTTACATGAATGTCGCGTCTTCCCCGCCTGTTTTGATTTTTACGAGATTAGGTTTGGGGGTTAGGTTCGTTAGGTCATTCTTATGTAGTTCCATCCACTCCTGTCCAGTTAATTGTGGTTAATTTTATATCTGTTTTGTGTTATGTTATTGTATTTTTTGTTATGTTTGGTTAAGTTTATTTCTATTTAGTAGTTGCTATTGTTGGATCCGGTTATAGACCTCCACATTAACCCCATTTTATATTATATAGTGTGCTGTTTTTGCGCACATTTTTGTTTTGCTTTTAATGTCAATTATCTATACCGCAGCAGCTAACTCTCAATCATGGGTGTTTGTGTATATTATTTATGCGGTTGCAATGCACCTTTAATTGCCTCGATAGTTTTCACATTTAAGCAATAACATTTTTGATCTTTGCATTGCGTACTGCACCCAAACGCAGCAATAGGGATGGGTTTGATTCACCATATAAACAATGAAAGGGTCGTGTGTCTGTTGACATCTGCTTTAAGGGCAAGGTAAGGATTTATGGTGACGTGGTATTTTTTAGTCAACAGAGTCTTGAGCTTCTGAAAAGAAGCTTTCCCTACACACTCATTTTTTTTCTTAATTTCCATATTCATAAATGTGAATTCATTTTGCTTAGGTCAAGTTCGTGTTCAGTTGGGGACGCCAATAGAGAGAATCCTTGACAAATTCGGCGTTTTTTTTTTTTTTTTTTTTTTTTTTTTGTTGGTTTTTTTTGCGTGGTCATAGTGTTAGGTATGTCTTTATATTTATTTTTTTTCCACAACAAACTCCTTATTTCTGACATATATTTTTTTTGATGTTTTGGTGTTCTTACCCAGCATTTAGTTTTGTTTTTCAGTACGATTCGATCTTTAGTAAGGATTTACATTACAGAATCACTCCATCCTTGTATATTATCCACGTGCCCCAAGAAGGATCACTACTGCATCTAGCCAAACTCACTACTTGTTTTAGTTTTTTTTTTTAACTTGAGCATAAAAGCCTTTCTCCGCTCAAAGTTCCAAATACACACAATTTGCTAAAAATGCTCCTCATGTTCCTTTCTCTAACCTTTAGATTTGTCTATCAGATATAATTTCTAAAAATACGATCACAAATTGAGTATTTGTGTTTCCAATATCTGGTGTGGCTTAAAAATCTGTTACAGATATCAATTCTGTCTTTATGTAATTTCTGCTTAAGTAGTAACATTTGTTTGTATGTTGATTGTTTTTTTTTGTTTTAGTGGGTAGGGGACTATTTTTTTGATAAAATGTAGTTTTTCGAGCATCATTTAAAGATCATCTTACTAAATTCGTAAGGACTATCCTGGTGTTTGTGATAATATAAGACAAGGTCTTTGGCACACACCGTTGCCCGTATTTTTTCATTATTGATGATAAAGATCGGGATATTTCAAGTCAATCTTAGAGAAGACACAAGCACCTGTAATGATCGAACAAGTCATGAATGCGAGGAAGAGGATTTTATTCGATTGTTGTGCTAGGTTTACCGTTTTTGGTGTGTTTTCATTGATTCTGTTCGTTGGTAGGTTATGCACGAAGTTTCCGGAAAAACTCCCATCCTTCTTTCTTGTGTGCATTCATACATTTCCATAAACCGGAGGAGCACCCCAAGGAGATTTTCTGCACTTGGTCTAATGATAAGCCTTTGCTCAATTAGATACTTTGGTCTTTTGAAGGTGTTTTGTGGGCTTTTAACTATCTTGTTTATGATCGCCTGGTGTTGAAGCCATTCATTAAAGGGGGTATTATGATATTTGATGGTTGTATTGCGAGTACCCGTGTTGCAAAGATCAATACAGAAGTCAAGATCCCTATCGTGGGTGGCATACCAGGAGATTGCAGGGGGAACAATCTAGTTTTTTAATTACTCTACTTTGTGATCAAATCTGGTAATTATTCCGACTCAATCAAAAGGTACTTTGGGTAGTGTCATCACTTGCAGATTTTTTTTTTGTGCCTTAAGATATAGTGTATTGTAAACAACCTTTACGAACAATTTTCTTGCACGAAGAAAGGAGATTGATACGGCACAGGATTGGATTAGTTGTCCACCTCCTTTTTAACTTTACTATACGTTGAGTGTTTCAACCTAGGTTCTTTTGTGTCTTTGATATCGTCGCCCGTTTTGCTATTTTTATTCGCATATTTTGCACTTATAGGTGTTGTGTCGCTATAACTTGCGGTAGAGGTGTTTATTAAGCGAATTTATTTAGTTCATCCCGAGACATCAAAACAACAGCACCATTTCTAAGATAACCAAATCTACATATTTTTTAGGTTGTTGGTTTTATGTTTTTTGCTCCCCATTCTTATTTTGGTTGTTTTTCTTTACAGTTTTTTTTTCTCGCTTGGTATCACTGTATCCTGTTTATTTGTTTATCCTGTTTTTTTTTTAAACTAAGCTAGTTAGAGTGTTTTTTCTGTTCATTTTTTCCCCACCGAATGTAGAAACACGAATAGGATATTCAAGTTAATGTCACAATGTTTTAAATTTAGGGGACCATTAGCAAATGAGGAAGATAAGATACCCATAAGAAAACTGTGGGATCCAGGATCAAACAATTACAGAAGACATGCATGACAAACCAGAGATTACCTGTGATGAAGAATCGGAGTCTCCGCCTCCGATCTCCCAGGGAAAGCATAACAATGGGCCATGTCGTTTGTTTGTCCGTTTTTGCCCTACCATGTTGGATTGTTAGTGGTTCCAGTTGCCCATCACCCCAACGGCCGTTTGGTGACACCATTACCTCGACCAAACGTTCTCCAGTTAATTTATAGTTATACGTTGCCTCTTACTAATGGTGACCCTCCTTGGTTTAGACCTCTATTTTTGTTCATTGGGGGGGTCTTATTTTTTTATCGTGTTGGTTTGTTTTTTTTGGTTATTTCGCTATTTATTTGGTACCTGTTTCTCTAATATGTCCAGGCTTACCCTCTTTCATTTGTCCATAACACTCTCTAGATTCACGCATGGGCGTTTGTTCTTGTCAGAGTTTTAAAAGTTGACAGGTATGAGGTGGAACCCCCCAACTACACGTCTGTGTGATTTGGTTACTGAATGGTCAAACTGACGTTAACCTCCGGAACTTTCATTTGTTCTCTTGTATAGAGTAGCCCACAATTAGTATAAGCATTTCATTGTCCTTGGGGGTCTGAAACTCTTTGATTGTTCTTTTTTGTCGTGTGGTTTTTTAGTGTGTGTATATTCATCGGCTTCCCTCCTTCCACTCTTTGCGTACGTTACTGGAAGTCTACTAGACTTTTTATTTTGTGAAATTAGTTAGTTTTTGTTTTCGTTTTTTGTGTGGCCGGCTACTTATGTTTAAAGCTGAAATTCGCAACTCTGATCTCAACCCATTAATTTACGAATTGTAGACGGAGATTTTTATTCGCTCTTGTGGGGTGTGTTTGATATTAATCTTTGGGAAATGCATTTTATTATGTTTTGTTGTTGGTTTGGTCATATCTGGATGTGCACGAAAATATCTTTTGTATGGTTTTCTTCTTTTTCATGTTTATTGTTTCAATTTTTGAACCGACATCCTACACTTGCTCTTTATTTGTGCGTTTCAAAAAAATTAGTTGGCATCCTTTTCCTATCCCTCAAAGTCGTATCGTTTGGGTTTTTTTTTTTGTTTGGGGGAGTAATCTTTTTCCATTAACACAAGTCTTAGTAACAGATGTCATCTCAAGCATATTTTTGTTTTTGTGCATTTTTGTGGCCTTTACTGTTGGTTGACACTCAACGCATATTTTTCTTTTTTTTTTTTTTTTGTTTGATTTCTTCGCGTTTTATACTTACATTATTTTTTTTGTGTGCTTTGGTTGTGTCCCTTTTTGAAACTGATTTTGTTTTTATTTTTATTCTCACGAACTCTAATTAATTCCAAATCGGTTTCTTACTATAACCCATCTGGTTTGTTGTGTTTAGTTAATGTTCATGAAGTTAACCAGATAGTTATAGGTCTTGTTTTGTATTTTTTGGCATCCTCCGATCGGCACCTCTTGAAGACGTTGTTAGGTGTTTCTTTAGAGGTTTTAAAGGAAGAACTTACTTATAGTTTAGTTGTGGTGCATGCTGATCATTTTTACTATTAAGGCCATCGTTTTTTTTTTTTTATTTGGTGTGTCAGGCGTTGTTTGGTTTTATAACGTGTTTTGACTTGTTTCACTATATGATAGGCCTCATTAGGATCAGTATTGGATGTTTACACTACTATAGTGGCTTTTGACATTTGTGTGTATAGTTATGTGATTAATCGAGTGCAGGACGGTTTGGTTTGTTTGGTGCCAGCAGGAAACCACTGGGGGCGTGCTGACCGCTGAGCAGACAACCCCACTAAGATAAGCGGAGAACCTGATTGATCATCTCTGGGGTAGGTTGGGGGGTGGCATTCCTCATTCTTGTACTTGTCATTCTCCCCATCTTCCCCTTCTCTTAATACTTAGCTCTAGTGCGTCGTGGAGATTGTCACCGCCCTAGCACCGATGCTAGGTGCTCGTCCTCGTCCCTTTTAGTGTGCTTTTGTCGTCCTCCACGACGCTGGCTTTTTGTATCCGCGGCTTTCGGCTTCCTGCTGTTCTCTTACTTTGTTCCTCATCTTCGAGCTACAGCCCCAGTGGCTGACGTTTCAGATGACACGCGCTTTGTCCTGGCCCGTGTTTTTTGGTGGGTTGGTGTTTTTTTTTTGGCTTTTTGTGTTTTTGTTTGGAGTGTGAGGCGGTGATTTTTTTTTGTTTTGTGCCTTTCTGAGTGTTCTAACCATCTTGCGCAAGAGTTGGAAGTTATGGTTCAGTTTTTTGATACCAATTGTATCACCGAGATACCAATGGGATCCAAGGTAATTATTGCACGTAGGAAGAAAGAAATGACACTGAATGGAAATTTTCCTAAGTCTTAGTAGTCCTGCAAATATGATTAAAGTATAAATTGGTTTGTTCCCTTTCTACCGTCTTCGACTCTACAGACAGGTTCTGTGTGATTGAGTTGACTCAACGAAAATCGGTAAGCTCGGAACCATATGTTTTGTCACGATCCCTAAAGTCGAAGATTTCGCGACTGGCGTCCCACTACGGTTACCGATCCTATTGTTGAGCGTAACCAACAACGAATCTTAAGATCATTTGAATCATTTCAAATGGAATTATCTATTATAGAAGTAATGAGGCAAGACTTAAACTCATTATAAAAAACATAATTGTCAATAACTTCTAAAATTAAAATCTTTGGTTATATCACCAAAATCTGGAATTGGAGTAGTCATAATCCACAGAACATCTATATGATTCAAAAATTTTTTATCTTTTGTTATATAACTAAGAGTATTCTAAAAAGCTTTTAAAATGACAAAAAAGCTAGTCTTATGCCGGAATTCCATGTTTTTTTTTTTTGGCATCAAGGGACTGTAGGATTAGTGTTAGATCTAGTCCAAGATAGACGCATTAGCTCAACCCTCTGATGAAAAGAGCCACTGGGGTTTGGTTCGAATTGTGGTGGGATTGTTTTTATGTGTGTGTTTTTTTTGTGTGTTTGTGACGATTGACTTGGCGTTGTGTAGACGTTGCTGGTTTGATGTTGAAGATTCGTACTGGCACATGTTCGGTTTTTGTTTTTTGTTTTTTTTTTTTTTTTTTTTTTTCCTGCATCCCAAAGGTATAAACAAGAAGAAAACCTAAAAGTAGGGGGGGTCAAGTACAACCACAATTGACGTGAGTAGAATCATCGCCAAATCAAAATACGAAAAGCAAAGATAGTTCACTCAGTATAAACAGTCATGGAATATTATTTCATATCTTTATATTTTTTTAGTTTAACATTTATGAATGCAACAATGTACAAAATACTACAGTTTTTAGCGATCGACGGAAAAATACTTTTTTTTTTGTGAGGACTCAAGCCTCCTACCATACTCGGTTTGGGATACATGTGTTCTTTAGATGTTTGAGAAGTATTATCAGTGCGTGTTCAAGATTCATTTTATCTTTATTCCTCTTGTTGTCGGTACGTGACACTCCGGATCCTCTACTACTAGGTGTCGGAACGTGACACTCCGATCCCCTAATTAACGTGTCTGGTACGTTGACACTCCATACCCTGTAAATCTACATTTTTTCGAGTTCTTGGACACCCGTCCCAACTAATCTAGTGTGTTTTATTTTTTAGTATTCGGTTTGGGACATCTCTGATTGCCTTTTTTTCCTACATCTAAGTGTCGATTTTTTTGACTGACTCATACCGTTCCTCACTATATTTATGTGTCGGTATCTTTTGCATTCTCCTGTATCCTCTTTCATTTTACATTATTCCGTGTCGGTTCGTACAACACAGCTCCCACTAATTCTATGTGTTTGGTACTGTGGATACACTCAGAGTCCCTCGTACATTCTACGTTGTTTCGGTTGTGTACTATCCGGTCGTCCCACTATCTCATCTATTAAATTTCATCAAGCCTTCTTTTTATACTCTAAGGCGTCCTCATCTCATCACTTTAGGTCAACAAAGTTCTTCTTTTATATCAAAGACGATTTCTCATTAACAAGAGATTAGGGTTTTATCAAGATTTGATTCAATAGCTTTCATTATTCATGCTTGTTTCTCGAAGCGCGCAATAGTTTATATTATAAACTACATCATGCATTACACAAATTAAGCATAAAGAAGACTCTTATAATACTACCCAAACATAAATAAATATCGCTATTAAGGAGTACTAATGACTAGTGTAAAAAACCAAAAACCGACCTCCACCAAAGAAATTGCGATCAACAAGCATTTTCTCAAAATCCTTGATATCAATCTCTCTTGACTGTTTGTCTCTTCTTCCTCTGTCTATACTCAGTTTCTTCTGTCTGTCTGTTTTTTGTCATCTCTTTTGTTCTGCTATTTTTCTTATTCAAACCCTCTTTCTTTTACCCTACTAATTTTTTTAGATTGAAGTGAATGAATGAAAGATGGCAAATAATAATTTTCCCCTTTATTTAAATTTAAGGTTACCTAGTTTTGCTCTTTCTTAACTTCCTCCATAGGTAATTTAGACTTTGTATTTCAATCTTACCCTGCTAACTGTGATAAGTTTAAAGTAGGAATAGTCCAAACCGTCCCTTACACAACGTGTTAAAGGAAGAAAACGACCCAAGAAAGGGGATTGTTGCAAACCACCCTTCTATGGATTCGGCCTTATGTGCGCACTGCGACGGTTCCTTCATGCCGATCGTTTTTTCGTCTAAGTCCGAGAGTTGGATTTCCACTAAGACTCTGTGATTCGGTACTCGGTCACACCTGTGGACTGTCTCGTCCTGCACATGGCGGTACGATTTCAGGAGATGTCTGATTTTCATTTGTTACCACCAGCAAATTCAGATTTTTTCATAGTGGTTTTTGAAACGGAGACCCTGCGACGGCGTCGGCCATGACGGTCCGTCGTGGGGTCCGTCGCCTCAGCCTATTTGTTCACCACACATAAAATTAAAATCTGTTGCGCCGTGCTCTCAAACGATTCCTCTAAAACAGAGATAGTAACAACTTAATTATGTGCAAGCGCAGTTGAAAACCTTGCATAGTTTAGATTGGTTCCTTAGAGATTCTACGCTAATAATGATTTACATGTATAGATAAGGTACAGGTCCCGTGCCCCCACAATCTACATAAGTGTATATGATTCAATCATTTCTGGGATTATTATCAATTAAATTAAAAGGACGATTACTAGCATATAAAAAATTAATATTAAAATATAATAACATGCATTGTGAAAGAGAGAAATCCACCAAACTTTATTTGATGTTTCATAGAGGCCCGTACGCACAGCGCATGATTTAGGTGGAATTAATATGGTAATCTGAAGTACTCCCCAAGCTTGGTTCATATAAATTAATTTTTTTTATGTCAATCAAAAGGTTCCCAAATTAATATCTTTATTTATTTAGATGTATCTTGAATATATATGGATCCATCCACTTCTATAAACGACCTAATGTCAATGTGATAATCTAATGTGTTTGTTTGTCCTGTCGTTGTTTCTAGTTGTAGAAAATGAGTAGTATATTATCATCTAAACCTTCAATATTGCGTCTAATTAATTTTTTATAGTTGGTAGACAATCGGTCTTAATCACCAGGAAAAAAGCAGATTTGGATTATCGGATAATCATCTTAATTATAGTTCAATACATCATGTTTCTTGGCTATGTAAAAAATCCTAAAGGATAAGCGCAAGTGTAAAAATTAGATTCTATTCATGTCTAGTAACATGTCAAAATAAAATTCCTATCTATTCTTGGTAATTAGTTATGTGTAGGTTCGCTGTGCAATTTTTCGCCATGTGGAAAGTGTAGGGGGACTTTGGTGCGCACGCACTTTTCTCTAAGCGTGAAATGAAATGATGTTAAGTTGTGTTATTTTCGGATTCTATACTGATTTCATTTCTTATTTTTCGAACACCAAAACCCGCACACGACTTTTTAAACCTTACAATTTTAAAATAATGACAAAGATGCGGAGGGGATATTAAGATATTTTATATGTTGCAAAAAATTCAATCATCAGGGCCAATGTCGTAATATAAGCGAAGTAATTTTATATTTCTTTCGTAACTCTATTGTTTTGTCAAATGTTGCATGAGCGATGATGAACATAAATTTTAATACATCATACTCCATCGGACCAGAATGTTCGTACATATTTGACGAATGCATACATATATTCAAAATATTAAAATAAGGGTTAATGATTAATTATAATTTAGTATAAGATGAATGTATTCAATAATTATCTAATATAAATAAGTTACTTAACTATTTCATAAAATTAAAGGAAATAAGCTCTTCACAAATTGTTACCGGTTTATAGTAGAAAAGACAGTTTTGATAATATTTATAAAAGTTTTGAAAAAGGTTTGAAGGGAGAGTTGGAAAATGATAGTTGATGTTTCAAGGGAGACTTAACCTATTTATTAGAAATTTTAAAATGAAACATGTGAATTTTTTTCTATTTTTTAGGCATGCATGTGAGTTGGAAAACTTATTTTGATATGACATGTGAATGTTTGAACAATTAAAAAAATGGAACAGAATTTCGCTTTCGTGTCATTTTGGGAACTAAAAAATTTATTGTTTTTTATAATTTGGTTTTTTAGAAGTATAACTATGGCAGTGGTATTGGTTTTTACAAATAAAATTTTAAAATAAAGGATTTTGTCATATCCAATGGAAAGTTAGTCTGATTGTATTAAAAAAAATTAATTTATAGCAAAAACGTTGCCAAAAGCAAGTGTTTGTTAAAAATTAAATAAAAATTAGTCATTTATGATGTTTGACTTTGGATCTTTAGTTGTGAAATAATTTTCAGATAAAAGAAAAATTTCCACACAATCGTTGTCAAGGCGCGATTTTAAAAAAAAAGAGAATTTCAGAAAGTTTCTTCCAGCAAGCGTTTTCTTACAAAAATTCGTATTTCGCAAAAAAAAAAGGTTGCACGGATCGCGTGTTATTTTTTCGCTGGGAAAAAAGATTGGATATTAAATAGCTTGATTTAGGCAGCAATTGATTTGTTTTACAGCTGTTGCAAATATCGAAAATCGGCGATGTGTCAACTAGGATTTTGTAAAAAAAGTATGTTCATTTTAAAAATTATGTTCTCTTATTTTTTGGTGTCGTTGTATATGTTCTTTGGACTCGGATTTGAATTCCAAAGAGATAAATCTATGTATAGACAAAAAAATTCTCAAATTCTTTTTAATCATAAAATTGTTTTTCTGCTTTAGTATATATTTGTATAAGTAATTTTTTTTAAAATAAATTAGCTTACAAATATTTTTTATTTAAAGAGAGAGAGAGAGAGTTGTTTGTTGCTAAATCGATTGAATACAAATTTCAAAACAATTATTTGACATTGTTAAGGTTGTTTAAAATTTAAATGATGCAAAAAAAAAAAAATAAATATGTCATCCATGACGTTTGTGATCTCGATTGAATGCACTATTTGTTGATATGTGTGGGGGGAGGAGGGTTTTTGTATTCTGTCTGGTTTGTTTTTGTTGTGTTTTGTGTGTATGTGCATGCGTATGTGAGTTGCGTGCGTGCGTTGCGACATTTTTAATGTATTTATATTTGAACCATTTATTAAAATTTCATATGCTATGAAAATAATATTAATAGACAATTGAGAAGAATTAAGTTTGGGTAGAATAGAGAAGTCCTTTTTGATTCTCTGTGATGTATATTTTCAAATTCATGAATTTCTTTACAAGAAGGTGACGAACCTCGGTATTTCTAGGGGATAGCTCAACTTTGTCCCCAAGTACGATTTCTAAAACCATATCCTAAAAGGACTCCCAATAATTAGACATTCACACTATAATCAAGTATGTTATAAACATCCCACTTGAATGGTCGGTTAAGATTCATGTGGTCCTTCATTTTGTAAAACTTTTACTTATGGATTACAAACCTTGTATTGGGAAATAAATATTGTGAAGGAAAAATGAGTAGCATAATCTAATAATATGCATTTTATGGGAGTGCCTTCATTGCACAATAACATTACAAAAAAAATACCAATGGGGACAAAACTTTATGAGGACAAAAAGAGTACAGCACGTATTAACTCCCCCTAATGACTGAAAAAATTGAAATCTGCAACTGAACCTAAAAGATCTAATTTGGGAGAGAAGGAAGATGTGAAACGTAAACTGATTTCATTGATTGAAAAAAGATATTTGTACAATACTCCATGTACATATTTATAATGCTACAACTAAACTCACAGCCTATCACAATCGTACACCTGTCAACAACAGAATTCAGTTATAACTAAAACCAACTAACTGCGAAGCTAAAACTATTAACTATAAGCTAAACTATAAGCTAACAAAGTAGTAAAAGAATCAAGTTACACGACTATCATCAATACTTTTCCTCAAACTAGGTGTGTTGAATACATTCAGAACACCAAATTTGGATAAAAGTGATTCATGTTGCATTCTACCCAAAGCTTTGGTTAAAATGTCTGCTTGTTGGTGTTGTGTAGGGATGTACATAGTGCTAATCAAACCTTGTTGAATCTTCTTCATAATAAAGTGGCAATAGATCTCTATGCGTTTTGCCCTCTCACGAAAAATAGGATTTGCTGCAATTTGAAGTGCTGCCTTACTATCACAGAACACAGACACTTGTTCCTCAATCTGAATATTCAATTCTTTGAACAAATCAGTTAGCCAAACAATTTCTGCTGTAAGACAAGCCAAACTTCTATATGCTGCTTCAGCAGAACTTCTTGAAATTGAAGCTTGTTTCATTGATTTCAAAGAGATAAGAGAGTCTCCCAACTTCACTAGATAATCTGTCACTGATCTTATGGTATTAGGGCATGCTGCCCAATCTACATCACAAAAGTAAGTCAATTGCATCTTCTTCTGTGAGGACATAAGTAACTCTAATCCTAATTGAGTCTTGATATATTTAAGAACTCTAAGAGCAGCATGCCAGTGCTGAGCTTTTTGTTTCTGTAGGAATTGACTGAGAGTTTGGACTGTGTAAGCTATGTCAGGTCTGGTGATGGTTAAGTACAATAACTTGCCAATCATTCTTTGATATTGAGTCACATCCGGATGCAAATCCTACTCACTACAATCATACGTAAAAGCTATAGTGAGTTTCATATTACATACCAATGGGGTATTTGCTGCCTTGCGTCCAGTAATGCCTGCTTAAACTAAGAGCTTTTAGGCATATTTACTTTGGTTCATTAGGATAACTTTTTCGGATCTGCTGAATTCTATGCCAAGGAAGTATTTCAACTCTCCTAAATCCTTGATCTTGAACCACTTATGAAGGATGCCTTTGGTTTCCTGAATCAGTGCAACATCATTTCCATTAATAAAAAGGTCATCAACATAGCCCAAGATAATAATTAACTTGGATCATTGCTTCTTAGTGAATTGTTAGTAATCGAAATGACTCTGACTGTATCCATATTTCAATACGGCCTCAGTGAGTTTAAAATTCCATTATCTTGAATCTTGTTTGATCCCATAAAGATATTTCATAAGCTTACAGACCATAGGTGGTTTATTTGTGGCAACTTTTAGACCTTGAGGTAATTCCATGTATACATCTTCTGTGAGATCTCCTTGCAAGAAGGCATTGTAGACATCCATTTGGTATGTACACCAATTCTCTGCAGCAACCAATGCAACAATATTCCTTACTGTCACCGTCTTTACCACTGGAGAAAAGGTTTCTTGGTAGTCTATACCAGCAGTCTGACTATACCTTTTTGCTACTAATATAACTTTGTACCTTTCTACTTCACCATTTGCCTGATGTTTAATTTTGAATATCCACTTACAACTAATTACAGGCTTCCTATGTGGCCAAGTAACCAAATTCCATGTGTCATTTTCATCAAGAGCTTGTAATTCATTCTACATTGCTTCTATCCACTTCTTATCATGTAAGGCTTCTTCATAAGAATTAGGTTCACTAATAGATGAAAATTTACTTAAACAAGCTCTATATGTGAGATATATGCTTATATGAAACACAGTTGGACAATGAGTGAGTTATATGCTTCCCAGAAGTGATATAGTCTTGATGCCAGGCTGGTGTAATCACAGTTCTACTAGATCTCCTAGGCATATTAATGGTTGGTTGACTCTTATGAAGCAACACCATCATTTATAGTATCATTAAAATTTGTGGACATCTAAGAATCTTCAGGTAAATGATCAATAATAGTCTCCGCAGGTACATGAGCAATAACAACATTCTCTGCAGGAACTTGATCTTGTTCTGGTTCTAATGGCTGAAAAAAGTCTGGAAATAGATGAATTGTATCATCATGAAGTTCCTTAAAAGGAAATATATTCTCCTTAAACACCACATCTCTACTAACCATGAACTTCTTGTGAGCAATATTATAAAGAAGATACCCTTTCTAGGTCTAAGAATAACCCATCATAACACAAGCAGCAGCTCTGGGAGAAAATTTGTCTTTCTTAATTAGTGTGGTAGCATAACATAGACATCCAACAGTCCTTAAATGATACAACTTAGGCTTCCTTTGATATAAAACTTCATAAGAAGATTTACCTTCCAATGTATGAGTAGGTAACCTGTTGATTAAGTAAACAACTGCTACAACAAATTCTCCCCAAAACCTGATAGGCTTACCACCCTGAAACAGAATACTCCTTGCTACTTCAAACACATGCCTATGATTTCTTTCTACCACTCCATTTTCTTGTGGAGTGTGTGGAAAAGAGCTTTGGTGAACTATGCCTAAAGAGGAAAATAAGTCTTTGCATTCAATGTTAAAAAACTTACCCCCATTATCTGATCTAACATTCTTCACATAGTGATAAAATTGAGTTTTAACCATTTGGATAAAAGACTTCAAAACAGTAACAACATCAAATTTCACTCGAAGCAAATACAACCATGTAATTCAAGAATAGTCATCAACAATAGTGAGAAAATACTTGAAACCAGCATGGGAGCTGATTTTATGTGGACCCCACACATCAATATGTATAGATTCAAATACAGAACTACTTCTAATTGTAGACATAGGAAATGGTAAACTTGTTTGCTTAGCTAATGGACATACAACACGATCATTGACAAGTCTATCATTGATGGATTTTAGTTTCTTCAAGGTAGTAGAGGATGGGTGTCCAAGTCTATTGTGTCATAATATGCCTTCATCTTCATTGGTCTTTATATGCATAAACTATGCACTAGCTATATTCATATTGCTTCCATTTCCAACCTCTTTATTCAACAGAAAATATAAACCTCCTTTCTCCTTAGCAATCCCCTTAACCTTTCCAGTTAATAGCTGTTGAAATACACAAAACTCGGGCAAAATTTTACTGAGCAGTGTAAATGCCTGGTTAACTGAGAAAATGAAATTACATTATGTTTGAACTAAGGGACCACTAAAACATTACCCAACAGATCACCATTATCCCATCTATAACTACCAGTGTGTGTTATTGGTGCAGTACCTCCATCAGGCAATTGTACATGGTTCTGATCACTTTATTCTAATGCAACTATGTCAAACAATTAATCTATTGATGTTTGTTGCACCAGAGTCTACTACCCAATGTTTAAGTCTATTATTAATAGAGAATGAGTGATCTGTACTTGCTTGATTGAGTGCTGGGATCGCAGAATTCTCCTTGTTCAATAACTGGAGAATTTGACCATATTGTTCTTGTGTGAATGTAGGAGGAGTTTGGCCAAGTGAATCATTATCAACAACATTGACATTTGCTTATCCTATTAGTAGTATTTTCACACATCTTCCTGAATTTGTAGTCTGGTGGGTGTCCAACAACACAATAACATGTTTCCATGGTGTAGCCCTTTATTTTACAAACCTACACTGCAGATTGTAGTCCCTTTTTGGATTGTAGAGTCTTGATTGTTGGTGATCTCTACCAGCATATAAGGCAGTAGAAGTAGAGGCACCTGCATCTCCTCGTGAATAAGAACCACCACTAGTGTTTGAAGTAGCACTTGTATCTTCTTTTAAATAAGAGCCTCCACCAGTGTACTGTCTTTTATCTTTCCCAACATACAAAGCATTAGAAATCCCCAAATATCCTCCTAAATATGAACCTGTTGTTACTCACTGACTCTCATCTGAAAAGATCATCGAATATGTTTTGTTCACAGAGGGAAATGGAATCATAATAAGGATCTGATTACGTGCTTGAGTGTATGACTCAATGAGTACCATCAGAAATGCAAACAATTTCATATATTGCAAGTGACTCGCATACACTATGGATTTATCACATCCACACGAAGGAGGTTCTACAAGGGCACCCACTTCATCCAAAAGAAGTCTTAGTCGTGTGAAAGATGCAGAAATAGAGGAAGTACCTTGTGTGATAGTGCAAATATTTCAATGCGACTGGTAACCTCTCGATCCATCAACCTTATCGAACGTCTCTTTTAAGTAAGCCCATACAGTAGCCGCATCATTGGTGTACATGATTCCACTCATCAATTCCATGAACAGATTTAGAATCCATGATAAAACAAATGCATTGCACTTTTCCCACTGCTCTTCTAATGTCGCACTGTAATCACTCTTTTTACAGGCACCAAAGACAAATCAAGATTTGCTTTTAGCTCAAAGAGTAAGGATCATAAATCGTCTCCATAATGAATAATTCTCCAATGAACTGAAGTCAATATTGAACCTGAAGTGTCAGATTGTAGAAGATATAGAGGATGATTTTTATTTTTCTCAACTACTTCGATCGTTTAGTGCTCACCACCATTTTCCCCAAATTTTAGATCACAAATCAAAAATAGAGAATTTCATGAAGCAGATCAACAACAATGATGAGTGAATCAACTGTGGATTCGCTGCTCTGATACCATGACAAAAATTAAAATCTGCAATTGAACCTTAAAGATCTAATTTGGGAGAGAAGGAAGATGTGAAATGTAAGTTGATTTCATTGATTGAAAAAATATATATGTACAATGCACCATGTGCATATTTATAATGCTACAACTTAACTCACAACCTATCACAATTGTACACCTGTCAATAGCAGAATTTAGTTATAACTAACATCAACTAACATCTAAGCTAAAACTATTAAACTATAAGCTAAAAAAGCAGTAACAAAATCAAGTTACACCACTATCGTCAATAATGGCAACATCAATTCAGAGATTAGAATCTTCATTTTCCAAACTTGTGCACCATCTTCTTGAAAGTTGTAGTTGACAGAGACTTTGTGGATAAATCAACTATATTGTTACTTGAAAAAACATGTTGCATGTTGATATCTCCATTTTTGGGAGCTCATGAGTGTATAAAAGTTTTGACGAAATATGTTTCCTTCTATCTCCTCATATGAATCTTCACTTCAGGATCAAATATTTCTGCAAGTTCCTTACTTCAACTTCTTTAAGCAAATAATTTATTTCCTTTTGAAAACTCTTTAAGATTTTCAATTCAAGTCATCAACTTGCATAAAAAATATAAAATATTATCGATTGTTTGAATCTATATATGAGTATTATAAACAAGTTTTTCAAAAACTTGTATATGTTTTAGATATTGAACCCATTTGATTTTCATATTAATTTTGTCAAGTGACAACATTCAATATTCGATGTATAACATTTTCTAGTGCCTAGATTGCAAGTCAAATAAGCTTTACACTTATCAAGATGCACCATTCCACTTTTCACTTCATAATTATTTCTACACCGATATGTTTTAGCAGATGTAGAATTCATATCCTCATAATTTTTTACAATATTACGCGTTATTGTATCAAAGATATCATCCACAATATATCATTTTTTATCTATTCACAATATGAAATAACGTATTAAGATTTCATCACTTCATTATATTTAGGTAGTTGCCCCTCTCATGAGGTTTCATAAAGTGATATGTCATAGGCTCACCAAGAGCACATTGTCTCCTTATTATGATATTTTAATTCTTGATCCTCCCCTTTTTTTAAGGATTATTTTATTTAGAATTGATTAGTGTATCATGCTTCATGTATATATCGTAGACTCTATCCTTAAGAGACATTTAACAGGAGTATTTACAATTCTTGTGTTGGTTCTAATCTCCCCTCTTATGTTAGACAAACTAACATATATCACAATCTTTTGGAGAATCTATCTTTGTGCATCATTATATATTCATTGATTATATACTACATATCAAACTAATCAGATGAAAAATATTTGGTCCCTTACCATAAATCAATTGAAAGAAGATTTGATCATAATTTATTGGTCCAATACGTACAATTACTTTTATATGTAATATCATATTTCAAATCAACAATGAAGCTTCATTTTCATAAGCAATGATTTCATTAATTGGGACATTCAATGTCACAACATCTTGATATTTATCAATATTATCAAGATGAACTATCTTAATTTCATATTCTGAAAGTTGTGTTTTTAACTCAATTATCATGTACAAACAATTTTGGGAATGCCAAACTACAGGTTGACAAAAAACACACATGTGATTATCCTATAGATACATCGCTTTATCATATCACATGATAGGCGAACATACCCATATTCACCTTTAATACTTTTCGAAATTTAGAAATTTAGTCTCAACTTTAGTTGATCGAATCAACTTATCACTAGAACAAGCAACATAAATAATTCTTAAATAATCTTCCAATTCTTCAATTGATGCCTTACTCAGTATGCATATCTTTGAGATGACCAAATTATACATGTCAACTAATAATATTATAAGTACTTGTTAACTCTAAGTTAACTATGTCATGTGTCTTTTGCTTTAGTAAATTTCAAATTTATTACTATTATATGAGAAAATTTCAACTTTAATACTCCTGGAGTAAATTTCAGTTTTTTTTTTTTGTCAATTACTCTACCTCTTCTAAAAGGTGAGTCGTGACCCCATCACTGAATAGACTAATATGATTATCAGAAAGGTGATCAGTAATCATATTATTTGTGTCAATATTTTCGCAAACTTCAAGTTGCGATATAACAATATGCACACATGAGATCATCTAGAAGAAACATCTATTAGGACCATTAAGTATCTAAACAATCCAGTTTGTGGATGAATAGGTCCACAAATATCTAGATACGTTCCTAGAAAAAAGGGGATTCGATCTCAATTTTTGTTTATTATGGTCTCACAATTAATTTGCCTTGCTAATAAGTAGACCATTCGAAAAAAACTTTAGGTTCTTCGATGGATGTCCATTTTAATTTTTCATAATTTGCTTAAACATTATAGATTAATGATGTCCGTGACAATCATGTCAAATTAAGAAAGCACTGGAATTTGTATAGATTGTGCCTCAATTACATTTTTATTATCCAATAAAAGTCAAAAGATAAAATATGAAACTTTTGTTTAACATATGTCTGCCAAAAGACATTGTTGGTGATACCACATCTACAACCAAAGTTTGCGATCTTTTCCACGCCTAGCATGGTTGCATACACCTCATTTCCTTTAGAGAATGAATCTATATTTTTAGCATTTATTAAAAGTTCTCATTCTTCATGAATGGAACACAAACATGTGCCCACATTAAATTATGATAGTTTTAGTACTTTATTCTATATTTATGTACATTATTCAATCACTTGTACTCTTTCTGACATATTATGCACTACCACCACAACTTTGGGTGATGAAGCAATTTCAGTAAATTTCATGAATTCTCATAAAAATCACATTAGTTTTTCTTTAGTCATTATTATATCATCAATATGGTGCATTAAGATTCAAATTCGATGTCTTATTCATATAAAAAAAAGTCTTAGGCTATAAATCGATGGAACTTGAATCCAATATCTTGTCATCATAGTGCACGAGGACTTTAAACCAATGTCTTACACTCTTGGTGCGACTGGACGTAAATCCATCGTCTTATTCTTTTGGTGCAATAAATCTCAAAATCTATCATCTTATCACAATGAGGCTCAACCTCAAGCCTTTAAAATAATTGTATTTTTATCACTTTTGATGATCATTAATATAATCATACATTATAATTACACACAAAATTGAAATTATTGTTTATTATAATCAATATTATCGTCAATAGATATAACTTAATAGATCACATAACTTATATAAATGTTGAAAACATACCTTTCATTAAACTACATTCATTTAATTATTAAAATAAATAAAGAAATTCTCTTTTCAATCGAATAAAATAAAACGTATAAAATGTCGACACACCTCTTTAAATACTTATTCCAGATCCAGATGGTAACTCCAGATCTATAACATAAATAATTATAACTAACAAAAAGATAAATCATACCTTATTGATATGAAAACCTTATTTTATAACTTATGCAAGATCTCTTTTGCATTTTTCCGTCTTTAATCACAATTCTTTAAGAATAGATTAATGGTGTTGATAATGTGTTATGAAATAATATAAAACAAGATAAGAATAAAGTAGGGAGAAGAGAGAAGACTTCTTATTTATTTTTAAATATATTCAGAATTTATAGATCTTCTTTACAATGAAGGAAAATCTCTTTATTTAATTATAAAACTAGAACTTACATTTTTTATGTGTAAACATAGATGGGTTTTTCGATTTTACTATCGTTTACCGTCTTTTTGATTTAAAAATTAGATGATGTGTCTTTTTAAAATTGAAAATTCATGTGAGTAATCAATTTATTGAGATGACAATTATTTATTCTAAAATAATTCAAGTAAGAAAAAAGCAAACATGACCACAAAATAATTCTTTCTCCTAGCTAATTAGAAAGCCACAAAAATATAATATTATCTAAAAATCATCTATCTTGACCCAATTAAATAAAATAGAAAATCTCATAATAATTCAAGAGTATAATTGGAAAGAAGCTTCCAGTAAAGTTTAAATATCAAGACAATATTAAATGGGAATAAAAGTGAATCATCCACTTGATAAAAAATAAACCCGACATTACTAGTCAATGCATTATTAATCTCTATACCAATAATTAACATACCAAGTACAAAAAGTAATACCTAACCTATATATACAATATCATTTTCCAGCAAATCCCATGTCAAACCCCCTATGTAAATGGTGGAAACTGAAGCGAGGCGGCAAAGACACTCACTAAACTGCTGGCAGCTGAACACTTAAAAGATGGAGGACTGAGGTTCACTTGGAAATGTGTTTCATCAAGTCCAAGAAAGTGAATATGTCATAGGTAGAAAGTAAACAATGTCAGAAAAGCCCTAGTAGCACATTCATCATATCACTAGTTTTCATATCACTAGACCATACCAGCCTACTTTATTTCCCAACTAGCAAGAACACTTAGCAAGTTTTCATATGACTGTCCCATCTTTAATGGTTGCATTCTTCATTATGACGGTAATCCCGGACCTAATGTAAAATCCTTCAGCTGACCTATCAGCTTCTTCAACACCCTGAAACAACATCCAAGCATCAGTTAAACTAGTATTAACTTCCGTGATGATTTCAAACTTCAAAAGAAAGATACTTGCTTGCTTGTTCAGAATAACCACATCTTTTCCTATCTTTGCGTTCTTGTCAATTATGCAATTCCTTCAAGAAAATACAAAGAAAAGCATGTCAAAGTCCACTCAAGGTAACCTTGTTGAAGTTTGGGCAAAGAACTGTAAACTACATTGAAATGAATAACGATACACTAATCAGAGGACCAGAGCTCAGTTTTTAAGCTGGTCCTTCAAAATGGAAGTCTGAGTGGTCAATTTTCAATCCACAAGTGTGAGAACTGAGTACGAGTTCAGTAGAAAATCTTACTGTATCTTGGTGTTTGGCCCGACCCCTATTGGAACCTTTCCTTCTGCTAATAGTGAAGCAATCTCAGATTCAGTTTGATAATAATCTGCACCCATCATCATGGTATCCTGATAAATGTAAAGACACATTCAGCCTATAAACAAGTAAGCACTAAATAGCTGTTTATGAACAAAGCACCTGAGTGCTGAGGTCATACTTATTCATTACGGTAATATGCTAAAGTCCATACCTAGAGTACATGTTACCAGCTTATTTGCAGAAATAAATCAAAACGTGTAAATCATCCTTCCTACAACTAGTTTGATTGCACATTCACAGGTAGATGGTAACTGTTATGTTCCTTACACGTCTGTCATCTAGGTTTCTAAGTTGTCAAAATGCATCAGATGAATGCAGGATGTCGTTTTTAATTTAGTCCAAGCTCTAGCTGATAGAACTGTCAACCTAAAAACAGATAAGAAAAGCTTTAAATGAGTATGAAAACATACCTTAAACTCAACACCATAGTCTAAGCGTGATCGTACACCAACTATGGAGTGCTGAATGTTACATTCCCTCAGAAAGCAGCCATGTGAAATTATTGCATCCACTATCTGACAATGAACAGCATTAACATGACAAGTTCATAGCGCCCAGCAATCCTGGAGATTTTTATTACAAGTATTCATGTTAACTTGCATACCCTGCTTTTGTCAACTTTTGTAGGAGGTAAGAACCTAGCAGAAGTGTAGAACGGGGTCTTCGGGTCATTGAAGTCAAACTTTGGAGGCTACATTAAACAGGGAGAAAAGAGGAAAAATGCAATTTAGTAACAAGTTATTAATCAATAACTGAAGGTGGAGATTATGGTAAATTAAAAAGAAATAGAACTACCAAATTCGCTGAGGATTACTTAAAATACTGCTACATATTTCAGAGTCCTTGCATCAACCGTCTAGCTCTTACTTCGAGTAATGGTAGAAGTAGTTAGATGGTAGTAAACATTAAGGTGCTCACCTGCTTTGTGAGGGCCAAGTTGGCATCAAAGAAAGACTTCACTGTTCCAATATCCTCCCAGTAATCATTAAACAAATATGCCTAATAAAATCAATCAGTCAGAATCAAAGTATACAATGAACAGCAAAATTTGTGAACTTTAAAAGGCTAGAAGTTGCAATTGAGAAAGTTACCACCAGCTATTACCTGGACATTGTGATCTTTCACAGCAGAAGGGATAATTTCAGAGCCAAAATCATTGCATGAAGGGTACGCTGACTTGAGAAGTTTTAGTAAAACATCAGTTTTGAATACATAAACACCCATGGATGCAATGTAAGGAAAATTGGACGCCTCTTGCTCAGATAGTCCGAGGATAGATGTTTCAACTTGCTGCAATAGAATATTAAACATACAAAGCAAGTTATGTCGGAGAAGAGACAATAAGAAAGTAAGAGGGGCTGTAAGGGGATAATTTGTTAATAGCTAATCCAGTTTAAAAAGAATTTACAAAGTTCCAGGTGTGAAAGCCCAAATATATGTACCATTGCCTTCAAAGCAGGGCCTTTTGGTTTTTCAGCAAATTGGATGATACGTCCTGTTTCATCTATTTTCATCAATCCAAAATCTGAAGCTCGACTGCCAAAAGAGAGGATGGAAGAGGGTAAGAGACAGAGAGAGAGAAAGGTCTTGATTAACTCCTTGATAGAGCTTAAAAATGTTTGTTAGCACTTAACCCTAATAGTGCATTCTAAATAGACAACATGACTGAAATCTGGAAGCAGATAACACAAATAGACTTAAGGGAAACTGCAAAGTCTACCTCTGTATGCTTCCAGATCTTTCAGTGGATATTAATCAGTGCTGGTGCTTAGAAGTTACTGAGGATGCAAGATGGGAAAATGTATCTACATTATTACTATGTATCCATGATGATGGTGATTATATACATACCAGGTCCAGTTAAATAGTTAAACTAAAAAGAATTTCAAGCTTTCTACCGTTCTAATATTCTCTCTTATTCTATTTCCTGGTCTGAAAGCCAAAATCATATTGAGAATTCATACAAATCATGATGAAATAGGGCCTTTTACAATTTTATCTGTAGATTGATATATCAGATACAAAGTGCCACTTCAATTTGCAATATGCCTTCATATTCTAAACAAATGTGGTCACCATTTGCCACTCTGAACAACACTAAGAAGAACCTTTCAAAGAGTTCAGGGAGATAGAAAGCAATGCAAATAGTGTTTGGCTTCACATTAAATAAGCTATCAAGTTAAATGAAAGATCAATCTCATACCCATCGTCCGTTGGAACACATGAAACTGTAATATCAGCATTTGTGTCGATATGCTTCTGCAAGAAAAATATTATTCATTAAGCAAAGTATATGAACACACGGTTGGTGTAGGAAGCAATTGTTGTCATAAGTTGCTCATATACCTGAACAAAGTCCATGTAGTTCATTCGGTAAAGATGGTCACCAGACAAAATTATTATGTGCTCGACATTCTTGTTCTTCTGATTCTATGTAATTATTTAAAAAAAAATAATAAGGTCAGCGCTTTTCCTAGGGAGCTTTATCAATGACCGGTCTTATTTGCATACCTCAAATACCCATATGAATTGCCGCACAGCATCAGCAGTGCCTTGGAACCACATTTTTCCTGCATCCCCTGGAGTCTGGGTTGCAGCTAAAACCTGCATTTGAGAAAATCCTTTTTTATCTGTCAAGGACACATTTCAGTTATCTTCCCCATTTTAGGTTTGTAGATCTACCTCCCCAGGATCCAAGGAGCCAGAGGAGATATGATTTCTTACAAAGATATGATTGAACTTCAATGTCAAAATATAAGTAGCTTAAAAGAGCTCAAACTAAAAACTTTAAGTAACCAAAATGATCTTAACCTCCACAAATCCATCTCCAAAACCCACTCCATTTCCAAAATTATACGTGCGGGCAAGGTGACGATTGAGGGAAAAGGAATTGAACTGTGTTAAGATGAAAATTTTCCGTATGCCACTGTTAATGCAGTTACTCATTGGTACATCAATTAGCCGGTAACAACCACCAATAGGAACCTGAAGAACAAAGCCGATAGTCACAGAATTTGAATGAAAACTGATAGAGAATGCATTCTTAAGATTAGTTGCATTGAGAACAGAGAAGGGAATCCACACTTAGCTTAACTAGTCGTTTCTTTAGTTGTCAAAAATCCAAGTGAATTGGATTTAAGAACCACTACAATTTTTTAAGACTGAAGTTGGTATGAATTGGACATGTTGTCAAACTCAAAAGACACATAATGGAGTAACAACCAAGATTCAAGCAAAAAGAGAGATATATAATATACATATGTGTGTGTTGTAACTCTTACAGCTGGTTTAGCTCTTCTGCTTGTAAGAGGAAAAAGACGAGTTCCAACACCACCACCTAGAATGACAGAGGCAACAGCTTTTGGATCTGCCGTTGGTTGTTCCTCAAACATTGAATTTTCAAATGGCTGAAAAACAACATGAATAATACAAATTAATCTTGTTCTTGATCATTCACTTTACTTTATCACCTAATTCCTCTACTTACCAGCATCTCTTTGTTTATATCACGGGTGAGAACAGCAGAGGTAACATTTTTACCCCTTTGTTGAGTTGTAAAGCTCTTGCACCACCGGACCCCAAAACCCTTGTTTATCAATCTTCTTCCACTAATCTTCTGTCCCCAAAATGTGCTCTCTTGGTTGCAAATTGCCACTGATTGTGCAGTGCCCGCACACAACGCATCCATTGCTCTATCAATTATTCACGTCAACCACAACATAAACAAGTACATTCATTCTAAAAAACAAAAAGCAAAAGATTCCACTTAACACAGGAAGTGCAAAAAACAATTTATTTTACACGGTACCAGATTCCTGTACCAAAATATCAATTCATAGATTCCAATAGAATAATCACAAAACACAACTTGCAACACCAAAATATCATTACATTGATTCAAAAGGAACAAACCAAATCAAATAACTTACATTACCCAAAACCCTTTTTATTAAACTAGATCAGAAAAAAATCAAATCATACAACTTTTGCAGAATCTATACAAAATACAACTAGCATTTTTCTATCTATCTATATATAAAGAAAAACAGCTTTCTCAGTACCTGAATTAAGCTTTTTCAAACACCCAACTTTTCCTCAAAAAGTATTTGGTATAAACAAAATTATTACTAGGTTACAGTGTGTTCATAACACAACACAGTGGCGTTGTAAAGTCTGTGGACTCTCTTGAGATTTACAGAGTCCATCATATGAACGTGAATCAAATATTTAACACACTCCACGTGTTACTTAAAAGTAGGAGAAACAAAATAAAAATAACAGCAAATATTAAATATTTGTGCACTATTCTTTTCGTTGAATCACCACAAATAATGCCGTTTGATTAGGTGAAACTTTTTATTTGGATATGAAATTTTAATTTTTAAGTTGTGAGTAATTATATCATATGAATATTTAATTATTATTTTTGAATTTTTCCTTAATTAATGATATAAAATGATAGATTATTTCTTTTATAAAATATAAGTTTGCGGGTCAATAGTTATATTAAAAAAATATGAGATGATTATATTAATTCGCACCTCATCTAATACTATCTATTAGACACTCTAAATTTATTGAATATGTATTTATATTTGAATATAATGACTACAAGTTTTAAAAGTGTTAGTGTGACTTTTTTCTTGTAAAATCACGAACAATCATATTTGCCACATGGATCCAATTTAACTATAAAATATGAATTTTCAATTTTGAAAAATTAATCGAAAAAACAAAAAGAAAAAAGAAAATACCCCCTACCCTAACAAACCCAATCCACCCTCCCACCCAACCCTTTGTCCTTTCTTTTTCTCTCTAGTCACCTGCCATCTTCGATTCCTCCGGTGAGATCAACATTTCTTTTCCTTCTTATAATAAACTATGAGAATTAAGTCTAATATAGATAGTGAAAAAATTTACTCACGCTGTTCAGTTTTACTTGTCAAACATTTTCTAGTTTGTTTTATACTTTTTCTCATTAAGAAAGGATAATTTTTTTCTATTATATTCTCGATTTGAGTTTTGATTGATCAAAAGAAGAATCTACTTCAATCAATAAGTCTTTAGGCGCGACCATACATAACAAAGAAATCACTTTTGGAAAGGGTGGACAACTAGCTAAATCAGTGGGTGCTGTAGCGCACTAATTGCAAAAGAGAGGATTGTTATCATTGAGTTAATATCTTTGAAAAATGTAGAAAGTAAATATGTTTGAGATCATATTAATTCATAGAGATAAAATAGTAAACTCAATATAACAATTATTGATTTCTTAATAGGTGTGTCAAGTCAAAATTTGTCAAATAAATTCGAACAGAGGGAGTATGAAACATGAGTATCTTAGTGGAGATAGACGTTTGCGAAAAATAAATTGGCGTTGATAAACCATTTCAAAATCGATGATAGAGAAAAATTGAGAGAACTAAAATGAACTCTATCAAATTTATCATTTTTAATAAGCTTAATAGGTGGTGATGTTTGCTCGAAGTGGTTAAATTAGTATATTTAGTTTTTCTTAATAAAGAATGAAAAAAATGAAGAATCAAAATAAAGTGCAGAGTTTACAATCTTTAAGATGGGGCGAAGATGTCACCCAAACTTAGAGATGCACCTAATTTCACACTTGATCCTATATCGATCGTTGTTGGATAATTAGGCTATTAGCGTAATGCCAATCATAAACTCAAAAATAAATTAGTATATCTCTACTTTAAAATAAGTCTTCGGCGACGAGACTCCTGTTGAAAAAGCCGCAATAAGCTTAATTAATAAAAAATATTCATACCAAATCATGTGTCAAGGCTACCACGATATCTAAAAATGTATAAATTGAACAAATATAATTGATCATGATAAATAGATCACTATGCTAAAAGAAAAAAAACGAGGTCAATACAGCTGACAACACATATTTATACACGTCAAATCTACAAGCCTCTTAAAGTACTATACTTGGTAGGGATAGAGCTCCGAACATGACAAATCATTAGAAAACCTCTAGATCTAGCAACTTCGGAAGAAGTGGAGTTTGAACAATCTATTATGACTCATCTACAATATTAAGAAGGCATATGTATCTGTCGGTCAAAACATGCTGGTAAGAATGCAATCCTCCCAGGAAATGAAACATCAGTACGAAACAATGTATAAAGTGTAATGACCCAGAAGGTCATTCTTAAAAATTTTCGTAAAATACCGTTTTACTCCTTTCAATGGTTGGGCCTAGTCATTTTTTTATAGTTGGTGAAGTTGGTTTGGAAATTTTGAACTCTTCGTGTAACTACGGTGATTTAATTAATAGGTATTCTTTTAAATAATTATTTTAATTGGTGATCAATGTTTCAAGTCCATAATTTATCTAGTACCTTGCCCACTTGACTCATATATTATAAATAAGGATAATGGTCTGAAAAATATCCCAACTTTGGTCGAATTTTTACTATTGTGATACTAAACTTTCATGAGAACCTATTACCTCAATGAACTATTTAATAGTGTAATTTTTTTACCCCTAAACTATTTTAATAGTGTATTTGAAAGGAATATAAGTGCCCACATGGACACATGACTATTTATATTTCTGTATTATTTTTATTACCCACGTGGAAAAATATATATCTTTCAAATACGGCATTAAATAATCTGGCGGGGTAATAGATCCTCATGAAAATCTAGTATCGCAACAATAGAATTCCGACCAAATGGGATCCCCATTTTTCACCATCATCCCTAAAAAGTATCAGTGGATTTACAGTTGTTTTAAGTTACTTAAAACTAAAAGGAAAACAAAAATCACTGGTGCTAAGTAGCGACCGACGTGGGAATCACAAAAATACATATTTAGGTAAAGATTAACTAGTCCTTAATATGTTATGGTTAGATTTGGAATGACATAGAACATGTATTTTTTTTATATTAACTGGGTTGGAAAAAACAGTGAGAATTTTTTAATGGTGTGTTACGTTTTGAGGGTTGTGACGGACACATAAAATAGGAAAAAAAGAATTTCAGGTAATGTGAAGTTTAATATGCTTTTTTCTTTTAAATTATTATTTCTAATTCAACCAATCAAGCAATCGAAAAGTTGTTTTATAATAAATGGTATGTCTTAAGTGGACTTAATTTATTAAAATAATGAAATACATTTTATTGAAATGTTTTATACACCGTTCTTTTTTACAGATGTGGTTGAGGGGAGGCTACTGTTTGTTAATCCTCAGGTTGTGGATGGTAATATTATCTCCAATGAGTTATGATTATACATTAGGGATCAAAACTCCAATTGTCTGTTGAAACTACAATTGTGTTGCACTTCTTTTTATATCACATTATCTATACGTGTTTCACGTATTGATCTCTGAATATTGTATGAACACAGTTTGTGTTTTGTATTATGCGAAGATCATAAATTTAATGTATTGACCATTCTGGAGACTACCTAACCCATGTTCGAAATTAGGTAATTTGAACTGACTGTAGCAAAAGAACCAAAGATATTGATATAAATTTGGGTAGCTTTTGAGTCTAAAACTAAACATAAGTGGTAAATGGTGTTGCTATTTTTGAAATTTTGATGTTATGTACTTGAGCAATGATTTGTACAATTACTCGATTGTGGAATCTTTATGAAATGCGAATACTCAAGTCCCGGATGGAGTTGTTTCGATGATTATTTGCAGGCAGCGTGTCGAATTTTAAGACGCCGCGTTAAGTGTATGACAATTATGGTATTTCTTCCTATATGTTGCAGAGTATGAAATTATTGATGGGTTTGACTTGTCCACGTTGAATATTCTAATGATGAAAATAATAATAAAAAGAGTAAATGTGATAAATTATTGGTGGGTGTGATGTTTGAGATGATTGAAGACTTAGGCTTATTTGTCGAATGTATCCACATTTGGCATTGTGTGAATGTTCCGTGTTAAGAACAGGTCAATTATCATTCTTTGTTTTGCATGTCATTTGCATTGGTTTTTGAGGCATAGTTATGATAAGCGTTATGTGATAAGATGATGTACCATTTAGAGATACGTATCGCGCGTCGCAATGGATACTATATTTCAAGGAACATATCACTCACCACAATGAATAGTATATTTTAAAGGACACATAACGCGCCGCGGTGGATGCATGGACATATATTTCCACTATGGGCCCTAGACTGAGAGACAAAAAGTGTGTATCATTAGGTCATGCATGCATCACTATACTTGACATTGCATTGCATTTCATTGAACATATTTATCATTAGTAAACCTGATATTGTGTTTTGGTGACCTTGTGAATGCCAATCTGTGGAACTTTGATCGATGAATATTGAGTTCATTATTAAGAATGTGTGTTTGTTAGAACATTGTTGTTGATATATGTGTTTGTGAATTATGAATTGTAAGGTTGGGTTGTCTTAAGTAGGTTGTAATTGTGAAGGTTTGATAGGTGTGTAAGGAGTATCTGTATTCTATTCCCTTATCTTGTGTGTAGAAGTTAACATTCTAAGTACCATGTCTTTTGGTACTTACCCCTTGCTTTTACATTTTTTTAGGTTACTAGCACAGACCTTTGTGATATTTTCTCTTCTCCTTGTCTGAGGCTTTTTATGGAGGTTTGTGAGGTAACTTTTTGTTATTTTAGCGAACTTTCTTACTCCCATATATGAGCTTGTTCTATTATGAAAAAAGTTAATTTGAGACTTTTTTTTCCTTTCTGTTTTTCTTTGAACCAATTTGTAGTTCTCTTAAGAGGTTTTGTACACGGTACAACAAAGCTTTGGGTAATTTCTTGAGTTGGTTTAACCGTCGCATTTTATTGTAATTGTTGAGTTTTAGGTTTAACTTGTCTGATGGGATAAGACGAGGTTCCATCACATCCAATTGTATCGTTACAAAGGATATCCTCAACCCCAGGTTCAATAGGATCTCACGTGTGTAGCAAGTCTGGTTCGTATCGTATTAGGATAGATACGAAGACATTTGTACTTATATTTGAGAGGCTATAATGACTTTTAGGAAACATCTTCATTTATTGAATTTCTATCATGCGTCCTTAGTCCAGTTTAATTCTTATTTCTTTATTCCATTTACTCTACTCGTGTGTAGTTCCTCATGCGAGTAGTTGGTGTGTCGTGCATGACTTGAATGTTACACCTAGTTTTAAAGTGGAAGTGATAAGCTTATGAAAATGATGTGTGGATAGATTAAGAAAGTTCAATGATTCTGAGGGGTTAAGTAAGGTGATAGTTCAATGATGCACATTGAGGAAATTTGAATTATGAGGTTGTTAAACACGATTGAGGGTGACTTATGACATGTGTATGTCGTTTTAAGTTGTTTACTCTAGTAGAGAATAATATACTTGCCGGTATAGACAATATAGTGAGTGGTTGGACATTTGAAAGTGTATTGATTAAATGATGGCAATATAATGAATAATGTAACTAGAGAAAACACAGTTACAAAGTTGTCATGATAAGAACTGATGTTATCTTTTACGATTTCATAGAGTGAGTGTATACCAAAGAGGATTATTATATGACTATTACAATGGTGTCAATTCTTACTTGGTTTGAGTTATCGATTTTGTTACTCTTGTTATGGACCTGATCTACAAATGAATGCATATAGCTTTGGATGAGAAACTAAATGATTTTGTTAGTTGAAAAATGATACTTGAAAGTTCATGTGAAGTTGACATTGAGTATGATTCCATTATTTTACCTCGATGGAAAAATATTTTTAGATATGAAATCAGTGCTATCAGTCTTGGGTGTGACTGATATCTGGTATGTAATGCTTTAATGCAGAAAGAAGGATCCATATTTTGAAATTTTTACAGGAGACAATGTGTTTGATATGAAGACTTTGATACCAGTGACAACTTGAAAGTAAGGTAAAGGGCTGGTGTAGTTCTGATATTTGTTGGTATGAATAGTGTTAACTTTAATAGAGTATTGTGAGAAGTATGTTGGGTTTGATGAATCGAGTAATTGTAATATTGTAATGGGGATCAGTCTAGTTGATTGTAGGTGGCTAAAAATCAAGGAGATGGAGTTAGATGGATGTAAATGTTTGATATGGGAATTATGGAAGGAGTATCTTGTGCTATTCAACTTTGGCTCCGTGCGGTATTAGGTGACCACTCTCTTCATTTTGGACATTATCTATAGTTTGGTTCACTACCTATTGTCACGCGTTTTCCACATCTTTGGATGAATTCCTAGTGATGGATCGGGTATACTGATATACCGTGGTTTCACGGTATAATTATACGTTTTTCTTGGAGTTTATTGGTGTCCAAGCGTTTTGTGCTAATTTTTGATATAAGTTCTCTCTTTGTTTTGGCATGAACTCTTGTCCAAAGCCGCATGCGGAGATCTTGAGCGAAAAATGTAGAATAGACCACTACTGAGCTATGAAGGTCCCGTCCGTGCCCTGTGACGGTCCTGTGGCAGCGTAGTGCAGCTACTGATAAACGGGGAAGTCCTGACCCAGTGTGGGCTTACGAATCTTTTACGGACCGTTCATTGCTATGACTGTTCGTGTCTACAGGTTTGTTCGTGGAGTTTCGAGAAGTGATCTCCATCCCACGATTCCGAGCGTTTTAAGTATTTGAAACGAGACCCTCGACTGACCCGTTTGGTGCCTATAACTGCCGTCATACTTGTCGTCGAGGGAATTGAAGAATCAGTCAGAAGAAATTTTGCACAAGTATTGGGAACACGGAGTCCACGATGGTCCGTTGTGACCAGACGGTCCGGCGCATTTCCTCGACCCCAGACCAAGCCGCGTTTGGGCAGATTCCAATCAATTAGAATTATTGGTGTCATAGTTTTTGTTTTTATTATAAATAGTTCGAAAAACCTCGTTTTTGGGTTAGACAGACCAGATATTAGACATCATATTATTAACTCTTTGGATTAAGGTTAGACTTTTACTATCATTTGATTGTGGTGATTATCAAGTCAAAGTTTGTGGATTTTAACCTCTTCTGCATTGAAGTAATACATGATTCCTTATTTAATATATTTGAATAGTGTGTTTATGGCTATGAGTAACTAAACTCTATAACTAGGTTTGTGGAAACCTATGCACATAATGAGTCTAAACCCTAGATAAAAACAATTCTAGATAGTGTCTTGCATGTATTAATAATTCTTCACTTAGAATTCTTTTTTCAAAACGCGGATCAATGTAGAACTAGCCCTAATGCTACTTGCCGAACCAAGGGGTAGATATTGAAAGAATTATTAACATAGATTTAGTGTATGCTATCTAATAGGCTAGTATTGATTGTACGAGGTAATTAACTTAGTCAATATCGAATACGATTCTTAACTATGAGGTAAGATAAGGTTAGGAAAGTAACACGCGTAGCCGGACCAAGTGCGGAGTAGATTTTTCTGATTCCGGCCCAAGGGCTTTAGAAATACATAATTTAGATCACTTTGCCTGCAAGATCTAGAAAGAATTGTTATAGTTAGAATTATCAAGTTACGAACCTGTGGGAACACGTAAACCCTGATTTTACATTTGATTAATTGATTAAATCCAACTTTCAAACTGTTAAGTGTCTCTTTCAAATTTCGTAAGTTATTTTTACTCATTTAGAGATATAAACCTCCCCGTTTTATGTTTTTTTACTTTCAAGGAAGTCATTGACCAATACAATAGTACTAATAGTTTGAAGTTTAGTCTAGACATGTCCTTGGGAACGATCCCAACCTCCACTTTTTTGGGTTATTTACACTTGACAAGACCGCTTTATTCTTAGTCGAGAAGTAAAGTTCAGCGTATCAAATTTTTGGCGTCCCGTTAACCTCCGTGGATGTCTTCTTAGGTCACGCTACTATTCATGGTCTCCACGAAACTAAACCCCAAAGACAGAGTGAATAACCTTTGTGGCACTACCAGAGAGTCATTTAGTAGTTTCTTGGGATAGATTCACCTCATTCTTGAGAAGTTTTTCCAATCACCGTAAGTAGATGATGAGTCCACTTAAGGAATACTTCTATCAGGGACGGATGATCATAACAACGTTGTGTTGGACACTATACGCAGGTGGGATCTTTTGAATGCCCTTTATGCTGAGATCGCCGAAAAATTAGAGAAAAGCTCTCGGAATAACAATAGCTTGGATTCCTAGGAAGTCGGATATAGGGATAAACCCTTCGCATCAGTCCACCTCACACACCCAGCCACAGATGACATTCGGGAAGAAATTGGCTCATAAGAGAACTGAGCTGGGTTGGTACTAACACATGTCAGAGGGTGCAGAAAATACTTAATGCAGTCCTACTTGCTGAACCAAACCACCACCATCCAAATGATTAGTGGGTATTATGCCGGAGGACACTTATGGCAGTGAATGCTAGACGGGGGGGTTTCCAACCAAGCGCACAATGCTCAATCAGGATAACTGGCGCCCAAGTCAGGGAACAATGTCGGAATTATGGTAACTACAACCGTGAGGGTCATTAATGTCCGTGATGGAAACTACAACCACGACAAAAACTTTAACAAGGGTAACTATGTCTAAGATAAAACGATAGGAATGGGCCCATGCCCTCCTCAAAATCGTGAAGTTACTCCAGGGATGGTGGAGTAAATATGGGCGAGTTGAGGATATTGGTTGCAGCAAAATGATGATGAGGTTCGATGCTATGATAGCACATTAAGGAGTTAAGGTGCTGACCTAGCTAGTATTGGTCACAAGTTGATACACATTCAATTTCGATTAAACAGATCGAATTGCAGTGGCCCAATTATCTGCGACGTGAACACACTGCAAACCGGCACCTCTTCCCTAGCAACACTGTCCAAAATCCAAAGAATGATGTGCACTGTAGACAATCACTACTCTCCGGGTGTATCAAACCATTGACCCACCTATGCATCTACTGAGGAAAATGTGAAAAGAAAAGGATGATAATTGGATAGTTTAGTGGTGAAGCAGAGGAAAGTAATGGAAAATGCATAGGTACCTATGAAGGTATCCCCCCCATGCCTAGGCCCCACCACCTTTCCCTCAACGATTATGAAAGACCGAGGATGTAAAATACCGATGCTTCACATACAATATTGAAGCAACTTTCTATCATGTCCCTTTGGTAAGCGTTTAGAACGAAATTGCCCCGGTTATGCCCAAATTTGTTATGAAATATTCTGGGTCACCAAGAAAAGATCGGTCACAGTTTGAGGATGATGATAGATTTGCAGCTTGTATTGCTATTGCTACAAGATCCGTAGTATAAAAGAAAGAAGATCCGGGTGCAATTCACTAATCCTCTGACGATTTGGTCTTTACATTTTTGTGAAAGCATTATGTTACTGGGGGCAAGGCATACATCTCATGCCCTTCTCATTTACAAAGAAGTTGGGTTTTGGGGGATCCCAAACCCACTTCGATGGCGGATACGGATGGCAGATCAAGACAAAGTGAAATTGCTTATAGGGATAAACCCATGATGTGCTAGTAAAGTGGATCATTTATCTTTCGGGCTGAGTAAATTGTTATTCTTGCTTGTGAGTCTCGATGTTTGAAGTGGCCTATTATTCTTCGGAGGCCATTCCTTGCTACAGGTACAACAACCTTAGTTTCATAGAGAAGGGCACAAGACTTTCAGTTTGAAATACTGAAGAAGCGACCTTCAACCTTTGTAAGACCATGGGCCGATTGGTGAGCTCCAATCGGTATCTCCTAGCCCACAAAGAAAAGATGAAGAAGAGACTGAACATAAAAACGCAAACAAGAGTTTACATGGTTGGGCTTTGGGTGCTAGTAGACAGTATCTGGGGTGCCTTGTCATCTCCGGGCATCTAAAGCCCAAATGGATAGGCCCCTATTTTATTACCCAATATTCCCTCATGGAGCAGTTGAGTAAACACACACAGGAGGGAGGGTGCGGTTTAAGATGAATAGGTAGAGAATACAACTCTTTTGGCATAAAGCACACTCGGGGAATAAGAGATTAGGCGACCATCTGATGACTCTGGTAAGATTGTTCCCCAGTCGTGCCGCGACCTTAAATCAGGGCGCTTGTGGAGGCAACCCAATCTTATTCGTTTTTTAGTAATGGTATCTTTTTTTCTCATTATGGTTCTAAATTTCAGCACATCACGGGAAAATCGGTCAGAAAATTACTCTGCAGCAGTCACTGACGGACACATCTACGGACCGTTTTTCGCCTGCGATGGACCGCGGATTCATCCGTCGCACCAGGTATGTTTTGCTGTCCCCTTTTTTTTTAAACTAGGGCACACCGACGGAACCAACGACGGGCCGTCATAATGCGATGGACCGTCATGGGCACGTCGCGTGATGTATGAATTATACCCGACGACCCGACCCGGCTGGACCGTTTTCCAAAATCTGACCGCGTTTAAACCCCCAGACCCCTCATTTCAACCCCATTAATTCATTATTCCGTCTCATCTCCCCTCTCTTTTCAACTTCCAACATTTCCCCCTCACTTATCATTGCCTCCAAAATCCTCCCTAAGCCCTTTATTATCATCTACTAGTGGTGCTGCTGCTGTATGGTGTCTACCTTGCCCACTTAGTCGTTATCCATCCTGCTTTTTCTCCATTTATAAGTAGGTGTCTCTAAATTTATCCTCATTTATCTTGCATTTTTGGTTAGTATTATATTAGTCTTAGTTCTTAGCTCTATATTTGGTTTTTTTTTTTCTTTATATGATTGTGTCTACAACGCTACGCTCAAATTTTCTGAATTTTCCAGTTGACAACCCTAACTGTGAATTTTGCTTGCTAGTTTCCCTTAAGGTATTGGGATAGACACATATAGGTTCCTCAACACTTCAAGACATGTGGGGTTTCCTCGGGGATGCATAGGGTACCCCTATGCTATCACTGTATTCAGAATGAGACCCATGACAGACCGTCGCGACACAACGAACGGACCATCGTAGGGTCCGTTCCAAAGAGCCCTAGCCCCTGTCCCAACGCACATTTACGGACCGGTGTCTTCACGACGGTCCGTCCTGCACACCGTTTTTCCTGTTGTCAGAGACCCTGGTTCTAAGTGTCTCTCACTTTTTCTAAGTGTCATCCACGGATACATGTGACGGACCGTCATAACCCCCGCTGATCCGTCCTGCACGACCGTCATGAATGGTCAGAGACCCCTCTTGCCTAGGGTCTCCCAAAATTTTTCTAAGGTCCCTACGCTGGACAGTCGTTCCTCACTACTGTCCGGCTGCACGACCAGCCTATGGTCAGAGACCCCTCCGTTAAGGTCTCCCAAAATTGTTCTAATGTCCTCACACTGACACTTCGACGGCCCGTCGTACCCAAGACGTCCGTCTGCTCGAACCGTCATGATGGTCAAAGACCCCTCCTCAGGTTCTTTATATATCCATAACCTAAGTACCACACGACGACCTCATTACTGTCGTCATATCCACGCCGATCCGTCCTCCTCCCGTCGTGTGTACCATTTCAATATCACTGACACACCCTAAATTTTCAATGTTTTATTTCGTATGGCTTGCCTGTCTGTTTGCCACTACTCATACTAATATTGATCCTTTACAGTACGATCTACTATGGCACCAAGCAAGACCGCCCCTTACTCACGCGGGCGATCTAAGTCTGTCGTTACGTCTTCCCCATGGTCATCGGCTCTGATGCAAAGCCGTGACCTGAGAACGTGCCCCTAGGACTTCCTCCGCCCCTTCCCGTGCTGCACGGGCTCCTAGAAGCTACTCCAATGATGGTGGGCTGTCCGGCGTAGTCCCTGCCTCACCAGTCTGAATGAGGAGGCAACACTGACTCACACCCCCTCTGGGTCAGCACAAATGAGGAAGGAGCGTCTGGCTCCTTAAGGATATCCAAAAAAATAAGAAAAAAAAAAAAACATGTCCTAAAGCTCTGGGCTCGGCAGAGTTGCCGCACCCGCCACTACTCTGGCCAAGCTCAACCTCGTCTGATGAGGCTGACGTTCAGACTCTACATCTGCGCACCATTTTTGAGGTCTCCACCTCAGCCGCTTGACCAGCCAAACCGGTGGTGTGTCGACGACCCATCAAGTTTCTCCGACGCCAAGTTTCTGACCGATAAAAGATAATGACTCGAACACTCACCTTGTGCGGCGGGTAATTCCAGGGAGTTCTCCCCACGATTGTCGGAGATCCATAACCTCTTCACCCAGGCATCGCTTAGAGGGGAACATCACGTCCTTGGGAATATACAACTAGGAAATGTCCGAGAGTTCTAACGCATCCTACAGTAGACGACCTCCGATCACAGATCGACAGGCGGGCTTCTCCACCGCTAAACGGCCCCCTTGGAGCAGGTTCGAGTCCGGGGGCGTGCAGGTTGAAATTTCGCATTTCCTTGCCAGCCATCTGCCGGTTCCTATAGACGTATAGTGCAGATGCTACCTACTTACTGCGAACTCTACTCTACACCCACACTGCCAATTTTTGACTACATCTTGCAGATAGTCAAGGCATGTAAATTTCTTGCGATAGTCAGCCATGAGAGAGACCAACCATAGGTGGATGGCCCTGCACCTTTCAGTAGTGGCAGAGGGTGCCGATTGGGTCACTGACCGATGGAGCATCAAGAAAGGCCAACCTCACGGCGTAGCAAGTTCTTGTGGCTTCCGTTCCGTCACTCTGCCTTTCCCCCCAACAGCTTGCTATAACATTTTACTCTGGGATCGAGCAGTGTGATGGCGGCGAGATAGCCGGCTTTCGAGGTTGACTTCGCATGATTCTCCAGGAAGTCGTGTCCCAAGGGCAATTCAAGGTCATCTACTCCCTACCCCTTCCCCGTGGATGATTTTTGCCCTTTGACAGGTCCCAGGGTGCCCATATGGCACTCGATCACTTAAGACCCCCGTATGGCAGTGTCGATGTCGGCCTCATCAGAGACAGGCAATGAAAGTTGGCTCCACTCAGAGGCCCCCGTCCGACTGCCTTCTGGCTATGATCTCGCCAGATACGGTGGCCTAGGCCCCGCACAGCTACACAGGCGTCGCACTGAAACTACCGCCTGTCGAGTCTACCCGGTAGTAGCAACAACCCCGCGCTCCTCACCCTCTCCGTCGCACAGCCCCTCTACTGTTACTTCCTGTCCCCCTTGCTATGGTCCAAAAACTAGAGCACAAATGGCCACTCTTCACATCATAATCCAGCCGGGAAATGCAGAAGTCCGATTACCGAGTCTGAAGCACGTCTAGAAGGAGATGCAGCAGTTTACGAGCAGGGAAGATTATGAGCTCCCCAGCGTGGCACGCCTTTTGAAGTTTGAAGTGTTGCCCTACCAGCCCCTCCGGTGGATATGTCGACTCTTCAGGCCGGCAGTCTACAGTCTTTGTGCAGACTCGACAACGATCCTAGAGGCAAGGTGCCGAGTTTTGAGGGTCCCTTTCTGTCGACCTTTTGAGGATACCGTGCTGCGGCCCTGTTACTACTTCAGAAATTTCATCCAACCACCTCCCCCTCGAGAGAGGTGGGACAAAGCGTAGGGGTTGAGCAGAGGATAAGTCGCGTCGCCTAAATATATATGCTGCGAGGAGATCCTTCCACTTGCTGACGAGGCGGTGCACTAGATGAGAGCGTCAGAGTTGCGGTTGGGGGGAACGTCTAGCTCCCGCACTGTAGATATTGGGTCTGGCGGCACTAACTGATGGTGCGGTTGTTGCTGAGGGAATCACTATTAAAGGTGCCAGATTGCAGCGACGTGGGTTTCTGGAGAACCGGACCCACCATCTTGGTGATCGACGGCGCTTTACGCCACAGTTTTTGCTCACCTACCACTCTAATTATTTCATTTTTAATGCATTGGTGACAATTGCATGCTTTTTTTGTTGGGTGGTGGGTAAATTGATAGTGAGTGTTACGGTGGAAGTCTGAGTAGCCCAATCACTATCCTCTTTGGGGTTTGCTGTCCTGTGTTCTTTTTCCCAACAGACTGATTACTTTTTCTTTTGTAGCAGGCATGTTTTATATCTTCTGTAACTAGTTTAATATTCTGAGCATGATGGCTAAGATGATATCATGTACACTGGAAAATAATCAATACTAGGCATATGAACTGATATTGTGTGGCTCTAAGCATCAAATAGAGTTACACCGATTGCAGTTACCCTAGTCTAAATAAATTCGAACTAGGTGTAACAATCTGGTATAGGGGATTAGGTCAATGATTGAGGAAATTTGAATAGTCCACTATTGATACTTAGTCTAGACTTGCCTGTGTTTAGTCTCCTTGCTAGTAAGCTGTAAGAGACAATTAGGAAAGATCATAGCCCTTTTTGTCAACAAAGCCCATTTCTCTCTGAGCCTAAATAAAGAAACCAAATGAAATTTAATCCTCTTTGATCCAAATAATCTGAGCTTAAATTAGACCTTGTTTTTTCACCTAACTGATCTTTTTCGGGGAACAATGTGTTGATAATGCAGAGAGACAACCTTCGTATGGGCCCTGACCCTCCGTTGGGTATTGTGTACCTTGACTCATGGCAAAGCCATAGTTGAGGGTGGCTATTATGAGGAATACGCTGGGAGTGGGTTGAAAGACAAAGAGAGAGAAAAACAAAAGTACGTGACTCCAAATTAGTTGAAAGAAAAGTAAAGAAAAAGAAAAAATATACAAGAATTCAACAAGAAAAAAGAGAAGTCACTCACACAATGAAGAAAGACGAATAAAATATCAAGGTGAAAGAATTGAACTGGCGAGATAAAATTATATACAATAGGGAGAGGTTTTAGGGCTCGATCTGTCAAGAAACCAGGTCACTAAAATATACCTAAATATACCCTACCCTGACCTAAGCCTAGTGTACAAGCTAACAAAGTCCTATCGTGATCCTAAGGGTTTGTATAGGAACATAAGGCAGTGAAAAACAGACAAGCTTAATGGAAATAGGATGAAGAGTGTGTGACTTTATTCTGAGAGCGATGTTGAAACGTCAGCCGTATACTCAAACTGAAATCATTTTGTGAAAAATGAGGATTTTGTTCTCAAGTGAGGACATTAAGTTGCAAACCCAGAATTGTTAGCAACCTCGGTGAAGAGATGAAGAGGATAAGGTGTTAATGCATGGTGAGTCTGTGTCATGTTCTGATCCCACAAAATTCAGCTAATAGTGATCGCATGCCATAGATTTGATGAATTAATCGGTGGGGATTGCAGCCAAATGATTGCAAGGGATAAACATGGATACTATTTGTACACGATTGTGTAGTGAGTCAATATGCCAATATCGCTTGCAGTACAAACCGAATTTAAGTTGATGGTGTGATATGTCGTGGTTTCACGGTATAATTAATAATACTTTTATTCCTTAAGTTTATGTGTCCGAATCCTTTTTGTGCTAATTTTGATATAGTTTCTCCTTTGTTTTTGACAGGAAATCTGTCCAAAGCTTAATGGCGACATCTGAGCGAAAAAAATCCGAAGAGAACACCTACTGAGCCTTATGGACGGTCCTTCGTGGCCCTGGACGGTCCGTATGTGCAGCGTAGTCATTCTGCTGAAGGCAGATGGATAAGTCTGACCAAGTGTGGGAATACGATGCTGTGACGGTCCTCATGCTATACGGTTCGTTTCGGGCAGGTTCGTCGTGGATTCAGAGAAGTGTACCCAGTACCCAGATTCCGAGAGTTGAAGTCATTTTGAAACTGAAGACCCTCGACGGACCGTTGTGCCTATAACGTCCATCATCTTGCGTCAGGGGAGAATAAAGCAACAGGAAGAAATTGCACAAGTATGGGACGACGGAGTCGATTGACGGCCGTGGTGACCACGCGGTCCGTCCGCATGGTTCGTCGCCCAGGCGCGTGTGGCAAGATTTCCATCCCCCGCAATTAGAATTCTTGTGTTAATTAGGGTTTTTTGTTTTAATAATAGTTCAAAAAGCCCTCGTTTGGTTGAGGTTATACACTTCGATGTTAGACATCATATTATTAGACTCTTTGTATTAGTGTTAACCTTTGTGACTTCAGTTGATTGTTGGTGATTTTGTGGTGTTAATCAAGCAGAACTTTCGAATTTTACTTCTTTCTCATTGAAGTGAATTACTGAATTCTTATTTAAGTCTATTTGAATATTGTGTTTATGGCATGAGTAACTAAACTCTATAACTAGGGTTTGGGAACCATAGGCAAAATAATGAGATACACCCTAGCTAAAAATAACATTCTAGAATAGTTCTTTGCATTCTTTCGCTTAGAATCTGTTTTAATTTACGGGCTGATCAATGTTGAACTCGCCTTAATGCTACTTTGCCGGACCAAGGGGTAGATAATAGGAAAGAAATTAATTAACATAGAATTTAGTGTATGCTATCTAATAGGCTAGTATTGTTGGTACGGTGTAATACTTTAGGTCAAATATCGAATTACGATGCTTAGTATTAGGTAAAAGATAAGGGTTAGAAGCACACACGTAGCGGACCAGGTGGCGGGAGTGCAGATTTCTAGATGCCGGACCAAGGATTAACATACATAATTTATCACTTTTGCATTCAAGATACTAGGAAAGATTGTTATAGTAGAATTATCAAGTTATGAACCTGTGGTGAAACACTTAAACCCTAGTTACTTTGATTATGCATTAAAATCCAACTTTCAACTGTTAAGTGTCTCTTTCAAATTCGTTAAGTTATTTTACTCATTAGAGAATAAACCCCCCTTTTTATATTTTTTTACTTCCAATAAGTCTTTGACCAACAATAGTAAATAGGTTAAGTTGTTTAAGTCTAGACTATTTTTCCTTGTGGGAACGATTCCCAACCTCACTAGTTGGGTTTTTACTGACACGACCGCTTTAACTCTTATGAGAAGTAAGTTTGAGCGTAACCCCCCCCCCCCCTCATGTACAGATCCTCTGCTGTCATTACCATAGGGTGACATTCTTGGGTAGAGTTCGTCATTTTAGTTGTGACAGATTTGAAGTTGTTTGAGATAGTTGAAGTATACCAGTAGTTCTACATGTACATCCTTGTTTATGAGAACTTATGTAAGGGCTACTATGAAGAGTTACAATTGTCTAAGAGTATTATTGGAGGTTCTACATTTTGAAGTGTATCTCTAGCTAAGTGATTACTTGATCGTGTTCTTCTTTCGGTTAGATAAGTTCGGTTCTCCCTTGATTAATACTTTATGTCTCAAGATCAAATGTTTTTAGTTTAACCTATTGGAGAGATTATGTTGTGACAAGGAAATCTTGATAAGATCTATGATGGTTTGTGCGATATGAGTATGTAGTGGTTGCTTCAGGTTAACTTCTGGTTGTAGTGGGTTTTGATTTAGAATGTCATCTTTGTTATGTGAGAAAAGATCTGTTATGATGATTATGAACACTAATTGGTAGGTCATAACTTAGATTTATGATAACGGCGTCTATTCGTCTTTCTTCTTCCATAAGTTCGAGGATGAACATGATTTTTAGTGGTGGATAATGTAATCACCCAGAAGGTCATTCTTGAAAATTTTGGAAAATACTATTTTACAACTTTGGATGGTTGTCCCAAGCAATTTTTATAGTCGGTAAAGTTGGTTTAGAAATTTTGAACTCTTGTTAAACTATAATGATCTAAATAATAGGTATTCTTTTAATAATTATTTTAATTGGTGATTAAAGCGTCAAGTCCATAATTTATCTAGTACCTTGCCCACTTGACTCATATATTAAAAATAAGTTAGTGGAGTTTAATGCTTATTTTATTGTAACTTGAAGAATAAAAAAGGAAAACAAAAATAATTGATGTTAAGCGGCAATCGACGTAGGAATCACGAAAATTCATATTTAGGTAAAGATTAGCTATTCTTTCCTATACTAAGGTTAGATTTGGAATGACACAGATACTGTATTTTATTTATGTTAATTAGGTTGGAAAATAAAGTGAGAATTGTCAATGGTATGCTACGTTTCGAGGGTTGCGGTAGACACATAAAATAGGGGAAAAAAGAGTTTCAGGTAATATGAAGCTTGATATGCTTTTTCCTTTTAAATTATTATTTTTAATTTCTTTTCAACCAATCAAGTAATAGACAAGTGGTTTGATAATAAATGCTAGAAATTAGTGAATTTAATTTATTAAAAAGAATGAAGCACATCTTATCGAATATTTTATATCCTTCAGTTTTCCAGGCTGTGTTGAAGGCTAATATTTGGTTAATTTTCACATCCGGGGATCACCCATAGAAGAAACACAGTGTACTTAATCTCTTGGAGGTTTTATATAAGCCCACATTTATCATTCTTCGGCTTGTCATAGTAAATTAGCGGAAGATTTAAAACCTTTTCATAACAATCATACACTAAAACTTCACTGTCATATATGTGATATGTATATATATATATATATATATATATATATATATAATATATATATATATAGAAGAAATCATATTACAATACTTACTCTAAACTCTTTTCCATCTTAAACTCAACAAATTAGAGTACAACTAATGAACACCGACCCTTAAAACTAATCACTAAATCTAGAATCAACAACCAGACTTTAACATAACTTGACATCGAACATCCTTGAAATCTTAAGGATTTCTTTTTGCTTGAACTTGGAAAACATAAACCAAGATCTGCCACTATTTAAAGACAATCCTTTGAGTAGCCAAACCTACAATTTGTTTAAAAAGTAAAGAATGGAGTTAGTACAAGATGCAACTAAGTATGCACCATCCATGCAAAAACAAGCAGTTTAAAAGGGATCCTTTTCTTGAAATCATAATTCATGCCTTTTTTGAGTAAATCTTCATAAAACACTTATATACTATCATATATATAAAATTCAAATTGACATATTCAAGTCCAAATCAAACTATATAATTTATAAGGGCATTTTTTATCCATTGTAGTAGGTAAGCCAACTTGTCTTTACAGTGGAGTACTTTCCTTTCACAGTAGAACTTTTATTTGACTACTTAACCTCCCAAGTAATTCCCTCTAGTGATACGTGTGGTCATTCATCACCTTAAGTCCACAGACTCATTCATGGTATCTTATATAATTCACCACATACCCTTTAGAAGTATAATACATCAAAGAAAACTTATATGCCAAAACATAGAACATTACAAGTAAAACACTTGTATTATCCATAGCCTTATGTTGGCTTCACATAGAACCTTATTTCATGCTAGTCATATCCATCATGTAAACACTAACACCATGTGATGCAATATAACCATAAACATTAGACAATGCATTAGAATACCTTCCGAGGACTTCTCTCAATGTCACTTTGCAATGCATAGGTGAAGGCCCATACCGCCCTACTACACTAAGAAGCAACCTGAGGTTTCCTGGTTAGGGTTTACTATTCCTATCCATTGTCATCATTCACTTTAGGGAAACGATAGATTTAACCGACATAAGACATGAGCCGAAGCATGGGAATTTGATTGTCATAACCCTCACAAATCAAAAGAGGGTGCCTTACTTGCCAAGGTAAGACATAAGTATCATTCTAGCATAGTAGGTGATATCACTTGCTAGATCCTATGGGGAAAATAGTTATGGAACTTGGAGGCATCATGGAAAAATCTCTCTAACACCCTTTATGGGTCATGAGGCTATCCACCTCATGAGAATTATGGTGGCCTACCTTCCTCCATTGGGAAGGGACACACCTCACATCAAGTTCAATAGGTGCTAACTAAGTTACCTTTATTAAAAGTCTTTATTATGTTACTTTATAAAACATAGGCTTTAGGAGAGATACTCCCCATATGCTTAGTTCATGGGTTATAGATGAGAAATCCTTTCAATTACCTATGTCATGTAAGAAAACCTTTCACATGGACATAGCATATGTAAAAATTTATCTAGTTTAGGATACTCTTGGGAACACCTTTCAAGGTCCCCTCTATTAACTAGATCATCATTCATGTGTGTGTGTACATACATGTGAGCAAACCTATCACCTAACACCTTTAGACCATACATATTCATACTTAACTTCATTCATGCATAAGTGTGCAAGTGTAACTATATAGCATTTTGGATATAAACCACATTTAGACACCTCGGTATCATCATAACTCATACCCATATATCACATTGTAGCAATAAGACACTTCATAAACATGTTCCACATTCACTTTTTTTCATGTCAGCGAACCAACCTAGGAACTATCCTATAATCAAGTAACATGTACAAATGCATAATAAAGGTTCCCATACATTTTCCCATCCTAGTGAACCTTCATGGGCATCCTAGTTAGATGGAATACATAAATCTCCCATCCCATACATTTACCTTTCAAGGCATATCTAGACCTCTAGTGAATATGAATCAGCCTTTCATTAACACCATTACCCTTACTACAATGTAACAATGCATAATGTGTGAGTGTGTGTGTACGTTGGTCAACATGATCACATAATGTCTATCAATAACACCTTGAGGCAGCCACCCTCTTAATACAACAATGCACAACCAAGAATAAACCACACAACACAATTTAGCATAGGAGGCAACAAGATCTTCACATTTCATTCAAGACTCCCAACCTTAGCTATTCACACATTCACATAGGGGTACATGGGTAAGGGTCATCAATCCTTGACACTTCATTAAAGGAAGCACCAACACTTGATCTTAACCTAAACATTTACATGCTCATGACTAGTAACATAACCTAGATTCACAACTAGAGTAGAACACTAGCACAAGTTACAGATAAGGTGATCATCATAACCATTCATTCACATATTCATAAATTTGACTTCAAGGCCATGGTAAACACACATATAATGACAATAAGGTAAATACCACCACCATAAGTGGACCATACCACACAATGCCATACAAGGATTCATCAACAATACTATAGAAAAGTAGAGGAGAAGAGTAAGCCTTACCAATTCATCAACCTTTTTGATCAACCTGTCAATACACCAACCCTTTTTAATCAATATCCAATGTATAGGTAAGTAGAGATACCCATTCCTCATAAAAGAAACCATGCATAGCGACGAGACAATCATACTACAACATGTACAATACATCCCATACACTATAAAGTAGAGAGACATAGAATCACTTCCTAGTATTTCCTTGGTTTGATCATCATTCTAAAAATTCATATATACAATAATACAAATCTAGTGCAGTAGCTAAATAAGACTAATTAATCAACTATAAATCAGCTTCATCAACGCCACCCCCAACTTGAGATCACATTATGTTCATGCAACATTATCACCTTTAGGCTTAAACATGTAGATTAATCCTTATCAAGGTTCCTTTGATTTGATCATAAAGGGTTTATACCCCCAATTTATTCATACTCAACCTAAACAGTAGCTAGTAATCATCCTTCACCTAATCGAATTCAACATTCAATCATTAAAAAACAATGTCACAATAAACTCCTACACATCTAAACTAGGCATGTTCAAATCTTCATACGTTGATCCACATGGATTCTTAATCATCATACACGTAAATAACAATAGACATAAGCAACTCAATGTAATAAAATCGCAATTCAATAAAAAACAAGCCATGATCACAATGCCCATGTAAGGGTTAAATCAATTTTGGGAAGGGACATGAGTTCAATATGTAATTGTATTTAATTTCAAGTTAAAAATAATACATTATCTTAAATTCATCATAATTAATCCTTTAAAAACGTTTTGAGAAAGAACCCATGGCTAGTTTTAAAGATTGAAAGTTTGATTTTGAAATCTCTTTCAAAACTTTGAGATTGACTCTCCAAGTAAGAGGTTACTTAGAGATGAAGGATAACCATTCCTTTATCTAGATGAGAACCTCTAAAACTTGAATAACAAACCATAGGAATCCAAGATCCAAGATGTTCTTGAGCTTCACCTTCAATGGAGGTTCTAGAGAGAATATTTTTGGAGGGAAAGTCTATTTTGAGAGAATTGAATTAGGATTGGGTTGATCACGTTTATGATACTTTAAATACACCCAAAAATAACTAAAATAACCTATTAGGATTAGGTTAGGACGTGGGGTGAATTTCCCATTCACCCCTTAAATAAAACACTATGCAGACTTGCATTTACAGACACTACCTACCGACACCAATCGATGGGGCGTTGATGGACTAACGGCCCGTCCTGGTTCTCCATCAATGGTGACTGAGGCTTTTTATTTGATTTATATCCTGAGGCTAAGTTTCAACCTACGCCCTAAGTCTATGGGGCGTTGATGGACTGACGTGGCGTCACTTGAGCTCGTAGGTTGACACTGCAACCCTTGGGTCCTTTTTGTGGGCCATTTTTTGGGGCCCTTCGGAAGTCGTACCAGGGATTTTTCAACGTAAATACAAACCTTAACAAGTTTTAAAACTTCCACATAAGTTTTACCCAAAAAAATTACACGCAACACGTCCAAATATGCTATGCCCCATCAAGACACACATGAACGTCTCAAGGGCTAACTTTCGAACATCTTTGACGTAGTTGGACGATTGACCTCTAAACTTCATGAAACTCCATACACTTATAAACATAATTATAACTCATTTTAATACTTCATAATATCATGAAACATTCAAAAACACATAAAGCATTTAAGGCCCCTTTGGCGACTAGTCTTTGAACGTGTTGGTTGTCCCTTGACGTTTGACTTCCAAATTACCTCAAACTTTACACACTGCCTCAATATTATATTTTGAACAATTTTAGGACCTTATACCCTTTGTAATAACATGATAATCTCTACGCACCCTAGCTCATTTTGTGGGTTTTACAATATCCCTCACTAGGGAACATTCGTCCTCGGGACACTTAGAAAACTTCAATGGCAACAAGAACATTCAATGAGTCATAAAGCAATTCTCATCATTAATAACATCAGCATATAGATGTTAATTCACCAAAAAGGAACACAACTTAAAAAATTTAGCACTCAATGCATACAAGCAAGCAAAACGTTTATTCACTCTCTCATTAATGCACAAACACTAGCTCCTATCTTTTTCAATAGGAGAACATTCCTTCACATCCTAAGCATAACAGTGGTATTTAATTCATTTTATTTAATATAGCTCATCATGTATTAGTCATACAAAGAAGATTCTAAACAATACTCAAATCCATTCAAGCACACATACTTCAATGCACAGAGGTTTGAGATAATTAGATTTACAATGGATACTTATTAGTAGACAGTGCGATAAGAGTACTCATAAAATACAAAAACCCTTCCTTTAAACTGCTGATATTTATCTACTAAGAAAAACTTAAAATCTTAATACTATATACAACTCTATTCACCTTAACTTATACTACTTATTGCTAAATAACATACACCGCTCGCACTCTGAGACTCCCTCCTCCTATCTATCACTCCTTTCTCCCCCGCGACCACTCACTCGCATCTTCTTTTGTCACCTCCTCTGCTCGGCTGGCCCCTTCGCCCTATATAACTCGACCATACCATGGTAGTTTGTTCCATATAGAATTTTTGTCTCCTTCCAACACCATTACATCTCATGAGTTCCTCCCAAGCTAAGCACAAAGGTCATCTTTACGTAAAAATAAAATTTCTCAACTTTTAAAACCAAGGCATGCTCAGTTGTCTTCCTATTGAAGTCTAAATGGTATTCCCACCAAGCACATCCAAACAATTAGGAAGTCTTCCACAAAATGGTAAATTCTACATAGAAATGCCTTCGACATAACATCATTTAGGGAAATTTTTTTACAATTCCTAGGCACACACAAGGACATAGCCCCCCCCTTTTAGACATGTCTTCATTTTTCAAAAGTGGACCTACACTCATGCTTTCCAAATCACAAAAGTCACATAGTTTTCACGAGACTCTACATTTTTCATTTTAAAGAGACTGAACTTTCCATTATAAGGCTAAACATTACATCTCACAAGTGACTACAACCATGGTTCTTATCTTACCTCATGAAGTTAAATACACAACTAGCATATCAAGATGCACACTCAACATGAGAAAACCATTAAGTTAATCAAAATTACATTCCAAGTACTTCATAATCTTTAAAATACTATTAAGATAGTGTCAATCAAGACATACCAAACATGTGAAGGTCATGCAATTCATATTTGAGACAAGACTTCTATCATGAACAATCTTACTAAATACTATTAGATTCAAGTTCAAGTAAGAATAGAAGGATAAGATGGAAATATCTACAACCTTACTACTCACATCACCATCCCCCACTTAGGGTAAACTTAATTAAGAGCAACCTAACCCAATCTTAAGAGAATCTTAACTTAACAAACTTCATTTTCATCACTTAAAAGTGATTACCACTCATCATCTATGCAAATTGTCCCCTAATTTTCAAGTTAGGTCATCCTATTTAACTCATAGTTTCTTCACAATTAACAGACCTAAGGTCTACCATCATTAGGTTGAAAAACACGAAAGATACTTCGCCATAAGTACTCTTTCTTTTTCTCTTTTTTTCAACTTAAAGTAAGGTTAACTTCTAGTCCATAAACCCTCATCATCACTCTAACAATATAAGAAGACTACCCTCAATTATAGGGAAACAAATCAATTCCACAACATTAATGGACTCACCACACAATAATAAGTTTGAACAAATCTACACCATCAGCTGCATAGACTCCTTTTCTTCATTCCAAATAGAAAATCTCATTTTTACATTCATTAGCATGCTCATATAAATCAATTCTATAAACATTTCAACAACTTCCAATCAAAGAACAATTTAGTCAATTTCCTAATAGTCTTAGAGTAAGCTGCCAAGCATTACAGTAAACATGCTTCAAAATTCCAAAAATGCAACATATAGGTAATTGATGGGAAAAGCATGACAATATAAGATACAAAAATTAACCAACTAATCCTATATAAGCATGCGTAGTAACTTCATACCTAGGATTAAGTCTATACAAAGAACTACAATCTATGTAAAGCAATCATGAAGATTTGCACATATACCATAGGCAACATTTGACCCATTTAAAATTTTTTTTAGGCAACATGGTTTCATAGGTAGTTACTAAACATTTCAAACTCCAATCATAATATTAGGCTACCATCATGCAAAACCATATAGTAGCATACCATTCCAAAAATAAACTAATTTTAATCATAGATTTAACTATATCATGAAATACATTCCTTAACATAACATGCTATTTCACATAGGTCTCATAATGGCCACAAAGGATATCAAATCAACATATCATTGCAAAATTCACCTTCACACATACTCATGAAACCATAAAACAAAAATAATCATCAAAACTCACCTTTTCTCCCTAAAGCATAGAGATACTATATCATCCAAGCAATCACATCTAAAAGACTACCGGACAAGAAAACATAAGAGAGAAATCTTATAGATCTAAGTTCTATAGCACTATATGGAGTATGATAAGAAGGGAAACTCGATCGTCCTAGCTCCGTCCTCCCGTACCTTTGATGTGGCGCGACTACAACCATGATACAAGACTCTAATTAGACGTGGCAAGATGAGAACTTCCTTGGACCCCTAACAAACTTTTTAAAAGCTCCATGCTCTTATACCTACCACGTTGTGTCACATCCGGGAGCACCCCTAGAATAACAGGCATCCTTTACCTCTTGGAGGTCTGATACAGCTTTAGTTTATCATCATCACATTGTCCATAGTAAATTTAGCCGGAAACATTTTTAAAACTTTTTTATAGCCATCGTATGCTCAGAACCTTCACTTCATATATTAATTCATATTTCATACTTAGAATCTAGTCTCTTTTGCCATCTTAGACTCAACAACATTAAAGTCACATTAGGGACACGAACCCTTAAAAAACAATAAATCCCATAAAAATATAGAATACAACTTTAAACATACTTGACATAGGGCATCCTTAATATTAAGATTTTCTTTTTTGTTTGACTTGGGAAACACATAACAAGTCTCTAACCATTAAACAGCACATCCTTTAGGAGTTGCCATAACTACACTTAGTGCAAAAAGTAGAGAAGATGAGTTAGTACAAGAATGCACTCAGTATGACAACCATCAATGTCCACATCCCTGGGTTTACCCTCCTACGTAACCGACTCTGCTTCGTCTTTTTTAAGGACTAAGGAACGAGCCTCTTAGTCTGGTGTCATTACATTCCATAGGTTAGAAAAATGCAGAAAAAAGTTAAACTTTTTTTTTTTTTTCATTATAAACTACTTGAGGTTGTAAATAGACCCTCTACTGACACCTAATATATATTCATATCGATTATACATAGACCCTTCATATAGGAAGAGTTACATAGCCTTCTCTTTTATTACAGACACGATATATAAAATTAAGAAATATCTCAATGATTGTATCATCTCACATCTCATCCCATCAAACGTTATAACATAATGTGCATAACCCTTATTCATCTAACAGACCACATATTATTCATAAACGGTATAGTACTCAATTGAAAAGGAAAGAAATGAAAGAGTCATTAAGATCATAACAATACCGTAAGCTAGATGATGGCATTGACCTCGGAAGTAGAAGACCTACCCCAATTGGATAAAAGGAAGAATCCAAGACTTCAACAATGTCACCTTCTAAACTCTTCAACGACCGGAACCTAAAATGTTTGGGAAAAGCGAACAAAATGGGGTTAGTACCCCACATGTACTAAGTACGAGATCTTATGTACATACACAAGAAAACATGCTAAAAGGGACTTTTTAATCAAAATGTGTTATTTTACCCCTTTAGGGACTTAATGCAAAGTCAAGTAAGTCATATCAACCAACCAAACATGCTTACATGTAATACTAATACTTATCCCAACATCTTGACACCATGATGTACTACAAACCCTAACATCAGGAAATAATCTCACAAGATGAATAAGAGTCAACCTATGATACTAAGCCCAAAACTACTCACAAGTCCCTATCAAGTCAATAAGTGGCAATACCAATCAAATTCCCATAACCTTACTCATCAATTAACCCCACAGAAAACATGACATGTAATAACTTTACATATCATGGCATTTTAGGTTTACGCATTTCATCACAAATTTTAATATTACAAAACCCAGGCCATATTCATCATAAATGAACTAATGAACATAGAGTATCAACCAATGTTCCATGGTCATCATGTATAATCATATTTATTATAACATAACAATATATAAGAACCTCCTCCTAAGACTCCCCTCAAGTGATAACTATTGTAATGTTTAGTTGAGTCCCATACCCTTCATGAACTAATTAGACACTCTTAGGTTATCCAAGTTAAGTTCAATTCCTTTATTTTGTTCACCGTTTGTGAATATCTGCCCTAACCGACATAGACCCAGAGACTAATGTGGAATCCGGTGTCATAAAACCCTACACCTAAAGAGGAGGACTACTTGCCAATGGTATACCAAACTGAAACATAGAATTTACTTGGATCCACTAGCTTGTTTTTTAGGGGGCAGCCATAGTTCAAGAACTAGAGATATAGTTGGACCCTCTTTAGCGCCATGCATTATTTCTCCATCTCAAGAGTAATGTAGTTTTTCCTACCTGTGCTATGTGAAATGGAAAGCTCCTCAATCTATTTTCACTCGGTGCTAAGATAGAGTCCATGTTTGAAATGTAGTTAAGCCTTTTAACTATCAATCATATCCTAATTTAGGCCATAGTTCTACCCCTTGTAATCATAATCTCATCAATAGTCTCAATAAGAATTGTATGGTATAATTCTTTTTCATCACAATTCATATAATGAGGTTACACATAGCATTTAGAGCATATCACGGACAGTTGCTAGTTTTCACCATCCTTATATCACACTACAACTTTGATAAACCGCACAACTTAGTCAAGGACATTTAATTCAATATCATACCACCCTATAATCTAGTATAATGCATACTCTAGAGTAATATCATGACTTAACAAGCAATTAATCACATTTGAAATAAAGATAAAGATTCTAAGATTTTCCAGTCTTCCCTCATAGCTAGACATCAAGGTCTTACCATCAACCCATAACTCAAACAAATTGGGGAGTATAATCATCACACAATGATAACAATAAGATAAACAAGACCAATCACATCTCCATAGCAAAATTCAACACTAGATCACAACTTAAGACAAGATACATAGGCTAACTTCACATTACAATTCATAACCTAAATCACATCTAAATAACTAGAATGATATGCCTATAATTCATCTTAATTTAATCATAATAACACCGTATGATAGTAATCTAATCAACAACCAACTCAATTGAATGATCACAATACAATATAGGTCAAGATCACTACCTAGGGTTAGGGATGGGGGATCATATTCTTGAACTTAGACAAAACCATCAACAATTACCATAAAAAAGTTGAATTACATGTTAATTTACTCAATATAACCTAAAGAAATCATCAACATTTCAATTCATAACTTTAATTTCATAATTGGATGAAACCCATATGAAAACTCAACTTTTGAAATCTATTTTTAAGAAAAGAGTCTCAAAGGTGAATAGAACCCATACCTTCACATTTGAAAACAATTTGATGGTGAATTTGCCTCTTTCCAGCCCCCAAACCCTAATCCTTGCTAGTCTTCAATGGTGAGTTCAAGTAGAGAGAGAAATAAGAGAGAATGAAGAGAGTTTATTTGTGAGTTGATCTTGTGTTAATTAGGGTTGAGGGTATTTATAGTGGAACTCAATAAACTTAATTAGTCTCCCTTTAATCCCCAACTAACCCCTATCCCACCTAATTAATTAAATAAACTGAATTACAAACGTGCACTAAGTTAGGACCCTCACAGACGAGACCCTGCTTACGGGACGTCTATGAGTCGACGGGTAACCCTTCCTCCGTCCTGGAATTCTTCATCTTGGTAACAGAATGTGAAGGCGAGGGGATTCCTCCAATTTTCTAATTGTGGGACGACGGTGGAATCGACGCCCCGTCGATCCTCACACAGACCGTAGCCTGCACCTCTGCACTCCGTCGATGAGTTCAAAGGATGTGCGGGTGAAGGGGGCTTTTTCATCAGCCTATATATGGAACGATGGTGACATTGACGGCCCCTTCAATATACACACGAGCCTTCTTCCGTCCCGTCGATGCACACTGCCAAACAGTGTCGCATCAACTACAAGGGTCCTCCTCAAAGGCGCTTGGTTGGTCCTTGGAGAGTCGCACCTGGACATTTCAACCATGAAACAACTCAAAAACCTATTAGATACCTTTCCACAAATTTTCGTACATATTCGAATCCTAAAAGTTAGTCATGTACGAAACGGAAATGTACGAAAATTTCCTGGGCATCATGTACGTTTTGGTTTTTAATCCTCCTAAATGACCTATATTCTTAAAAATTAACTTAGGCACAATACTTAGATCTTATGACACCTATGTTAGACTTTACGACATGTCTTGGATTTTCAAGGTGTTAAATGCAAAAATATAGCTTTGAAAGGGACATTTTCTTGAAATCATACTTCATGCCTTTTTGAGTAAATCTTAATAAAACCTTTATATAATATCATTTATATCATTCACATTGACATATTCAAAGTCCAAATCACATATAGATTTTAAGGCATTTTTGAGTCGCGTTACAGTAAGTCAACTTTTCTTTACAGTGAGTATTTTCCTTTCACAGTGAACTTCTTTCTTCTTTCTTTGACTCTAACCTTCCTAAGTAATCCCTATAGTGATACTTGGTGCAATGATCCACCTTAAGGCCACAAGAAATCTTCATGTATCTTTATAAGTCAACACATACCCTTTTAGAGTATAATACATCAAGACACACTTATGCCAAAACATAAGACTTACAAGAGGAGTTGGTGGGATGGAAGAGTGGGGGAAGCTGTTGTAAAAGTAGTCATTCATTATGCCTAATATACTTTATTTACTTCACATAGAACCTTATGTCCATGCATATCCTCTCCTGCATTAAAAACCCTACCACAAAAATGTCATGCAATAGACATAAACTAGCACATGCATGAACACGTTCCTCTGACCTCCCGCAAGTGTCCTTTGCACGCATATGCGAAGTCCTCTCCCCACCTACACAAAGTAACTATCCATTAGGTTATTCCTAGGTAATGGGTTGTTACATTAATTCCACTGTCCCTTTTACTTTTGGGAACTATTCATTAACGTACATAAGACCATGTAAGCCAACATTGAATTTGGAATGTGATCCCTCTCAACCAAACAGGTGCTTAACTTCCACGATAAACATGAGTAATCATGCAGCAACGTATGTGATATCACTGCCAGATCCTATGGTCAACATATTATGTAACTGGAGGCATCATAGGAAACAACATCTCGTCTAACACTCTTTTTGGGTCATGAGGCTATCCACCTCATGAGGATTATGGTGACCTACCTTCCTCCAATGGAAAGGGACATCCTATCTTCAAGTTCACTCGCTGCGAAGCTAAGTTCCCTTTATTAAAAGTATTTATTACTTTACTTTGTAAAACATAGGCTTCAGGAGATTTACTCCCCATATTCTTAGATCATAGGTTATATATATGAAATCCTTTCATTAAACTATATCATGTGAGAAAACCTTTCACATGGAAATAGCATATGTAAACATTTATCTAGTTTAGGATACTTTTGAGAACATCTTTCAAGGGCCTCTCTATTGAGTCTAGTCAATCATGTGCGTGTGTGTACATACTGATACGCTCAAATTTACTTCTCAAATGAGAAGTAAAGCGGTCGCGTCAAGTAAATAACCCAACTAGTGAGGTTGGGATTCGTTCCCACGAGGAAAATAGTTAGACTTTAACTGTAACTTGTTATTACTATTGTTCGGCTTTGCATAAACCCTTCCTTGAAAGTAAAAAAAACATAAAAATGTAAACAGGGGGTGTATCTCCCTAATAAGTAAAAAGAACCTCAAAAGAACTAACGAAATTGAAAGAAACTTAACAGCTTTTAAGAATTGGGTTTTAAATCAATTAAATCCAGTACTAGGGTTTACTGTTCCCACAGGTTCAAACGTGATAATTCTAACTATAACAATTCTTTCCTAGTATCTTGCAATGCAAATGATAAGTTATGTATTTCTAAATCCTTGGTCCCCGGCATCTAGAAAATCTCAACTCCGCAACCTTGGTCCGGCTACGTTGTTCTTCCTAACCCTTATCGTTCCCCATATTAAGCATCGTATTCGATATTTGAAATAAGTTACTACCACCTCGTACCCAATCAATACTAGCCTATTAGATAGTATAACACTAAATCTATGTTTAATAATTCTTCCTCTTATCTACCTCCTGGTCTTGCATAACATTAAGGCGAGTTCTAGGAACGTTGATTCATCCGTTAAAAAGACTTCTAAGCGAAAGAATTATTAATACATGCAAGACACTATCTAGAATTGGTTAGTTAGCTAGGGTTTAATCTCATATTTGCCCTATGTTTCCCCACACCCTATTATGGAGTTAGTTACTCAATGCGCCATAAAACACAATATCAATTATATTAAAAAAGAATTCATGTACTTACTTCATGAGAAAGAGTAAAGTCCTAAAAGATTGCTTGATAATCACCAAAAAAGTAGCTTGTAAGAATATCAAAGATCAACCTAATCAATCAATAAATTAAATCAGTGAGTTGCTAATCTTGTAAGATTCTAATTATCGAGTGTCTACCTCAAAACGAGTTTTTTGAACTTGTATAAAAAATACAAAAACCCTAATTAACAATAATTTCTAATTCCTGGAAATCTGCCAAACGCGGCTTGGTCGACGGACAAGCGAAACTGACCGTCGTGGTTCATGACGGCCCGTCGTGGCCTCCGTCGTCCCGTACTTGTGGCAATTTTCCGCTGCTTCGCTCTCTTCATTCCCCTCAACGGCAAGTGTGACGGACGCGCAAGAAGGTATACGTTCCGCTAGGGTCTCGTTTCAAAGTCTTCAACTCCCTTGAATTTTTGGGTACGGGATCACTGCTGCTGATCTTACGACGTCCATTCAGGACGGCCGTCATGACCATGACGGACGTCACAAGCCTTCGTAACCCACAACTTGTCATTACGGTTCCCCATCTTCCCTTCAGCAGCTCTCGCTCTCTCAAATCTCCGCAAATTGGCTCTAGACAGATTTCCGTAAACAAAGAGAAACTTGTATAAAAATTAGCATAAAAAGGGCTTTTGGACACCTAAACTTGAGTTAAAAGTATTTATTATCGTGAAGCCACGGTATATCAACACCCTCAACTTAAATTCGTTGTTTGTCCTCAAGCGACCACTATGACTTCACTACACAATCTTGTACAATAGTATTCATGTTTTATCCTTTGCAATCATCGGCTATCAATCCCATTAATCTCATCAATCTATGCATGCTTATCACTATGAGGCTTTGGAGTTTTTGTTGGGACTTCGAACCATGACACACTCACCATGGCACTAACACCTATCCCTCTCAATTTCTCCCGAGTTGCTAACAAGTCTGTATTGCACTAATGTCCTCACTTTAGAAAACAAAATCGCATTTTCACAACAATGAATTTCAGTTTGGTATAAGATTAAATTTCACACTCGCTCTCCTCCCTCAGAACAAAGTCACACTCATTTATTCCTATGTGCCATAAGCTGGTTTGCCTTATTTTCTCGCCTTAAGTTCGCTATACGCAACCTTAGGATCACGATAGGCTTTTTTTTATCTTGTAACATAGGCTCAGTGTCAGGTAGGGAACATTTTTAGGTAACTCCTAGTACTTTTTGCCTCCTTGACACATCAACTAAAACCTCCCTTTTTCTCATCTTATCTCGCCCGTCTTCATATTCTTTCCTTTGCTCAATTTCTCTTCTTTCTCCATTTGTGTAAGTGACTCTCTTTTTTCTTTTTTTTTTTAACTACTTTTGATTACTTACTTTTGTTCTTTCAACCCCCACTTGTTCAGAGCTTCCCTTATAATAGCCACCCTCAACTCATGGCTTTGCCATGAGTCAAGGTACACATACCCAAAAGTTGGTCGGGCCATGAACAAAGAGGTTGTTTATTTTGCATAGCCACCCTCACTTATGCTTGGGCATAAGCTGAGGTGCACATGTCCCTAGAGGACGCAGGGCCAACAAACTTTGTTTCCCAGAAAAGATCAGTTGGGGGTGAAAAGAAAGTCTAATTAGGCTCAAATTTGTTTGATCACAGAGGCTAACTTTCATTTGGTTTTCTTTTATTTGGGTTAGAATGGGCTTCTTGAATAATGGGCCTATGATCCTTGTCCTAATTAGTTTGTTACAACTTCCTTTTTAGCAGGCTACCGGCAAGTTCTAGCTCATACCAATAGTGGACTATTCAAATTTCCTCACTCTCGACTAACGATGCCATCACTCTACAATTATTACACACCTAGTTTTGAATTAAAGACTTAGGTAATGCAAGTGTAACCTCTATTTCACACCCGCTTAGAGCCACACAATTGTCAGTTACTATGCCTAGTCCATGCGTTATTTTCCAGTTTAGCAGGATATCATTTTCGCCATCATGCTCGAGAATTAACACATGTTACAAAAGATATAAACATGCCGGTTCAACAAAAAAAATAATCAGTTCTTCGTGGGAAAAGAAAGAACTCAGGCAAGAAAACCCCAAAGATGATCTGCAGTCCGGCTACTCAGACTTTACACCCTAACACTTCACTTTCCTTTACACCACCCCCCAACAAAAAAACAGGCAATTTTCCCCATGCATAAAAAATCTAAAGATTGGGTAGGTGAACAACCTGTGGCGGCATAGCGCCGTCGATCACAAGCTGGTGGGTGTCCGGTTTTCCCGACCCACATCCTCTGCAACTCTTGACACCCTCAGGGTGTCCTCCCAATCTGGACATCCTCATTGATGCCCTCCACAGCCACCCACCTGCAGTAGGGCCTCCTGCTGTCTCTAAAGGATACGGGAACTAACGCCCAGGGCGCCCTATCTGCGATGCTCTGATACCGGTGTGCCTCCCCCGCCCTCCCAGTGAGGCTCCTCCTCGCAGCCTCCAACTCTCGCGCTCACCGCTTCTTCCTTGCTCGCGCCTCTCCCCTGATCGACTCCTTCGTCCTCTTACACTCTCTCCTCGGGGAAGATTGGGGAATGTCTGGAGTAGGAATCCAAACCGCCAATACATTATCCTCATAGGCGCGAGAGACTCCGGAACGCTCGTCTCTAAGAGCGTACTGATTGTCTGCACGAATACTGTCTACTGGCAGCCTGAAGCGTTTGACACACCTCTATCCGGAGGGGCTGGTCGGGCTAACACCCGCACTCAAAGGCATCTATGCGCTGGTTCACCTCATCAATCTTTCCCCCTGCATTGCCTCTCCATACGTGCTTCAGACTCAGCGATAGCCTTCTGCATCCACGGCTGGATATGATCAGAAAGTGGCCATGTTTTTGCGCCTCCAGTTTTGTATCGAGCAAGTGGCCGTGTCTATAGGGGCTGTGCTACTACCCGGTATAGACTCGACCGGGTAGTGTCTGTGGATGTCTGTGTGGGCTGTACGAAGCCTGGGCCACTGTATCCGCAGATCGCCTGCTCGGTGGCATCTCTGTCACGGGGCCCTCGCCGGTTGGGCCAACTCATTTCTCCCGTCTCTGATTAGGCCGACATCAACGGTACTGGCTGGGTTCGCAACTCATCTATTGTGCCAAATGGGCACACCTGCATACCTGTCAAAGGGCAAGATCTGCACGAAAGGGGTTAGGTGGTGTGACTTTGAAGCCCTCTCGTGCATACTGCCTGGAGAAGCCATGCATGGTCCCACCTTCGAAGCCGGCTATCCATTGCTTGCCAGCAACCCCCGCACTGCTCGATCCCAGGTAACTATTTTATCACAGCTGTGGGTAAAGGCAGTGGCGCACGAGCAAGCCACAAGAACTTGGTCGACGAACGTGCGTTGGCCTTTTTGTGGCCCCCTTCGGCTCGGGGACCCAATTCAGCAAACCTCTCCGTCGACTGATAGGTGCAGGCCATCCACTCTTGTGGTCTCCCTCATGCGGACGCTCGTAAGAAACTTGTCCATCCTTCACTATCCGCCATCTGCCATCGATATCAAACTCGGCAGTGATGGGGTCCTAGTAGCATCTACAACTGTCGCGTCTAGGACCGGCGACTGCGCTGGCATGGAAATGTTCGACCTGCACGCCCCGACTCAGAACCTGCTCCAATGGGGCCTGTTTAGTAGTCGGGAGCCGCCCGCCTGTCGATCTGGGATCGGAGAGTCGCTACATAGACCGTGAACTCTCAGACCACTCCTCGCTGTAGCGTCCCAATGGAGGGCTGTCCACTCCAAGCGATGCCTTGTGGACGAGGTTAACAAATGAATCTCCATCTTTCCGGCATCGTGGAGCTCCTTGAGTACCTACCCCCCCGCTCCAGGGTTGATGTGCAGTCATTACTCCTTTGTCGTTCAGGACTTGCTCGGAGTACACTTGAACTTGGCCGTCGCACACCACCAGGTTTGGCTTGTCAGGCGCTGGAGTGGGGACCTGAACTGGTGCTCCGGATGTGGTCAGAACTGTAGCCTCAACAGACGAGGCCGACCTGCAGCTGTGCGGGTACGGGAACCTCATCGCAGAGTCCGGGAAGGCTTCCTCGGACCAGGATACTCCTCTCCTCAGGAGCCAGACCTCGTCCTCGTTTGTGGCTGACCCAGAGGGTGTGCCGGTCAGTGTCGCTCCTCATCCGACGGGAGCAGGACTACGCCGGGCGCCAGCCCCCCACCTTCTCCACCCTTCTTCTTCTTCTAATCACGAAGCCGGCCCAAAAAGTGGGTGAGACTCGTCATTCTCCCTGCAAAGTCAAGCTTTTCAAGAGAATCTTTCAGGATTCGATGATCCTCCTTCTTCTCCTTCTTCTTCCTCTCCTNGTCCACCCCGAGGTCCGTCCTGCTTGAACGTCATGATGAGTCAGAGACCCTGTTTATCAGGGTCTCTCCAATTGCCAAGTGTCCTACGACGGACTCTGTGACGGACGTCCTACCCCACGCGGTCCGTCTGCTTGACCGTATGATGGTCAGAGACACTGTTTCTCAGGGTCTCTCAAAATTGTCCAAGTGGTCCTACGACGGACTCTTGTGACGGGACCGTCATAACCACGACGGTCCGTCTGCTTGACCGTCATGATGGTCAGAGCTCCCTCCTCAGGGTTCCTTACACATACAGATACCAAGTATAACACGACGGACCTCATGACGGTCCGTCATAGTCACGACGGCGTATCTGTCCGTTGTGTGATACAGTTTCATATAATTAACACACTATTTTCAAATTTTAATGTCAGATGAGTTTGCCATCTTGTTTAACATTACTCGTACTAATAGTGACCCTTACAGGTATATCTACTATGGCACACCAAGCAAGGACCGTAGCTACGACGCGGGAGATCCAAGTCTGTCGCCCCGTCTGCACGATTGATCATCGGGTCTTGATGATGAGAGGGACCCTGAAAATGGTGGCTCCCAGCCACTCCGCCCATACCCTCACTCACACGTGCCACAAGAGCAAACCCACGAAGGTAAAAGAGAAGGCAGAGAAAAGAAGAACAGAAAGAAGAAGAAGAGAAGAAGAGAAGAAGAAGAAGAGAAGAAGAAGAAGAAGAGGTCCCTCTTCTCTTTGTCAAAAATTGTTGTTATATGGAAGTCCCTAGTTAAATTAGTTTTTCTTGCACTAGCGTGTGTTGTATTCTGCTGTCATTCTTAGTTTGTAGATCAAATGTTTGTGTTCTTCGGTGATCCAATTGATGAGATTCCGAGATCCCTCGTTGGTTGATGGGTATATGGTCTTATTGACACCTGATAAGTAATCAAAACTCAATCCTTTATCGCTTGAGATCTCCATCAAGTGGGTCTGTTCACTGATTCTTGTTTGTTGTATCACCCCAGCTTGATTTTGTTTGTTTGATAGATGACAGTCGAGATCAGATTTGGAAAATTTCATAGGTTGATGCCCATGTCCATTCTTGTGCAAGCTGTTTCTCTGTCATTTCTGTGCTGGCACTACAATCTGAATATTGTTAGGTGAGATAGAGGAGTTTCTCAATCTTGATTCTTTGCCAGTTTTGTTGTTGCACCACAATGTGGATATTATCAGGCTACGAGAGGGTTTTTTGAATCTTGTCTTGCATTTTCTAGTGGGTATCGTAAGCTTTGCAAGAAATTCTTCCCTTCATTCCTTTGCTTGCAGCCATTGGGTCTTACAGAGCAGTGGATTCTTCTTTCATGGAGTGATATTGTTTGTCCATATGAGTTGAGGCCTTTCTTGTTCAGTCTTTTATGGGTATTGGTCATTCTTAATTCAGTTTTCTTCCCTATGGCTCCTCTTATCTTTGTCAAAACTACTATTGTATGGGAGTTTCTCAGTCAGGATATTATTTTGGACCATTGTGTTGTATTTTTCTGCTGCCATTAAGTTCTTAGTTCAGAAGCATATGCTCTTCGATGATCCATGTTGTGAGGTGTCCTATGGTGATGAGGTATTTTGTGTGGGCACCCGAATAAGTACTCGGCCAATCCTAGATCTTTTATCAGTGATGTAAATAACTTCTTTACTTTTGTTCTTCTAGCTACTTATCATCTCTTTTTTTCCATTTTTTTACATTATCATGATAGTTTGTTTTGGTTGGATAGATGTGTAGCAATTTGGGGGTGTTACTGTTATGGACATTCAGACTTGGAAATTTCAAAGCCTGGTTATAATCAACATGTGATCCTCTGTCACCTTTTGGTCTTTGGTGCTTGCACTACTGAAATAAGGGTGTTTTTAGTCTTTGTCTATGGCATATTTAGTGATTACATGGGTGGTTTTGGGGTTTGTCAGATTTGCACTTTACTGTTCCTTTCTTTCAGTTCTTGCAGCCATTGAACCACAGGGTAGTGAATTATTATTTTCATGAAGAAGCCATGTTTATCCGTTGTGTTGAGGTTTCCTTAGTAAGAGTCTTTTATGAGTATTGAGATTTTTGATTCAGTTTTCTTTCCTTATGGGTCCCTTTTCTCTGTCAAAACTATTGTCGTATGGATGTTCTTTTGACTAAGATATTATTTTCTTACAAGTGTGTATAATGTTTAGCTGCCATGGAGATTTTAATCCAGACACTTTGTTCTTCAATGATCCAACTGATGAGTTCCCTCCTCATTATGGTTATAGTCACTTGATAAGTACTTGGCGTGTGGATCTATCTTTTAATAAAGTGCTGCTCTACTTCTGGTCTTCTAGCTACATATGTTTTTTGCTGCCAATTTTTTGTTGGATGGATGTGTAGACTATACTGTGACAATATTAGAGGTTAAGATTGGGAGATTTATAACTTTAACGTTATCAAAAAAAAAAAAGATTGGGATATTTGTAAGGTTGATATTCAGTATTGTATCTCTGTGCCCTCTTGGTCTTTTTGGTTCTTGCACTGCAATTTGGATAAGCTGGATATATCATAGGGGCTTCAATGAAGAAGGGTTCTTTAATCTTGTCTATGTGGCATCTCTAGTGATTTCTTTGGTGGTGTGGGTTTTCGTCAACTTTGAAGTTGATTGTAACCTTCTTTTTGTGTTTGCAACCATTGGGTCTTAAAGAGCAGTGAATTAAAAGCCACTTGTCCATTCATGTCGAGGTTGCCTTAGTTAAGGCTTTTATGAAAACTGGGATTACAACTAAAATAGTTGATGGTTAATGGTTATGGTCTTATGGACACCTGATAACTACTCACTGCCTAAGTTGCACGGATTCTTCACTTCGATGCCCTCACCCATGCCGATTCCAAGAAACACTACTTGTGGCGAATCTGACATGCACCCGTTGACATTTTTGAAGAGTCTGAGCAACATAGCTCACTGCTCACTTTCTCTGCTTCCTTATTCTTGTATTACGCCAACTTGATTTTGTTTGTTGGGTGGATATATGGTGAAAGTTGAGGGGATTAGGCTTGGAGGATTTTGAAGGTTGGTGTACAGTTTTGCATAGTCTGCACCCTATTTCTTGGCCATGTTAGTGCACACACTACAATCTAGATACTGTCGGAGGCTTCAGAAGAAGGCGGTTCTCTATCTTTTCTCGTATTTCTTGTGAATCCTTGGTGGTAAAGGCTTCACCAGTTTTGCACTTAACTGTTCCAATTTTTCTTTGCTTGCAACCGTTGGGTGCAGATCCGTAGATTCTTCTTTTCATGTGGTGGCCTTGTCTGTCAATTGTGTTGAGGTTTTTGGTTGTTGCTTTAATGATGATTGAGATCTTCAATTTAGTTTTCTTCCACCATCAGAATGGTTACCTTTTCTCTTTGTCAATACTGCTTCACTAGTGTGTATTTTGTTGCCGTTTTTTATGTAATCCAGATGCTTATGTTTTTTGGTGATTTTAACTGATGAGAACTCCATGGTTTGTGGACGCTTGATAAGTCTATTCAAACTCAGTCTTGGATTTTTGATTGCTCTATAACGCGCTCTACTTTCGTGTTCTCGCTGCTTAACTTCTCTGCTTTCATTTAGCTTACCAGTTTATTTAGTTCTGGTTGAATGAATGTTTGTAGGCCACATGGTGGTGATATGATAAAAAGAGGATAAGATTTGTAAATTTTGTGGTTTGGTTTCGATGTACGTCCCTGGGGACCCTATTTCTTTCCATCTGGTGCTTGCACTGCAATCTGGATGATTGGGAATCACCAGGCTTTAAGTAATGGGAACTTTGTTATTAAAGGATTTGGTGAGTGAAAAGCTGAATATGTTGCATTGTTTGGCATCTCTAGTGATCTCTCGGCACAGTATGATTTTCCCATGTTTTGTACTTGTTTCGTTCTTTTTGTGCATGTAACCATTGGGTCTTTCAAAGAATGAACTTTTGTTCAGCTTTTCCTTAATCAGCGGGTCCGTTTTCTCTGTCTCTTTGTCAGAACTACTATTGTGTGGAAGTTGCAAACAATGGTAATATTTTCAACTAGTGTGCGTTGTACCCTGCTTCCCGTTTGTTGTACACTAGCTTGATTTTGTTTGGATGGATGGCAGTTAAGAGGATTAGATTGGGAAGTTCTGAAGGTTGTTGTCCAATGTTCATTGCCCACCCGATTTCTTTGCCATTTCTTTTTTTTTATTTTATGAAGATTTCTTTGGCATTTCTATGCTTGCACTTCATTCTGATATTATCAGGCTTCGACAGATGAGGTCTTTTATGGTTATACACACCTGATAAGTACCCTGTCAATATTGGATCTTATTTTGACAGCGCCATTAATTGCTCCTGTACTTCTGGTTTCTAGCTATGTATGTTTTTTCCTGCCATTTTCTTTTGGTTGTCACAACTTTTTATTTTTGTTGGATGGCTGTGTAGACTATATGGTGGCAGTGTAGAGGTTAAAGATTTGGAAATTCCAAAGGTTGATGTCCAGTATGCTATCTCTATACCCTGTTGGTCTTTGTGGTTCTTGCACTGCAATCTGATATGTACCCTCTTGGTATTTTTTGTTCTTGTACTGCAATCTGAAGTTATTGGTCAGGGCTTCATCTATGAAGGGATTTTCTTAATCTCGTCTATATGGCATCGCTAGTGATTTCTTAGGATGTATTGGTTCTGTCAGTTTGGACTTGATTGTACCCTTCTTTTTGTGCTTGCAGCCATTGGGTCTTATAGAGCAGTAGAATATTCTTTTGATGGAGCGTCTTTGTTTGTCCAATTTATGTTGAGGTTTTTATGGTTCAGGATCTTATGAGGACTAAGATTTTCAACTAAATAATTTTTCTTTTGTCAAATTCTTATGGTTGTTTTTATTTTTCAGTTCAAATGCTTATTTTCTTCAATTATCCAATTGATGAGTTTTCTGGTGGTTATGGTCTTGTGGACACCCAACAAGTACTCAATTTTGGATCTTTCTCAAGCCTCGTAAAATGGTCTTCTCTTTTGTTGTTCTCGTTGCTCGTTGCTCATATTCTCTGCTTCCTTTTACTTGTATTACGCAATCTTGAATTTGTTTGTTGGATGGATGTATGGTGACAGTTGAGGGATTAATCGGGAAGGTTTTGATGGTTGGTGTACTGCATTCCTCTGCAGCATGTTTCTTGTCCATGTTGTGCTTGCACTATAATCTGTATATTATCAAGAGGCTTCGGAAGGCGGCAGTTCTCAATCTTGTCTTGGTATTTCTAGTAAATTCTAGGCAGCTTGCTTCGCCAGCTTTGCACTTAACTGTTCCATTCTTTCTGTGCTTGCAGTCACTGGGTCTTACAGAGCCATAGATTCTTCTTTTCATGCAGCGGCCTTGTCCGTCAATTTATGTTAAGAGTTTTCTTGGTTGATACTTTTAATAATCATTGAGATCTTCAATTTAGTTTCTTTCGTAATAAGAATTGTTCTTTCTCTGTTTCTCAGCCTTACTTCACTAGTATTTGCTTTGATGCCATATTTTTTCTTTCAAGTAATCCAGATGCGACTGATGAGATTTTGATGGTTATGGACATTTGATAAATGTGTTCAAATTTGGATCTTTTGATGGCCATATAATGCAGTCTTCTACTTTCGTGATCTCGCTACTTACAATCTCTGTGTTCGTTTAACCTACCAGTTGATTTAGTTTAGATTGATGAATGAATGTTTGCCACTTGGTGATATGATGGTGAAGAGGATTCACTTTCGTGATATCACCATGCTCCAAGAAGAGGGCAATTTGAAATGTTACATTGTTTGGCATCTCCCCTGCGTTGTATGGGTTTCCCATGTTTTGCACTCGCCTGTTTCTTTCTTCTTGTGCATGTAACTGTTGGATCTTCCTGAGAATGAACTAAATTCAGTTCTCTTCTTAATAAGTGAGTCCCTTTTGTCTTTTCAAAACTACTGTTGTGGAAGCTCTCAACATTCAGCAATGATAATATTTTCCACTAGTGCGTGTGTGTTTTGTAGTCTGAAGTTGTGAAGTTTCTAGTCTTGATGCTAATTTTCTTGGATGATCGAACTAATGAGATCCCTGATTGGTATGGACACTGAGAGGTACCATTTTAAATTTTCATATGGACCTAAGATCTCTTCTACTTTGGTTTTTTCTTGCTACTTATCTTCTCTGCTCCTGTTTTTCCACTTCATTTTGTTTGTTCGGATGCATATGTATAGACCACATGGTGACAATGAGGGGATCAGATTTGGTAGTCTCGAAGTTCGGTTTCAGTGTGTATCTTTGTGCACCCTACTTCTTTGCCATTTTGGTACTTGCACTGCAATTTGGATATCATCAGGCACCGAGGGAAGGGAGTTTTGCAATCTTTCCTGGCATCTCTAGTGATCTCTTCTAATGTGGCGTGGGTTTCACGGCTTTGCACTCGACTGTTCCCTTCTTTTTGTGCTAGTTGTCGTTGGGTCTTTCTAGATCAGTGAAGTCTTACTTTCATGGAGCAGCCTTGTTTGTCAATTAGCGTTGAGGTTTCCTTAGACAGGCTTTATTAGTATCTATCTTTTCGGTTCAGTTTTCTTCTTGGTTCATAGAGATTCCTTATCTCGTTGTCAGAAATGTTAATACAGAAGTTCTCAAGTACGACAATTCTTTCCACAAGTGCATTTTCAGCTTTTGGTCCAGATCCTTATGTGTGTTGTGATTCAACTGATGAGGTTTCTTATGGGTGTGGCCTTGTGGACATTTGGTAAGTAAGTTCTCGGTAAATTATGGATCTTTCCATAACCTTGTGAAATGCTCATCTACCTTCGGTGTCTTGCTTCTTACCTTCTTTGTTTTCATTTTCTTTTTGCTTATCACTCCACTTTCTGTTGTCAGTTGGAAGGATGTATATACTACATAGCAAGCAGTATTGGAGGATAGTAGGATCTACACCATACATAGTGAACAGTATGGGGGATTAGACTTTCAGTTTGTGAAGGCAACTGTTTAGTTAACTGGTCATTTAGGTGGTTGCACGGAAATCTAGAAATATTGTTAGTGCTTCGAGAAAAAAGGGGTATCTAAATATTGTCTACGTCTTTTGTATTGACTTCCATAGTGGTTTGGGTTTTGCGAGTTTGCACTGTTCCTTCTTTCTGTGTTTGCAGTTGTGGTCTTGAAGAACTAAAATTCTTCTTTCCGTGGGGCTGCTTTTGTTTGTGATTTATGTTGAGGTTCCATTTGGTTCAAGCTCCGGACGAGTGTCCGAATTTCAGTGTTCAGTCTCTCTCTTATTCATGAATTATTTTGACATCTTCGAAAATGGTATTCTTCTTGTAGTGAGTTTATCTTTGTATGTCAGTGGTGGTTACTGCACATGGTCATATCATTCAATTTCTGGTTCTATTATTGGATGCACTATGTGTAGTCATAATCACTATTTTCAGTCTATTTGTGTTGGGTAATGAAGTCTTTTTTTTTCAAAGTTACCTATTTAAAAAAAATTACACAAATTGAAGCCTCTTTTTATTTTTGGAGGTCTCTCCCCTATTATTTTTTTAACATGCCTATTATGTTTCAGATATTTAGTCATTTGAGGAGTTGCTTCAAACGGTCAGCTACTATGTAAAACTTTAACGTAAAAAGAGAGATCTTTCACACTTTTTTTCTCCATGAAACATTGCCATTTGAACAGTCTTTGCATCAAAGAGCTAGCGACAATTTATTGGAACTAGAGCAGTCAAGTAAAAAACTTAGCTCATCTTTTGTGAAAAAGGTCATATATTCAATACAAAGGTAACTATTTTTTTCTGTGTAAAAGATCTTCTCATGAAATATACCATTGTCAATCCATCACATATCAGATCACCGTGCAAGTTGGGAATTTTTTTTAACAAATCTTGTTCTTCTAAATAGTCTTCCAAGTTAGGGTTTGCACTAATTTTCTTAATATGGTGGAAATCACCACTGATTATAGCGGTAACCTTCGATCTGTTTTTCTGTGTTATATATCATTGGTGTATGTTGAGTGAAATGTCACTTCAGATGGTATGTTTTGTAAAATGTCCCAAAAAAAATGAAAAGAAGTTTTTAAAAAAATGTTACTTACCAGATAGTCTGTTCAACAAATAGACACTTCACATATTAGTCACTGATGGTTTCATCACTTTGTTCCCCTCATGTTCTACTACCATCTATAGTTCATTTTTTATTTCAGAAATTGTTCCTTGCTCCTTGGGTTTCTTGTGTTGGTGATTGAGTAGGAACCTTGCACAAGTAAATGGGATCTTCTATGAAGACCGCTTCAGATCGAGTTGTGACAGTCATGAAAAACTGCTGCTGTCTTTGCCTTCATTCATAGAGCATAACTCTTCATTCACATGTTGCACTTTACTTTTGGCTGTAATACGTTGGACATCGTATGATATAGAGCACTGTGCTTTAATTTCTTGGTGGAAGAGGGTTCCAACTACGATTTCTGTTGCAGGTTCTTAGGAGTTCTTTTGCAATTCGTTTGTGAGTCTGGTTTCGGTTAAAACCTATCTTTGTTCTTCCTCGTACCCTAATGGCGGTAGAGATGGTAACATCTTTCTGATGGTTAGAGGTGTTTGATGGTGGCTGCATGTGTGAAAGAATTTATTCAGGTCTTGCATAATGTGATAATGAGAATGTCTGGTGATTTTGATTATATCTCTATACTTTTTTGAATCTGTTAACATTGTGTTTGTATATATATAATATATAATATCTATTATATATACTAGTTCTGAAGTGCTGTTATAATTTATATAGCCCAATCTTGTTTGATATAAAAGTGCTGAACATTTTCTGAAGTATGCTGTATGTGGTTTGTGTTATATAAAATAAACTCTTTTTATGTTTACTTTCTGCCCGGAACATTGAATATCAACAATTTTTTGGAGGGGGGGGGGGGGGGGGATATGAGCAACTTGTAAGGCTAGAACAATATTTTTACCAATTAGAATTATCACTCAAAAATTCTAAGCCCCAAGGCTTAAGTTTCTTGGGACAATATACTCCAACTATCATTAAAATAAAAATGAAAGAAACAAACCAATGAGAGAAATAGTGACTAATAAAAAGATATCACATGAGAACTATTAGATGATGTGTTTTCTCCAACAATCATGAAAATAAAAAATGAACGAAGGTAAAAAGCTATAAGAAAAATAGTGACCAATACAAAAAATATTACATAAGGATGATGAAACACAAAGTGCAGTGGAATTTATATTTTTTATCCAATTTATTAAGGGAGAAACTAAGTACATGAAAGGTTGTGAATGAATGTGTTTAATGATAGAAGCTTAAAGGTTTAACAATCAAATTCATTAAGAAATGGAAAATGATAAGTTGTAACACTAATCATGTATTTGGTCAAGTTTAATTGTCATTACTCATTTAATTTTAAAAATTAGTAAAAGATTTTTTGATTTAAAAAATTAGTGAAAGGCATTTTCGTAATCTAACTTTGAACTTAAAATCTTCCCTTTTTTTATATAATATAAAATGGGTGTGTGTGATATGAATTAGATCTGCACCATGACAGTGCTATCTACGATTACAAAAACCCAACCATGCTTAGGACTTATCATATCAATTAGTGATTCCGTCTCCTCTACATATTTTTCTTTACATTGAAAAAGGAACAAAAGAATACAATTCATCTTTATTTTCTGCATAGGATTGCTTTTGTCTTCAAAGATTCTGTAGTTCCTCCCTTTCCAAATTGTCCTCCATGTACAAGCTAGGATAAGTTCCCACCACTTCTTTTGTCTCACTGCACTGCCATTATAGTTCCAACACTTAAATAATTCACAACTTGTTGCTGGCATAGACCATCTTAGTCCTACCAATTTCAAAAAAAGTGGCCACACAATGTAGAAACCGATGGCTGTTGTTTTCTCCAGTTGCACCACACATACAACATTTAGAGCATAGATGAAATCCCCTTCTTCTCAAGTTTTCTTGAGTGAGACATGCTTCTCTTTCTACAAACCAATAAAAAAAATAAGACTTTGTAAGAGGCCTTAGTCTTCCAAATGAACTTCCATGACCACTGGTCAAATTGTGCATTTTGTCTAATCTGATAGTTGTATGCACAAATTTGAACAATGTAGACTCCATCACTTTTAGATTTCTAGCACAACCTATCCTCAGATTCTTTGAAGTCCTGGAAAGATTCCAAGATCTTGAACAAGGCCACGATTCTTTCCAATTCCAGTCATGTAATAATCTTATAAAAGTGATATTCCAGCCATGTACTCCTTTAGCTGATTCAAGGTTAATATCTGGAGAAGTTCTGTTTCATCCCGTTACTCTATAAACATCCCTGCTTTGTCATAATGGGGATGGCAAGCAACTCGGGTTCTTTTCTTCTGCCAGTTGTCTTGTCTGATCTAGTGGGTTTCAATTTTGTCCCAATTGCAGGTTTCTGCCCCATGGTTTGTAGGTGTTGGAAGCTTGGTAGTTGGGAGGAGTCTAAGATAATTCTTATGTGGTTTTTACCATTATTATCTGTTCATTTCCTCGGTGACCAGAGATGGTTGATGATTTTTTGGGTATTTACAGCATTGGATAGGTCTTTATTTGTTGGAGCAGTTGTATTCTTAAGTTCTGATTTTGCTCTATAATTGTATGGGGAATGAGCAGATCTGTCAGTTGCAGAAAAGAATGTCTTGCTGAATACTTGGGCTCCTGTGCTTGGAAGTTCTTGAGTTTGCAGATTTATTTTGAAGTTTGATGTTGCTGTAAATTCTCAATTTTGTTGGTTTCCTGAGGCATCCAAGGACTTCCTATTTAGGTTATGCCAATTTCTTTCTTGTTTTGCTTGAGGTAGTATGATGGTAAGCGTATAGTCCATGTAGTTTTTGCTATTGGATGTCAATGATCTTTGATTTTGTTGTAACAAAGTAAACCTCATCTCTGGTACTAGCATCACATCATCTTTTCTTGCAACTTCTCCTATGGAGCACTATAAGTACAAGTTTCTGCGTCTTCCCTTGTAGGTGTTGCTATCTATATTCCATGTTGTTAGGCGATTGGCTCATTCAAAATCATGTAGAGGGTCTCTCTTCCATGTTTTCTGGCTTTCTTTATGTATAACTTCCCATGAGCTTTAAATGGCGTGTATAGGTGTTATGAGTAGTGGAATTTTTGTGTAACGTGAGCAAATTTTTGGTTGCACAATGATATTTTGTTATCCAGCCAATGAACCCACCAAACATGAGAAGGGATGAGATCAAGGAGGTTCTAAGAAGTAGTCTATTATAGTCATACAGTGGTTTGATAATGTTCTATAGTTCCGCTTATGTTTTTTAAGCATTCGTTGTATTTGCTGATCTGGATCTCTTACCTGTAAAATAGCACTACAGATGTGAGTGTACTGTTTGTGAAGTTGAGAAGGTATTAGCATCTTGAAGTAGCTTGGAAGCTTTGGTTTCAATTAGCTTGGGGTAATTTTCTTTTTTCTAAGCTGCAGTTGTCTAAATTTGCCAGTCAAGAGTTATCAGCTCAGAGATCTTGGTTTTTGAATTCGGATCGCAACCGGCGTCGTTGACCTCTCAGAGGTCGCAGACAAGCCTCATCTTGCATTCATCACATTCATATAGTTAATTTGCGAAAAATTTAAAACTTTTTATATGTATGAAATATACATAGACTTCATATAATTATTAACTAGATACATCATATACTAAGTTCAACATAAGATAACAACCTTTTAACAAAAAGAATCAATTTGAAACTGAAGATGAATATATCATAAATAAGTTTGCCAACATGGCCTTATTACAAAAGCTTCAAATGAAGTGCGAAAAGAAACGCTAGGACGACATCCACAGCTATGTCTAAAACTAAGGCTTAGACTAAATATGTAGCATCCTCAAAAAATCATGAGGGACCTACCAAATGTTTGATTTGAAGGGAACGTGAAGGTCCAAGCCGCTGCAAGTGTCGTTCAACCTGTCCTCTGACATGCCCTATAAAATAGTAAATAGTGGGGTTAGTACACCACTTTTGTACTAAGTTATGGGTGTATACACAAATACACATAACGCTATGCATGATCAAAGAAATTCTCTTCTATATGCGCACATTAACATAGGGCTAGCAGGATCAAAGAAAGCTCTTCTAAATAACACGCGATTTCTGGAAAGCCTAGTGAATAGACTTTCCTAAATGTATCTGTGAAAGTGTGTGGTATTGAATATGATGTTGTATTTAATGCATGTAAAGCACACAAACTCATTTATATATGATTCCAAAAAATTAGTATCATCATACATAATTTTAGAACAAGAATGACTAGGTCATACTTGAATTTGATTTCACCTCCTTGATGGTCTTGCACAACACCTTCGGTTATATTCAATCATTAAGCTTCATACATTGAGGAACTCCAACCTTAACCCGACATAGCTCATGTGAGCATCAGAAATCCAATGTCTACCCCACACCGACAAAGAGGTGGAATCACGGCCAAAGTTACCAAAACATGCGAGCGTACATGGGAATTGAACCCGCCAGATCCTATATTGGCAGGAATAAGTGCGAAAAGACTAGGATGATATATAAGACCAATCCATACCCACGGCATGCTAGAAAGTTTTCTATGAAAGTACGTGAACCTCCGTCCAGACCGGCATGCAGACAGTCTTATCTATGAAAGTACGGGAACTCTTGACCTTCCCGAAGAAGGCATCACTGCTCTAGCTAGCCTATCGATGTCAGTATAAAGTCCATTTCATGCAATACTTCGTCATGAAAGTGGCTTCTAGATGAGTACATCATGCTCAATAGAGATTTTCATTTCTCATCATTAGATTAAGTATACACAGGTCTCAATACTTCATTAGAGTGTATATAGAGACAACTCTTATTCATTGATCTTTAAACTCTCATAGTGAGTACGTTTTGGTAACATTACTTAGTTCTCATTTGAAGATGCTATCATCTTTTGCATTAGCCTTTATATGTTGTAACACATTCATTAACATTAGCACATTTGCTTGTTTTCACAATTACTCACCCCTTTAGTGAATGTTCATTTCTTCTTTATTCTTCTAGTATGGACTCAAGCATTATGGAGCTTGCTTCTAGGTTGAAAATTTAATTACTATTGATGATCGTCATCCTTAATTTACATGATGGAAATGTGAATTTTCCATAATATCATCCTTTGTTGTTAATGAGACTGCTCACACCTTCTAACACTTTACGTGAGTATCTTTAACATAGTAGCTTAGGTTAAAGTGAGACTTGCCTCACTCCTTAACCCCCCATTCTGGTCACTTACTTACTTTAGGATGATTTAATTATGTTATACTCACGTTAAAACTTACTTACTTTGTGTAGTAGATTCATATCATCGTTTATGGACGATGAACACTTCATTCATGAGTGGTTTCATGAGTTCATATGTTCATTCTTTTAGAGCATGTTGGAGTTGTCCCAATGAGTGGCATGCCCTGATTAATGGGTTCATTGAATTAAGTTTTTAGAAGGGTTAATTATCAATTTTGATACTCTAAACTACACAAGATTTGGACATTATGATGTGATTAGTATTGACTCAACCTTTGTTATATTAAAACTACATAGCCATTTTGTTGGCAGTGCCAAGTCTCCGTATGTTAATATTTAAATTTAATATGTATGAATTCATTGCCAATTTTTTAATTCTTTAACATAATATTATTAGCATTTAAATAACATCATTTTAAAGTATTGTTAGGCATTTTATGGCATACGATTAGTAGTGGCATAAAACCACATGGGATAGATTTCATAACCATATTTGTTGGCATAAGCCAATTTTCATGTGCAAACATGCTTAAGTTTTTGTAACATTATTACATTAGCCAAATCTTTTAATTATTTAGAGATAACATTATAGGGCAATTCATTTTAAATTTTGAAAATATTTGTGTTAGCCATTTATTGACTCATCTTAGGCAAACATTTACTCAATTATGATCACGAAGAATCATTTTTAGCTTACTTATAACATAACTTTACGCATAACGTTTTTTTTAAAACTCTTGTACATCCATCGTATTTGAAATTTGGATGAATATATCATCTTTATACGTCAATTAACAGCAAGGTGCACAACAGACCGAAAAAATCTTCATACATAATTATTTTGGACAATCTTTAACATAGTATCATTCTGGTAAGTCACATAATAACAATTAGCATCAAATTAGTCCAATAATAGATTCATTCAAATAATTATTTAATCAAAATACACATTAAGATCAGCCAGCACCACATACAATAAACATGATTTTCTAACCTAATTCAACTTTGAAAAACGTTAGGCAAAGGATACTAGGGAAAAGAGTTCGACACCAATGACGGGGAAACAACCCTAGTTTCAAGATCTTGAACATTCGAAAAGAATGTTCTCTTGGAGAAAAACGTAGAGGAGAAACCCATACTTTAAGTAGAACGTTAATTATACACAGGACCACCTTGAAGAATCTTGAGAAACATCGATGACCTTGAAAACATCATCGAAGAAATTTTTTATTTTTTCTTGTGTTTGTTCAGTGGTTTTTCTCACGCTTATTTTTGGTTTCAGTCATGTATTGTTTGAGTTTGACGTGGTTTTAGGTTTAGAACTAACCTTGATTTATTCAACTTAGGGTGAATAAGGTAATTAACTAAATTAATTAAACTAATTACTAAAAAAAAACCCTTATAAGTTGATAAAACAATAGGAGAACATAAACCTTAGTCAAATCTAGAATTGGTGTTGAACTGGTTATGGTCACATTTTGACTTTTATTAATAAATAAAATTTCCGAATTTAATTAATTTAGGTTATCTGGGATAAGTATTAAAGTAACCTCAGAGTCATTGGAAACCAAAATTAACTTCTTTGGACCATCCTAGTTTTGGAAGATAGGATGTTTCTGAGTTGTACTAGGTTTAGTGTAAGAAGTTCGTTTGACCATTTTAATTTAATTAATTAATTGGCTAATTTAATTAAATTAAGTGACTTAGGGTGATTACTAAATTTCCCTTAAGTCCTTATAATCATAACTAATCCTTTGAATCATCTTAGGTTAGGTACTAGGTTGTCTTTTTCTTATTTTAACCGAAATTTGGAAATTGTTTTGTAATTTCGGTTTTGCCCCTTTAAATTAATTAATTAAGTTGATAAATTAATTAATTAAGTAGTCTAGGGTAATTTACTAAGTAACCTAAGCCCTTGATGAGCTTAATAACTCTTTCGACCACCTAGGTTAGGTTAGGGTTGTACCTGTCGTGTCTAACGAAATCTGAAACTTTCCTTAGTATTTCGGTTGTTGACCATTTTAAATTACTTAATTAATTTGATGAATTAATTAATTAGGAACTAGGGGAATTAATAAAGTACCCCTATGTTTTCGGATCATAACTCTAACCTTTTGGGACCATCCTCGGTAGGTACAGGTTGTCTCTTTAACTAGTAATAGGTTAGGTCAACACGGGTTTGGTCCTAGGTGGTTGGGGCACTAATGGGTCCAACTCGGTTCGTCCTAGTTATGTAAGTTACTTGACAGTAGTGTAGAGTCTAGAATTGTTAGGGAGGTTAGGCCGAGGTAGGGCCTCACATGAAGTGGTCCCTTGTGCACATTTTCCCCCCTAACGATTCTAAACCAAATTCGGTTAGGGTGGTCCCCTCTTCTTTGGCAGCTTTTCACATGCTTGCAAATGTGCTTGCAATGATTAGTTGCACTTTCCTAACTAACTGTTATTTATGGTTCATTTTGGGAATGTTTCTTATTGTTCCCAAGGATCCTCAGTATGCCTTGGGCCACTGTTTAAATGTACATGAACATTTTAAATGATCATTAAAATGATCCAGGTTTATGTACTAGGCTTGGACACGTGGATGACGTAATACCTAATTTTGAGTAAAGGAATTAAATATTAATATAGTTAGGGTCTTCATTGTGGTTAAAAATTCTCTTACAAGGCTCATTAATACTTAGAAAATTGTCTAACACCCTTTAAGCCACTATTTTCTAATATGGCCAATATTTTTCTTATTATTTCGTAGTTAGAGAAATTGTTAGAATATTCCCTACCCAATTTTCTATATTATTCCCAGTATTCCTAAATATGGGAACGGAATGATATGTATCCCCAATATGCATTCTACAGACTTACTGGGCTTTTCATTAGATAGGTAATTTTTTTCGGGAATGTTAAATATCCCCCTTAGGAACATTATCCCAAAGGACACTACAAATATTTAAAATAACGGAGGGGGATTTTTGAATATTATTTAATCATTTGCTTAAATTTTCTCTTTTGGAATATTTATTCACACCTAGTTGGATGATGCATACATTCAAGCTTCCTGAAGTGTTCATATTTGAGATCGAGGAATTTCATTTCAATCACACTTAACTTAATGCACATAGCAACATCAGGACAAAACACAAAAAAAACATGCCTGATGCTACACCAAAAAACAGCAAAATAACTTCGTTTTTAACTTCACATAGTTGCTATTAAATAAGACATTCAGATTATGGCCTTACAAAACCAAATCACTAAAGCACTAAACTTAGAGGTTTCTTAAACATAAACCGACTTAGGAAGAGTATATCTAACTCTTAGATAACTTCTGGTTGGCATTATATTTGACAATGGCCAACCTTAATTTTAAAAGGACTTGCCACGTATGTCATTCTACTTCTCTACTTACCCCTTCGGCCTTAACAATGTCTCCTATGGGAGTTACTAAACTAGAAAAATGGTTCATGTAGATCTCAAGAAGTAAGTCAAATTGATTAGCCACAAAGGAGTTGTTACCATAAAAAGGTAGATCCTGGATCTAAAATGCATATAAACAGGAAAGGCAGAGACAAGCAAGTACCATTATCCACATCCGCGGACTTCTCTTGTGCCTTTCTTCCTTTCAACGCATAGAACCAGTTTCTCTTGAGGGGTTCGACTACAACATTTTGCCAAGGCTAAGAATCGTTCTTCTCATTTTGGCCCAACTTATTTGGAAACTGAAGCCTTACTACGCTGTTTCTATGGTCTATTATAGCATAACACTTATGAAGCAAATCCATGTCTAAGCCACATTCTTGATTTGATATGCAACCAACTTAGCCTTCTCCTCCTCATCAATACTAATACCAGGCTTTTAGACATTACCATACATTTCCCTCCATGCGAACAACCACACTCACCACACGTCTTTCGTCCACGTTGGGCATTTCCATTATGGCTCCTTCCTGGGAAGGCAATATCTTGAGCCTGACACCTTAGACTGCTTGGTCATCCTAATTGTTGTGTGTATTCTTCTACGCATTCACACAATAAGGAAGTTAGATACTAATATTGACACAAAGTGCCAAAGATCTAGATAGCGCGATAAAGAGTAGAAAAAGGGAGAAATTACTATCATCGCGTAGTCTCTAAGTCATGATTGTGGTGCGCTTCACAACCATATGCTAGAAACTACGTAACGTGGTTGTGTTGAGCTTTAAATCCTAGGTAATTTAACCTCATGCTATAATACCAAGTTTGTCACGACCCATATTCTAGAATTTGGATCGCAACCGGCGTCGTTGACTTCTCAGAGGTCGCAGAGAAGCCTCATCTTGCATTCATCACATTCATCTAGTTAAATTTGCGGAAATTTAAAAGTTTTTTAGTGTATGAAGTACACAAGGCTTCATATAATTATTTTACTAGATACATAATACTAAGCTCAAATAAGAAGAAAAACAATCTAAACATAAAAGAATCAATTCGAAACTGAAGATGAATATATCATAAATAGTTTTCCGAACATGGCCTTATTACAAAGCTTCGAAATTAAGGTGCGAAAGAACAACTTCGAAATTAAGGTGCGAAAGAAAATCTAAGGACAACATCCACTAAGTATGTCTAAAACTAAGTCGAGACTAAATATGTAGCATCCTCGAAATCATTAGGACCTATCAAATGGTTTGGAGAAACGCTGAAGTCCAAACCGCTGCAAGTGTCGTCAACCTGTCCTCTGACCTACACCTATAAAAATAGTAAATAGTAGGGCTAGTACACCACTTGTACTAAGTATGGGTGTATTCACATATACACATAAGGCTATGCATGATCAAAGAAAGCTTTTCTTAAACAACATACTATTTGTTGAAAGCCTAGTGACTAGACTTTCCTAAATCGTTAGATGTGAATTGTGGTATGAATATGATGTATTTTAATGCATTCAAAGCACACAACTCATTTTATATATGATTACAAAACATTAGTATCATCTACATAATTTTAGAACAACTCGGGCGAAGATTTGAGATTTTGATCCTCCTAGGACGAGAGCTCCTCTTTGTACACATAGATTATTTTTCAGTCTTTTTCTTCTTGTTGTTGTGTTGTTCAATAACTCCTTTGGCCCTATGTTTTACTTACAAGTGCAATGATTCATTGTAGTCCCATACCCAAAATGAATCGATGTAAGTAATCTAAGGACTAAGAAATGATTTATGTGCCTTGTAGTGAGTCATTCTTTACACTATATATTCATTACCGTTCATAAGCAATTCACTATTGATCATTCCATTGATTTCATTACTTTCATGTTTTATATATTATACATTGCATATACATGAGACTTTGGAATCGTTGATGTAGTATAAGACATCTCAAGTGAGGGCCCAACATATGGGACCTCAAATCGAGGGCCTTCTTTAGCAAACATAGAGTCTGCTTCATTCGTTCATTCGTACTTCACATTATTCATTTCATGCATTCGTAGGCTGATGTAAACACCAGTTATTCCTAGGATAAAGCTTAAGACTCTCATCGGGATCATGAAGCGCAATGACCAAGAATGACCTAATGTCATTACTTGAATCTGATTTCGCCTCCTGATTGTCTTGCACAAACACCTTCGGTATCGTTCAATTCATTTTATTTCATACATTGAGGAACTCCAACCTTAACCGACATAGATCATGTGAGCATCATGAAATCCAGTGTCTACCCCACACCGAAAAGAGGTGGAAACATCGGCCAAAGTGACCAAAAACATGCTAGTGTACATGTGAATTGAACCCCGCTAGATCCCTATATTGGCAGTATAGGTTCGAAGACTAGGAGATATAAGGAGACCCACACCCGGCATGTCGGATAGTCTTATCTAATGAGAGTTAAGTGAACCTCCGCCCTTCCAGAAAGAAGGCATCACCGCTTATAACTAGCATATCGTTGCTCGGTATAAAGTTTCATTTCATTCAACTCATACGTGATGGAAGCTGGCTACTAGTATGAGGACATCATAGCTTAATAGATGATTTCTCATCTCATCATTAGTATTAAGTATACATCAGTCTCAATACTTTAATTAGAGTGTATATAGAGACTGGTCTCTTCATTATCTTTACACTCTCATAGGTGAGTACGTTTTGGTAACATTTACTTAGGCTCATTTGATATTGCTCTCATCTTTCACATTAGCCTCTTATCATGTTGTCACCACATTCATTAACATTAGCACATTTGCTTTTCATAATTACTCACCCCTTTACATGAATGTTCATTTCTTCTTTATCTTCTAGTATTGACTCAAGCATTATGGAGGCTTGCTTCTAGGTTGAGATTTACTTACTCTATTGATGACTGGTCATCCTTACTTTACATTGATGAAATGTGAATTTTCCTTACATATCATCCTTTGTTGTTAATGAGACTGGCTCACACCTTCTAACACCTTCATACGTGAGTATTCTTTTAACATAGTAGCTTAGGTGTAAGTGAGACTTGTCTCACTTCCTTTAACACCCCATTATGGTCACTTACTTACTTTAGACCCCTTTAATTATGTTATAACTCACATTACTTACTTACTTTAGTGTAGTAGATTCATATCATCGTTTATGGACGATGAGCACTTCATTCAATGAGTTTCATGAGTTCATATGTCATTCTTTTAGAGCATGTTGGGAGTTGTCCCAATGAGTGGCATGCCCTTGATTATGGGTTCATTGAATTAGTTTAGAAGTGCTTATATTATCATTTGATACTCTAACTACACAAGATTGACATATGATTAGTATTGGCCTCAACCTTTGAATATTAAACTACATAACCATTTTTGTTGGCATGTGCCAATTCTACGTATGTTCATATTTAAATTTAATATGTATGAACCATTAGACAATCTTTTAATTATTTAACATAATATTATATCCATTTACATACATCACTTTTAGACAATGTATTGTTAGCCATTTTATTGGCATACGATTAGTATTGGCATAAACAATTGGGCATATATTTCATAACCATATTTGTTGGCATAAGCCAATTTTCATGTGCAACATGCTTAAGTTTTTATACATTATACATTAGCCTATCTTTTACTTATTTAGAGATAACATTATAGTCAATATCCATTTAAATTTTGAACAATGTTTTTGTTAGCCATTTTATTGACACAAGGCAAACATTCACTCAAATTATTATTTTCACGGAGATCATTTTTAGGTAACCTTATAACATAACTTTAGGCATAACATTTTTTAAACATCTTGGACAGAATCGTATTAGAATTTGATGAATATATCATCTTTATAACATCATATTAATATAAAGTGTGCACAGCAGTCCGTAACATCTTCATACATAATATTTTCGGACATATCTTTAACATAGTATCATTCTTTTAATTCACATAATAACACTTAGAATCAAACTAGTCCAATTAATAGATTCATTCAATCATTATTTAACCAAATACATATTAAGATCAACCAGCACCACATACCAACAACATGATTTCTAACCTATTCAACTTTGAAAACGTAACAAGGATACTAAGGAAAGGAGTTAGACAAGAATGACGGGAAACATCCCTAGTTTTCAAGATCTTTTAATCATTCGAAAGAAAGTTTTCATGGAGAAAGAAGCCCAGGGGAGAAAATCATAACTTAAGTAGAACTTAATCTACGAATACCACCTTGAACGAACCTTGAAGAAACCTCGAAGAAACCTTGAAAATCATCTACGAAATTTTCCTATTTTTTTTCTTGTGTTTTGTTCACTGTTTTTTCTCACGCTTGTTTTATTGTAAGTCGTGTATTTATTTGAGTTTGAACATGATTTTGAGGTTTAGGAACTGACCTTTACTTATTCAACTTAGTATTTAATAAGTTAATTAAATAAATTTATTAACTAATTACTAAAAAAAACTTCATAAGTTGACTAAACATAGGAGAACATAAAACTTAGTCAAATCTGGATATTGGTGTTGACTATGGTTTTGGTCAACATTTTGACTTTATATTAATCAATTAAATCCTTAATTTAATTAATTTTGGTACCTAGTTTATGTACTAAAGTAATCTCAAGTCATTGGAACCAAAATTAACCCTTTTAGACCATCCGAGGTTAAGTACTAGGATGTTTCTTAAAATGTACTAGGTTAGTGTTAGAATTTTGGTTTGACCCATTTAAATTAATTAATTAATGTCTAATTTAATTAATTAAGTTACTAGGGTCAAAGATTAGTTATGGTTATAACGACTTAAGGGTAATTACTAAATTACCCTTAAGTCGTTATAACCATAACTAATCTTTTGAACCATCCTAGGTTAGGTACTAGGTTGTCTTTTTCTTGTTTTAACCGAAATTTGGAAATTGTTTTGTGATTTCAGTTTTGCCCCTTTAAATTAATTAATTAAGTTTCTAAATTAATTAATTAAGTAATCTAGGGTAATTAATAAAGTACCCTTAAGTCGTTAGGATCTTAACTAACTCTTTGGACCATCCTAGTTTAGGTACTAGGTTGTCCCTTTCTTGTCTTAATCGAAATCTGAAAATTTCCTTTTTATCTTCGGTTTTAGCCCTTTTAAATTAATTAGTTAATTTGATGAATTAATTAATTAGGTAACCTAGGGCAATTACTAAAGTACCCCTAAGTTGTTAGGACCATAACTAACCTTTTGGACTATCCTAGGTTAGGTACTAGATTGTTTCTTTAACTAGTATTAGGTTAGTGTCAATCCGGTTTTGGTCCTAGGTTGTTGGGTGCACTAATGGGTCCAATTCGGTTAGTCGTAGGTTATTTAGTTATTGGCAGTAGTTTAGAGTCTAGAATTGTTAGGGAGGTTAGGCCCCACATGAAGTGGTCCCTTGTGCACATTTTCCCCCATAACGATCCTAACCGAATTCGATTAGGGTTGTCCCCTCCTTTGGCAGCTTCTTCACATGTCTTGCACATGTGTTTGCACATAGGTTGGTTGCACTTTCCTAACTAACTATTATTTATGGTTCATTTGAGAATGTTTACTTATTGTCCCAAGGATCCTCGCTATGTCCTTGGACACTGTTTAATCTACATGATCATTTTAAATGATCTTTAAAATGATCATGTGCTATGGTACTAGGCTTGACACTTGGATGCGTAATACCTAATTTGTGAGTTAAGGAATATAATATTAATTTAGCTTAGGCTCTTTGTTGTAGGTACATTTCTTTAACAAGCTCATTAATACATAGAAAAATTGGCTAACACCCTTTAAACCAATATTTTCTAATATGCTCAATATTTTTCTTATTTGGGTATTTGATAGAAATTGGCTAATACCCCTTACCCTATTTTCTATACTATGCCCAGTATTCCTCAATATTGGGCATTGGAATGCCTATGTATCCCCAATATGCATTCTTACAGACTTACTGGGCTCTTCATTAGACATGTAATTTTTTCGGAATGTTATAGTCTTCTAATCTTCGTACTAGCTAATATACTTTCTCCTTCGATGTGTTGTAATTTGTTAATCTAAGTGCACATTGCAGTTTATGGAGAGGATGAGTGTTCTGTTAGGGCAGCGGTATCGCTGGTCGAGTTTTAGATATTGAGTAAAATTAAGTTCCTCAAAATTATTGTCTCCTCTCACATGTATGAAATGCAGTTACTGGATATAGGTGGATCTACAGGGTAATATTCTAACAAGTATAGGTTGTGAAACAGCTTTCTATTTTGGTTTTTCATGATGAGTTAGGTATGTCTTTCTTTGGCTTATCTTAAATTGTTGTCTCCTCTCACATGTACGAAATGCAGTTAACAGGTATAGGTGTGAAGCAACTCTCTATTTTGGATTGTTATGTTGAGTTGAATATCTCTTTCTTTGGCTCATCTCACATGCTTATTTGGCGTCTTTTGATTTAGGATTGGTATCTGTGAATTACTAATCTTGGATGTGATAAGCTTGAGTTCAGGGAAAACAGGAGATACTTCCCCTCTCAAATTTGTACTAATGGAAGTTTCACTTGATGAAGCATTGTGAAACTTAATGTTGTGTTTTCCTTTGTGGTAGATGTGAGAGCAGGAAGGACAAAGGTTCCATGCTTGTAGTGATGGAGCTAGTGTAAAATTTGATTTCAGGGTATGTATTGTTCTTTCTTTGTGAAGATACTTCGCAGCTAGCTCCAAAACTGGAGAATCTCCTTTCTGGATATTATGGTATGAAATTGTAGATTTTGACGAATGCGATTTCTTCATGGTATGTGGTAAGATAGAATTGATATTCACGTATTAATCAAATGCTCCTCCCATTGCACAATTACCCCTTTCTCATAAAAAGACTAAGGACCAGTTGGAGGCATGCATCTCTGAAGTAATACCTTGTCATTTGAAGACTGAAGTCATGTTTTGCACCAGCCAGGGCCAAAAGTTGTATGTTGACATTTTTACTTGGTAGCTTCTATGCATCTCTGAAGTGTATTATCTTGTCATTGGAATCATGTGCTGCATTAGACAGACCCAAAAAGTTGTCTATCACGTGACATCATATATGTGATAATATCATTATTTTTGTCGAAGCACAACTATCTCCAATGTAAGCTGTGAGGATGATCCACTGTATTCTAACACCGACTTATTTTCAATGAGGTTTGCAGCAATGTAACAAGCACTATGAGCTCTTCTCCAAAAGAACCTACTGATTTGCGGATGAGGAATTAGCCTACTTGACTCGCTTTCATCCTTCCCGTTCATAGACCAAGGGAAACTCTTTTTAGTAAGTGTTAGTGTTCCAATAACCAATAAAAGGGCTAGTTCATTAGTTCATAATTTCTAACTAACTCGAATATTTTTTATTTTTTTACTCAATTTCAGAAAAAATAAAAGAATAAATAAAAAGAGGGGCGAAGTGCTACAAAAAGAACTCTGTTCGATTTTTTAGTCTATCTATAAGAGGAGATCATATGAAAACAGTTATAGGATACAATATTATTCTAGCAAAAAGTTTAAAAAAATAATAAATTATTCTAGCACCATGACTAAGAATTTTGGTTTGACAATGTAATTTTCTCCACTTCTTCCAGTTATGAATGTTGCCTAGAAGTGCAGTGCAAAGTGCCAATGAAGTTTTGTTTGTTAATTCTATATGATCTCACATTGTTCCGTGGCTTTTTGCCTTGTGGTTTCTTTTGTGGTAGTGTTGGTTTATTGATTGCTACATTTTGTGTATAGGTGACGCTTGTAACTCCGCCGGTTAAATCAGTCGGTCCCAAGCTTGGACTAAGGAGGAGGGGCAGGTATTCAAGTTGCAATTAGTTTGTCTGATCTTTTTAATCAACAGAAATGTTTCATAGAAATTAATAGCTTATTAGTGAAAAAGAATTTTTAAAATAATTTTACTTGAAATTTCTAATTGGAATTGATAGCTTTTTGGTGTCTATAGATGGTTTCCAATTCAATATTCAACTAGAGATTTGTTTTAAGCCTGGAAATGTATGCACATGTCTATTGTCTAATCAAGAATCATCAGTGTGCTTCTCTTATAATTAAGCAGATGACATCGTGTACATATATATCCTCAAACGACTGATTCCTTGATTTATCACCCATTGCAAGCTGATACTCTTTTTAAATGTTTGTTTTTTGTTTGCGAGGTTGTTCGTGGATGCTACTGGTAGTATTTGGCTGATAATAAGTCTGTTCATGTAAGTTCCTATGTCAAATTTTATAGTTGTGAATTGTAACACTGGATGCAAGAGCACCCTAATATCATGTGGCTTATAGAATGAGTGCAATAGGTCATTAAGAACCTCGCAAGTTTAAGATGAAGTATGCCCTAGTATTTGGTCTTTAAAGTTCAATTGAAAAGTGTTGTACCTTATTCTCTCAGGTTCCTCATGAAGGTATATAAAATGACGTGCTCAAATTGTAACATCATTCTTTAGCTGAAGTGGTTAGTGAAGTTGTTTCTTTCTTTTCTTTCTTCCATCGCGAAGTTGTTCACTTGTAATTCGTCTAATACGAAAACTTCCTTTTTTAAATTTAAGTTTTTCCTGGTTAGATGCTTTTAAAACACAACACATTTATGTATATAAATGTTTCAAACAATAATTAATAGGCATAAGAATATAAGATGATGTTATATGCCGGGCTACTCTAAGCATTATCCATGTTGTCATGCGAGGGGCATTCTCTAAGCATTATCAATATTGTCATGTGAAGGGCATACTCTAAGCAGTAGGTCAAATTAATACATTGCTTTTCATATTAGAGGGGGACATAGAAGGAGGTGAAATCTCATCATCACATGGAACTTGGCATTTTTGTTTGAGCATGTTGCTTATGATGTTATTTCTCTTTTCTGATGCACTATTAGTGTTCCACATATGTTAAGATTTTACAGGTCTAGTTCATCAAAGTAGCTTATTCTGGGTGTGACAGTCACATGATGTATTACTAAAAGCCATTGCTATCTTTGTGAATATTCGGAAAAACCATTGTATCTGGCTTTTTAAGGGTAGCTCTCTCTTGCCCGTTGGTACTGAACTACATATGGGAGATCTATGTATCACTGTCAACGAGGCTTTGTTCAAGCATCATGGTAGCAGAGCAATAGGGCGCTTAAACTAAAGATCTCAATTGCAGTCACATTTCTGACTTGTTCTCAACATGTGGAATTCATTAACTTGATGTGGTACCTGTACATTTTTAAGCTTCAAGGAATCTTAACTATGTTTCTGAAGATTGTTAGTATTACATTGGTAAGACCTATTAATTTTACTCTCAAGCTGGCAAGGAGATAATTGACAACAATATGAAATAGTTTTGGAAGATGTTTGATGTGAGAGGGAACTTATTGTTGTTTGGCCAGTAATATTCTTTTTGGAGATTTTTGATTCCGTGGTAGAAAGGAATTTACTTATCCTTCTTTTCTCTTGTATTTTTGCAGTACCAAGGTGTACTAAGTAATTTAATAGACTTCTTCAGGTATGCATTTTCTGGGAATTAACAGTGGTCTTTTCTAACGAAGATGTGGTGGACGTGATGGAGGCACTTCAGTACTAAATAGTGTACTCACCCTGCTTCTGACCATGGCATGTTGGTAATATACTTGATGATATGGTTGTGAGTTATGAATATTATTGAGGTTGGAAATTCCTTCACCCCCTCCCTCCCCCGAGGGTTGTCGCAGGTATTCTATTTCTTGTAGGGGTGGGCATTCTGTTCTTCAGTTTTTCGGTATTTATGCCCACCCTACTTCCATGTGACCTTGTATTAATGGTCACTTGCTGCCCTTTCAATTTTCCTTGTGGAACTTCATGTAGGTCACGTTTTGTTCTCTCTAGTTTTCGCTCATTTTTGTGTGATTCATTTATATATGCAAATTAGTAATAGTGTTTAAAGTTTTATTAGTATGTGTGATCTTGTCATTGGTGGTAATTGTCGTGTAGTTAAGATTGTAATGGTTTTCTTTATGATGATATTTGACATTTTGTGTAAGAGTTGTTCCCTATCTTGTAATATGGAAAATGTGGTTGGTTGTCTGTTCTAAATAGGTTTTCAGAGATTTGAAGATATTACCTTTTAATGTTTGAGCAGTGGAGTGGAATCCTAAAAGCACCTGGTTGCCAAATGAACATATTGTTTTTGTGAAGGCTGAACTTATCGGAGCTATATGAAGTTGACATGATCATTTCTTTAGCTTTTAGGGTTTCAAATGAACAGTCAAAGTCAATCAATTTCACATGTTTTGCGATGCATTTAATTATATGAAAAGAAATTCAGAAATTCAAAATTTCATTTTTTTCAAACACCACACTATAATTCGATTTTAAAAAATATTATACGGTGCTTTAAGAAGCAAGTTATAGGAAAATAGACTTAGTTAGACTAATTTAATATTATCAACTTTTGATCGTGTATGTCTAGCGAGACTGAGGTTTTGATCATACTTCAAGCTATTTATTGTTGTGTGTATACATAGTTTATTATTATTGGTTGGATTTTCCTTCATCTTGATAGGTTTAAATTTAGCCTTCATAGGATTTTCCACAACTTGATCACTTCAATTCAAAGTATATCATTATCAGAGTATTTCTTTCACAGGTGTACTCTTGAAGAATAACTTTGATTCTGCATCAAGAAGTCAAGATCTTAAAACCTTGTTGTCGTATGATTTGATCTGAATTCACATAGTGTTCAGAGCTAATTGGAGTGCCACAGTCAAGATACTAGTAGACTATGCCTTCCTTTTTATTAGATTGAGATTGAATACGTAAATTTATGTTGATTTGAATGGATTGGGGGAGAGTGTTCCTTTTTTTTCCCCTACATTAGATACAATGCTTTCGTTCGACTGTCAGTATTTTCAAGTGTAGTACCATGCTAGTTAGGGATTGTATTTGTTCCATGTTGTTGTGACTTGATTTGTTGTTGTTACTTGTTATATATTTGATCATGTTCGGTCTTAGACTATGATTAGACTAGTTTTGCCTTAGACTTTTAATTGTTTATTTTTTCTATGACGTCAATTTGGACATACTAGATTCTTTAGACTCGAGTATATGACTTGAGTCTATAGTACAAGACGTAGTCTAAGTGTTTACAAAGATTTATGTATCTTCTATATTCTCTCTCTATTTTTGCCCCTATGGTGCATTATCAAAGGTTTTTTGCTATTGAGGCGTCCTTTACTTTAGATAAAGAGATAAAGGAAATTGATGATAAAAGTTGTACATATCTATATAATATAGAAAGAAGAAAAGAGAGAAAGAAAGATTCTTTCCTTTATCTTAATGTGCTATCTCATGTATTAATTATCTTTTTCAATTGGGAGAGATGGCTGAGTGGACTAAAGCGGCGGATTGCTAATCCGTTGTACGAGTTAATCGTACCGAGGGTTCGAATCCCTCTCTTTCCGTTGATGACTTGATTTTTTTTTTTCAAATTTCGAAATCCTTTGTTCTTCTTCTTAGTTAAATGTGTGGAATAGACCAAATCCTAAGAAAATTTGAAAATCAAGCAAGGAAAAACCTTTTTTATTTTATTCTTCACGTCCAGGATTACGTCCGGGATCATTAGATAGGAATCCAAAGATTAAGATAAGAACAAAAGATATCACTATCGTGTAAATGGAGAGTTTGAGAGTAAGCATTACACAATCTCCAAGATGATTATTTTTTAAAAAAGAAGAGAATAGAACATCCATCGCATATCCTAGTTTTACACTAAGCAACCAAGCTCTTTCTCTAAAAGAACTTTCATAAATTCTTTTATAATAAGAGTTTGTCATTAACCAAATTTTAATATATATACACTAGAGGAGCATAATAAGGTCTTTCTCTAGAATGGAAAGGGCCAAAAAAGAAGGAAATAAGTTAAGATGGATTTCTCGTGACTATCCAAGAATTTCAATGAAAGATTTCAAACGGTAAAGTTTATCTGATTTTTTTGATTTTGTAATTTTTTTCTCGAATAAATCATAAATTTTCTAGGATATTATCAAGGATCTCATCGAAAACTTACAATAGCTTGCCAAACATAGGACAAGAGAAAAAATATAGAGGTATTACTGGCATAATATCTACAATTGGATTAAAAAAAGCATAGGCCGCAGCCCTCAGGAAATTTTTCGAAGAAAAAACTACTCGAATAAAGGATCGAACTAAGACAGATATTGTTCAAACTAAAGGTATTAAGCATAACAGACTATTTGTTCTTGGAGATAGTTGCATTTTAGTTGAGTTATTTTATAAGTAAAAGGAAAGTAAGGTAAACAAAAAATCCTTATTTTTCTTTGAACCCACCCAATAAAAAAATCCTCCTTTTCTTGAAAGAGAATCGAAAAAATAATATTTTCATACAATATCTTAATTGAATTATATGTAACGATCAACAAATTAAGTTGAATTAAATATATACACATACCAAAAACATAGAAAAATCTGAATACCAAACTAATCGATTTTATAGATATTTGGGATAGAGTTGACAAACAAACATAACCAACAATATACTTTATTAGTATCACATAGACATCTAAATGGGGCGTGGCCAAGTGGTAAGGCAAGGGGTTTTGGTCTTAAAAGAAAGGTTTTTTTAGGCTTGGATCCTTTTGGTAAACTTTTTCTGAGTGGTGAAGGGTGGCCTGGTATTGGTATTTGAGATACGCTTTAGAGTTGACGCGCTCACTGGTCACTATTACTAGCTAGACAACTTACGCCCATGTGAGTGCATTGACTTGATAGGAGGCTTTGATATAATAGATTCTATTCGGAGTTGACCCACCCCATGTCACTCTTGCTAGCTGGGAAACTTTTGTCCCCGGGAGTGTACTGGATGGTTGGGATACCTAGAGATCCTTTGAGCTAAGATTTGAGTAATTATGTCAAACAAAAGAAAGAAGTTGTATTACTAAATCATGAGCTACGTATATTTTTGGGAGTGGTATTTAGAACCGATATGGGGATGAGAATTCATAATAACTCAAGTTTCCATAAACCATGTAGTCATCATGGGTATTAAAGGATCATACTTTTTAGATGATCACTTAAGTTAAGCTAGTGGATCCACTAAGTTAAGTAGTCCTATATGAAGGCAAAGTCTAAGACAATTCTTGCTGTGTAGGAAAGACGTTGTATCACCCCTTAGGATCATAGTGGTGGTTGTCGGATAGAAAATCTCCCACAGAAACTATGTTACTTCATTATATAAGTAAAATTGAGTTTGTTGTTGCATTTTCTTTAATGAACTAAGTTTTTACACTGATTTACAAGTTTTATATATATTACATGTGTCTTATTTCTTTACATTGAGTTAAGTTATTCATTGAGTTTGAGAAGAGTCAAGGTAAGTATTCCCTTCATATTTTTCCACGCTTAAGTTCTGTTTAGCATTCTAATGCACATAACCGTACGTGCTGATGCCAGTTGACCTACATAATTTTATGATGCTGACACAGATAACTAGGATCGATATTTCGGCGCATCGTTGATCCAGTGAGCAGTTCTAAGTCTGTTGGTGAGTCTCTTTGCACTCTGGAGGATCCACTTCATTGTTTTCCTAGTTTAGTCCTTAGGATGTTGTGGGGTTTGTCACAACATCCATCTCAGTTCTTTTTAGAGGCTTTATAGACAGTCAGATGCTAGTCTTTTAAGTCTTATTATTATCATTTATTATGTACTAAGACTTGAGTTTCTATTTTGTGCTAGGTTGAATGTTGACTTTTAAAAGGTTCTAAGTTATCCTTTAAACAGTTGAGTAAGTGAATTTTAATCTGTGTATTAATGTTTTAAGTCTTCCGATGAGTAAGTAAGTCAACCTGCCACGATCCTATGCCCTGGACGTGGCCGACATCTAATGACCATTGCTGGCCTTGAGCAAACCCTTGGTCTGCTCATTTAACTCAGCGGAAGACAAAAGATATAAGTCAAGGTGATATCTTAAAAAAAATACTTACCCAAAATGGAAACTGCAAAGTCTTATCGTTTACAAGTGTAATGAAAAGACCAAAAAAACTAATATTATGTGCCTATGAAGCCTCTAAAGTAAAGATGGATATTGGTATAGGATCCCCAATCATCCTAAAAACTTGAAGCTAAAAACAAACAACTTAATGAAGAAGATGTCCTCCAGAATAAAAGGAGGCTCACCAACTGAAGCTGCTCACTGGATCAACGGTACACCGAATGTTAATCCTAGTTACCTATGTTTGCACCATAATACAATGTAGTCCAACTAGCATCATTACAATGAGTATATGAGTACGCGAGTTAGAATGCTTAAAACACTTAATCTTGAAAAGGAGTAAGAAGGAACACTTACATTGGCTCTGTTCAACTCATGAACAACTAACTCATTTCAATATATATGCAACTCAAAAGTATGTGCAATATAAAAAAAAATATTTGAAAACATGATGTAAACTCTGAATGTATAAAAAGATACAAATAAATATGAGATATATGTAAAAGTACAAATAAATTGATGTATATAAGAATACAAAAACTTTTGTGGGAGTTTCTCTAACCGAAAATCATATTTTAAGAGTTACAGTGATAGTACAACGATATAAATCACGCTTCCAACGCATCATATACCTGGCCAAAGCTATAAGACTTGAACTTCCTAATGGATCCAATAGTCTATTGCGAAAAAGGGTTCATTTAAATAGTATTACCCTTTGCTATCCATGGAGGCTACATGGTTTATGGGGGATGTGAGTTGTTTGAACTCTCTCACATATCGGTGCTTAATACTACTCCAAACAATATGTTGGCTCTTATGATTTAAAGACATATTGATTCTGTTGTTTGAGATTAGTGATCAAAATACTTAGCTCAAATTCTATCTTGGAAATCTCAGTTTCCCCGCTTGCTTCATTTAAAAAGCTATAGTTCTTTTCTGAAATCTTGCCCTAAGGCTCCTTGGAAAATCAAAGTTTCTTTACTTGCTTAAATGTGAAATAAAAACATTTTAAAGTCTCTTTGGAATATATAGTTCGCCTATACCTCTGAAGAAAAGTACTTCAACTTAACTCTATACTTAGCTTGAAAGTTCAGTCTTAAAACAAAGTTACAATGTTTAAATAAGACTCTTGAAAACTTTAAGAACTTTACTTTGACTTGCTTCTTAACTTTTAGACTTGAATTTTAACTTCTTTGACTTTGATATTAACTTTCCTTGAATTGAATTGTGAATTCAAGGTGCATGATCTCATGTTTATGGATGATTTCATGATGTTTAGATGTACCTTAGAGTGTTTGAATAAACAAAGAAATATGGGTACATCACATAGGAACTAGTACGATAAGATGGGGAATGAATGGGGTCACAAGGCATCCTTGGTGCTCTGAGACGTGTGGGACGCCAGATCCTGACGGCCAAAATTTGTCCTAAGGGGCTCTGCCTGGTGCGACGTGCCAAGGATTGACAAATAGAGTATGTCCAGTAGGGCTCTACGGGGCACCCCAAGGCCTTACGGATGGGCATTTAGACTTTTCTTCTCCGTTTTTCATCTAAACCCTCTAAACTTCCATGGATATTTTCGTGAACACTTAGAATAATTAATACCCTCAATACCCAATAGATTAGACTAAAAAAACAGAAAAAAGAATAAAATCAACTAAAGGCATGTAACAACTCAACCTACAAGAATTCAATAATGTTCTTCAAGAACTTCACTTTTCATAATTCAATCTACTCTAAAACCTTTTATCATTTTTGCTTTCCAAGGAAGTAATTGACTAAACAATAGTAATAATAGATTGAAGTTAAGTCTAAACTATTTCCCTCGTGGGAACGATCGCAACCTCACTAGTTGGGTTATTTACTTGACACAACCGCTTTACTTCTTATTTGAGAAGTAAGTTTGAGCGTATCAACAAGCGAATCTTATACCCTACCAAAGATATAAGACCTGAATTGCCTAATGGATCCACTAGTCTACTACCAAAATGGTTCATTTATAAAGTATGACCCTTTTCTACTCATCGTGGCTAATGGTTATGGGGGGATGTGAGTTGTCGGAACTATCCCCCATATCAGTACTCAATAATACTTCCAAAAATATGTTGGCTCTTATGTTTTAAAAACATACTGAATTTGTGATTTGAGATTAGTGCTCAAAATACTTAGATCTAAGGCTATCTTGGAAATCTTAGTTTCCCTACTTTCTTCGTTTAGAAACCTATTGTTCTTTTCTGAAAACTCTCCCTAAGGCTCCTTGGAAAATCGAACTTTCCTTGCTTGCTGAAATATGAAAAAAAAACATTTTTCAGTTTCTTTGGGAATACATAGTCCCCCTAGTTCTTTTAACTCTACTTAGATTGAAACTTGAGTCTTAAAACAAAGTAACAATATTGAAACAAGACTCTTGAAAACTTTATGAACTTTACTCTAATTTGTTTATTAACTATTAGACTTGACACTTAACTTCCTTGACTTTAATCTTAACTTTTGAATTGAATTATGGATTCATGATCTCATCTTTATGCATGATTTCATGATGTTTAGATGTACCTTAGAGTGTTGGAATCAACTAAGAAACGTGGGTACATCACATAGGAATTGGAACAAAAAGATGGGGAATGAATGGGGTCTCCAAGCGTCCTTGGCGCTCTGAGAGGTGTGTGGTTCCAGATCTTGATGAACATAATCTATCCTGAGGGGCTCTGGCTGGCGCAGCACGCCACGTCGTGACGGATAGAGTCTATCATGTGGGGCTCTTGCTGGCGCGATGCATCAAGGCCTAACAAACAGGCGTTCCAACTTTTCTTTTCCATTTTTCATATCTAAACCCTCTAAACTTCCATGGATCTATCCCCGGACACATAGAATCACTAATACTCTCAATACCCAATAGATTAGACTAAAAGAAACCCAGAAACACGAATCAAATCAACTAAAGGTGTGTAACAACTCAACCAACAAGAATTCAACAATATTCTTCAAGAACTTCACTTTTCATCATTCAATCTACTCAAAATTCATTAAAACTAAACAATTTGGTGTATGCGTGAACTAACCCAACACATAAAATCTCACATACCTTAATAGGGATCACCCACGGCGAATTCCACTCGCAAAACCTTAGTGTTCTTGATCTTTCTCCCTTCTCCTTCTTCTCTTTTCTTTTCCCCCAAGCCCTAAGCGTGAATTGATCATTCTAAAACTGACTTAAGGCCAATTGTTACCTCTAATAAACCTTTAAAACGAATTATGAAATAGATGAGCGAAAATACTACTTTTTCTTTACTTAAATTCTGAATTTGACTTTCCCTACTTTAACAGTCCAACTTACGAAAGGCATATATCACTCAAACGATATCAAAATTGAGCAAACTCTCGCCGTTGGAAAGATCTTTCCAATCTTATAGAGAAATGACTCTAATTCATCCTAAGATAGAAGTTCTTTCTGTTTGAAATTGATCAACAACTCACTTTCTTGACTATAGGAAATTTTCCAGATTTCCCTTTTCTTTCCAAAAGTGAAATTCTTTTGTTTCTTAGCTTATTCTTACCTATTTCTAGTTACGAAATGCTACAACACCAAGGTTTTCTCTAGCCAGCAATAGTCTTCGAGTGCTAGTCCAGCTCAGGGTGTATGTTCGGGGCGTGACAAAATTTGGTATTAGATCTAGAGTTCAAGAGTGCTAGGGAGTCTATGAAGTCGTGTCAATAAAGTATTTACTATCGGTATGAAGCGCTTCATATCTATAATAAGAAGCTAAAACATTTAGAAAATTCCCCACTTCGTGCGTTAGAGATTATCTTTAAAAAGTTTCTTTCTGACTCATGCTTACGCGTAACGAATTGTGAGTTGGGCATTGTTTGAGGAGGCTTTTTGGGGCGTTGCTTTCCCCCGTGATGTAACACCCAAAAAAATTCTTTCAAACTTAGAGTCGAACCATTATTCATAGTGAGAAAGATATTTGCAAAGAATTTTAAATTTCTTGAGTGTTTAAATCACTAGATGTTGCACCTTAGGTTCCAAAAGAAACTAAATAGAAAAATATGCAAGTTATTCATAAGTATTCATAAGTTTTGGGTCAAATTCAACTGGACCTCCCTTTTAGTACATGATGAGTTAGGAGACCCATAAGGTATCAAAGTCATGTTTCCAACCCTCCAAGTTTTCTCAATTTCGAGCTCTGAGCAACAAGTTATGAATGATTTAATAATGACGTGCAAACCTGGTAGTAGCTCCGCAATGGCTCCACACGCGAAGCCAATATGGACCTCACTGCCCGATGAAAATAGTTTGACTCCCAACTTGGTTTTATTTATTTCTTTAGGGGTATTTTGGTCCTAAAACCCCTTAGAAGGTCATTTAAATTTCCCTAAAATATAGAAAATCAATTTTCACAAATCAAACCCTCTCTTTCACTTCAAATATTATACTCTCAAGAAAAATCAAGAAACACTAAGGCTAGGACTATCTTCCTAGATTTTGCTTCAAGTTGTTCAAGAAGATGGTTCTTCCTAGTATTTAAGATTTCATATTGTTGGATTTTTTCACCCACACACCAATCATGTTAATTTCATTGAATTTAAGTTCTTGAAGGCTTAGAAATTGAGTTCTTGATGGGTTTGTTGAAATTCGATAAATTCTTATTGTGTTGAATTCCTTGAGGATTTAATTAATCAAAGTCTGTGATATTACGTCTAGCTGAGAAGAATATAAAGTACTTTGAACATTTAATCGATTCTAAAGTTTTGGGTAAAATATCCTATGAAATTTAGAGGATTTAGAGCCGAAAAACGAAGAAGAAATTTCGTCAGAGGAAATCCGAAAGCAGTGGCGCATCGCGAAGCTGGTTCCCAGATTTGAGAATTTTTGTTTTGCATCGCATAGCTGTTACAAGGCATTCTGCCTCAAAAGACATTTTCAAAATTAAATTTTTTAAAAACCTCTCAGCGTCGCGGACACACATTCAAATATTGATTTTCAAAAAAAATTTCTCATGTTTAGCTATCTAAAATCATTCCTTAACTTCATAATATCTTTCCAATCATAAATCACAATCCTTGAATTCATAATTTAATTCAAGGACCAGTAAAGAGCTAAGTCAAAAGTTGAGAAGTAAGTCAAAAGAAAATCATAATATTTTCCAAAGTCTTTCACAAACATTTTTAACTTCGTTTTAAGATTTATGCTTCAAATTAAGAAAAGAGTAAAAAGTAGAGTTCAAGAAAGCCTTTGAGTTCAATCGTGAATCATTAGAGATGAACTATTAATTTGAACTAAGTTTCGATAAAGTAAGAGAATGAGAAAAGTTGTATACATGAAGTTCCAATTAGTTATGTATACCTTTGAGTCGAGTCGTGCCTATAAATTCCACATTGACTACATAAATTTGAATATCATGAAGATAAGTAGTATCTTCAAGTTCTAAGTGTTGAGTTCCTAATCCCCGTTGAGATTATATTTCTAATTAAGAGTCATGTTACCCATGAAGTCCTTGAGTTCAAGTGATAATAGCCATAATTCTGCATAAACCCTATAAGTCAAACGGTCTTAAGATGAGAAGTATTTTTAATTTCTCGAGTTGACTAGTTCATGCTCATACTGAGTTGAATAGTCTTGAAATGAGTAGTATCACTGAAGTTATTGAGTTTTAAGTATTGAATTATATCTATGGTTATTGAAAACATTGAATTGAGTCGTTCATGTTCATAATTCATCATGAATCCTATATTAAGAAGTTTTTTTACAAATTGTTTTAAGACTTAAGCTTTGAAGTTGAGTAAAAATTAAGAGTAAAGTTCATTTTCTTTAAAAGGATATATGGGAACTAAGTGTTCCAAAGATTAAATGTTTTTGCATTTACGGTGAGAGGAAAGTGTGATTTCCAAAAGAGTTTTAAATAAGAAAGGAAACTGATAATTCCAAAAGAGCCTTTAAGCTAGTTTTTCAGTAAAAAGGGAACATCGATTCGGAGAGAGCTTTTAAGCTAAATTTTGAGTAATTATCTTTAATAAAAATAAAACTAAACATAACCTCCACTTCCTCGAACATATGAGGACGTACCAAGAGACTTGAGAGAACTCTACTTTCCAAGCTTCACCTCTAAGAACCTTCACTTCCTTCCAACTGTACTTGTTGAGATATATAAGAATATGGAGTTAGTACAAATAATGCACTAAGTATGGTAATATGCAAAATCATAATTTAAAGAGGACATTTTAGTTGAAACATATTTTTCATGCTATTTTGGTAAAATTTCCTAAATCAAGTTTACAAGACATCATATAAGTCATCATCAACATACAAGGAAGTACTTTCATAATTCTCAACATAAAACCACATTCACCAAGTAATTCATAATTCATCTAGACCCTATATCCAAGTTATCCTAAGACTCATCTAGGTCAGACATGAAGAAACCGTCCATATAACCTCTTCAATACACACCTAATTGATCCTTCAGACTACCAAAGATAAATATACTTCATTCCAACTCAACAAGTCAACATTCATGCAATTAAGAACTTCGTATAAAGACCATTCTCTAGGAAAACTCCAAGTTACACTAGTGCAATATGAAAGCAGCATCTTATTATGCTATTTCCGTTAATGCTCCTTAGGAATCACCCTAGACTAGGCACATGACATTCAAACATTTACATAGCATTCATTAACATTAGACATAGACCAACATACTTCATTAACATTAAACATAAACCAATATACTTCATTAACATCATATAGTAACCTATTCATTCATTAACATCACAAGGACACACCAAGACTCCCTCCAAATGTCTACTTGTGCAATGCATAGATGGCGTCCCATTCCAACACCTACCCTAGGGGGTCATTTGGTATAAATTAGAATAATGCAGGGATTAGCAATGCAGGGATTATTTTTATTAAGTGTCTGGTTCATTGTTTCTTATCTAATTTTCTGTGTGGTTTAAAAGTTTTTTTAAAAAAACTTTCCAATTATACCCTAGAGTTATTATGAGATTTTATATTTCATGTAATTGAGTCAAAGTACATAATTAACGGAGATATTATTTTTTTATAACATTTTTAACTAGTTAGGAGAATGAAATTTTTATTGTCATGTTCACTATTTTCTCACTTAAATTATTTGAGAGTAAATAATTGTCATCTTAATAAATTAGAGTTAATAACTCAAAAAGTAACACACACACTTGTTTTAGACTACTTGTGTAATGTTTAATGAACTTTCAGTAAGAGACAATATTTTACTTATGAATTGTTCTTAAATTCATACATCAACATTAATATATTAGTCGGATTATAATATTTTATATTAATAATAAATAGATTAAGTAATTCATATTTTAGAAACAAAAAATTATATCTGAATAATAAAATTTGTAAGCTGATTTATTTAAATAACTTTATTAGTATAAATATAAAATATAAAATATAAAATATAAAATCAAAAAAAAAATTAAAAGGATTTGAGGGGTATTTTTGTCTTTACCTAGAATAGCCCCATGGTATTAGAGCTAATACCTCCAAATGGAAGGTATTAGTAATACATCACATAATACCATGTAGGATGTATTAACTAATACATAGATTAGTTATACATAGACTCACATTCCTACCAAACACACTATTAAATTATACCACATCTAATACATGGATTATTTCTTTTAATACAGCCTACCAAACGCCCCTTAAGTAGTATACCCTTAGGAAGACCTAGTCCATTTCATTCATTTTTGGGGCCCAGATTTAACCGACATAGACCATGAGAGCTTAACATGGAATCCTGGTATTAACCTCTAACGGACAAGGGATCCCCACTTGCCTAAGGTAGTGTCATTCTTTAGCCTTTACATGGATCTCCAATAGCTAGTCCTATGCGGACGCATAGTTAAGGGACACAGAGATTGCTTATAAGTACTATATCCCAACTCACGAAGAACACTCATATCAAGAGATACATTGAGTACAACATATCTACTCATGAAGAGTATCCATCCCTTTGTCAAATCCTCTCTGTGATTTTCATGAATCCCCGTGGAGTTTTAAACATTCATTTCATTCATTAGCTATATGTTAAAAGATTACTACTAATTACTACATCTCAACTAACGAAGAGTAGTCATTACTAAGGGTTACTTTTAAATATTACATCTCAACTCACAAAGAGTACCCAACCCCAAACCTATCTTACATTAATTGGAAAGCCTTAGGAATAGTGAGGTTACTACTATACACTACATCTAAACTCACGAAGAGTGTCCATTCCAAAATCCCCATTTTTCTTCATTAGAGTTCTATTGAGAGAACCTCCCAATAGACTTCTCATTCATTCATTCATTGTGTGTGTAGGTGAGAAAGACTTTCACTTAATCACCCTCATTCGTGACATTTCCTTCTAAACATGATCATACTACATTCATCATAATGCGCACACAATCATATCTCACATTAACATCATACTTCAATTAGACATAGTATCATCAAGACACACATGCATAACTTCATAAGACATATCCTTGCATATTCATCATAACATCACCTTACTTCACATTCAATCCCTTCAAGGCCATGATAACAGTTCACATATACATATTCATATACATTAATTAAACACTGCCACCATAAGTGGACCATACCACACAAGATCAATTCAAGAAGACTAGAACAATTTAAGTCAACTTACCCTTAAGCCAAGCCTTGATCAATTTATCTCCGATTCTCCAAAAATTCATCATAATCAGGAATAATTGGAATTGTATAATCATAATACAACATAGTATATACATAATTATAACAATATCTAATCATATTCATCGAGCCCACTTCATATGCCAAAATTAGAGAATTAGGATGTACATGAGTCCATATATTTTTTTAATCATAAGTTCATCCATTATCATTGAAAACATCATAATTTATCCATTAAAACCTTTTGATGCAAGGACCATTCTTAGAATTCACAATAGAAGAAGAATTTAGGATTTTGAAACCTTTTGAAAATCCTTTGGATTTGCTCCTTGAATGAGAGAAGAATGATGGATGTATTACCATACCTTATTAGAATAAATTCCACAAAATTTGATGAAGAAAGTACTGAAAATCTTCAATGCTAGCTTTACATTGAGTTCAAGCTTCAATGGAGTCTTGAGAGAGTTTTGTTTAGGAGAGGGGTTTTGATTTTGAAAAGTGAATTCTAATTTAGGTTTTAGGTTTATAAACTAACTAATAATACTTTAAAACACCTAAAATAACCATCAATGACTTAATTGGGATGTGTTTTGAATTTTCCAATTCATCCCTCACTTGGCCGAACCCTGCAGAAAGTTGCAGGTGTCAAACGACGGACCCCATAAATGGGGCGTTGTTTGAACAACAGGTCGTCCTGCTGGCCATAGTTTTGGTCATAGGCCCCTCATTTGGTGTCTAAGATCCCACAACTAAGTATGGAGCCACGCCCCTTCTGACAAGGAGTTTTTGACCTACGGGGCGTTAATCATGGGCGTCGTTTGGGGGCTGTTTTGGCAGCTTTTTGTCAAACGTTTAGGTCCTCCTCAAGGAACTTTAGGGTGTTCTTTGGGGAGTCGTACCTTGACGTTTAGACCCTAAACATGACAAATAGATACTAGGTCCCTTTCAACTCATTTTAGGCTCCAAACGACGCATTAAAACAAAAAAAACACGTAAAGGCACACTAGCACACACAAGACTAGTTTCTGAACGTCTTAGTTGTCCCTTGACGTTCAACTTCAGAACTCTTTGAATTGAATTATAAAGTTATTCTTCATTATTTCAACACTTAATTAACTCATAAACACGTCTGAGGATCTATATTAACGTAGTTTATTTTGAGGGTTGTTACATGGGTGTCCTTTTACAATAATTCAATCTAATAATCTGCCATAATTGTATATGCTTTTACTCTCAAATCCATAATAATCATAATTCATTATAAATGCTTTACTCGCAAAGCAATACATCTCCTAATCATCATATATGCCTAAATCTCAAGACACGTCTAATCAAATTTCTCATATATGCTTCACTCTCAAGCAATTCTAATCATACTTCATCATATAACCAACACTACTAATCATGATTTATCATATAAGCTTCAATTCAAATGTATCTCATCAATCCTAGATTAAATACATCTAAAAGACCACAAATTCTCTTTTCATGGAATAAAACTCATTTACATCAATTTCATTTTATTGACATTGGTTAGGCATACGCAATTTAATCCTAAAATAACTAAATATACTCAATTCAAGTATAAAAATTCATAATTCTCTCAATTGGATTAACATTCATCAATACCCACAACATTGGAATAAACCCTAACTCAAATTAGGGATTTCATCTTCTCAATTCGGGAAAACTTAGGGAATCCATAGATAAAAAAGCTATCATACCTTGATCACAAATCCCACAAATACTTGAGGATTGGATACTTGACCTTGATCCTAGCTTGAACTCTTTCTTCTTCTTCTTCAAGCTCTATAGAAAGAAATATTTGAGAGAAGAACTTTGAGATTTCTTTTGGGTTTTGTAAATAATGACTTTTATGAGAGAGTTTAAGGGTTAAAATCACTTACATAGGGGTCCTAGGGTTAGGAAAAACGACCTAGATTTAATCTAATTAATTCCTCAAATATCTATTTAACCCCGCACTTAACAGTGCACTGCCCATCTTCACGAGGGGATCCATGAGTCGTGCTCCCATCATGGTTACAAAACAGTGGCTTCGACACCACTTCCTTAACCCCTCAAAACTAAGTCCCACCACGAGCCTTCCCACGGCCAATAATAGCTTTCACGAGTCGTGACGCGTGGCATGCCATCATCGTCCTTGGAAAGAATTTATGGTCGGACGATGTCGCGCGTGGCATGTTATCATCGCCCTTGGACAACACATACGATCGGACCACGTCGGGCATGGCATGACCAAATGGCCCTTAGGCAGCACACACAGTCGGATGAAGTCGGGTGTGGCCTGCCATCATCGCCATTGGGCAGCACACATGGTCGGACGACGTCGGGCATGACATGCCATCATCTCACTTGGGCAGCACATTCTAGATAAAAATTACTGTAAAACAAGAATAAAGACTAGACATGTACAAGAGATATATAATTTATCTCGAAATACAAAAGACTAGCAAAATTCTGTAGAACAAGATGAGTCAACCATAAGTGTCAATAAGCTCACTCTCAATCTTAAAAGTATCATCCACAACGTCGTGACAATCAATGCAACTGACAAGCACTTTGATTTGCATCATGAAAATAGATGTAGAGTGTTCTATGAGTACTAAAACAACAGGTACAAAATAGATATCATTGGCAGTTAAGTGTGCGATTGAAATAATAAAATAACAAGCGAGTATCACAAGTAACATAGTGAAAGTAATGGCTTAACTTAACATGCATGAAAGTAAAGCTACTAGTAAATAATGAAAGCGACAAAGTTATCTAATCCTAACGGGTCCACTATAAGGGTACAACGCACACACAAGGCATAACTAGAAACAATAACCTCACAGAACTCATAGTATCATAAAGGACTAAATCTAGTACATCAACTCCAATACATAACTCTTACTATTATCTTTATTCTCGAAGAAGTGACACTAACTTCTTATTACAATTCTCGAAACGCACTTCAAACTCAGAATTATTACAACTGAATAATTACACCAAACAAACTAGCTCTGAAAGAAAACCTAATTTAAGTTTTTTTTTTCTTTAAATGACCTTTGTCATTTCGTTCCCCAAGCTAAATTCTCCGAAACTCTTTATATACATATGCTTATGTTTCCATCGTGCACCTACTCTTTTATGGTTGAATTCCTTTATACATTGAAAATTCTAATTGATTCTATAAGGAAAATATTTTTAGATATATCGAATATCTCCTTTATAGATTACCACACGGATTCTAATTTTAAATCAACACACTTTCCGTTGAATCTTTGAAATGTGTGAAAGTGGTTCCTTGTTTTTGCTTCCATCACCGGAACATGGTTCCTTCTTGTACTTTGTCAATCATCAAAACTTAAATGTTGAACTTGAATTTTAATCATTAACAAAGCAACAAATAGTAGGAAAACAGTACAATGACCAAATAATACTACAATCGAACTACACGAAACAGTCAACAAACTCGAAGAACAAGACACTATTATCAACACTATGACTACTAGTAAGGACACTAAGACAATGAACCTTTCCTACTAGCATGGTTGTAGTCCTACCTAATAGAATGGATACACTCCTACATACTAACTTTCTTTACTAATTCATTTCCTTCATGTCTTCATATCTAACGTCATGTCCTCAATAATCTACAATTGATCATGTTCCCCAATACTTCATTGATCTACCTCTCTTTGATTCATCCATACCCAACCTTTCACACCTATGTACTAGACCATTCTTGCATCTCTTTATCACAACCTGAACTATATCAACCTCATTTTCCACACCTTATCTTCCATTGAATTTAATCCTATGTACCTTATCTGGGAGTCTTGATTCTTAATCCTATATCTCCTTGTAAATCCACACATCCAATTCAACCTTATCATCGCCATCATTATCATCTTCTAAATGTAGAGCTCTTGATTTGCCAACACTCTGTCTTATACAATATAGTTATGCTAACCACCACTTTGCAAAACTTTCCTTTAATATTAGCTTACACGTTCTTATCACATAAGTTACTAGATGTGAGCATCAATTGCATCCATCCTTCACCAATATAGTGACTGACATCCTCGTCTGTCTATATATCACCTTGCATATTAGAACTAAGATACTTCAAAATACCTCTCTTTTAGATAGCATATGTATCAAGACTCACTTTCACATCAGTCGCATGTATCACCGCACTAAACTTGTACCCCAAGTATTTGTATTTGGTCCTGTTCAACCTAAGCACTTACAATTCAAAGGTTTGTCTATCAGCCTCTCCAACTTATCATTAGCCTTATGAGTCACGTCAATCAAACAATTGTCATCTGCAAATAGCATACACCATGGAAAGTCACTTTGAATTTTCTGTGTCAAACCATCCATCACCAAGACAAAACAAAATTAGGTTATTGAATTACTATACATCATTCTGTATTTACAATCTTTGTAGTTAGTTAGTTAGTATTGTACAGTCACTCTGTTGTTACTTAGTTTGTTACATTTTCCATTAGTTAGTTGAGTAGTTAGTTACGTCTACATCTACTTTCTGCTCTGTATATATAATCTGATGGACTGAATAGAACTTCATTTTTTCCATCTCACAAATAATTATTCTTCTGAGTTTTCTCTTTGCGTTGATATGGTGGAAGCCTCCACTGTTGAAAGCTCCATTGTTACAGTTCGAATTCACTAAACTTTACATGGTGTCAGTGATCTAGATCTAAAGACACTCGTTCTCTTTGTTATTCTGGTTTTTTTTATCAACAGTTCCATTGATAGCGCACTTGTGATAATCAACTATGGCGGTATGTGATACCTCTAATTCTACTAAAATTGGTAATGGAGATATCACTTCTACTCCGACTTCGATTGATTCGATCAATTTCATGTATATGCATCCATTTGATAATATAGGTGTGATGCTCGTACCAGTAAGTTCACTGGAGTGGTTTATCGTTCATGGAGGTGTAGTGTTTTGTGATCGTTGTCTGTGAAGAAAAAATTAGGGTTCATTACTGGTGAGTGTTCACATCCTAGATATGATCATCACACCTACAGACAATGGGAGAGGTGTGACGATATTGTTACGTCATTGATTTTAAATTCATTGACCATAGAGATTGCAGATAGCGTTGGGTATGTTCAGAATTCTGCTGAGCTCTGGAAAGAGTTGGAGGATAGATATGGGCAAAAGAATGGGAGGAAATTATATCAAATTCAGTGAGAATTCAATGATTTGTCTCATGGATCCCTCGACATCATAGCTTATTATACAAAGTTGAAGAATTTGTAGGAGGAACTTAACACTTTGAATACCAAAGCTCAATGTACTTGTAGTTGCACTTGTGGAGAAAAAGAAAGTGTTTACAAGTGTGAGCAAGACAGAAGGATAGTTCAATTCCACATGGGACTCAATGAGATTTATACGGCAATACGAGGAAGTATCCTTATGATGAACCCACTACTCTCCATGGCACAAGTTTTTTCTCTGTTGGTTCAAGATGAACGACAAAGGGAGATCAATCCTTCCAATCATCTTACTCTTGACTCGACTGCCTTGCATGATGGGACTGATAAGCGCACACGCTATAATACTAACTACTCCACCAACAATTCCACAAACTTGAAGTATACGGACAGGTTTTGCAGTTACTGCACGAGAACTAGCCATCTCATAGAAAAATGCTACCAGGTCCATAGTTATCCACCTGTTCATGTTAACAACAGTCTGAACTAAAATAGGAACACTCAGTCATCTCAAAGGTCTAACACAACTAGGGCACATGTACGATCAATCAATACTCTCAAACACCTATTTATTGTAGATGAAATGGGAGTAAGGCAGTGGGAAATGCTACCTGTGCATCTTATCTAACTATTGGGAAGGGACCAATATCCACTTCAGGTACTACAGATGAAGAGATGTTCAATGTGAATCTTACAAAATAAGAATATGGTCATCTTCAAGCTGCACTCAAACATTTCCAGAAAGATTATGATGCTAAGTGTTCTACAACCAATCAAACATTTCCCCCTTTCATTGACTTTCAAATGACACAAATCAGTATGGCACAAAAGATACTCCAGTCAATATAGACACTCCTAATGTTCCTTGCAATCTACCTCCTGAACTTATTGCACCTTCTTCTACTGACACCATTTCTATGCATCCTGTACTTTCTCCTATTCAAACTTAACCTAGGAGATCCCTTAGGAGGACCAAGCCTCCATCTCATATGGCTGACTATGTCCATTCCATCCCACAACTTATGCCCCCTACTACTCTAGTTGTTGACACAACTTCAACTTACAACATATCTTCCTTTAAGGCCCTTTTTTTCTAAACATCAACACTTAGCTCATACTGATCTAATTCATAAAGTCAAGATTTTGTGAGAAATGTTTGCCTTGACAGGGAGCCAGAATCATATACAGAAGTTGTTATTGATCCTGCATGGCAACTGGTCATGACACAAGAGTTTGATGTTCTGCATTCTAATCACACTTGGGACCTGGTCCCTTTTCCTTTGGGAAGAAAGTTATAGGTTGCAAATGGGTATACAAAGTAAAGCACAATGCAGATGGCAATATTGAGAGATTTAAAGTTTTACTTATAGTGAAAGTCTACACCCAACAAGAAGGCATTGATTACATTGAGACACTTTCCCCTGTGGTTAAGATGACCACTGTTAGGGCTTTGCTTGCTAAAGTTGTTAAGAAAAGGTGGTCTCTTTATCAGCTAGTCATAAACAATGCTTTTCTCCATGGAGATTTACATGAAGAGGTGTACACGGACATACCTCCTGGATTGGCTGTAACATCCCCCACTCTTGTATACAGGCTAAAAAAATCACTTTATGGCCTCAAACAAGCTAGTAGGCAATGGTATGCCAAGCTAATTGAGGCTCTATATTCAAGGGGTTACACTAATTCCATGAATGACTACTCTTTGTTTTATAAAAAGAAATCCACTTCCACAGTCTATGTAGTTGTATATGTGGATGACATTGTTCTTACTGGTACAGACTATTAAAATTGCAGCCCTGAAAGCTTATTTGCACAATAGGTTCAAGATCAAGGATTTGGGCCTACTGCAGTATTTTTTGGGAATGGAAGTGTTACACACACAACAAGGGATCATTATCTCTCAACGAAAGTTTGTCCTTGATTTTCTTAAAGAGTATGATTGCCTGCACCTCAGTTCTCTCACCTCTCCACTTGATCCCAACATCAAATTGAGGGTTAAAGAAGTCATTGTCTTAAATGATGTCACATATTATAGGAAACTTGTTGGGAAACTGAATTTCCTCACTAACACCAGGCTGGACATTGCTTTTAGTGTTCATCACCTCAGCCAATTCATGCAGAACCCAAGGAGCTACATTTACAGTCTGCTTTCCATCTCCTTCGATATTTGAAATCTGATCCTACCTTGGGCCTGTTTATGTCAAAAGATGCAGATTTTTTTGTCAAAGGTTATTGTGGTTCCGACTAGGCCTCATGCCCTGATTCTAGAAAGTTTGTTAGTGTGTATTTGGTATTGCTTGGGGGTAGTCCTATAACTTGGAAATCAAAGAAGTAGGAGACCATCTCTTTATCTCTATGGAGACTGAGTACAGATCACCTCGAAAGGTTGTAGGTGAATTGGTATGGTTGAGTCGACTACTTTCTGAACTGAATGTCCCTTTTCCAAAGCCAATTTCAGTTTTCTGTGACAGCAAGTCGGCTTTGAATACAGCTAAGAACCCTGTGTTCCATGAACGAACTAAGCACATCGAGATTGATTGTCATTACGTTCGACAAGTTCTCCATGAAGGACTTATCTCACTGCATCACATTGCTACTCACGATCAGCTAGCATATGTTCTCATTGAGGCTTTAACTGGGATCAAACATTCCTCCATTCTTCACAAGTTGGCAGTGTTATCTTCACCACCAACTTGAAGGGGCGTATTGAGTTATTATACATCATTCTGTATCATCCAATCACCTCTATATGACCTCTCTAGAAACTGTGTCATAAGTTTTTTTAGGTCCATGAACACCATATATAATTTCTTATCCCCCCTCCCTGTACTCCAATTCCAGTCTTCTTACAAGATGCGTGGCTTTTGTAGTCGAGCGTCCTAGCATAGATATTCCGAATTGGTTCTTAGAAATAGTCATAATCCAGCAAAGCTCAACTATACCAAACCTTCAGTGTATCTTAACAACTTGATAATACCCCTGTAGTTATTGCAGTTCTTATCAATGTCACCATTATTTTTGTGCAATGAAATCATAGTACTCCATCTCTACGGTTTGAGCATCTTAGCATCTTCAAAATGGCATTAAGCAATTATGCTATCAACTCCATACCTCTAGGCATCCTACGAATAGCCCACTTAAACTCTTCAATCTTTATACGCTTAAAACAATTATAATTGAGACAACTCTCCAAGTGCTCCAAATTTTCTAGTACGATGTCATTGTCCACCTCTTCATACCCTTCTAATAAGTACCTACTCCACCAGTTTTTTCTCGTCCTCATCTTTGATACTACCTCCGTCCCATTTTACATGTCACCTTTCGAATTTCAAGAGTCAAACAAATTTATCTTTGATCATAAATTTTTCATAAATTTTATAAACATTTTGAGTTATCAATTATTATGACTTATAGTACATTTTACGTAATTTACAAATACATAAATTTCATTTCAGAAACATTGAATATTTCATGCATAAATTTTCGTTTAAACATGATTATTTGACTCTTAAAACATAAACAGTGTCAAATAAATTGAGACAAAGGGAGTACATTTAACTTGGATCAAAGTTTTAGTCCTCTCTCTAGCCTTGGCTAGCCTGTATGACCTCTTAACCTCACCTTTGTCCTCTAATTTTACGTATAAGTCTTCAAAAGGTTGTTGTTTTTACCGTCGTAACTGTTAAGTTAGCATCCTTCAACATATACTTCTCCCTCTTAGTGATAAATACATTCAAAAAAAAAATTCAATTTTCTGTTGAATTTAGTAGGTAAAGGTTATTAAATATATGAAAATATATCTTTCTTTAGAAAAATAGTGGACCAATGTTGCTCAAAAATATGTTTAAGATCATTTGTATGAAAGATGATTTAAATAATTTGAGTTACAAAACAAAGAATAATAATTTTTGGGTAATAAACACACTTAATAATATAAATTTAGAGGTAAAATTAAATAGACTTAATAATTATATTTTAAATAATTAAGAATAAAATATTTATTAAGTTGAGTATAGTGATATCCAAGTTAGATCTTTAGAGCACTATGGATGTTGGTTCTTTAAGACTGATGATGTTATTTTTGCAAGAAATTGGAGACAAGGGTAGACCAAGAAAACCCATGTGTTGGAGCAATGATTCTTTGATATGCCAATTTGTTTAAATTCGAAAGTTCATATTGATCGTAAGGATAAAGTAAGAAAGAAAATTAATTCTATCATGATTTAAAAAGTAAACAAGTAATATGAAATAAATATCTAATTTAATAAGTGAATAAATAATATCAAATAAATACTTTTAATAAGATGTTCATCTAATCTGAGACGTGAAGTTGAAGTTGTTTGTTATCCCCTCCATCCACAATTGTTTGTCACGGTAAACTCATGCACTTACCTCAAAGAAAATTTAATAGAAGATATAATTTAACTAATATAATTTTATTATATCAAAAGTATCAAAAAATTTATGTAACTTTTTAATTGAATAAAATAAAGTAATTATTAAAAACAAAATTTAAAAAAATAACTAATTATTTTTTAATTATTTAAATTAATAATTAATTTTTAATATCTAATTTTAATATATCTATCAAATAATTATATACATACGGAGGGAGTATTTCCTCCTCTACTAGTGCACACAAGGAAATCTTCTCATATATAATATAATAATATAAAACTTTTAGCAATACCCTAGATAAAGAGATCTAAGAATCCCTAAAGTTGTCAGACGTATCAATCATGAAGATTTAATTATTTTTTGCCACCTCCCAGCTATTATACTCAATGTGCTACCACATGTTTCCAACAGTTCTTTTCAATGCATTATTTACAAAAATTTCTTAATTGCATGCAAATATCTATATATTGTGGATAGGTTTCTATATTCATGAATTCAAACACCAATTGACTTCTTTGGGATATCAAAAATGATTTCTCCATCTTCTTGAAACTTGTGCTCAATTTTTTTTCCCTCTATAGTTATTATACTAGTTTCCTCTCGAAAAAACTAATTGTCCACTATTAATTTATATATTTTTATAAAAATTATTAATAAAAAGATAATTTATTATATTACTTTTTAATATATATCTTGAAAAAAATAATAGTAAAATAAGCATAATTAGTGAAAAGGTTGATTGATGAGAACTAAATATAAAATTATTCATTGATTTTATAAAGTGAATAAATATTATTTGACATCTCAAAATAATATAGTAGGTGATTATTGTTAAAAGGAAAGAGTAATAAAATACTACAATAGTTTCAACTAAAATTTTGCACTTTGCATAATTAATTTGAATAAACAAGATATCAAATACGGGGAACGATTACGTCTTCTTGAAGTGATTAAGTAATATACTATGGCTCCTCTTGATATTGATTCTAGCTTATGCAAATCTATCCAAAATCATTGGAATTGGTAATAGAAAATCTAGGGCTATTGCAATGATAATAATCAAAACTCCTTGTTTAAATCAAAATCTTGAACCATCTGTAAATAAATTTGTTTTTTACCTAGAATCATATAAAGCTTTAGATTAAAAGTCTGTTTGAATTGAATTAAAAAAAAAAATTGAGAAGTAATTTTTTGAAGTCAATTTTAAATGACTTTTAAGTCAAAAATAAATAAAGTAAGGAGACTTCTACTTTTAACTTATATAAGTCATTTTAAATTTATTTTAAGTTATTTTTAAATTTTGTAAACACTTCAAGAAGTTAAAAGTGACTTAAAATAAATTTGATCAACTTTTAGTTCAATCAAATATACTCTAATTATAGCGCTTGATATTGGCCTTTTGGGACATGAATTCTCAATTAGTAATTGATTATGGAATATATTAGTGTAGGTGAAGTGTGTTTTTCACATCTAAGCACTTGATAATTAAGTTCATTGAACAAGGTATAAATTAGAGATAATATAATCAAATATAAAGCTTTACATCATCTATAATAATGCTACTAATGACACACTACGATAAAGTTTAATTAATTAGGATCGACTAACAACGAAACATGGTGGACCACAATATCACTAATTAGATAAGCAACTAGAGATTAACAATAATAAATAATAACTTGTAAGAGAGCACCTTCCAAGCTCTACAAAAATTTATCAAAAATTAAGTTAAAAGTCATTAACTCATTATGATAATCACCAATAGGATGTACATGTATAAAATATGAATTTAAAAAATAGCGCGTTTTAGTTAGGGCTAGTAAATTAGAAGTGTAATAATTAGTTAGGTGGAAACCTTGTAGTTGCTAAAAATTAAACATTATATGAAGGTCAAATTTATGTCACTTTCTACCTACTATTCCCTCGCCCTCGTAACATTGGCAAAGCTAAAGTATGTGTTAGCTGAAGCATAGTTAAAGAACACATTAATATATTATACCTAATTAAGAGATAAGTGAAATATAAATATGCATGTGCATAATACATAGTGTTAGAGTATATGTGTTTACTAACCGTCAATGGATCAGGTCCCTTCACATAATGAAAATGCGTAAAATAAATATTTCAAAGTAAAACAAACAAGATTTTTTTTGTGGAACCCCCTTGCTCAAGGGAGGAGAAATTTAAATTCAACTTCATTTCACTCAAAACAAAGAAAAGATTCAGATTACACGCTGGTAACATAGGAATTAACCTATTGATTTCTTCCCCTTTACAGTAACAACTATGTTACCCAATGAGACTAAGCAATACCTATGTTGCCTACTACATCAACTACCTCTAGCTGATATAGACTTCAGTATCCTAACATAGCTAAGTATAGCTTATAACTTCGGAATCATAATCAAGAACTTGACATTGATCTAATTCTTGTATAGCTTAGGGATCGATCTTACAAGAAAGAGCATTGAAATATAAACCTAACATTTAAGAACAATGATAACTATATCACATCACTTGTTGTTCCTCGGCTAATATTTCGTTGAGAGAAAATGGATTTTGCTTTCAAAATTCTGATTTGTAAAAACTTGATTTGTGTCAATGAGGAATTGACATTATGGACCAGACACAAACTATGAGACACTACCATTGGGTGGAAGTCTCGCACTACAGAGGACGCACACCAATCACAAAGAGTGTTGCAGAGTTGCAGTTGAAGGCTTTTGATAGTTGTCGTTTTCATGTACAGAAAACTCAATCTCTCCTAGGATCTATTCCCTTATAAGATCCCAAAGTTTGTTGAATCATTAAAACTTTAAAATCATCTCAAAATAATATTTTCTCTCTTTTTTATGATGACAAACTTATTTTCATCTTTTGTCCCACCTTGTTACCACTTTCACTTTTTCTACTTATCATCAAACAACCAGGTCCGCTTGTTGATTTTCAGTGAATCTCATATGATATCCAATACCTACATTGATAATTTTCCCCCCTTTAACATCATAAAAAGAGTTAAAGCACTAAGCCAAGTGAACAGTAATGATAAATTCATGGTCACTTAGGCAACACAGAGCATGAAAATAAGAGAAAATGCACAAAGTAATGAGACAGTTAGTGGAAATATGGTTATATTTCATTACAAACATAAGGAACACATTCAAAAACGGTACATATCTCATTTCACATGAGAACACATTACCGACTGAGCAAAAAATACAAGGACATGGAGCTAGAAAAGTAGATTAGGATGAGGGAGGCTTGGAGGTGAGGGATTTGAGGACAAGGGATAAACAAGCATCTATTTCTTCATGGTGCCTGAGAAGCCTTTCCTGAAGTTCAACACTTATCTACAAAAACTTTGTTCTCAAATTTCAAACAATTAATTGTTGTTGCACTATGTCCCTCTAATATATTGCCACCTGCAGATGAATATTCAAACGAGCATTATTTTCTTCTTCGTTAGTTGATCCTATTCACTCAGCAGTTTAGATATGTTTCTCTTTTTCCCGCCTTTCCTTGAATATATTTACATTGAATGAGAGTCTCCATAGAGATAGTTTGCTTTACTATTCCTTTTACTCCATATCCATGAGGGATTCCAAAATGCCTAAACAGCCAAGTCAGCAAGTGCCCCTACCCCGAAGCCATGTTTTTTATCCGTAAAGACATAATCATATGCATATGCTCAAGCATGATTGTGAGTAAGTTCATCAAATCCAATGTATGCAAGACCTCAATAAGGAACAACTACGCAACATAGTTGAATATTCGCTTTTCAAATCTGAGAGCTAGCCCTTTGTTACAAATTCAAAAGATATTTGATACTCATCCTTAAGTTACTTCTTCGATATACCTACACAATTTTGATTTGTACATTTTTTTATTTGAACTACAAAGTCCTTTGGTGGTGACTTTCCAACGACTGTGATTATACCCTCAAGAGGCACTCGTAGAATTTCTACAAAAATTGTCACTTACATGGAATTATATATCCCCTATCTGAGCATTCAGACTCCCATTCTCATTTAGCTTCATCATGTAGTATAATTCCCTCACTTCATATTTGTGCACAATTGGTACATGGTCAGTGAAAAAGTGTGTTCAACTTTGAATTTCGCTACATCAACCACACTTCTCATCCCTGGTTTGGTATTTGTTTCCATATCAGACACTCTTTCACTTAACATTTTCTAAGATCTCAACTCTGTCTTCCTATGAATACAACTTATCAACCTTCCTATTCTTTCCTACTGAACCAGGTCCCTTGACAAACATGGAATATGATGCATCAACTAGCTCAGGAGAGGATTCTTCTCTCTTCCTTTTTATTATTTCTTTTTGCCTTTAAGTAGCAAGGAACTTCTTTAAAGTATCATTTTCACTGTCCATGGTTTTTTGGAGATCTTTTTACTCGGTGCTTCCATTATCCTTCCCTCAGTCGTAGAAACAACATCTTTAGACATTGTTTCACTATCTTCCTTATCTTTAAAATCATCAACCAACTCTACATCAGTAACCTGATCCTCATTCACAACAAAGTTTTTCCTTCTTCTCTAGTTCTCCTAAATTATGGTTTTGCTCAGTTTTATTGCATCTCCCATCCATTTCTAAGAAGTACTTCTTGTATGATAGGGCCTTGGTTTTTATCCTTTGATCAACGGTCACCTTTTCCATTCTTGTAGAGATTGCAACAATTTTATTTTGAACTTTCTAATGCATAGGTTGGTTGTTGTCATTATTATCACTCTTTGCAGGTACATTAGAAGAACCAGATCCCTTTATTGCCTAAACTCCTGTGGTTGAACCTTGCCTTTTCTGTACTCACTTTATTAATGATGGGTCATCTTGGTCGTCCTTCTTATCTTTTTCCTCACCCTAAATAAAAGTCAAACCAGCAATAAGGTTTGATCAAATTTTGGTGGGGAACCCACAAGAGGAGATTTAGACTTAGCCAAAAACTAGGGTTCCTCCTCCAAAAGTGATGGTATGTTATCTTCCCGCGTTTCAATAAGAAAATTAACCACTCATTCATCACATATAGCAAGAATATTTGACTTTGCACATTTACCTTCAGGAAGATCTCCGTCAAAATTTAGTTTAGAAAGGGTAGGAAGCATCGAATTGGTTGAGACTCACCAGTAGCAAAGATCTCTTTCTCAAACTTAGCCTCAATAATATCCTTTAGGGGATGAGTTTCGGGATCATTGAGATCTAGAGTATCAAAAAGTACAGCGGAGGCCGTTTTTTAAGATGGTTCACCACCATGTGTTTGGGTTGGGAGTTCTTAAACCAGAGGATTGGTTAAAGTAGGACTAGAAGATTCATTTCCTTAAACTGGAGAGATAGTCTAAGTTGGGTGTAGGGGACTAATTTATTCCAAGGGGGTGGCAAACATTTTTGGGTCAACTCCACTAATGTTCTCCTTCATTTTGATAGTAAGAACAAAAATCTAAGACATTTTTATGAAGTTTTTTTTTAAGAAAAATGATTATTTTGACACTTACCGACTTTGGAAAAAATTTAAAGCTTTGGGAAGAACTAAGAATAAAGGGGTATGAATGGGAGTTAAAATGTGTATCAGGTCCCTATACATGTAATGAGTTTTGGTATTCAAAAGTATGAGAGAACGGTCAGAATCTAGGATGTTAGTCATGTGGCAATTTCATTGTTTTGTATGAAAAATTAGAAATACAGTGTTAAGAATGTTAACCTTCGTGAAAGGACTGAGTCCCTCTCTATAGCTTAAATGTAATTTCCCAGATCTTTCCAAAACTTCTTTTTACTTCTGCCCTTCTGTTATGTGTGTGTACTACAAGAGGTATAGAAGTGAAGATACATTACTGAATTAAGTTAAACAAACAAAACTGACAACAAGGATACATGCTCCCTTTGCATAGTCATAATGGATTTGATTGCTTCAAGAAGGAACAACTCGGTCAAATTTCAACATTGCCAAATTCAATTTGTGTTTATCAAACATGTCCCACTCAGAGATTTAGTAAAAATGTAAGCGATTTGATCGTCAAAATAATTGCATGTTGATATTACCTTTATTAACATTATCCCTCAAAATGTTATGCCTTACATCAGTAAGCTTAGTTCTTTTGTGATGGACTCAGCCCTTAGCCATATCGAGAGCAGTTGTGTTGTCACACATTAGAGGTATAGTTTGAATGATCATTCCAAAATCACTAAGTTGTTTGATCCTTAGGAGTTGAGTGCAACAATTTACAACTGCTACATATTCTGCCTCAGTTGTTGAAAGAGAAAATAAATTTTGCGTTTTAGTTCCCGAGGAACTGAGAGACGACCCAAGAAAATGAATAGTTTCTAAGGTTCTTTTCGATCAACTTGATACCCTGCATGATTAGCATTACCATATACAAGGAGCCTCCTAATGGATATAATAGAACTGGGTCCCATGTCTTCTTCAAATATCTCAAAATCCTCTTAGCAATTTTCAAGTATAAATCTTTAGGAAAATATTGGAATCTTGCACACATCCCAACAATGAGCACAGTGTTAGTTCTACTAATAGTGAGATATAGTAAGGATCCAATGATTCCTCTATACATGATTTTATTCACACTTGGACCAGGTCCGTTAGCATCCATCTTTGAGTTGGTCACTTTAGGAGTATCATGGGTTTGGCATCCATCAAGTGGAAATTTTTCACTAGATCTTTGTTATATTTTTCTTGAAAATGGAGGTTGCAATAGATGTTTGCTTGATCTACAAGCCTAAGAGGAAACTCTACATTCTCATCTTTCTCATTTCAAACTCACTACCCATGAGTGCAACAAACTCTTCACACAACACCTTAAAGGTATCTCCAAAGATAATATCATCGAGATATACTTGAATATTCAGTTATTCCTTTCCTTGTAATTTCATAAATAGAGTGTCATTGGTTATTCCCCTCTTCAACCCATTCTCCATAAGGAACTTGGATAGACTTTCATATTATGCTCTTGGAGCTTATTTAAGTTCAGAGAGTTTTGTCCAGCTTAAGTACATGATATATATTATTATAATCTTCAAAAGTCTGGTGGTTTATTCACATAGACCTCCTCCTTCATGTACTCGTTCAAAAAAGCAAATTTTCACATATATGTGATACAATTTGAAGTACATGAAAGCTGGAAAAGCAATGAGTATACAGGTGGCCTCCATCCTTGACACAAGAGCAAAAGTTTCATCAAAGCTAATGGCTTCTTCTTTATTATACCCTTCTGCCACCAGTATGGTTTTGTTCCTTATGATAACTCTATGATCATCAAGTTTGTTTTGGTATACCCACCTAGTCCCTATGATAGTTTTATCAATTAGTTAGGGAATCAAGTGATATACCTTGCTTCTTTCGAACTAATGTAGATTTTCTTGCTTGTAGTTTACCCAATCAACATATTTCAATGTTTCCTTAATTTTTTTGGTCTCTATAGATGATATGAATGTTAAAAATGCAACCAGATTTTTTTGTTTTGGATCTCTTCTACATTAAAGAGTTCATTGGAGAAATCATACTATCTCATGGACGGCATGATTTATGCTTCCATCATGTATCTCGTTCAAACTGTGTTCGATCAGCTTCTTCAACTTCACCTTCTGGATATGCATTTACATGTTTACATTGTCATCTTATTCACTGTTGTCCAATGCACCATGTCCCTCATTAGGCTTATCGTCTTCATCAGTTTATTCAAGTAATTGCTAGTTTTTAAGAGGTTATTCTTTATCAAATTCATTATACTGAGTATCTCTCTAAATTTGAAATTAACTCTTCAATATCATATCCTCTTTTCTCTGTAGATTCTCAATTTCTCTAGATTCATCAAAAATCACATAAGAATTCTCTAATGCACATTGTCCTTTTCTTATATACCCGATAAGCCTTGTTGTAGGAAGAGTATGTAAAACCCAAAAATATTATAAGCTAAGCCTCGAACCATTCTTTAATTACTTGTAAAATTGAATCGGGTGATCCTTTAGTTACTCATATGTGTAAAGGTCATTTATTTGGTATTCGAATAGATTTGGATAGACATAAGGTCGTAAGAAACCCCCAGCACAGAGTTGAAATCTTCATTTTCGATTAGGTTTTGACGTAAGTTTCTACTAAAGGTCAACTCCAAACGATCATATATCCCAAAACATAATGAATTAGGTGTCCTATGACTTACCGAATTAAAGATCTTTGGATCATCTTTCCAACGCCACCAAGTTTTTCTTATTTCAGTTTGGAGTAAAAAGTTGACCATTTTACCAAAGACCGTCAAAATAGATTTTTCTGAACCTATGAACGATGACTCCAAATGATGGGTCGTGGTTTGAACGACAACCCATCTTGTCAAGTTATCAATGTAATACCGGATCAATCTTTTGGATCCAAATCCTATGAACCCAATCGACGTTCCGTGGGTGACCGACTAGTCATTGTTTGGACCCGTAAATGGACTTTTGAGCCTTAAAATTCAATATTTAATCCACGGATGGGATCTATGGTTTGTGGGTCAAACCACGACCAGTAGATGGTCTCATGGATAGTTTTTGAAAGCTTTTAAAAAAGGGTAATTAAGTCTTTTCAACTTCTCTAAGCCTACCCCGTGACTTTTTTTTCACCTAATTAAGCTAAAGAGTGTAAAGAAATTATTTTACGTTTTATAACAATTCAAAGACTTAGAGCAAGGATTCAAGAGGAGAAAAGCTAGTATTTTCTCAAATTTCATTGATTTCTCCAAGAACTTTATTCTTCCTAGGTCTGTAAGGTTATCATAGTGATCGACTGAGTTTGTCCTCACTCTCTACATCTAATTTTGATCACTAAAGAATAATATAGGGTTACATTCTCAATTTTTATAATTCTTGAGATAAGTTCAGTCTTGAATTCCGAGTTGTTATTCCTAATTTTTGAGTTGCTATCTCTTATGTATTCATATTCTTAAGTTGATTATTCATACCCATTTTTCAGTATGAACCCTATTATTTGAAGTATTCACTGAGTTATTGAGTTATTGATGAGAATCTTTTTAACCAAATAATTATCTTAAATTGATTTTATCATAAAGTAAAAAGGCATTTTTGAGGAAGGTTTAAGAGGCATTTTGAGTAAAGCTTAAGGGAATTATTGACTCCCAAGTTTATCATTTTTACCGAGAGAAAAGACGAACCTTGATTTATAAACAAGTAATGAGTTCAGAGTTAATTTAGAGTAGTTGCCTCTTTTAAGAGGATAGTTGAGAAATTATCTCAAACTAGATAAAGATCAATGTTTTGTACATTGAGGAAGGTAAATATTATTGAGATTAGTATTGAGCACGCATATGAGGGAGATTTCACGCAACTCACAGTCCACATAAACCATGTATTGTCATCATAGATACAATACTATACTTTTAGATGAATCCTAAGTTCCTTAAGGCAGAGCTTAGAAGATACACTTAGTTGAGGTGTTCTATATCCCTGCACGATATAGGAAATTTCTGGCAGTGTGGACAAAATATTGTATCATCACTTAGCTTTTCGTGATGGTTGTCGGTTAGAGAATCTCTCATAGAGTTAAAGTGTTTCTTATATATCACTTATTATGCTACCGTTCATATAATGAAAGTGTTTTTTTATAAAGTGTTAATGATTTCACTTCCTTATTTATTTATATTCAGTTGAATATATATCTACATCTATTGCAACCCTTTCTTGTGGTTGTTTTCTATTCAAATGTATTGCATACTCGTACATTCAATATACAGATGTAAATTAATCTTCATATTTCATGATGCAGATACAGGTATTCAGGATCACTAACAGGCGTTTCGTTGAGATATTTGTGCTTAAGATATATTTGGTGAACCTCCTTGACTTTTGGAGGATTTCACAATTTACTTTCATGTTATTGTTCAGTTGCCTTGAGTCTTATCCTGAATTATATCCTTGTATTATAGCTACACATATAGTTAGAGTTGATGAGTCTCTCAGTATTTCCCTATGTTTGAGACGTTTTAGAATTATTTTGCAAAGTATTATTATTATTATTGTACTTAACTATTTTCAAACAGTTGAGTTGAGTATTTACTTGAGTTTTGAATGTTCATAAATACTATTTTTAAAGCTTCTTTATTCTTAAGTAAGTTTTCCGCTAAACACTCATCCAGACCAAGGGTTTGCTTGGGGATGAAAAACTTTTATCGTGTGTGGTCCACGTCCAGGGTGTAGGCTCGAGGCATGACAGGGTATCCCACAAATACTCCTTCATCACTCGTGTTCTATGCATTCTCCGAACTATTCCTTCAAGAAGAGCTTCCATGAGAAGGAATATGAATGTGGAAATTGTAGCACCACAAGCTCTTGTTGATTATTTGTCTAGAAGGTCACTCATGCATAATTAAGGTTTGTTTTCCAAGTGTTGGCCTAAGACATGATTGCTCAAGCTAACTATGAGTTTGTAGCTCCCACGAACCCAAATGTTGATATGACGGCAATTAAAGTCCAAGACTTCACTCAGATGAATCCTTTCTAATTCTATGGTGCAAAGGTGGATGAGGATCCACAAGAATTTGTTGAGGGTATTCAAAAGATTATCAAGATTATGGGTGTCACTCTAGTAGAAAGTGTGGACTTGGTGCTTACCAACTGAAAGGTGTTGCCCAGATTTGGTTCAATCGGCAAAAGGAAGAAAGGGCTATTGATGGGGTTTCTTCGGATAGGGATAAATTTAAAGGTTCTTTCTAAGTAGATTCTTCCCTCTCGAGATGAGAGAGGCAGAGTTTAAAGAATTCATCAACTTAAGATAAGATAGTTTGAGTGTGAAGGAATATTTCTTAAAGTTCACAGAACTTTCAAAATATGTTATGGCTATGGTGTCGTCTCGAGGGCTCGAATGAGAAATTCCATTTTCGGTGTCTCACAGATGGTTCTAAAGGAGTGTAGAACCTCGATGTTGATCAATGAGATGGGATTTTAAAAGTTGATGACTCATGCTCAACAAACTGAGGGATGAAAGTTAAAGAGAGTGCATTGACATTTTTATTATGTGGTTCTTCAAGTGGCATCCCTCAAAGGATGTGACTAGAGCTCTACAGGAGAGTGTTAGGAGGTGTTTTATGGAGTCTTATCACTCTTGGCATAACTTTTCATAGAGGATATGTCATGTCATGTTTAATGAGTTTAAGGTATATGATCAGTTATATATTATTTTAGTTCAGTTTAATATTATTTAGTATACTTCTAATCATATAAAGATACTCACCTTATTTTCAAATGATGTGTACTTGAAAGAGAAAGTATAATATGATCATTGCAACCACTTTTAAGAGGGGGTCAATCTAGCTAAAAAAAAGGCTCAGAATTTAAAGATATGTGAAACTTGACTTTTTCCAAGTGTCTTTGAAGAGTTGTCTTGATATTGAAACATAGATGAATTCAAGGCTTTGTCTGAATAATGTCAAGAAAGCTAGAAACAGTGTTAAGAGTAGCTTGTGTATATCGAGGGTGTGAAAATTGTTGGAACAATAACGAGGAAGATAGAACGTTTCCTAACTTTAAAATTCTAAAACATAGATTTAAATAAAATTAATTAAAATATTAGTTGATTGTCATCTGAAATTATATTATTTGTTTGTAAGGAAAAGCATTGGACCACACTCTCCCTTGAAAATGAGGTTTTCAAGAGAACTCGTGTAAAGAAGAAGAACAATGAGCCGGATCTGAATGATTGATTGAGGAAAGGGTTGAACAAGCTTATTTAAGTTAAAATTTAAATTTTAAGATAAAAATCATAGATGTATTACGTATATATTTGATATTTACTTTTGTTTTTACTATGCAAAGAGATTATCTACGACAATTGTTTAAGTTGATCCAAACTCAACAATTTCTAGGAAATTGGATCCAGCTTACACCTGAACAAGCCTATTAAATTTGGAAGGTAAAAGTCATAGAGGAGACAAATAAGAAGAGTCTATGGTATAGGTTCTAGGAACTATTTGCGACGCATTCAGTCAGGACTAGAATAAATTCAATCATCACGCCAAGCCAAGTTTATCGACGATATTTAGATAGTTGTTATGTCGCAACAAATCACTTAGCATACATGGGTCTTGAAAAAATTCAAAGCACAACAAATTGCTCAAAATAAAAGCAAGAGCAAAACGGTAGAAAGATCAAAAAATAAGTAATTAACATCGTTCAGAGGCGCAATGCATCTCGTTCTCCAGGATGATTCTCTAGTAGAAATGACCTAAGATTGATGATGAAGTCAAATGCATAGCTTCCATCCTTAGTATCCCTTAGTGAAAATTTTATTTTTTAAAAAAAAACACTAATTTTTAAAGACTTATAAGTCCTTATATTATGATTTTAATGTTTATGAATATTTAATGAAGTTTGTTATTATACTATGTTTATATATTTATTGTTTGGTTTAGTTGGAATGGTTAAATTGAATTTATATGAATTTCTAATTTAATTATAGGTGGTCATTAGAAAGAATCAGTTTCTATGGTAAAAAATGTAGAAACGAGTCCTTTTTTCCATCATTTTTTTTAGAATTTTCTTAAATAAAATTTCGAGAAAAATGGCATCATTTGTCGCTTTTTTTGAAAAAATAAATGACGTTGTCCGTTGTTTAGGAAGAAAAGATATTTTTATAAAATACATAATGTATCGTTTTAAAGCATGTTGCCCGCTGCTTTTTTAAAAAATGACCAGGTCAAAAGGGACGAAAGTGGCGGCATCTCTTTTCTGTCCATTTTTTCCATAATAATGTTGAGCAGCTAATTAAGTGTACAACTGTTGATTAGTGTTAGTTAGTTATTGATTAGTGTTAGTTAGCTGTCAATTAGTTTTAATAACAGTAAAATTAGTTACAGTTTGTTATTGAGTAAGATAGCTAGTCACGTTTATATAAAGCATTGTAAAACATCTCTTTTAGTTAAGCTGTATAGTGATAATTCAATTAATACAAAATTTCTTCTTCTGTCTCTAAATCAGTTCTTCTTCTTTAGCTTGGTTAAAATTGTTGGATTTAACATGATATCATACCAATTGGGAACGATTTTGAGGGTTTAATTATGAGGGTTTTATAGCTTTGTTACAACGAAATTTAAAAGAATTAATTTATGGCGATCGAGGATGCATTTGCAGGAGAATCGAGCGGTAGAGCAACAGGAGACGCCATTAATAGAAGCTTAGTCACTCTTAACCATAATCATCTTTTATACTTGCGTTCTTCTGATGTACCAGAAGCTTTATTGATTTGGATTCAATTGACTGGAATGGAGAATTACATAATTGGAGTCGAGCAATGGAAATTGCACTGCTCGGAAGGAACAAATTGGGATTTGTCGATGGATTTGTGTTGCGCAATGATTTCAAAGGAGAATTAAAGAAAATTTGGGATTTCTACAATGCTATCGATCTCTTGGCTTACACATAACTTGAGTAAGAATCTGCTTAGTGGAATGCTTTATTTCTCCAGTGCACATGAGGTATGGCTTGATCTAAAAGAGAGATTTGATAAGGTCAATGGATCAAGGTTGTATCAGTTGCGCAAAAGTATATTTACGCTTACACAAGGAATTTTGTTTGTCTCTACTTATTACAAAAAATTTTAAAACTTGTCGGATGAGTATGATTCAATTTTGCCTCCACCTAGTTGTGATTGTTTTAAATTTAAAATTTTGTGATTGCCTCCACCTAGTTGTGATGGAGTCTTTGGCAAAATGTATATAAACAGGACAAGTCGACCACAACAATTCAACAATAGGCAAAATCCAAAGAGGAATTATCAGTCCCTTTATTGTGACTTCTGTAACATGAGAGGACATGTTAGGGAAGACTGCAACAAGCTAAAAAATTTGATCATTGCCAATCAACTGGACATGTGAAGGAGAATTGCTACTTGCTAATTGCATATCCTGATAATTTCAAAGGAAAGAAAAAGGACAATGCAGTTATTAGAGGCAGATCAATGCAATAATAGGACACTCACACTTATATGCAGGTCCTTATGGACAAGATGGCACACACAACTACAACAATACAAACACGTAGTGCTTAGAACACACAGGAACAGTGGCTAGAACTGTTACACAAGTCCTCACCACAGCAGCTTCAACTCATGCTTGAGACACTGCAGGGATGCGACGCTCAAAGCATAGTCAACATGGCAGGTAATTAAACTTCTTATTTGAAGTGGATTATAGATATAGGGGCCTCAAATCACGTGATACATAATCATCATCATTTGATTAATGAGAAACTAGTAAATAGTAGAGGAAAGGTGCAACTACCTACAAGAGAATCTGCTATAGTTTCACACATTGGAAGTGTACAACTAAATGAATGTGACATGATTAGTGAAGTCATGTGCATACCAACATTCAATTTTAACCTATTGTTTGTAAACAAACTGACAAAAGAGTTAAACTGTTATGTTTCTTTTTCCCTACTCACTGTATTTTTTAGGACCTCTTGTATGGGAAGGTCAAGGGATTGGTAAAGTAGAAGATGGATTATATGTGATGCACTGGTCAACAATGCATCTAAATTGAAGAGTCACGCAATGTCTGCAATTAAAGAAGGAACTACAGATCTAGAACTTTTGCGCAAGAGATTACGACATGTTCCTATGGGAGTACTTAGGAGAATATATGAGTTTAATGCTAGTAGTGGTTTTACTATTGATCATTGTATTGTCTGTCCACAAGATAGGAAAACTAGAATTCCATTTTCTCATAGCAGTACTATAGTATATAATGTCTTTTACTTGGTGCATATAGATGTATGGTGCCCATACAAAGTCACTACTAACAAAGGAATGAGATATTTTCTCACTCTAGTTGATGACAAGTCTAGGTGGAGCTAGACATTTTTGCTTTGTTTGAAGTCTGATGTAATTGTTTTATTGAAACAATTTTTGACCACGATAAAGAACAAGTTTGGAAAGTGTGTTAAGGTATTCAGGTGTAATAATGAAGGTGAATTTTTGAATTCTAGCTGCTGTGAATTATTTGTCTCTTGGGATTATTCATCAGAAATCATGCCCACACACTCCACAACAAAATGAAGTTGAAGAAAGGAAGCATAGACATTTATTAGAGACTGTCAGGGCAATCAAATTCAAAGTCATTTACCAAATATGTTCTGGGGAGAGTGTATTGAACCGGGAACATATATTATCAATAGGATCCCAGTGTCTGTTCTGAAAAACAAGTCACCATATGAAGTATTTTATGGTAAACAACCTTCTTTGTCACACCACTGGGTGATAGGTTGTCTTGCTTTTTCTACAAACTTGAACATGAATGATAAAATTGCACCTAAGGCAAGGAAAGTTGTGTGCTTGGATATGCTACTAGTCAAAAGGGATATAAGCTACTAGATATTGAATACAAAAGTACATTTTGTCAGCAAAGATGTCAAGTTTCATTAGGATGTGTTCCCCTCCCAAACTTCAGGTTCAGAACAGGACAAAGATGAAGGTGTTGCATTATCTTATTTACTAATGGAAAATTGTGATCTTACACCTTGTGTTGTATTCAGAAATACAGTGGATGCCCCTATAACTTCAACTCAATAGGATGTTGTCACTAACTTTTCTTCTCATGGTTCAACCAACCATTGAATCTCAAGATCATGCACCCTTGGTTTCTTCTCCTGAACCAATTATTTTGACAACTCAGTTACCTGTTGTTACAAGAAAATCCAATTGACATGCAAATCCCCCAATCTGGCATACAAATTACATTCTATCAAAGAACAAACATGTAGGTTATTGCTCTCATCGTATTTGTGCTGGACTACCAAAGTATCACACCTACTTACAGAAGTTTTGTCACTAAATTTTCACAAGAGAAGAAACCTGCTTCTTATGAGGTGGCTATACAAGATCCTAGATGGATTTTAGATATGCAAAGTAAGATACAAGCATTGGAATACAATCATACATGGGCGTTTAAACTCTGCCTAAGGATAAGAGGGCAATAGTATGCAAATGGGTATACAAGATTAAATACAGGGCTGATGGAGAAGTTGATAGGTTCAAAGAAAGTTTGGTAGCCAAAGGTTACAATCAAAATGAAGGCTTGGACTATCAGGAAAAATTTTCTCGTGTCGTAAAAATGGTGATTGTTAGATCAGTCATTACATTAGTAGATGCACAGCATTAATAAATACACCAAATAGATGTATTCAATGCTTTTCTTCAAGGAGATATGACTGAAGAAGCTTACATGGATTTGCCCTTGGGATTTGTCCATCAAAGTGAGAAGGGGACAGGGACCGTATGCAAGCTTACAAAGTCACTTTATGGACTTAAACAAGCCAGCAGACAGTGAAATATCAAACTGACCACAGCAGTAGCCAACTGAGGCTTCCAGCAGACTCATTGTGACTATTATTTTTTCACAAAAAATCATGGAAAAAGGTTAGTAATGGTGCTTGTTTATGTTGATGACCTACTGATAACAGGCAATGACCACAAGTTGATCTTGGAAACAAAGAAGATTCTTCAAGACAATTTTAAGATTAAAGATCTAGGTGAGTTAAGGTACTTCCTAGAAATTCAGTTTGCTCGGAAAAAATGGAATTCTTATGCATCAAAGAAAATATTGCCTTGAACTGATTTCAGATATGGGGTTATCTAGTTCAAAGTCTATAGATTCTCCTGTTGAGTTGAATCAGAAGCTCACAACTGCAGAATTTGATTTACACTTCCCTTCTACTAATGAGCAGGATAAGTTGTTGAGTGAGCATGAAATTTATCAGAGATTAGTTGGGAGATTACTTTATTTGACAATGACAAGACCAGACATTGCATTTGCAGTGCAACTACTAAGTCAATTCATGCATAGACCCAATATATCCCACATGAATGCATCATTAAGGGTGGTGAAATATATTAAACAGACACCAGGATTAGGGAAACATACTGTCAGGATTAGGGATGCTGACAATCATCTTACTGCATATTGTGATGAAGATTTGGCATCATGCCAAACAATAGGAAGTCCATAACAGGATACATGGTTATGTATGGAACTCACTAATTTCGTGGAAGGCCAAGAAATTGTACACTATTTCAAGGAGCTCAGTTAAAGTTGAGTATAGGAGCTTAGCTTCAACAGTGGCAGAGGTTGTGTGGTTGGTTTGTTTCTTCAAAGAACTAGGGGTTCAAGTGAGGTTGACTGTACACATACAAATCATCCATATAGATAGATGTCAATCAAGTGTTTCATGAACGAATTGAACATATAAATATTGATTGTCATTTCATTAGGGAGAAGGTTCAAATGGGAATAGTTCAATTAGTGTACTTAAATACAACAGAACAACCTACAGACCTATTTACTAAAGGACTTACATGTTTGTAGCATAGTTATCTACTTACCAAGCTAGGAATGAAGAATGTTTTTCATACACCTAGCTTGAGGGAGGATGTTGAGCAACTGGTTAAGTGTACAGTTGTTGATTAGTGTTAGTTAACTATTGATCAGTGTTAGTTAGCTGTCAATTAACAGTGAAAGTTAGTTATAGTTTGCTATTGAGTTAGATAGCTAGTCACCTTCATATAAAGAATCATAAAGCATCTTTTTCAGTTAGGTTGTATTGTGATAATTCAATTAATACAAAATTTCTGCTTCTATCTCTCAATCAATTCTTTTTATTTAGCTTGGTTACAATTGTTGGATTTAACAAATAATACATCATGTATCTCTTTTGGCTTTCTTTTAAATTTCACGCATTTGTTTTAGGCTTTCTTTTTAATCTCACGCATTTGTCTTAGTTGTGAACACTATAACAATCTTAGTAATAAATTTGAAAAGGACAAAGTAAAGTTAAATAGAAACCCAACTTATAAATCTTTAGTCCCTTTTCAGTTTACGTGGTATTTTTCATTTTTTATGAGTCAGTTTGATTGTTTTGGAAACTAAATTGAATTAGATTTAACTAAGTAATTAAGAATTAAAATGTTAAAAATTATATATAAATACTATAAATTGTAATTTTCTCATGTTGATATGAAAATATCTATATATTTTAAAATATTGATCAAAATTTATCTAATTTGAATCTCAGTAAGTCAAAAATGTCATATTAATTGAGACTGGGGGAATAAAAGGATGCTAGACATCATGAAATACCTTTTATTTAGTTAAGTCTATTTTCCTGAACATAAGTATTTATTTTTTTCGTAAATGTAAGTCTTAACAGTTAAGATATACTTTTTTTGTCCCAATTTATGTGAGGCATTTCAAATTTTTAGATTCAAATAAGTTTAATTTTTAACGTAAATTTTTTATATATTTTTTAAATATTTTATTTTATCAATTATTGTGACTTATAGTACTTTTTATATATAGTTTACAAATATGTAAATTTTATTTTTAAAAAGTAAAGATCTCATAGTTAAATTTTTGATCAAATATAAATTGTTTGACTCTTAAAAAATAAAATGTCACATAAATTAAGACGGTAGAAGAAGTTATTACTAGTTTAGTAGTTGGCAGAGAATATGGGAGGGAGCAGAATCGATGGATTTGTAGGGAAGTCATGTCCAGTAGTTGAAGTGGTTAGTTTCATGACAGCAAGTTAGCAATAGGATGTAATTTGCAATGAAAGTTAAAAGGAAGACTTTTTTATTTTTATTTATTCTGATGACACAAAGATGTACTTTCTTAGTTTATTTTTAGGGAAAATGCGCAAGTATCCTCTCAATCTATATCCGAAATTTCAGAGACATATTTATACTATACTAAGGTCCTATTACCCCCTGAACTTATTTTATATGTAATTTACTATTCCTTTTTAGCTTACGTGACACTAGTTTAAAAAAAAGTCAACCAATACTGGGCCCACAAGATAGTGACACGTAGGCCGAAAAGGGACAGAAAATTATTTATAAAATAAGTTCAGGGGGGGTAATAGGACCTTAGTATCGTATAAGTGTGTCTCTGAGATTTCGGACATAGGTTGAGGGGGGTACTTGTGCATTATCCCTTATTTTTATTTATCATATTATATTTTTTGAAAACTAATAAATTAATTTTTAAAATTAGATTAGATTATATTAATTTGATATATTAAATAAAAATTTAAATATTTAAAAACTATATGAAAAATATTATAAATTGCAGTTTTTTTGCATATTAATATGATGAAATAATGCATCTGAAAATGTTAGTTAAAGTTTTTATAGTTTAATTTTAAAAATAGAAATCATGATAAATAATAATGAACGGAGGAAGTAATTTGAGTTTGAAGTATAAAGAAAGGGATGTCTTTAGCGATTAACTCATCTATTTTCATTCGTTTTAATCGACAATATTATTTTGATATAACAAAATCCACTTGTTTATTACTTAAAATTTGTAATTCTTATGTCCATTTTTAATTGTCATGAAAGTTCATTTGATCAATTTTCAAAGTTAAATTAAATTACATTAATTTGATATTTTAAATGAAAAACATAAATATTCAAAACTATACGAAAAAACTATAAATTATATTTTTTTACGTATCAATATGATATAAAAAAGAAAATTACATCGTAAAATGTTAATCAATTTTATTATTGTTTGACTCTTAAATGACAATTAAAAATGAACGGAGAGTGTATAGTTTAGTGAAACTGGAAGATTTAAACTCCATGTTTTAGAACTTGTTTTTGTTAGATTTACTACAATCAATCTCGTGGTGTGTTTTTCACTTTTCTGTTGAAAAATATCACACATTTAATTTAGGCTATAATAAATAATAAATATGATGAATATATTTACACAAAAAAATATGCTAGCATCGTTTCTATTTTAGCAGTAAGTAATGTTGATTTTATAATTATAAATCTCACAATATAATAAAAGGGACTGAATTTGGCCCATCCATTAAATAATTAGCGTACAGAAAATCACAATCACAATATAATATAAAATTTGATAATGAGATCAATCTTTTTTTTTCTTAAGAATCTTTGGATGATTTTTTTTTTTTTTTATTAATGGTAGATGCAGAGAAGCAAAGTGACCATTAACCCTTTATGGGAGGATTTGGTACAAGTCCCTTTGTACTATATATATAAAAATAATTAATTAGAGAATCTCATTTTTTTATAGGATTGTGTGGTTGATTTGGTGTCTAGTTGGAAGTGTAGGGTGGTTTATTTTATTTATTATTATTAATTTAATTAATGCCAGCAAAACACCAAATAAAGAGAAAAGAATAGCATATTTTTTTCAAGAGATTATTATTATTAGAGTATTAATTAAGATAAATCGTGTGGAGTAATGCATAATGTAGTTTTGCATGTGCCCACAATCTATAATAGATATGTTCTAACATCTCTCCCCACTTATTTTTTTTTCCATCCTGTATAATTATTTATTTAATATTATTAATTAAATCATGATTATTACTGACATGAAGCTGTCCGATCCATATTATAGGTCTATTTGAAGGTAACACTCCTAATAAGATTTTTTCTATATCTGAACTCAAATTCAAAACCTCTAATTAAAAATATTTAGTTAAGGCTCAAACAGTCTCATTATTGTAGTACAACTCGAGTTGATGTCTTGTTTAAATACTAGTATTTGTTATTCTTACTATTATATTCAATTATTCTTTTTCATATATTACTACTTATAATTACGTATTACTCAAAATGTTCAGGCTCTACAAATGTCAATCTAATTTTTTTTTAATTTTACGTTCAACACTTATATTAAAGTCAGACTAAATCTAAATTTGCGTTCACAAATTTCATATTAAAGGATAAAATGCACTCTAATAAAGACGATTAATATGGTTTACTCACTTTGTATTGTTAAGAATTATTACAATAGGGTGTGTTAAGTACTTTCGATAGAATAACGGGTTATTTTCTTTTTTATTTTATTTTATTTGTGTTTGATATATAAGTAAAACATATTATTCTAAAAAGATTTGTGTATAATTTTAAAAAATATTATGGAAGGTGAAGGTGGAGGGTATGAGGTGGTGTAAACAGCTATGGACTATGGGCGATGGAACGATGAGTAAAGATCAGGTGTATTAAAAGATGTGAATGATATTATCAATGTGAAATATCATTTTTATTAGAATAATTATATCTTTATTTTTAAAAGACTTATTATCAAAAATGTCACGACCCAAAACGAGCCGCGAGTGGCACCCACACTTACTCTCCTATGTGAGCGAACCAACCAATCTAATCCCAACATTTCAACCATAATAAACAGAAAATAATGCGAAAGACTTAAAACTCATTAACGAAATCAATTAAATAACTTCTAAAATTTATCCATTACTATCCCCAAAACCTGGAAGTCATCATCACAAGAACATCTATCCTCAAATTACTAAATCTAAGAGTATCAAAGAAACTAAAATAAGTAAAAGAGATGGTCCATGTCCGAACTTCAAGACATCAAGACGCGAAGGAAAGAATCCAGTCCGAGCTAGGAACAATAGCTCACCCTGAAATCTGATTATGCTGAAGTCTGGCTAGAGTTGCGGTTGAATCGAAGTCGATGGCACGTTTGCTGCACTCCACAAATAACAAAAAAGAAACATACAAGTAGGGGTCAGTACAAAACACAAGTACTGAGTAGGTATCATCGGCCAACTCAAAATAGAAAACAATATATTTCAGATAATAACATAAAATCAACTAATATTCTTAACAGGTGACAATAACATTTACCATAACCCTTGGCCATAACACCAAGCACATCTATGAGGACTCAAGTCTCCACACCATACTCATTTGGGAAACAGGTCTTTAGATTGAGTATATTAACATATTACAAGATTCATTCTCTTTACTATCCTGGTGTCGGAACGTGACACCCGATCCATTACTACTATCCTGGTGTCGGAACGTGACACCCGATCCATTAACCTCATTCTTTTAGTTCATCAAGCCTTCTTTTATGCCAAGACATCATCATTAACAAAGAGGTTTTTAAGGTTTGAGATGCAACAGCCTCATCATGCTAATTCATCACAATTATATAATCACATCATGCATGCACACAATTAAGCATATAGGAGACTTTACAATACTACCCAATACATATCATTCGCTATTAAGAGTTTACTATGAAATAGCATAAACCATAACCTACCTCCACCGAAGAATTCGTGATCAAGCAAGCTATTCCTCAAAGTCTTTGCTTTCCTCTTCGTTTTCTCCCTCTCTCGATCGTTTCTCTCTTTCTCTCTGTTCTTTCTATTTTTCTTATTCAAAATCCTTTCTCTTTTACCCTAATTATCATATAATTAAGTATAAAAGATGGTAAAAGTAACCCACTATTTATTCCAAGGTTGTCTCCTTTAACCCCCAAGTAATTGAATTATTAACATTAAACCACTAAATTTATAATTATAAGCAGGAATAGTCCAAAACGCCCCTTAAAACATTTAACAGAAATCTGACCCAGTCAAGGTTACGCAGCCTGTGACGGTCCGTCGTGCCTACGACGGTCCGTCCTGCAGAGTCGTCACAGCGTTCAGAGACTCAAATTCATTAAAGAGTCTGTGACGGCCCGTCATGCCTGCGACGGTCCGTCCTGCCATCCCGTCGTGACGTTCAGAGAGTCGATCTCCGCACTCAAATTTCTCAGGATCTAAGTGTTTTGGAACGAGACACCCTCGACGGTCCGTCGCGCCCATGACGGTCCGTCGTGGCATCCGTCGACCCAGACAGTTATTACCAGAAATAAACTCTACTGCTCAAAATGACTAACAGGTTGTTACAATAGATACCAATTTACCCATCGTTCGTCCTCGAACAATCACAAGAAGGAAAACAAGGGCGAAAAGGAGTACCTGAATCTGTAAACAGGTGCGGGTATTTGTCTTGCATATCAGCCTCCTTCTCCCAAGTGGACTCTTCAACTGGTCGATTATTCCATTGAACTTTGATGGATGCAATCTCCCTTGATCTCAACTTACGGATTTCTCTATCCAGAATGGCAACAAGCTCCTCCTCATAGGACAAATTCTCATCAAGAAGCACTGAATCCCAACGAATAATGTAGTTTCCATCCCCATGGTACCTTTTCAGCATAGACATATGAAATACCGGGTGCACCCCTGACAGTCCTGGAGGTAAGGCTAATTCATACTCTACCTCTCTTACTCGTTTAAGTACTTCAAATGGTCCAATATACCTTGGGCTTAACTTACCTCTTTTACCAAACCGCATCACCCCTTTCATGGGTGAAACCTTCAGTAAGACTTGTTCACCCTCCATAAACTCCAAGTCTCTAATCTTTCGATATGCATATTCTTTCTGCCTACTTTAAGCCGCTAAAAGCTTTTCTTGAATGCATTTCACTTTATCTAACGATTCCCTCAGAAGGTCAGTACCCCAAGGTCTAACCTCAAATGCATCAAACCACCCAATGGGAGACCTACATCTTCTCCCATACAGTGCCTCAAATGTGGCCATATCAATACTTGAGTGATAGCTATTGTTGTATGAGAACTCTACTAAGGGTAAGAAGTTATCCCAATGACCACCAAATTCTATTACATATGCACGAAGCATATCTTCCAAAACCTGAATCGTTCGCTCAGACTGACCATCGGTCTGAGGGTGAAATGCGGTACTAAGATCCAACCTAGTACCTAATTCGGCATGCAATGTTTTCCAAAACTTAAAAGTAAACTGCGTACCTCTATCTGATATAATGGAAAGTGGAACTCCATGCAATCGAACAATTTCTGAGATGTAAAGTTTGCCTAACTTCTCTGCATTATAAGTCACCTTGACCGGAATGAAATGAGCAGACTTAGTTAATCTGTCAACAATTACCCAAATGGAGTCATACTTACCCATTGTCTTTGGAAGACCAACCACGAAGTCCATTGCAATTCTCTCCCACTTCCATTCAGGAATGGGCATTCTCTGAAGTGTTCCTCCAGGACTCTGGTGTTCATACTTTACTTGCTGACAATTCGGGCATTTGGCAACAAAATTAACAATGTCACGCTTCATCCTACTCCACCAAAAATGTTGCTTTAGATCACGATACATCTTGGTTGCACCAGGATGTATAGAATACCTTGAACTATGAGCCTCTGTAAGAATAGTGTGAATCAAATCATCGACACGGGGTACACATACCCTTCCCTTAATTCTCAAAACACCTTTCTCATCGATTTTTGCTTCTTTAGCCTCTCCTCGCAACACCTTATCTCGGATCCGGATCAGTTTCTCATCGGTAAACTGCTTTCCTTTAATCTTATCAAGAAAGGAAGATCTTGCCTCCACACAGGCCAAAAATCCTCCCTTCTCATTTACTTCTAGCCTCATAAAGTCATTAGCCAAAGTCTGAACCTCTCTAGCCAATGGGCGTCTAGAAACCTGCAAATGGGCTAGACTTCCCATGCTCCCTGCCTTTCTACTTAAAGCATCTGCTACAACATTAGCTTTCCCCGGATGATACAAGATAGTGATATCATAGTCCTTCAGTAGTTTCATCCATCTCCTCTGTCTCAAATTCAAATCTTTCTGAGTAAAGACATACTGTAAACTACGATGATCCGTATAGACTTCACATTTAACCCCATATAGATAATGTCTCCATTGCTTTAATGCAAATACTACTACAGCCAACTCCAAATCGTGGGTCGGATAATTACGTTCATGCACCTTTATTTGCCTCGAGGCATAAGCAATTACATTCTTCTCTTGCATAAGCACTGCGCCCAACCCAAAATAGGATGCATCACAATAAACAATGAAATTCTTACCTTCCACTGGCAGGGTAAGAATTGGTGCAGTAGTCAACAAGGTCTTGAGTTGCTGAAAACTTTCTTCACATTCGTCCGACCATACAAATGGAACACTCTGCTTAGTCAAATTTGTCAGTCGGGAAGCAACGGAAGAGAATCCCTTGACAAATCGACGGTAGTAGCTAGCTAAACCAACGAAGCTCCTTACCTCTGTAACATTAGTAGGTCTCACCCAATTCTTCACTGTTTCAATCACTCCATCCTTAGAAACCACATGCCCTAAGAAGGACACTGAATCTAGCCAAAACTCACACTTAGAGAATTTGGCATAAAGCTTTTTCTCCCTCAACATTTCCAATACCATTCTCAAGTGCTCCTCATGTTCTTTCCTGCTCTTTAAGTATACCAGTATATCATCAATAAACACAATGACAAAGAGATCCAGATATGGCTTAAAATTCCCGTTCATCAGACTCATGAAAGCAGCGGGGGCATTCGTAAGTCCAAAAGACATTACTAAGAATTCATAATGCCCATACCTGGTTCGAAAAGCAGTCTTTGGCACATCTGCTGCCCGTATTTTCAATTGATGATAACCAGATCTCAAGTCAATTTTTGAGAAGGTACAAGCACCTTGTAACTGGTCGAACAAATCATCTATGCGAGGAAGAGGATACTTGTTCTTAACAGTTACTTTATTCAGTTGCCTGTAGTCTATGCACATCCGAAAACTCCCATCCTTCTTCTTCACAAATAAAACCGGAGCACCCCAAGGGGATGCACTTGGTCTAATAAAGTCTTTCCCTAACAACTCTTGAAGTTGGGCCTTTAACTCTCTTAACTCAACGGGAGCCATCCTATAAGGGGGTATGGAAATGGGGCGAGTACCCGGCTCCAGATCAATGCAAAAGTTAATATCTCTATCTGGTGGCATACCAGGAAGGTCTGCAGGAAACACATCCAGAAACTCACGGACTATCGAAACCGACTCAATTGAAGGTACTTGGGTAGAATCGTCCCTGAGGTGTGCCAAGAAAGATAAACACCCTTTACTAACCATTCTCTTAGCACGAAGAAAGGAGATGATACGAACTGGAGTGGAAGTGTAGTCACCCTCCCACACTAACGGATCTGTCCCAGGCTTGGCCAATGTCACAGTTTTGGCATTACAATCTAAGATTGCAAAGTTTGGAGAAAGCCGAGTCATATCCAAAATTACATCGAAATCAACCATTTCTAAGATCACCAAGTCTACATGAGTATTGCTCCCCATAAAAGTCACAAGACAAGACCTATACACCTTTTCAACTATCACAGACTCACCCACCGGAGTAGAAACACGAACAGGCATGTCAAGCAATTCACAATGTAAATTAAGGCCAGTAGCAAATGAGGAAGATACATATGAAAATGTGGAGCCAGGGTCAAATAATACAGAAGTCATGCAATCACAAACCAAAAGATTACCTGTGATAACAGCATCAGATGTCTCCGCTTCCGATCGCCCAGAGAAAGCGTAACAATGGGCCCTATCACCTGTCTGTCTGTTGCCCCTACCATGTTGTGCTACGGTCATTCCGGCTTGCCCTCCACCCCGGTTGGTTTGGTGACCACCATTACCTTGACCACCACGTCCTCCAGAATGGCGGCCTCTTCCATGACCACCTCTACCTCTGACTATTGGGGGTCTGTAACTCTGTTTTGGGAAATATCTCTTAATATGTCCAATTTCCCCACATCCATAACACTCTCTGGGTTCAAGCATAGGTCTCTGTGAGAATGAAGGAGTCTGGGGATAACCTCCAAACTCAGAGAAATGTTGATCGGTCTGCGGTGGACCCCCAGCTACAGCCTGTAGTGAAGACTGAATAGGTCGGGCTGGATAACCTCCTGAACTCTGCCCTCTGAGTAAGAACCACTAAACTCACCTCCCTTACGAAACTTCTTAGTTGCTGATGACATGGTGAAGTCATCTGGCTTCACTCCCTCCACCTCTATCACAAAGTATACTACTTCCTGAAAGGATTTTGCTGCAGTAGATACCTGTAGGGCTGGAATCTGCAAATCTGACCTCAATCCCTTCACAAAACGGCGAATCCGCTCTTGTGGACTGAAGCAAAGCTGGGTGGCATACCTAGATAATGCACGAAACTTAGCCTTATACGCAGTGACCGACATCCTGCCTTGCTCTAGGCTCAGGAACTCATCTCTCCTCCTATCCCTCAAAGTCCGGGGTATATACTTCTCCATAAACAAGCTAGAGAATGATGCCCAAGTCATAGGTGGTGCTTGTGCTGGTTGACATTCAACATACGATCGCCACCACATTTTGGTGTTCCCCTGAAATTGATAGGTCACAAATTCGACGTCAAATCGTTCTACTATGCCCATCTTGTGTAGTAGTTCATGACAATCGACCAGAAAATCATAGGCATCCTCAGATTCAGCACCCTTGAAGACTGGAGGTTTCACTTTCAAGAACTTACTGAAAAGTTCGTGCTGATCACTTGTCATTATAGGCCCTGTAGTCAAACAAGGAAACGTGCCTATTTCCAATGAGACATCGATGCGGGGAGCCACAGCAGCTGCATACTGTACCCACGGAACCTGAGGTGCTGGTGCAGAAAACACTGGAGGTGTCTGGCCCTGATCAGATAACCCGCTAAGATAAGCAAGAACCTGATTAATCATCTCTGGGGTAGGTTGGGGTGGTAATTCCTCATTCTGCACTTGCTCATTCTCCCCTTCCTCACCCTCTCTTACTACTTCCTCAGTCGGTGGAGGAGTCACCGCCCTAGTACTAGATGGGCCAGGTGCTTGTCCTCTTCCTCTAGAGGACGTCCTCCCGCGACCTCTACCACGGCCTCTTGCCACTTCTCCTCTTTGAGTTACAGCCCCAGTGGCTGGCTCAGACGCATCTTGTCTTGCCGGTGCTGGTGTTGGCGCAGTTGTTGCTCTAGTTCTAACCATCTGCGAAATAGAGTGAAAATGGTCAGATACCAATTTGTATCACCTAGATACCAATTGAATCCAAGTAATAGCACGAAAGAAAGAAGGAATGGAATTTTTTTCCTGAAGTCCTATAGCCTCTCAAAGAAAAGTAAAGGCGTCCCCCTACCGTTCCTCAAGACTCTACTAGACTCGTTCTTGTGTGATGAGACCAACGAACCTAATGCTTTGATACCAAGTTTGTCACGACCCAAAACGAGCCGCGAGTGGCACCCACATTTACTCTCCTATGTGAGTGAACCAACCAATCTAATCCCAACATTTCAACCATAATAAACAGAAAATAATGCGAAAGACTTAAAACTCATTAACGAAATCAATTAAATAACTTCTAAAATTTATCCATTACTATCCCCAAAACCTGGAAGTCATCATCACAAGAACATCTATCCTTAAATTACTAAATCTAAGAGTATCAAAGAAACTAAAATAAGTAAAATAGATGGTCCATGTCCGAACTTCAAGACATCAAGACGCGAAGGAAAGAATCCAGTCCGAGCTAGGAACAATAGCTCACCCTGAAATCTGATTATGCTGAAGTCTGGCTAGAGTTGCGGTTGAATCGAAGTCGATGGCACGTTTGCTGCACTCCACAAATAATAAGACAGAAACATACAAGTAGGGGTCAGTACAAAACACAAGTACTGAGTAGGTATCATCGGCCAACTCAAAATAGAAAACAATATATTTCAGATAATAACATAAAATCAACTAATATTCTTAACAGGTGACAATAACATTTACCATAACCCTTGGCCATAACACCAAGCACATCTATGAGGACTCAAGTCTCCACACCATACTCATTTGGGAAACAGGTCTTTAGAATGAGTATATTAACATATTACAAGATTCATTCTCTTTACTATCCTGGTGTCGGAACGTGACACCCGATCCATTACTACTATCCTGGTGTCGGAACGTGACACCCGATCCATTACTACTATCCTGGTGTCGGAACGTGACACCCGATCCACTATTATCCTGGTGTCGGAACGTGACACTCCGATCCCCTAATACTACGTGTCGGTTCGTGACACCCGATCCATTAACCTCATTCTTTTAGTTCATCAAGCCTTCTTTTATGCCAAGACATCATCATTAACAAATAGGTTTTTAAGGTTTGAGATGCAACAGCCTTATCATGCTAATTCATCACAATTATATAATCACATCATGCATGCACACAATTAAGCATATAGGAGACTTTACAATACTACCCAATACATATCATTCGTTATTAAGAGTTTACTATGAAATAACATAAACCATAACCTACCTCCACCGAAGAATTCGTGATCAAGCAAGCTATTCCTCAAAGTCTTTGCTTTCCTCTTCGTTTTCTCCCTCTCTCGATCGTTTCTCTCTTTCTCTCTGTTCTTTCTATTTTTTCCTTATTCAAAACCCTTTCTCTTTTACCCTAATTATCATATAATTAAGTATAAAAGATGGTAAAAGTGACCCACTATTTATTCCAAGGTTGTCTCCTTTAACCCCCAAGTAATTGAATTATTAACATTAAACCACTAACTTTATAATTATAAGCAGGAATAGTCCAAAACGTCCCTTAAAATATTTAACAGAAATCCGACCCAATCAAGGTCCGTCGTGGCATCCGTCGACCCAGACAGTTATTACCAGAAATAAACTCTACTGCTCAAAACGACTAACAGGTCGTTACAAAAAAAAAAATTGACCAATCCAACCTAAAAAAATTAAAACATATTCTCAATACGCTCATATTATTATTGATAACCCAATAAATATTCCGTTGTACAGACCTGGGACAAACAAAATGGTGATGAAATTTTAATAATGTTTCGTGAGACAAACTTTGGGGTCTACATGTCAATATTGTTCCACTTTCCTAAGTAAATATTCTATTGTGATTTTGGAGTAAGAATAAGATTACTTTATTAAAGTAATTAACTTAAAATGTGGTATTCAAGAACACCTAATTTTAGAGAGATTTTCCTAAAAGATTTTTTTTTAAAAAATGGGTATAGATATTTACTCATGAATTTAAATTTTGAATAGAGTAGAACGTGTATTATTATACATATTTTTTTAATTGTTATTAAATGTCAACTTGATAACGAGGAATAACTGAATTCCTACCTTTTATATTACGTAATTACTATTGCTAAAAATAAATCTTGATCTAAGCAAATAACGTCACATTCTATACACTCTAGCCCCACCCCACTTCCCACCCTATCTAATAAATATATATTAAAAATAAGTAACTAAAGAAAGTCACTTATTTTTCAAATATATATATATTAATAATAAAATTCTCCCCATAAACAAGTTCTACATAAATATTTTCCATGAAAAAACTTTCTACACCCTAAGTTAGCAAAGCTTAAGCATTAGTACCTTACAGTTATCCCGTGAATGGACCATTAAAAAGTGACTTCTTTGGAATGACAAGAGGAGGAAGAGATCTGAAAGAGAATATGAAACTTTTAGGTAGGTGCGGATCAAAATTGAATTAAAATTGATAATTTGAATCAGAATAAAGTTAATAATTTATTTATAATGAATAATTGATCTAGTAATTTTTGTAATGAGTTTTATTTTTTTAATTATCGAATTATCGATTATTAACTGTTTGAGATTTTCTTTAATGATTAGTCAATAGCTCATAACAAATTATATTTATATCATTCGATATAAAAAGTCCTTAACTTAGGCCTTAGTTTCATATTTTTATTTTTGAGTTGTCTCAAACTCTCAATTTATTTTTATAATTTGTCGGAGCTTGCCTTTAAGCAAAATGCAATTTTTCACTTTATGTGCATGGTTTATTTGGTTTGACATCTTATTTATTAGTGATTTTTAGTTTTTTTTTTCAAATCTTAATAGTTAAATCGATAATCGAATTGATAACGATCTGATAAATTGATTATTGATGAGCCACTATCTTCATATTTTTATAATGAAATAGCATATTTACAAACTGAAATAATCAATAAATCAAATTAATAAACTTTAAAATCAAACTAAATCGATCGATACACGAGATTTGTCTTCTTGTAATTGTAATGTCTAAAGTTCACATGTTTGTTTAACAAATGAGTGGATTCTCTCTTTCCACCACACAACAACTCATAATATATGCCCCACAAATCATGCGTCTAACAGCTTTGATTAGATTATGATTTACACCTTTAAAATTCTTCTACATTACTTCCTACGATTATGTTAAGTATATTTAGCACACCCTAAGTAAGTCATTTTGGTAAAATATCTCTTTAATAAATGCATTAAAATTGTAAAAAATCTTTGAAATTTTTTATAAAAAAATTATCAAAACATTTACTTAGATAAGGGTAATTTTGTAAATAAAAATAAATCAATGCTTCTTTTATAAAAAAAACAATCACTTTGGAATAAATTAAAACACGAAAAGATCATTTAAAAGGGAATGAAAGGGAGTCATAATTTATTTCTTTACTAGTATAATTTATCCTTCAGATTTGGATTCAGATTTTGAAATAAATTTCATGAATGGTAAAAAAAAAAAATGCACAAGTGTCCCCTCAATTTATGTTCGAAATTTCAGAGATATACTCTGAACTTATTTTATTAATAATTTTTTATCTCTTTTCGGTCTACGTGACACTATCTTGTGAGCCCAATGCTGATTGACTTTTTTTTCAAGTTAGTGTCACGTAGGTCAAAAAGGGATAGGAAATTACTTATAAAATAAAAGGGTAATAATATCTTAGTATATTATAAATGTGTCTTTGAAATATCGGACATAGATTAAGGAGATAATTGTGCATTTTTTCTAAAAAAAAATGTTATATTGTTCACATTAATTACAATTGTGTTGTTATCTTAAACTCATATACATTCAAGATCTGATTCTCATTAAATTATTATTCCTTACACGAGACTCATCAGTTTTCAAATAATAATAATTAAAAAAAAAGTTGTTCTTTTAACAAAAAATAAATAAAACCCCAGCTGTGGAATTATTTTTAAGTATATTTAGCATGTATGTTTGCTTCATGTAATTGGTTATAAGGTCAAAAAGTTCATTTATCCTACAAGACAATCCCTACAAAGTAGCTAATAAAGATTTCAAGGATCTATAATTATTATATATTGTAACTCTTCAGGACCATTTGGTTAAAAATATTAATTATTATAAGTATATTTTGGGATTTTTACTTTTCTTTTTTTTTTTTGGAAAAATCTGTTTAATCATAACATTTGTCTAATTTTGGGAAATCTTTCTTTCTTCTTTTTTTTTTCAAAAACTTATGAAAACAACAACAATAATAATAATAAAATGATTTTCGCTAAAATGTACTAATGTTTTCTTCTTGTATCAATTTTCATAGGTTTGTGAACTTTTAAATATGCAGCTTTTATGTGTTTTTTTTTTTTTTTAAAAAAAAAAGTGAAATACACGTGTTAGAACTAGGGGTGTATAAAATTGAATCGAATTTTAAATCGAGTCAAATTGAAAAAAAAAATTGACTAGTGATTTGGTATTGGAACAAAAAATCCAACTATATTTGGGTTGGTTTGGTTTTAACTAAAAAAACGATCCGAGATCAAATCAACCCCACATTTTATATGTAATTTTAAAATTTTATTGTATACATAAAAATATTTACTTTGATATCATTTTTAAATATTTCTTATACTATTTCATAGCTTTATATTTTAATATATCATTTCAAGTTTAAAACTTAGAATTCGGAATGGTTCAATAAAGATTATAGTTCATAGATGTTGATCATTATAATAAAACTTAAATCAAAATCAAATTAATATTAGTGCAAGAAGAAAATCAATTCAACCCTAAGAATGACAATAATATTGAATATTTATTTTTTTAGCTTTATATTGGTTTAGACAATTAAAATACATAATCTAATAATAATTTTTCTTAAATATTTAGTAATGTAACTAATATTTATCAAACTTAATTTAGCATGATTTAGTACTTTTAAATTATGATTAGTTTCATATGACTTTACAATATTTATTTTATATGATGATTTCATTATTATTTTTTATTGAATATTTTTGTGTCATCAATACTAATCTCATATTTTGTATTATTTTTTAAGAAGCATCTTAGATAATTGTATTTTGGTTGGGCTAAAGAAATATTTGGAGCACAAGTTAATTATTTGTTTGTATGCAAACTTAACCGAAAAAATCCAAATATCTGAGAAAATCTGAAGTTTATTAGTTTGGTTTGATTTATAAATTTAAAAATTTGGCACAATGGTCCGGTTTGGTATTTGAAAAACTCAAACCAACTCGAGATTGAAAAATTCAAAAAAATCCAAATTTAATTAGTCTGGTTTAGTTTATAAATTTAAATCTTTTACACGAATGATTTGATTTGATATTTGAAAAACTCAAACCAACCCGGTCATATATACCCCTAATTAGAACTTCAATTCAAATTTCACCAAATTTTGTTGGAAGTGAGGGACCTTGATCGGATGACAACAATCCCTCACTTTTAATTTTAAAATTGTGAGTTAAAATCAGCAAAGACTAAAAAGGTGAAAACTCTTAATTAAGGAAAAAAATTAATTAATCAAATGAAAATCTATGTCAAAGATAATTCTCATATGATAATGTACATTTACTTACGAGAATCAAACAGGACCATCGACACATTGCATCTTACTCATCTAGATAACATAATTCCTTATATTTCTTCCAATTTGCATATAAGCAAATTATTAAATATTTCTCCTTCAGTCCAAATAAAAATATAAATACATTAATCAAATGTCAAATGGTTAAAATTATCATTCTTCTTTTTTTTCCACTCTTTTCAAACTCTTTTTAAAAATAAAAATAGTCATTATTTACGATATTAAAGTAGCTAAAAGATCCATTAAAAAGAAAGATAGTTCTATAATCCATTAACCAAAATAATTAGTATATTTTTTAACTATAAAAAAGTGTAAACAATCATTATATTGGACTAGACGGAGTACTTCAACGGAGTTAATAAAATGTCAACACATAAAGGGTGTTCAACCAATAGGGTATAAAATCTATTTTCAAAACAAATATATTATCACCCATACAAATTTTTTAACGCAAATAAGATGCACGCTATAATATTATAGAGTATCATTATTATAGTCAATTCCCAAGAGAGGTAAGAAAAAAATAATTAATAAAAGGAGGCTGGGTTAGTGAGAAGAAACGTGGAATCGAAGCACACAAGAGAAAAAAAAAGATTTTGTATATATAATTGCATTAAATTAATATGAGTTTATGATAGGACAATCAAAAAAAATAATACTCCCTCCGCTTAAAAAAAGAATAATTTTTTTTCTTTTGGAAACACTACATGATATATTTAATATTATCTTTGTCCATTTTTAATTATTATGAATTTCTTTTAGAGTCAAATTATAAAAAATTTAAATAATATATTATGATATATTTTTGGCAAAATGTACAAGTACCCCTCAACCACTCCGAAATCCCAAAGTCACACTTATACTATACTAAGGTCCTATTATCCTTCTGAACTTATTTTATAAGTAAATTTCTACTCCTTTTCGGCCTAAGTCAACCATCATTGGACCCACAAAATAGTGTCACGTAGGTCAAAAAAGGATAGAAAATTATTAATAAAATAAGTTCATGGGGGTAATAGAACCTTAATATAATATAAGTGTGTCACTGAGATTTTGGGGATAGGTTGAGGGGGTACTTGTGCATTATCCCAATATTTTTTCTTCATATCTGTGAATTAATATGTAATCTAATTTAACTTTGAAGATTAATCAATTTAACTTTTGAAAAGCGTAACATAACAAATAAAAAAAGGACGGAGGGAGTACCACAATATTAAAGTGCATTTTGATACATTTATTCTAACTTTAATTTAGGATAATAAGATTGATAAATCTTTTTTACTTTCTTAAATTTTGTACTCAAATCAAGAAAGATCATTCTTTTTTAAACGGAATGAGTAATAATATCAATTTTTTGGAAGTTGACAAAAAAAAAAAGAAAAAAGACTCAAATAATTAAAGGGCATAAAATCCAAGCAAGTATAAAATAAAATAAATGAAATGAATCTGATAAATGTAAATAGACAATCTGATCCAGCAATGCATTAATTATAAAATTATAATAGGGAAGTTGGAGATCATATATAAAAACCCCTTTTAGGAGATCTCCTTCCTCTTCACAAACAACTACTTGACACACAAATTTATTTGTTTTCTTATTTTTTGGAAGAGAAAGAATGGGAAGTGGTTATTTTGGTGAACCAAAGTTGGGAAATGAAAGATCATCATCATCATCAAGAAAGAGCAAAAAGAACAATAATTTAGAGAAGCCAAAACAACCACAAAGAGGTCTTGGTGTTGCTCAACTTGAGAAAATTAGATTACATACTCAAATGGGTTGCAATACTTACAACCCTTATTCATCAACTCCATCAATTTCATCATATTCATCATCAACCTCTTCTTATGCTTTTACACCACAACAAACCATTATGGTACCCCTACTTTTTATCTATCTTTTTTAAAAAAAAATCAATTCCAATATTATGGGAAGATAATGCGCATTCATTTGATTCTGATCATTGTGGATCAAAAGGTAGACTAGACTGGACCTGCACGGCCGGCCCTCGTAATATAATGACTTTTTTTTGTAATAGATGAACATTACATTATTACAAAGTGTCCTAAACCAATATGACAAAATTGTACCATATGTTTGGATACTAAAAATTGAATTTTTTTAATGCTATTTTGGGAACTATGTATGTGTGCAACTACAAGATATTTTTCTCCCTATCTATTGAGTGATAACAAATCTTTCTTTGATTTCAGATGGGATTGGGGGACATTGAAAGAGCAAATATTAGATATGGAGATTCCCAGCTACCTTCTACACCTAGGTACTATTTACTTTATTAATTTCCTACTTAATAGAAAATCAGTTTGTACTTTATAATTAAGGGTGTGTTGAAGGAGAATGTTTTTTTTTTAGAAATTAATTGTGTTTTCCTACTTATTTTCTTGTATTCTCTAGTGCAAGTGAAAAACTATTATCATAAAAATAACTGTATATATAATTTTGACAAATACTATACAAGATGGGGATCAAGGTGAAGATGAAGTTTGTTGGAGGATGAAGAGAATACAATCAATATAAAATGTTAATAGTAGAGTCAACTTTCACTAAAGAGCTTATTTTTTTGACCGACCTAAATGTGTTTTGTCACTTGTAATTCCTAAAAACCTTATCATGCTCAAAATCCTTCTTAAATAAAACTTTACACATATATGTTTTTGGATCGTTTTTTTTTTTTCATAAATGAGTCATTTCATTAGGACTGTTATTATTACCCTTAGCTAATATATGATTTTTTTTTACCTTTTATTATTATCACATTCAGTGCTTGGCATCCTGGCACAGTGTATGAGCCTCATCAATTTTCTCAGCCAAACATGAATAGATATCTACTTAACCTACAAATAGAGGTATATATTTTCTTGCATTTCTCAATCAAATAAATTGAATTTTCATATTATTTTTGTAGTGTCTTATAGTTTGATGAATGAACTACAGGAATCAATGGAGAATCGAACCAGAAATAACTCAATTGAATCAAGTTCTAGTCATATCTCTGAATCAAACGGCGACCATGAATTAGATTTGGAGTTGAGGCTTTCAATTTAATTAATAACAACAACTCTGTGTATGGATGATCGTCATGTTAAGCGTATAGACTTTATGTAGATTTTAGAGTAACATTTCGCTTCGTTTCTTAACAAAAATTTATGGAAATTTGTTAACTCTCTTCTGGAATAATTGAAGGGAGTTCTCTATCAGAAAACATGTTGCACTTGCTTGATAGTATTTCATTAGGGTATATATGGATAATATAGCAAATTAAACATCTAACAATTAATGGCTTTTCTATCTCATTTCTTATAACCTTTTATATATTTATCAGTACTATTCATGATTTTGAAATGCCTTTTTTTGGGTGGTAAATAGGAGATGATATATTATTACTACTACAACTATCAGAGGTATAATTGGTTGTTTAAGCGAAACAAAAAAGAGTTCTTACTTGGCTATGTCACCTTCATCGATTTGAAATAAACAACGATCGAACTTCTCAAAATATGAAGTAGTTAACTTGCTTAAAAAAAAGTTTTCTTGAGTATATAGTTCCTGAAATGTTTGTTGAACTGCATTCTTTGATAACACTAGAAAAAGTATCTAAAAGGTGGGTTTTGCTCCTAAGGCCCTCCTTAGTAGGTCTGCCACCCTATTCTGCTCTGAAATATGTGTATTGGCAACGCTTCTCCACCTACCCGCTCGGTCATTTTTGAAAAATTTCATAAAATTATCACTTTGTTTCTCTCGATGTTAATTCCAAGTCTTTTACAAATTGAGTTTGAAAGTTGGTTTTGAACTTGAGTAAAAAGTTGAGAATTTGGTTAGTTTTTGAATTTTAAAGGCTAATCTGTTAAGAAAGTGACTTTGAGGTCTTTTCGAGTTCTGAAATTCGGAATGAAATTTCATCGATTTCACTAGTCTTGAAATGTGAAATCTCAACCATAAGAGTATTCGATTTTTTATTTCAAATCTTTTTGAGGATTTGAGATCCTAAGTTGTGAAATAAAATTCAATCTTTGGGTTGACTTTGGTCAACATTGAGGGCTCGCATGCTCGGATCGGGATTCGAGAGTTTGGTTAGATTCGGGGGGATGATTTTAGGCATAGGTGACGTCTTGGTTGATTTTGAGAGGCCTCAAGCTTGTTTTTGCCTTTTTAGGTATTGAGTTAGTTTCTTATGATTTTCATGAATGTCAGATCAAGGACACCTCATATTCGTGTTTTGACGGTTCTGTTAAGTTTGAACGTCGAGTATATTTGATTTGCATGTGTGGTTTATGTGTACGGATTTTCGAACAATTATGAGGGTCCTTTCGATGATTTTTGAGTTCTTGGTATTCTATGGTCTAGTGCAACCCTCTGCGTTTGTGGAGCTTGTGGTCGCGTTTGCAGAAAGGATGGGGTAAGAACCCCTCATTTTGCAGAGTGTTGAACACATTTGTGGGAGGTCAATGGGTTGATCTCCACGTTCGTGGAAGACCTACTGCATTTACGGAAGTTCAACTCATTAAAATCCGCATTCGCGGAGGACCCCTAATAGTGTTTAAACCTAAATTTTGGGGTTTCTTACCCATTTTGATTTTTGGAACTTTGGAAACTTGGTAGAGGTGATTTCAAGTGGGGGTTTTAAGATAAAATTATTGGCTAATATTTTTTAACAATAAATCTTTGATTACCCATTATTATTATTATTATTATTATTATTATTATTATTATTATTAATTTTATGATTTAAATCAAGATTTTGAGTTGATAAATTGAAGTTATTCAAGAACTTCTGGTGTTTTGAAGTAAAAGTGAGTTTGTGAACTTATTTTATGTCCTTTTCGAGATGATTTTCCCTAATTAGTTCCTAAAGTATAGAATAATGTTTTTAAGTATTCATTTTGAATTCAAACCTTATTTTTTGAATTGGGTTTGTGTTGATTGATCTAGTTTTCAAGAGAATTTGGTATAGGTAGGATTGTGAATATTTCCTTGTGCATAGATTGTGTGGCTTTAAAAGTAATCTAGAGGGAGAGACTCAACTATTAGAGTGATAGTTGATTGATTTAAGACAAGTGGGTTTCTAAACTTTGTATTCTAATAGAATTCATTTACTTCCTTCGTTGATGGTGTGTTGGTAGCAAATGGTGATGGGTTGAAGGATTTAAATTGTCCACTTACTAATATTTAAATGAATAAAAAGGGGTAGAAATGAAAAATATATTATGTGATGAACATGATCATGTAAATAGCCTTATTTGTTGTTAGAGATTGATGAAATTCTTGAAAGCATAAATGCAGATTTGAATTGTGCAATTTATTGTCTCTTCCTTGTGGTGTGATATTGATGTGTGCATTGATCGTTGAACACCGTGATGAGACATATGATGACTGTTATGCGGAGGTCTTTGCTGGCAAGTGTTATAATACAGTGGTCTTTGCCAGCGAGTGTTATTAGACCGAGATCTTTGGCGGTGAGTGTTATTAGGTCGAGGTCATTTTCGGCGAGTGTTGTGATGTCGAATTCTTTACCGACGTGTGTTGTGATGACAAGGTCATATTTCGCAAGTGGCTACAAAGTCAATGGGAAATGGTTCTTACAAGAGACGGACTATTATGACTTGATGTACATGATATTTATATGTGAGTTGGTGGTTAATTGTTAGCATACTTGTTGTGTGTGATTAAATTACTTGATTTTGAGGTTGACTTATTTGATTCTTTTAATTGTTAAATTGTGGTTATTGGACTGTGAATATTGGGATTTTTGGGTCATATTGTAGAATTTCTAGGCTAGATTGATTTTTGTGAAAGTATTGAGGAGGTTTGGTTGGAGAGTCAGGGTTATTCACGTTCTAGCTAGTTGCTTTGATTAGTAGGTTACTTATTAGGTACTATATTGTTGGTACTCACCCCTTTGCTTCTACACTTGTGTAGGTTTCGAACCTAGACTCATGTGATCTTCTTCTCCTCTTGACAATTGTGGTTCGTAAAGGATTTTGAGAAGTAGCTGTTTGTCATCCTAAAATACCCTCTTTCCCTTTCTCTTTAAGATTTGTTTTACTTGATATTTAGACTTGTATTTGTCTTTCCAATTTTGTATTTTCATTACTGTTTTGTACATGTTACAACTAGGTTTTGGGGGTATCGTTTAGAATAAATAAGTTTTTCACCTTTGTATTTGTAGTCACTTAAAATTTATTAAAAATACATTTATTAAGTTGTTTGGATTATATTAAGTTAATTAATATATTAGTCCAAATAAATATTATGGATTAATATAATTGATTTAATTATTTAAATTCTGATAAATATGAATTTAATTAAAGCTCGCTACATAAAGCCCATATGATATTTCAATTAAATCTAATTGGCTGAAGGGAGTCCGGTTCCAATCACAACTCCTCTATTCTAAAACTATAAATAGGGTTCTCATAATTTAGAAAAATAGAACCAAGAATTCTAAACAAGAAGCTAGAGAAAGCTCGTGGATCAAAAGCTATAAATTTCTCTACAACTTCAAGAATTCAAGAATTCAAGGATTCAAGAATTCGAGTGTTCAAGTTCAAGATTTGAATAAGTCAAGATCAAGTTCAAGAACAATCAAGATCAAGACCACCGAATTCAAGATCAAGCTCGAAACCCTTGAATTCAACTAGAAAGTCAAGATCAAGATAAAGTTCAAGTCAAGATCAAAATCAAGTCCAAGTTCAAGTCCAAGAAGAAGTCCAAGATCAAGTTCAAGAACAATCAAGATCAAGACCACTGGATTCAAGATCAAGCTCGAAGCCCTTGAATTCAACTAGAAAGTCAAGATCAAGATAAAGTTCAAGTCAAGATCAAGATCAAGTCCAAGTCCAAGTCCAAGTTCAACCAAGAGCAAGATCAAGATAGAGATCAAGATAAATCCCAAGTTCAAGATCAAGCTTTAAATCCCTTGAAATTATATTTGAAAAGGCGAATTCAGAGGAATCATAGAGATTGTAATACTCGCACTTGAAATAATAAATCGATTGTTGATATAATTTTTCATTCTTAATTATTATTTTCTCGACACCAATTTTATTGTCTACAGTCTTGTTCTTATTTTACTGTAATTCTACATTTATTTCTTTTTGTTAGGTTGAGGTTGATTTGTATGGGTAGGAATAGACGAGTGACGTTACATCTATTTTTGAGTTGAGACAAAATGAGATCAGGTTCATAAGTCTCACATGTGTACAATTTAAGTCTAGGTAGAGTCGTGAGTATCAGTAAGAAAACATTGTAATTATCTTAAGAGGCTACAAAGATTTTTAGAAAACTTCATTTTGTTCATCCTTTCTTATTGTGCGTGGTTGCATTCGTTAGTGCTGAGTTACCACGTGTTGTTTTGACATATGTCGAGGACTAGGGCTTCTATTTCTAGTGGTAGGGGGGAGGAAGTCCCCGAGGTTGTTGTTGAGACCAGACTAGGGATAGAGATAGGGCACGAACTACAAACTATGCTTGTAGAGTGGTACTGAAGGTCATGTTCGTGGAGAGACACTAGCTAGAGGTAGAATTGAAGAGGCTTCTCTTAAGCCACAGTTTGAGGTTGCTGAGGTTCAGATTCCTCCTAAGTTTATATGAAAAAATATAATAAAAAATTAGTTTGTTACAAACCATCGTATCCCATCATATAGTTTGAATTACATCATCTAAATTGTGTTCCAAATAATTTAGTATTCCAAATTATCAAAACAAATTGTATTTCACAACACATATATTCAATATTCAGTTTGGATCAAATCAACTAACTTTTATTCCAAATAAATTTATATTTGAATCATCCCACAAAAATATTTACAATCATTCGATCAATCAATAAATTCCAATCATACTTTCATTCCAGATAAATTTGAACCAAATATGTATTATAAAATTATTTGTATTTGAAAACATCTTATATTCAATATGATTGCATCACCTAAATTCTATTCCAAATAATTTTGTATACCATTAATTCAACATACAAATGCACAAAATTTTTAATTCATTTAATATTGTATTTCAAACAAATTTACAATATAATGAGACGATATACATTATTAGTCATTATTTTGATAAATGATTACTGATTTTAACGATACTTTTTATTTATTACCATTTTATAGAAATTAAATAATAATATTATGTTAAATCTACAATTTGTATTAAAATTGAATTATGTTTGCAATATATATGTATAATAATTGTGTATTTTAAAAAAATATATTATACTTGTTTGGTAAGTAATTGACACATTGTATTATAAGTGTATTAAAATATGAAATAAATGTATTATATCCATCAATAAAACTTGTATTATATGTAAAAGATAAATTAGTCATTGTAATATATATTTAAAATGAGCAATTATTCATTGTAATATTGTTATAAAACTATAGAATAAGAGAAGAAGAAACTAGAGAGAAAAGAAGAGAAGACTTGTAAATTCTCTTGATGAATTCATTTACAATGAAGAGGAGCACTCTATTTATAGGAGAAATCTAACTTGGTCCCCAAGTAGGAGGACTCTTTAATCATATCCTAAAAAGGACTCCACATGATAGACATTCACTATAATACAAATACTTTATAACACTCCCCCTGAATGTCTAATTCATAGATGATGTGTCTCGTCAAAAACCTTACTAAATAAAACTTTAAGAAAAGAAAAACTCTAGTAAAGGAAAAGAGTACACATATCTATTAATACGCATCTAGGCTGCCTCATTAAAAACCTTACAATGAAAACCCAGTGGGACAAAACCTCGTAAGGGAAAAAGAGTACAACGCGTATTCACTCCCCCTAATAAGAACATTAATCCAGAGACTTGAATCTTCGCATTCCAAGCTTGTGCACCATCTTCTTGAAAGTTGCAGTTGGTAGAGACTTGGTGAATAGATCAGCCACATTATCACTTGAACGAATCTGTTGCACATTTATATCACCATTCTTTTGAAGTTCATGTGTATAGAAAAGCTTCGGTGAAATATGCTTTGTTATATCTCCTTTTATTAATCCTCCCTTAAGTTGTGCTATGCATGCTGCATTATCTTCATATAAAGTGGTGGGTACTTTATCACATTTCAAACCACATTTCTCTCGAATGAGATGTATCATAGACCTCAACCACACACATTCTCTACTTGCTTCATGTATAGCTATTATTTCAGCATGATTAGATGAAGTGGCTACGATGGACTGCTTTGTAGATCTCCAAGATATGGCAGTCCCCCCACATATAAACACATAGCCTGTTTGGGATCGAGCTTTGTGTGGATCAGATAAATATCCTGCATCAGCATAACCAACAAGATTTGGGCTACAATTAACAGAATAAAATAAGCCCATATCAGTTGTCCCTTTAAGATATCGCAAAATGTGTTAGATCCCATTCCAATGTCTCCTAGTAGGAGCAAAACTATACATTGCTAACAAGTTAACAACAAAAGCTATATCAGGCCTCGTAGTATTAGCAAGATACATTAGTGCACCAATTGCACTAAGATATGGTACTTCAGAACCAAGAATTTCTTCATCCTTTTCTTGAGGTCGGAATGGATCCTTATTCACATCAAGTGAACGAAGAACCATCGGAATACTTAATGGATGCGCTTCATCCATACAAAATCTTTTCAACACTTTTTCTGTGTAGGCAGATTGATGAACAAAAATACCATTTGTCAAATGCTCAATTTGCAAACCAAGACATAATTTTGTTCTTCCCAGATCTTTCATCTCAAATTCATTCTTTAAATAATCAATTGCCTTTTGAAGCTCTATTGGAGTTCCAATAAGATTTATGTCATCAACATAAATAGCAAGTACAACAAATTCCGATATTGTTTTCTTTATAAAGACACATGGACAAATTGCATCATTTGTATAACCTTCCTTAATTAAATACTCACTAAGACGGTTATACCACATGCGCTAGATTGCTTCAAACCATATAATGATCTTTGCAATTTAATTTAATACATTTCTCGAGATTTTAAATTACATGATTTAGGCATCGCAAATCCTTCAGGAATTTTCATGTATATCTCATTATCAAGTGATCCATAAAGGTAGGCTGTAACCACATCCATCAAATGCATTTCAATTTGCTCATGGACTGTGAAACTAATGAGATAAGTTATTACATCCATAACGGGTGAGTATGTCTCTTCATAGCCGACGCCAGGCCTTTGAGAAAATCCTTGTGCTACAAGGCGTGCTTTATACCTTTGTATTTCATTTTTCTCATTTCTTTTTCGCACAAAAATCCATTTGTAACCAACCGGTTTAATACCATTAGGTGTTTGAACTATAGGTCCAAAAACTTCACGCTTGGCAAGTGAATTCAACTCTGATTGAATTGCTTCTTGCCATTTTGGCCAATCATTTCGTTGTCGACATTCTATAACAGATTGAGATTCATGATCCTCATTATCTTGCATGATATTTGTTGCAACATTATATGCAAAGACATAATCAACCACTATTTCAGATCGATTCATATTAGTTTCAACATCTCTTAAATTTATGGATAGTTCATTATTTCCTTGAGTTTCAAGTTCATTGATTCTTTCATGAATATCAGACTTATTCAAATTTTGAACTTTCATATGAGATTCTTTCATAGTGTCATCTTGATATTTAATCTTTCTTTTTCTAGGATTTTGATCCTTAGACCCCAATGGTCTACCACGCTTTAGGTGTGTTTTTGACTCATTAGCTATGACACTAGTGGATGGTCCTTTAGGGACATCAATTCGAATTGGGACATTCTCTGCAGGAATATGTGATTTAGTAATCCTTTTCAAATCTGTAAATGCGTCTGGCATTTGATTTGTAATTTTCTGCAGATGAATAATCTTTTGTACTTCTTGTTCGCAAGTAGAAGAATATGGATCAAGATGAGACAATGATAAATTTTTCCACAAAATTTCTCGTTTTATTTCACTATTCTCTCCCCCTAATTTTGGGAAAACTGTCTCATCAAACCGACAATCTGCAAATCTAGCAGTAAACATGTCTCCAGTCAATGGTTCAAGATAGCAAATAATGGAGGGTGACTCAAACCCAACATATATTCCTAACCTTCTTTGAGAGCCCATCTTAGTGCGGTTTGGTGGTGCCACAGGCACATATACAACACTTCCAAAAATTCTTAGATGAGATATATTAGGTTCTTGACCCATAACCAATTGCAATGGAGAAACCTTATGATAACTTGTCGGTCTGAGACGAATAAGTGTTGCAGCATGCAAAATTGCATGTCCCCACACAGAAGTGGGCAACTTAGTTTTCATAAGCAATGGTTTTGCTATTAATTGCAAACGTTTAATTAATGATTCAGCGAGACCATTCTGAGTATGAACATGAGCAACGGAGTGTTCAACTCTTATCCCAATCGCTAAACAATAATCATTAAATGATTGGGATGAAAACTCTGCAGCATTATCAAGACGAATGGACTTAATCTGATTATCAGGAAAGTGTGCCCTTAACCTTATTATTTGTGCCAATAATTTTGCAAATGCCAAGTTACGAGATGACAATAGGCACACATGAGACCATCTAGAAGAAGCATCTATTAGAACCATAAAATATCTAAATGACCCACTAGGTGGGTGAATAGGTCCACAAATATCCCCATGTATACGTTCCAAGAACGCAGGGGACTCAATCTTAACTTTCATTGGTGATGGTCTCACAATTAACTTGCCTTGATAACAAGCAGTACAAGAAAATTCACCATTTAAAAGAACTTTAGGTCTTTTAGTGGATGTCTATTCGAATTTTCTATAATTCGTCTCATCATTATTGACCCAGGATGTCCTAGACGATCATGCCAAAGTACAAATGTATTGGAATCAGTAAACTTCTTATTTACTATAAAATGTGCCTCAATTGCACTAATTTTTGTCCAATACAAGCCAGAAGATAAAATAGTGAACTTTTCTATAACACATGTCTGCCCAGAGACATACTTGGTGATACCAAGATATTCAAGATTTATTTCATCCATTGATTGGATATGATAACCATTTTCACGGATATCTTTAAAACTCAACAAGTTTCTCTTAGATTTTGGAGAAAACATAGCATTATTAATGATGAGTTTAGTTCCCTTGGGAAAAATTACAATGGCTCTTCCAAAACCCTCAATCATATTAGTACTACCAAAAATTGTAGTAACATTTATTTTACCCATACTTAAATGAGAAAAATATTTCTTATTTTTTAATATCGTATGTGTTGTACCAGAATCAATCAAACAAATATCTTCATATTTCGATAATATGTTCTTAGAATTATCCATATCTTCACATGAAATGACATACACAAAATAAATATATATTACATATTAGTGTTGTCAAAAAGGTACAATATATTCAAAGGAATAAATTCATAATTAAATATTAGAAATTGAGCCTTAATTTATTGTTTCCTCTAAGTCAAAGACGAGTTGTTAGGAAAATAAAATAAAATCATTGTTTAATCCTAGTTAATAACAGACTGCATGTTTTTAACATTAGATCAAGTTAAAGACCTAATATAATACAAACATGTGATAAATTTTAGTATTTGACTAACTCTATCATATTAGAATCATGTAGTAAATCAATGAATATATATATAATTTTATTAAGAATTAAGGAACAAGCTAATGAACGACTAAACTAATTTAAAATACTAATATTCATGCAAACAACTATCATTACATGAAATTTATTAATAAATACTACCAAAAAAAAAATATCACTCTTCCATGTTCACAGAACCATCACCAATTAAGTGATCTATTTTTCCTTCAGGATGTGCGAAGAAATCTGCTACATCCAAGTGTGTGATGTCAACTTGATTTTCAAAGATAAAATAAGAAGAATAAGAAGAAGAAACTAGAGAGAAAAGAAGAGAAGACTTGTTATTTCTCTTGATGAATTCATTTACAATGAAGAGGAGCACTCTATTTATAGGAGAAATCTAACTTGGTCCTCAAATAGGAGGACTCTTTAATCATATCCTAAAAAGGACTCCACATGATAGACATTCACTATAATACAAATACTTTATAACAAATATGTATTTAAAGTGTATTAAAAACGATGAATTAAAAAAAAACAATAGATATTTTTTCAATATAACATGTTTGGGACAAAAAGTAAATCTCCCGAAGTGTGTGTACAAAATCTCCCAAAGCATGATGGGCTTGTTGGAATTGACGACCCGACCCGAACGAGAGGAGCATGGATGGGATGATGGTCCGGATAAGGATAGAAAGCCCCACCTTTCGTTTCCCTCTTCTTTTATTAGCCATAAAACTCACAAACAGGAAGGAAGAGTTGGTGTGCTTGAGAGTCTGACCCCTATCCCCTCCTCCCTCACCAGCAACTTCATTTCAGTTACACTATCTCTTGTTTCTTCATATATATGCATACAACCCACCCTTTCAAAGGTTTGATTTCTCACCTCAACTTCCGTCTCTGTTTCCATTTTGAGTTATTCTTTCACTAAGCATTTTGAGTTTTTACTTACTGTACTAGTTGTGCCATAATTGATGGGTAATGATCAATTATATGCACCGATAACAATTGATTCAATTTCTTAATTTCAATGTTCAGAAATGTTAATCGTTCTACCACACTTGGAATTGTTAAATATTTAGCTTCTAAGTTAGAGTTTCTGGTATGATAGTTAGTGAATTTACTTGCTTCTTTGCAAAGTACATATCATATATATATATATATATATATATTATGAGATACTGAATTGCATTTGTGTTTGTCAATTCTCAAGGTGTAGTCTGTTTTTTTGGATGAATTTTTAAATATTTATAAACTGCTAAGCCTATATGTTATAATCATTCTTGTTTATGGAATTACTTATGATGATTTCTCAACCACAATCTGTAAGTTCAAGAGCAAATTTATTAATTTTTCTTTTTTGAGTGATTTTCAATGAATTATGCCTAAATGGCAAACGTATGCGACTATCCGTTTATTTTCAGCAACTCTAGTACTGGGCTTTGCTGTTTGTTCTATATGCTTATAGTATTTCAGCCATGATGCAGCTGATAACCTATCACACTATTATTAAATGATATAGTCATGCTTCTTCTTTCTCTAACCGTTTTTTTAAATATATTTATCAGGTGTGGAACAGATGATCTAATCCTTGTACTTCACAAACCTTAGCAACCCCAAATATTAATCAACATGGCTCCAATGGTTACAATTGCAACTACCAATGTATCAGTTACTCCAGGAGCTGTCCTTCTCACGAGAAGGAATCAATGTTTATCAAAATACGATGTTTCACGAAAATCCAGCAAGCAGACTTTACCTACCCCAAAATATATCCTGCCCCTGTCAACATCTATTAAATTGTTTCCCCATTTTAGAGTTGGTTGCATTTTACGACATAAATTAAGAGGTCTCATAGTATCAGCAACTGAGACTGATGTAGCAGTGGAAGAAGTAGAAGAAACTGCTGCAGATGATGGATCTGGTGAAGTTGCTGAAGCTTCATCTGATGCTGCTGAAATAAGTGAAGAATCCTCTGTATCAGATGTGAGTCCTAGATCTGTTCAGTCTAAGCGTTCAAGACCTGCTAGAAAGAGTGAGATGCCTCCTGTGAAGAATGAAGACCTTATTCCAGGTGCAACTTTTCCTGGAAAGGTCAGATCGATACAGCCATTTGGTGCTTTTATTGATTTTGGAGCTTTTACGGATGGATTGGTGCATGTTTCTAGGTTGAGTGATAGTTATGTAAAGGATGTAGGAAGCATTGTATCTGTTGGACAAGAGGTTACAGTGAGATTAGTTGAAGCAAACACTGAGACAGGGCGCATATCTCTCACCATGCGTGAAAGTGATGATCCTAGTAGGCCACAGCAACAGAAAGATGCTCCAACCAATAGTGACAGACCCCGAACTCAAAGGAAGAGCACACAAAGGAACAACCAAAGGAGAGATGAGAAAGTCTCAAAGTTTGTCAAGGGGCAAGATCTTGAGGGCACTGTAAAAAATCTAACCAGGTCTGGTGCTTTTATATCTCTTCCTGAAGGAGAGGAAGGGTTCCTGCCAGCATCAGAGGAAACTGATGAAGTGTTTGGAATTATTGACAGTGGCTCTTCACTAACAGTAGGCCAAGAAGTTAATGTCCGTGTATTGCGCATTGCCAGAGGACAGGTAACTTTGACCATGAAAAAAGAAGAAGCTGCTTCAGAGTTGGACTCAAAGCTCAACCAGGGTGTTGTCTATTCAGCAACAAATCCCTTTTTATTGGCTTTCCGTAGCAACAAAGAGATCTCTTCATTTTTGGATGAGAGGGAAAAAGAAGACGAACAAGCTGAACAATCAAAGGAAGATGCACAGGAATCAGATGCGGCGACTATTAAAATAGACGTGTTGCCTGAAACTACAAGCATAGAGGAAGAATCAGTCAATGCTGCAAATGATGGTGTTCCGGAAACTATAAATGGGGAGGAGACGAAACAAAACGTTGATGAAGAAGTGGAGTCAGCTCCTGAAGGAAGCACATCCACAATTGGTCAGCAAGCTGAGGTGTCACCTGTAGGAGATGCTGAGGAAACTGAAGCTGAAACTGGCTCATATGAGCAAGCAGCTGATCAGATCTCAGCATCTGAAACTGTGGTGGGTGAGGAGGTCGTAGAGAAACTAACTGATGATATTGTAAATGTGGTTGCAACTGAAATACCAAGTGTCACAGAGGCTGTCAAAGAAACAGAGGAAACTAGTGCCAGTGAGAATGATAGTATATCAAGCCCAACTGGGCAATCTGAAGCTTCTTTGGAGAATAGCAAGGATGAAGGTGTCTAATAAGAAATTTTCCAGTCTCCCCTCTGATTTATTATATCCTTTCATTCTCACTTGCATATTTATGAGAAACAATTAGATACAACTATTTCAACGTTTAGACAATTTTGTTATCCAAATAAGGTTTGGTGCATGGTATAAATACACTTCACTCATTATGTGGGGAACAATGTTATCAAAGGCGCACTGAAGCCTTGAAACGAGGCTCAAAACGTGTTTGAATGCTTCCCCTTGCTTCATGTGTGCTTTAGTGTTGTCATAAAGGCTCTAAGACATACTTTTCGTTGTGAATGAGCATTTCCTAAAGAGGTGACGCTAAACCATTGATATTTCACTTTGTCGTAAAAATAATCAATTTCTTTGTCCATATATTTACTATTTATGCTTATAACTGTTAGTTTGGAATATATATATATATGTTTGTTTGTTTGTTTTCTCCATTTGCGCCTCTTCTCAGTAAATCCCACACTTAATTTGCACATTGCACTTCATGCCCCAACGAACCTTAGAACTTTTCTTGCACTTTTTGCTTTTGATAACGTTGTTGAGGAAGAGATGAATGGTAATGATATGAATCAATCTAAGCAAAGGCACTTTAGTATAGTTCATGTTGATAATTTGGTATATCCTTCTTCTGTTTCTTCTTCTGATTGCATCTTGTTCAACATACACAGTTTTCAGTTTCATATATGGAGAGCTTTCTGGTGACCGAGACTTGTCCTTTTCTTTTGATTGAAATAACGACAGGATGATGTTCTTGCTCTGTGTAAACTCTTGAAATCAATTACTTATAGGACATAGTGTTGTTTTAGTCTGTTAGGTGAGAAAGATAAACTTAGGACGAGTTACCAATAAACTAGCTGACAATCCAATTTTGTACACAGAAAGTCAGGACGGTGTTGGAGTTTTAGACACTCAAGTTGAAAGTGCTCCTTCCATAGGGGAACAATCATCTGATACCGCTGCTCAACAGGAAGAGGGGGCTCCCAACACTGATCAAGATATTGTGAACTCAAGTGAGCAAAATGGGACTGCTTCATTAAATGAAGCCGCAGCAAAAGGTTTTGCCTTTATTTCCCTTTCTTTTCTGGGATATTTCTGCTGTTAACTTGTTAAAAAGGAAATAGCGTTCCTTACAATAAAATTTGCAGATCTAGTTGCCAAACATTTGTGTTAGTTGGTAGGATGTGAAAATTTCATGGCTGAGTGATGAAATTACTGAAACTCTAAAGATTAAGAAGCTTGTTGTGTTTTTCTTTTTTTTTTCTTTTTTTTTTTGGGGGGGGGGGGGGGGGGGGGGGGAGGGGAAGCCGGGTGGTGCGTTATTTACCTACTTGGAGAAAGAAGTTGCATTAGAGGATATTAACTTTTTACACATTCACACCAGACTGCATGCAAATGCTTCACTGAAACTGTGAATCAGAGAAAATGGAAGAGAATTTCTTCTCTCTGCCTACCTGGTACTTATAGATCTCTTTTTTAATATGGTTGTGGTGTCCAACCTAGCTTGTGAACAACTCGACTAATACAAAGGAATCTGCTACCTCCCACCAGCACAGTGACTAGTTATCCACCACAGTTTGGGCAAATAGGAAGAAACACAACTCGACATATCCACAGGATATCTGTTACCTCCCACCTTCACAGTGAGTGGGTAACTCTATCCACCACAGTTTGGGAAAATAGGGAGAAACCACCTAGTTTTTTTTTTTGCCTCACCCTGGGCATTGAACCTGTGAACTCATGGTTCTCAAGCCACTTCATTGACCACTAGGTCAGACCTTTGGGCGGTCTTACTAATATCAAATCTATTATAAACATATATCTTAATTTGATCCCAGATAATTCATCTGAGTTAAAAATCTGCTTGTTCTGATGCCTTCATCATTCAATTTCGGGAGAATAATGAAATGACGAGATTTGTGCTAAAACATATATACCTGCTCATCAAATCTTTTGTAGAGATCTAATTCATTAAATAGCTTATTGAAACAATAGCAGTTACTACTTGTAGCCTTAATTCCTAGCGAGTTAAGGTTGGCATATGAATCTCCTTGTCCATGTTCCTCTATTTTGAGTTGGATAGTAAAAACATATATAGAAGAAAAATGGATCTAACACAGTGGATATCCTGTTGAAACATGGTAAATTAATTCATTTCCAGAGAACATTTATGAAGAAAGAGATAGCAATGAGATTAGTCTTGAAGAGGATTTGGATGCTAATATCCAAAAGTGTCAGATTTGTTGTCAAAAAAAAAAAAAAGTGTCAGATTGACTCTCCTTATTGTATCACATAAGGTCGTAGAGTCTTGAATTATGAATATAAATTACAATGCTGAAGAAGGGCGATCTTTATAGTTAACGCTAATGGTTGTCAAATGTGAATGTATCCTAGTTTGCCTTTATAACTGAAATCTCTAGGGTTGTAAAATTTAACCTATTTGTTTCTTCCTGACACTACCCCTTTCAGTCCATCTATAATTTATTAATGGGGCCAGTTACTTTCAGAAACTCTATTATGTTGTGCAATATCCGACTTCCTCTGCTTTCCTTATATCTTGACCTTCTTTTTGTTGGTCTGTTTGATTGATTCCGCGAAGCTATTTGTAATGTTAATTCAGATTAACTGAAACAAAGAGTCTGGCTATTTGTTCCTTGATATGTCTATGTAAATTGTCATTCATCGAAGTATTAGATAGTACTTTCGTATCGAAACAAGAACTTTCACATTCATGTCTGGTCACTAAGTCCTGTCCTCTGTGTGCGCAACAGCTATTTCACCTGCTCTTGTGAAACAATTGCGTGAAGAGACAGGAGCAGGAATGATGGACTGCAAAAAGGCCCTTACAGAAACTGCAGGTGACATTGTTAAAGCGCAGGAGTATCTCAGGAAAAAGGGTTTGGCAAGTGCTGATAAGAAATCAAGTAGAGCTACAGCTGAAGGCAGAATTGGATCATACATCCATGATAGCAGAATTGGTGTCCTGGTAGAGGTTAACTGTGAAACAGATTTCGTATCGCGTGGTGACATTTTCAAGGAATTAGTTGATGACTTGGCCATGCAAGTGGCTGCATACCCTCAAGTGCAGTATCTTGTTCCAGAAGATGTGCCAAAGGAGATCATCAACAAGGAAAGAGAAATCGAAATGCAGAAGGAAGACCTATTATCAAAACCTGAGCAGATCAGATCCAAGATTGTTGATGGGCGGATAAATAAGAGGCTTGAAGATCTGGCATTACTGGAGCAGCCTTACATCAAGAATGATAAGATGGTTGTAAAGGACTTGATCAAGCAGACAATTTCAACGATTGGTGAGAACATCAAAGTGAAGAGATTTGTGCGATACAACCTGGGAGAAGGTCTTGAAAAGAAGAGCCAAGACTTTGCTGCAGAGGTGGCTGCTCAAACAGCAGCTAAACCTGTCTCCTCGCCAGGAAAAGAGCAACCAGCTGTTGAAGCCAAGGAGACTACTGTCGAGTAAGTTTCTAATTTCTTGTTAATTACTTCCTATCAATATATTGTGTTTCTTCAAACGCTGAACAACCAGAAATGTGGCAGCAGGGCATTCCATGACATGTCAAATATATAGTTTTATTACATTAATTTTCAGTTTGCTTATTGTTGTTACTCAACTTCTCACTATTGAATGATAGCTTTAGTTTTCTGCCATCTTTAGACTCCAATACTGCTTATACAATCTTCTAAACCTAAGTACACGTTTCACTTCAATAATTTCCAAATAAAATCTGGTTCCAACATCATTATGGAAGAGCTAATCTGAAATAACTGTCAGAAGACTGTCTTACTCATCTTACTGTGTAACTCCATGCCAACATTTTATCCTAAACCGTTTCCAATCCCAAAACTCCTATATTGTTTGTGTCTCACTGTTAATTTCTGTTTTATGGATTCTAATGCAGGGCTCCAAAAGCAGCAGTTTCAGCTGCTTTGGTTAAACAGCTGCGAGAAGAAACTGGAGCTGGGATGATGGATTGCAAGAAAGCCCTCTCCGAAACTGGAGGGGATATTGAGAAGGCACAGGAATACCTCCGAAAGAAGGGTCTTTCAACAGCCGATAAAAAGTCTAGCCGACTTGCTGCTGAGGGGAGAATTGGTTCATACATTCATGACTCTCGCATTGGTGTGCTAATTGAAGTTAATTGTGAAACCGACTTTGTTGGGAGAGGTGAAACATTTAAGGAGTTGGTCGATGATTTGGCAATGCAAGTTGCAGCATGCCCACAGGTGCAATATGTATCTTTTGATGAGATTCCAGAAAGCGCTGTCAATAAGGAAAAAGACTTGGAAATGCAGAGAGAAGACCTTAAGAACAAGCCTGAAAATATAAGGGAGAAGATTGTTGAGGGCAGGGTCTCCAAGAGACTCGGAGAGCTTGTTCTTTTGGAGCAGCCTTTCATTAAAGATGATAGTGTTCTTGTGAAGGATTTGGTAAAGCAAACTGTTGCTGCTCTTGGGGAGAACATAAAAGTTAGGAGGTTCGTTCGATTTACTCTAGGCGAGGAAGCCAAAAAAGAAGGAATAATTGAAGAGCCAGCTGCTGTATGAAGCTAACTCTAACTTGAGATGAGCAAAGCATAGGAGGACACTCTACTTGTGGGATGAAACAAGTTATAAATCTTGGGGTTGAGCTATTTTTGTATAATGTAGTCCATACTTGATGTACTGTGAGGCGATTAGTTTTCTTCTCTTTTACTTTCTTGTAGATTTTGTGGTCATGTGTCTTGTATTTTCATCACAAACTAGGAGTTTCGGAAGCCATTTTAAAGCAAACATGTAAAAGAGAATCTTTGGATTAAAGAAGAGTTTTTCTGTGACTATTTTTTCTACATTAAACTTGTCAATTTATGAGGAATATTGTTGGAGTGGTTGTCATTTTTGCCTGCTTGATGTGATGCCTTTTCCTTCTCATGTCACACTTGCAGTGATTTTGGAATCTTAATGATATGTATAGAAATGATGGCCCCAAAAATAGGGGATTTTTTAAAAAAAGTGACGTTAAAGGTTTCAAAATAAATGGGCGGTTACATAAGTTTTAAGTATTGAGTGTAGGTGATAATTATGTGATTATGATTAAGAATTGTGGAGTTGCCCTCAAATTTATAAGTTGACAGTTGGTCCATTGAATTAAACGACGGGTAAAAGGATAAATTGACTAAAACCTAATTTAATCAATTTTGGTGGGAATTAAAATTAGAGGGAAGCCACCAGTGAGCTGTACGTATTCCTCCTCCTCTTCTTCTTCTTCTTCTTCTTCTTTCTTCTTCCTCTTTTTTTTTCTTCTTCTTTAATTAATTTCTTCAGGAACAATAAATGAAGGAATTATTTATAGGTATTAATTGTCCTGGTAAATGATACGAGAAGAAAAATTTATAAATTTGGCATTGAAAGGATGGTAAGAAACAAAGAGGGTCGGTAGAGATGACTGTCAAAAAAAATATTTTGTATGATGATTTTATTTGAAAGGGTGTCAGAACCTCAATTGTTGGGAGAAAATTCAGTTTGTTGCATTGTTCATCAATTCTATCAGCTACGTTGTGAATTATGTAGTTGTGATTTAGAAATAGATGAAGCAGTTAAAGTTCTGTATTAATTAAATTTTCATGTGTAGAAACATGTATACATTTCTTGCAAACACATGGGGAAAAAAGTGATTTTTTTTGTGATTTGTACTGATTTTTGAATTTGTTCTTTATAAAATGTTTAATCTAAAACTTTTTGGCATTTTTCATTGCTAAATTGCTCAATTATCGACTAACCCATCTTAGAAGTGACATATGTGGCAATATATATATATTCTGTTGAAAAAATTGCAACAGACATGTCATATGTGGCAACATATGTATATCATGCAATGGTCTTTTGGAGGTTAATTCAATCAAATTGTCACCTGATTCAACATGTAACACTAATATATAGTCTTACAACATGTAAGTACAAAATTATGGTCTAATACAACAAGCACCATCAATTATATCAATTATTTTTACAAAGACTATCATACCACTAGTTCATCATACAATGACCAAGTAATTTCATATAATAGTTATATAACAATCTTGTAAATCATTGCTTCAAGTGTTATAGCATATTTTTATTGCTTAATTATGGTTTAAAGTACTAAAATTTGATCTAATTTGACATTTTTCCATTTCTTAATCGCTCAATTTATCTATTAAGTATCCTTGAAGTGACATATGTGGCAACGTATGCACGTTTTGTTGGAAAAATTGCAACAAACATGTCATATGTGGCAACATATGTATATCCTAAAATGGTCTTTTGGGGTTAATTCAATTAAATTATCATTTAATTCAACATGTAGCACTAATATATAGTCCTACACTATGTCTAAGTATAAAATTATGGTCTAATACAACAACCTCCATCAATACTATCAATTATTTTTACAAAGCATATCATACCATTAGTTCATCATACAATGACCAAGTAACTCCATATGATAGTTATATAACATCCTTGTAAATTATAGTTTCAAATGTTATTGCATATTTTTATTGTTTAATTATAATCCAAAGTTCTAAAATTTGATTCAATTTGACATTTTTTCGTTCCTAAATCGCTCAATTTATCGATTAAGTCATCCTTGAAGTGACATATGTGGCAACATATGCATTTGGAAAAATTGCAACCGACATGTTATATGTGACAACATATGTATATCCTAAAATGGTCTTTGGGAGTTAATTCAATTAAATTGTCACTTAAAACAACATGCAACACTCATATATAGTCCTACAACATGTCTAAGTACAAAATTAATATGGTCTAATACAACAACCTTCATCAATTCTATCAATTATTTTTACAAAGACTATCATACCACTAGTTAAGCATACAATGACCAAGTAACTCAATATGATAGTTATATAACACCCTTGTAAATTGTTGTTTCAAGTGTTATTGCATATTTTTATTGCTTAATTATAATCCAAAGTACTAAAATTTGGTTCAATTTGACATTTTTCCGTTCCTAAATCGCTCAATTTATCGATTAAATCATCTTTGAAGTGACATATGTTGCAACATATGCACGTTCTGTTGGGAAAATTGCAATAGACATGTCATATGTGGCAACATATGTATATCCTAAGATAGTCTTTTGGGGGTTAATTCAATTAAATTGCCACTTAATTCAATATGCAACACTAATATATAGTCCTACAACATGTCTAAGTATAAAATCATGGTCTAATACGACAACCATCATCAATTCTATCAATTATTTTTACAAAGACTATCATACCACTAGTTCATCATATAATGACCAATTAACTAAATATGATAGTTATATAACACCCTTGTAAATCGTTGTTCCAAGTGTTATAAAATATTTTATTGCTTAATTGTGGTCCAAAGTACTAAAATTTGATCCAATTTGACATTTTTATTCGATTCCTAAACTCGCTCAATTTATCGATTAACTCATTCTTGAAACGACATATGTGATAACATATGCATGTTCTGTTGGAAAAATTGCAACCGACATGTCATATGTGGCAACATGTACATCCTAAACTATATATTTTTTAAAATAAGATAATAGTTCAAAAGGAATAACAATCCAACCATCTTACAAACAAATAAGTGATAAAACCACTAAAAAAGTCCTGATTTGATGCCAGTAAGTATTTCAAAATCCTAATTTAATTTTACCTTAGAAGATATCAACGATAAACTAGAAATGACGAGGGCACCATCACTTTTTTTAGAAGAAAATCGCAACATATAACCACTGATGTTGTAGAAAACATTGCAACAATTTAAACTGTAAAGGAATAATGGAACGAGAGAAAGGAAAGAAGAGAAAAGAACACGAAAATTAGTAGAAATAAATTAAATTTGAAATTTGAAACGAAACGACCTTTTATAGAGGAGAGGAGAGAGGAAAAAGGAAGAGATGATTGTTTAAGACATTTTTATTTTATGTTTTTTAAAATTTTGACAATTCATAGTGTGACATCTATTGCCACATATATCCTTTCTATTGGGGCACATGCATATAATTGTATAGTGTTTTTTACAACAGAAGTTATATATGTTGCCACAAACAACACATTTCTTCCTTTCCATCATAATTGATATTTGTTTAAACAAATAAAAATAATAATAATCATTAATAGTAATATTATCAGCAAAAATGAATAATTGGTGACAATGCAATGTTGCTACATAGCTCCATTCTGTGACATATGTTACTACATATCTTCTTTTTGTGACATATGTTGCCACATATAACCTTTCTGTTGGGACACATGTAGATAATTCTGTGATTTTTTGTATATATTGCACATTTCCATCATAATTGACATTTGCCAACAAAATAATAATAATAATAATAATAATAATAATAATAATAATAATAATAATAATAATAATAATAATAATAATAATAATAATAATAATAATAATAATAATAATAATAATAATAAAATAATAATAATAATAATAATATCAGCAAAAATGAACAATTGGTGACAATATAATCATTATTTACATATCTTCTTTCTGTGACATAAATTGCCACATATATCCTTTCTGTTGGGGCACATACAGATAATTTTGTAGTATTTTTTACAACATAGGTTATATATGTTGCCACAGATACCACATTTCTTCTTTTCCATCATAATTGACATTTGTTCCAACAAAAAAAAAATCATTAATATTGTCAGCAAAAATGAACACTTCACCAATTGTTTTATACAACTTATCAACAAAAAAGGTAATTCACAACGGTATACATAACATCAATCTAATCAATGGTGAATATTGTTGCTTCACATCACAATTGACGACTTCAATTTTTTTTCTCTTTCTCTTTCGCTTTCTTTTTCACCTTCTCCTTCTCCTTCTCCTTCTCCATATCCTTCTCCTTCTCTAGGTCCTTCTGCTTCTCCTTCTTGTTCTCCTTGCCTTTTGGATTTGAGTGTGATACTGAAATAGTCAGTGTTTTTTTTTCTTTCACTAATTATAGATAGTGATTGAGAAATAAATTTTTTCAATCTCCTACACTTCAAATATATGTTGGACAACTGAACAAGACTACTAAAATCATATGAACAAAATGATCACAAAAAGATCAACAAAAATAACAAAAATAATTTTTCACCAAATGTTAACAATACATATACATTTTTTCAAAATTATGGCTTTTTGAGTTTGTTAATTTTCTTTCAGAAATAATAAATAATAAGTACCATTATACTCATTTTTCACATCTATAGAACGATTTATTCTTCATTAACCCAAGAAAAAAACTTAGTATTGTTCTAAAATTGTAAAATCTCTCAAAAAAATGACTTACTCATTTTAAGTCGAACACAATCTTCAATTCAGAAAGAGGAGAGAGTCACGGCCGGAGATGAGGAGGAAGATAAGATAATGGGGGAGAATATTTATTTTGATAGACGGATTGTCGAATTTTATAAGGAAGAAGAAGAGAAGAGAAGAGAGAACACAGGGAGAAGAAGAAGAGAAAATCCTATTCTCATTTACATTTTTTTTTAAAAATGGATTTGATAGAATTATAAAAGTTGAAAAATGGAGTGCTTTTTTTGTATTTATAAAATATTAGAAAGTTTTAAAAATGTTAATTTGGTCCCAAATTTACTTAATTACATTTTCAAGAGGATTTGACCATCTCTTTGTCAATCTTTCACCAAAAATCAAACCAAGACTTATTTGACACCTTTCATTTAATTTCCTATAAAAAAAAGTATTTATAGGGGCCTCAGGAAGGGACCTGACTTAATGTCCGTTACCATTGCTTTGGATAACATAGGTTTTTCCTACGCTATATAGTCAATAATCCCAGCAAGAGAAACAAGATAGCATCGATACACTCGATCCACCACTAAGGACTCACCATTGTGTCATGATCCAAAAATGAACATGCTGACACTTGTATATTCCCACCAAGATAAGTGAGTGTTTACCCAACAATGCGAAAGAAATGTGAAAAGTAAAACAAGAATAACATAAGAGCAGAAAACTTAGTCATTCCAGTAAATCCCCCCAAAACGTGATTGTCAAATGTACAAGACACTAATATAAATACATAATTAAAATATAAGTACAAGTGTCATAGTCTTTGTCTCTAAAATTAATCAAAGCATAAAGTAAAAGGAACAAGAGCGACTCACTCGGATGATAATGTAAGGACCCTTAAAATGAATTAAGGTGCTTAGAGCCTCACATGTGTCTAAAAAATTTTAACATATGTTAAATAAGTGTTTTACAATATGCATGTTTAACGTCCAAGAACGTCCGATGATGTTTGAAAGTAAGCCTTGAGATGTGCATGTGTGTCTTGGTGTATCTTGACATGTTTTACGTGTTCGTTTTCTTTGAAATTGATATGGAAGGTCCTTAAATTGTATATGATTGTATTTACGTTGGAAACGTACGGGTACGACTCCCCAAGGACCCCACAAAAGGCTTTCAAGAAGGACCCAAAGGCTGCGACACTGCCATGACAATGTCAATGGACGAGCCAAGGATCGACGCCCCGTCGATTGGGGGGGGGGGTAGTTTAAAACTTATCCGTGTGAGCATATTCTCCCAAAGTCAGCCTCAATCACCATCGACGGAGCAACAGGACAGGTCGTCCCTCCATCGACGCCCCGTCGATTGGCTTCTGTAGGTGTTGCTTGCAATTGATTTATAACATGAAAACCCTAAAATACTATAGACGGTTATTTTATGTATTTTTGGGTATTTTAAGTTGATTAATAACATGAAAATCCCATACCCCATTCATTCTTCAAATTTGACTTTCCCCTCTATAAAAGAAACCTCTATTGGAGATGAAGCTCAAGAACAACCATGGTGATGGATTCTCAAGATTTCTTCACCAATTTTTCGTGGTCCTTTTCTACAATAAGGTATGGTGATTCTTAATCCTTAGTCAACCTTTCTTCTAAGGAGTCCCTTTCAAATGTTTTCAATGAAGATTTCATTATCAAACCTCCAATCCTTCAATCTAGCTGTGGGTTCTTTCTCAAATTGTTTTCAAAGGATTGATTATGTTAAATTGATGATCAACTACTGTTTTTCATGTTGAATTCAATCCAATTTCATGATGAATCCATGATCCCTACCAAATCTTGATTTAGCTATGTGATAATTATTATGATCTTGATGTTAGGGTGATTGTAATGTGATTCAATTATGATAAATTGTTTATAGCTACTGCCTATTATGTAAATTGATGGTGATTTGTTGATGAGTGATCAATGATGATCAAGGTTTAGGGATTGGGTAAATTGATCTATATTACTCTATTTTCTATAGCCTTGATGAAGTAGTGTACCTAATGTGATCTTGAAACCATGATGTTGAAGTATGATTTCGTTTATGTAATGGTACCTTTAGATATTGTTTTATACGTGTATTGATGCTGAATTATGGGAATTGATAAATGATGATCAAAGCTTGGTTACTTTTTGTCAATCCTTATATGTGATGTGATCATGACCTTAAAGGCAATTGCATTATGAAGGTGTGGTGGTGATGATCACCAAATGTGAAGCGTTATGCCTAGTCTTCCATGCTAGTTGTGACCTAGGTTGTATTGCTAATATCATAAGCATGTGAATGACTATGTTAGGTGTGGTTTAGGTGCTATCATTGATGAAGTAATAATGTTTAATGTATCCTACCTATGTACCCTTATATGCATATGTGTTCTTAGTCAAGGTTAGGAGTCTTGGATGCAAAGTGAAGTTACCTTTTATCCTATGCTAAATTATGGTGTGTGGTCTATGTTGGAATGTGCATTGTGGTCTTAAGAGCTTGACTGCCTCAATGTGTTGTTGATAACCATTATGTGATCATGTTGACCAATGTACACACACTCTCACCTCATGCATGCTTACAAGTAGTATAGGTTCATAATGTCTAATGAAAGGGTGTTCTCATATGCACTTGTGTCTACTACTATGCATGTAAATATATGTCCATGAAGTATGTTATGTATCTCTTAACTAGGATGATTTGATAGGTGTACTATTATGGACAAGGGTATGGGACCTTGTCTATGCATTTCACATATGTGCCTTGATAGGGTAGTTCCTAGGTTGATTCTATATGACCATGAATATGAATGCATGATTAATCTATGAACATGTCTTATGCATGAATGAAGTGAAGTTTGAACATGTGTGGCTTAAGGGTGTTTATGTGAAAGGTTTGCTCACATATATGCACACACACATGAAAACATGTCCATTATACATGTATGATGGTCTAGTCAATAGAAGGGCTCTTGAAAGGTGTTCTCAAGGGTATCCTAAATTAGATGATACTTGAATATGCTATGTCCATGTGAAAGGTTTTCTCACATGATTTAGGTTGATGAACTCCCATTTATGACCTATGATCTAAGCATATAGGGAGTCAATCTCCTAAAGCCTACTTTTATAAAGTAATGATTAATAATGGCTTTTCAATAAAGAGAACTTAGCTTAGCACTGAGTGAACTAGAAGATGAGGGGTGCCCTTTCCCAATGTGGGAAGGCTTATTCACCATAGTCCTCACGAGCTGGATAACTACAATGCCTCAATAGGCATAAAGAGGGTTTCCGTATATGCCTCCTAGTTCCATAATTATGTTGCCCCATAGGACCTAGCTAGTTGATCCATCTAAAAATTTTAGAATGATATTCATGTCCTTGGGAAGTAAGATACCCTCTCCTGGTGTGAGGAGATGACATCAAATTCCATGTTTAGCACCCGTGGTCTTAGTGTCGATTAAGACTATAGTTTCCCTAAAATAAAATGGACAATGGAAGTAAAGCAAGGACCCTAACTAGGATAACCTAAGGGAAGTTGCTTAGTGTAGGTGAGGGTGTGAGACTTTACCTATGAATTGCAAAAGTAGCTCCTAAAGGGAGTTCTAGGAAGGCGCTCTAATGTATATGTATATGTTTATGTTCATTATGTGACATTGTAGTGTTGTCTGCATGTTGTGATGATATGCATGGTATAAGTCTTAATGAGTCTATATAATGTGGTCTTATCTTATACGCATAAAGTGGGTCTTATTGACTATATAGCGAAGGTCTTGCTTGTCATGTATGAAGTTGTCTATACTTGTCTTTTGGATGCATGAAGTAAATGGTAGGCTTGTAGTCTCTTTGTAGGTTTACTTAGTATGTGTGAGGTTATAGGACTTCACATGTACATTGTACTAGTAGGATTAGAATGAGATTATGAGTAGGGCTCTAAGATGTTTTATGAAGTGAAGTCCAAGTATGTATTGTTGACTATTTCCTAGAAAGATTTTATTGATAGTGTTGACTTACATGATGTCTTGGATTAAGTCTTATATGAGGTTTATGCATTATGTTGAGTTGTATGTGAATTTTGTACTACCATGATAAGCTATGCCTCTATGTATATGTATCTATGTTTGATGATTAATGAAAATTGTATGTATGATTACCTTGTGGCCTTAAGGTGATGTTTGAGTGTGGATAGTGTAATGAGACATTAAATAATACATTGCACCAAGTATCACTAGAGGGTTACTTGGAAAGTTAAAGAGTTAAGAAAAAAAAAGAGCTTACTGTGAAATAAAAGAGAGCACACTGTAAAGGAAAATGAGTTACTGTAATGTGATTCAAAATGTGACTTAAATGTCATGTGTGATTTTATGTGATGTTATACTATTGTATATGCCTAAATGAAGCATGTGAATTGTATGATGCTTATGGTATCAAAGTTTTATGAAGTTTTCACAAAAAAGCATAATGCATGGTTTCAAAGTAAAATATCCCCATTTTAAATGCATGGTTTCACATGGTTGCCATACTTAGTGCATTCTTGTACTAACATTATTTTTCTTTACCTTTTTACACAAAGTGTAGGTTATGAATGCTTAAAGGATGTCTCGTGAAGGGCTTGATATGTGTTTCTCAAGCTCAAGGAAAGGGATCCTTAAGTTCAAGGATTTCCTATGTCATTGTTTTAAGTAAAGTCTTGTAATAGCTTAGTTATGATTAATGTTGAAAGGGTTGTGTCACTATTATACTCTAATGATGTTGAGTCTACGATGGAAAAGAGATTTAGAGTCTTTAACTATGTATTATGATATTTTATATATTAGAAGTGATGTTCTAGCATATGATGTGCTATGAAAGTTTTAAATTTTTCGCTAAATTTACCTATGAAAATGCGATGAATGATAACTATGGTCTTGTATAAGATTTGCGAGAGTTCAAGTATGCCATGTTACTTCTAAAGGGTGCTTACTGGTCGTGATAGATAAACAACTACCTATCGATGTATCCTCAAAAATCCTCAGAGATAGAAGAAGAAGTAGAAGATCATACGGGTCTGGGCTCGAAATCTACACAAGTGTAGAATCAAGGAGTAAGTACCAAACAACACAATGCTCAAAAAACAACCTACTAAACAAGGCAAAACTATCTAGAAAACGAGTACTCTTTTCATCACAATAGAAACTCCTCAAACTACAACCTACATATAAATCAGGCCAACCTAACCGTTTTACCATGCACAGTTCACAAGGCTCTACAATTACAATCTAATAGTCACACTTAATAGCCAACAAGTATCAAGTATATCAATCACAAGTATCAAATGGATCAATCACAAGTAGCAAGTAAATCAATGACAAGTATAAAAATGCATCAAATCACAATAGTCAAACTCTTGACCGAACCATTTCCCTTCAGCTTTACATCATATCACTAGCCGGAATCATTTCCCCCGGCTTAATGCCATATCACTTGCTAGAACCAGACCCCTTTGGCACAATACCACTAACTAGAATCATTTTCCTTCGGCTTTTTTTCATATCACTAGTCGTAACGATTTCCCTTTGGCTTTATATTATGTCACTAGCCGAAACCATTTTCCTTCGGCTTAGTCAACAGATGTCTCATCATAGTGCAATGAAATCACTTCAATTAAGCAATTTCATACCATAAGAAAGAGACAACAATTCAAGGAATTCAAATCCACATTAATGTCATTAATGCATTTCATCAATCAACAAATTTGGGTCCATAATAAGGAAATTCACAATACATTATGATCAACACATTGCCTTTTCATCAATCCATCTTTTATTCATTAATGTCAATGACATGGAACAATGAATCCATTACCTCATTCCCTAACATACACAATGAAGGGAAATACATGATTTCAGTAGATTTATAAGGCTTAAGAGATCACTTGATGGGCTAGGTCGGGCTGACCCATTTTTTGTGGGCAAGAAAATGATTAGCCCAACCCACAAATACGTGGGCTACGGGCTATGCTAAGCCAACCCACTTTTTAAAAAGTATTGTTTTTTATAATTTTCTTAAATCAAATTATAATTTTTAAATATTATCATAAATCTCTTCAAGACAATATACATGTAACTTGTTAATCAAATCCACAAATAAAATTATCTTTATGATATTTATTAAGTTTGATTTCAAGTAAAAATATATATAGCTAAATAGAAATATTAACCTAATTATTTTCTAATTATCATACTAAAACACAAAACATGACAAGATTGTATATGCTAAGTCCAACGTAGTGATTCTCTAGAAATTTTATTTTATGCAGTACGTATTTTATAAACATAATTTATATTTAAAGTTCAATATTTAAATTTTTAAATAATTTGAATTTGGACTCTTGATATTTTTAATATTCTATTTTGTTTCTATTTTTTATATGGTCCATGGGTCGGTCCTACTCATATTTCTCAAGTCCCACAGATTAGCAGACTTATTTAGGCGAGACTAAAAAGTCTTTTTCTAAATTGGGCCCCAAAAATCTTAGCACAATCGTATCGAATTATGGGTTAGGCCAGGCCGGCCTACGGGCCTAGCTCATATTGAAGACTCTATGCTTCAGTTGCTAACTCGATTGAATACGTCATTGAGTGTCAGTCGCGCCTCATCATTTTTGGGCATGACAAACTTGATATCGAAGCAGGTCGTATCTCAGGGGTCCACAAGTCGTGTCAACTAGAGTCTTGTTTATGAATGTGTTATGCACCACACTAATGATCAAGATGCTACAATACATTAAGGAATGGTTTCATTTCTTTCAATTGGTAGATCGTTCTATGGTGAAAAACTATAAGAACATATAAAACCTAAAATGTGCTTTATGCTTCTTATCTAACATGCTACACACACTTCAGAGATGGCACAACGAGACAGGTACGGATCCAAGGAAAAGTACTTGTCGTTTCCCACTGAATCAAAGGGACAGATTTCCCTTGGAGGCACAAAGTGAATCTCCAGTGCCCCTAGTACCAGCTTCCCCTGCACTTGTTGAAGCCCGAGAAGATTCAATAACACCAGCATCACCAGTTCCATTGTTACCTAAGAAAGCTAGGGACACAGGACCTCCAAAGTAGATGTTGTTCCTCCACCAAAGAATGGGGATAAGGGAGGCTGTTCAGTTGCAGACTGGGATGGTTGTCAGGAGCAGATGCTCGAGAGACTGGTCAGAAAGATTGAAGGTATGAGAGTTTCTTCATTCGGCCCCTCCATTATTTACGGATTCAGTTCTACTGAGGATTTTATAGACCATATATACAAAGTATTGAGGGTAATGCATGCCTCCGCATCAAGGCTGTTGAGTTGGTTTCTTTTCACCTACGTGTTGTCTACAACATCCAATAGAGATATTACCCCTGCAATCTTTGATAAGATGATCTGCCAAAGCATCCACACAGCGATGAACTCTGGCTCTCATGGTACATACAATATATGGTGCATATCTCGTCAGACAATTAAACATGTGGCTATTATTCCTTAGGCTCATCTTCCCTTGCTTCAAACTAGTCAAGACTAATTAGGGTGTTATTTTTGTGTATACACGTGAGTACAATGATTGCTTCCGAGATTGTTGGTCTTGTTTCTCTTTTTATGTTTCACTTGCCAAAAATTTAGAAAAGATTTATTTGCATGTAGCTGTGGCTGGCACTTGGGAATTTTTTTGGTTGCACAAACTTATCAGGTAAAAATTATCAAATTTTACAGAAAAGATTTTTTTTTTTTGTAAAAAAGAAAAGAAAATCCAAACCCCAGTTATAAGCAAAAACTTGTTTGATATAAAACCAAACTATTAGATTCAATAAGTATTTATGATTTCAGAAGTATGAAAAGTCATATTTTTTTAAATCCTAATATGAAAAACAGAGGTCACAAAAATGGAAATAACCTTTAATTTGTTTTCAATATAACCTACGAAATCCACTTTTTGAGTTTAATTTATTAGAGTAAAATCATTAATTTTTCTCGTTCATTCGACAAACTTCACGGAGAATTTAATGAAAATATAATTTACTTTATGTATGTAGCAATAATAACTTAAGTAGGTTGGGGCAGAAAACCCGGTTCAAAATGGGTAATTTTCAATTGAAATCGGGCAATTGGGGCTGTTTTGGAGGAAATAGTTGATTTTGGGGTATATCTGTTGAATTTTGTAACAGCAAGCATAAGTTTGACCAAATAATATATCGGAGGATAAGGTCAACCAATAAATCATTTCGACCCTTTTTCCCACATAAAACATGTACACTCTTTCTTCCAAAATAAAAACATCATCAGTTTACAGCATAATGGTCTATTCAAAAGACCAACATCTTCAGCAAGTGGATCGATCAGCCTTAAGTTCATGCCACAAACAAAACAATGTATCAAATAGGTCATTGTCATCATCATTGTCACTATTTAGTCCACCATCCGTCTTCGAGATATCCAGAAGAGTCGTGAACCATTGCTCATGCAGTGTTGAAAAGTTAGCTCTTTGTTCACATGACTTAAAACTTTCTCTGTTCATTTTCTTCATTACTTGCGCCGCACTCAATGCAGATTCAACCACAGTTTTCGGTATTCCAGCCATAAGGGCTACTTGCATCCCATAGCTCTCCGGGCATGCTCCAGAGGTTAGGCGGTAGAGGAACACCAGTTCTTGCTCTGTTGGAGATGAACTTTGAGATTTCAACTTGAAAGAGCAGGCCATGTGTTGTAATGTCACATGTGGATGAGAAGCAAACTCTTTAGTGAGTGGATGATAATGTGTGGCAAACAGTAAGCGGCAGTTCACCGTCTCTACAAGGTGTCGGAATACCTGGACAGAATTTCTAACATGTCAAAGAGTACACCTCACAGTTTGAATGTATGACTCAAAGACAATCAAGTCTTAAAAGGCAAAGAATCTTAAAGGCATTGGCTGAGTCCCCAGCTAGTTCGCTCCATTCTATATCTTGTGATCTTATACCTTTAGAATAGTTCACATACATAAAAAGCTAATTCAGATGGCAAAAATGAACACTTCAATAATTGCAGACAAACTAATATAGTATTTTATACCATGTCTTCAGGTAATACTTATTCTCAGTGACTCAATTAAGCTCAAGATATCATAGTAAAAAGCTGTTAAACTATAATCATGTATATGAGGTAGGCACCTATCATTACACCAGTTAACTGGGAAAGACGGATCAAGTATCAGGTAAACAAATGAAAAAAAAAAAGACTCCCACAATCTATCACTAGAAAGAAATTAGAACTCTTGCATGCAGTTAATCAATCATCCAATAAAAGAAATTAATGGGGAATCTCACAGCATATGCAATAGCATATCCATCAAAAGTGCTTGTTCCTCTACCCAATTCATCCAAAAGAACAAGGGAATTATATGTAGCATTTTGAAGAACTGATGCGGTCTCCGTGCATTCAATGAAGAAGGTACCTGCAAAATGTATACAAGATAATCAAATAAATTTTAACCTACATATTTGGTATAGATGTTTCTTGCTTGAGCTTTACACAGAACACGGTAATATTTTCTCCATGACATCATTGACTTAAACATCATCTTTATCTGTGATGCAAGCCAAAAATGAAAACGAACCCTAAACTAGGAACAAGAAAAGAAAAGATAAATAGCTTGACACAGGAAGATTCAAGCTTGACTTCATGTTTTGAGGCCTTTTCCTCATAAAGTCCAATTTAATTTCTTACCACACGATTTTCTTGGTACAAATCTTGATAATTTAGTTTCTTATACATCTAATTCTAATCTTTTGGCTTTGTAACTTGATTTAAATTAGATCAAGTTCTTTATGTCTGACTTTGTTTCAAGCAATTTTCCTTTCTTGGGTTTATTTCATTTCTTTTCATTGTTAATTTTCTTGATTCAAGTCTGTTAGATTTTCTTTGAGTCAACCATTTTGACTCTTGGTATCCGTTGATTGAATCGATAGCAACTTTGGCCGAACTCTTGAGTGGTAAAGGCTATAGTGTGATTTGAGTGGTGCTAGCCAAGCACAAAGGAGTCCAAATATGAGTGATAGTGAGTAACTTTAATTATTAATCTTGTCTGTTCATATTGTAGGTCTTGGAGTTATAAGATCCCAATTTAAAATGACCTACCTTCTTTATGGAAGCTAGATGAGAAAAGTATGAAAAGTGGGAATCCATGATGGAAATGGTTCTTGGGACTCTTTAAGAGAAGCTTATTATTTATTGGAAACATAATAGCAAAAGAACAACGAAGGTGGGAAGCCCGATTGAGACTTGGGATGCATTGAAAAGGAACTTGAGGTACCATTAGTAGGGGCATAGAGAAATCAAAGCCGCTTCCCAAAAGAAGAAGCAAGATTTCTCAAAAAGGATTTTTGGAGTTTCGTCCAATGATAATGAGAGACAAAAGATAGAGATAAGCAAGGGAGTGGATCGTGGCAACTCTAGAGTGGAAAAAGGAGAGGATGTGAGGAGTGAAGTGACCAAGTTGCCACAAATTTTTGTTTATCCTCTCTTTATAAGGAAGGATTCTTGTGTAGGTATATAAGCTTGGTGAATGGAGAAATACAAACTCCAACAAGGAGCCTACACTTAATGATGTGATCAATATGATAAGTCTCCTTAAACAAACAATTTGACATGCTTAAAAATATGTGAGTCGAAGCTCCGGTCCAAGGTAAAGAAAATCCTTCTTGTGAGACTCAAGTTACCATAGCTAAACTTGACACGTTAAATTTTTCAAATGAACAAAGTATGAGAATATCTTGTCTTCATGTAAGCTTAATGATTCTTTATAATATAGTGATAATTTCTTTGTTGAGAATGTTCATACACTAGTTGATCTTATTGATGACCGGATTGATCCTTCTTGCAAGATTCATTTGTGTCCACCTAGTGTTGACACTTGTGCTCTGAATGATAGTTCGTTGTCATGTGATGAAGAGAGTACATACAGAGATTTGTTTGAAAAGAAAGGTAGCATACTTGAAATTCACTTGTTCTCCTATTTCTCGAAGTCCATTAAGAATATAGGGTTGGGTAAAGATTGTGCTAACTATCCAATTGTTGATATCGATCTCACACTCTTGAAAAAGGATGATCCTTTGGGTAAAGATAACCTTGATTTTCTTGATTATTTAAGAAGTTCAACTAGTGATGGTCCTTATGATGATGGTCTTCATTGTGACTCTTTGTATGACACCCCACCTTTGTTTGCTAAGGACAAGGATGGATTATTTAATTCATGTAATGACTTGAGTTATAACCACATTGATGTTAGTGGTGGTTTGTGTCAAATTGGTATTATTCTTTTGAGGAGGAGGAGGAGGGTGACACTTGTTTGAAATAGGGTACTTCTTTAGGCTGTCCTATTCTTGGTAATATGCTTGATGATATTTTGAATCTAATAGTAATCTTATGAGTGGAACCCATGGATAAAGTTATTTTGCGAGACACGTATCTTTATTATCTATTTGTATATGATGCTCTTATTTGTGTAGAGTGTCTCTTATATGACATGAGATCTAATGGGGTAGATGATTGTTGTCTTGACCACAATATGTGGATCTCCTTTCCTTTTGACCTCGGTGATTCTTTATATTGTTGTGATTTGGTCGTGGTATCACCTCGGAAGTGGTTTGGTTTATCTTGAAATAGCGGATCAATTGTGTTTTATGTCTTCTAAATCACTGTGATATTGTGTTCTAGGTATTTTGACACCATTAGGACTTTTACAACATTCTTATTGCATCATCGTGGGAATAGCCAAGCATTTTATGCTTCATGTGAGGATTTGTTCTTTGTGAGTAAAGTTGATGTTTGGATATATCACAAATTTGTGCATCCTTGGCATGTTGATAGGTTTGTTAACCCTCATGCTATGAGGTTCTTGTTGTTGTTTGTCTTGCCTATGTATTTGCGAGGTTTGAATTCAAGGAAAAATCCTTTTCAAGAAAGGGAGAATGATGCAAGTCGAGTTCCATTAAAACCTTGCACACGAAGCCAAGATAAGGAGTTTGTACATACATCTTTGAGTTGTTACTTTGGAAACTTGGAGGGTGCTTGGAATGGAGAGTTGAAGCTCAAGTACATGCTCAAGTTGAAGTACAAAGCTCCACTTAGAACACTACTCTGAAGAAGGGATAAAGATAAGTATGCAAAGTGGCTATTTCTAAAATGCAAGTATTTTGTCTAAGAAGAACCTTATTTCACAAAGGGTATTTTTGTAATAATTAGCCTAGGCTATAAATAGTGAAGATTAGCTCCTTTAGAATAAAATTATTTTGGAAATTGTTGATATTCGATTTAATAGTAATACTCTTGAGGGAGTTAGGGCCAAGGCCATTGTTGATTGATATGTGGACGGGATTGCTTGCTTGAGGATCATTCCTCTTGAGGATGTTTCTATCATATAGGTGCTTGTTTGGTGTTCTTAATAGGAGGTTTTGGGTTTAGTATAGTCATTGCTGCCTATTAGTCCCATTCTTGTATCTTGCTTCCTATAGAACTGGTGTTATTTAAAATAGGGTAAATGGGGGGAATTGGTTGTCATATAGCCATGGTTCTCGACTATGTTGCTCGAACTCTTCAAAAATGTTTATAGGTGCGTGTCAGCACCTCCAAATTAGTGCATTTATTGAGGATCCGAGCCGGGTGCAGAAGCATTTTAGGAGAGTCCGAGTAACATAGGGTCCAAATTCTTATCCACCTTGTGTGTTTCTTCTATCTTTTATCTTTTGTTCATCTTTGTTCTTGTTCTTAGCATTAATATTTTGATCTCCACATCTTGATATTGCATAAAGGTAATATTTATATTATGGAATCCCTGAGATGGCATCAAAGTGTGTCCAAGTACTTCCATCTTCATGAATAATCCTTGTAGTGTTTAGAGATCTCGAGTTTGACTCCTCGTGAATGGCCTTGATGCTAGCTTGCCAATGAGAGTAAGGTGCTTTCTACTTTCCAGCCCAAGTTCACAGCTTAACTTTTGACTCACTCAAAAATTCTGTAATAAAGTAGGAACTATGTACACATAAGAAGACCACCTGTCGCATTGAAAAGAACAGGCAGCCTTTTAGCATTGTGGTAATGATGGGATATTCACAAGCTGAGTAGTCATGATGAGGAAGACTATCACTTGAATATTCCAAAAGCAGCCAATTATAGGCCTCTTCGCGTCCAACTAAATTGTCCTTTATCTCTTCTCTTTTATTTTTCTAATTTTCATTCCATGCAGACAGTGGTCCAGTACAACTTGGAGACTGTGGCAGACATTTTAAACTAGACTTTTCCTAGTGAATTAGAAAACACATTCGTCCAAAGAATGAATGACTGTATAGATAATAAAACAGAAGGTAAGGAGGGGTAGGACAGATGGTTCAATTTTTTTTATATTACTTACTTTCACCAGTCATGATTCGATCAGTGGCTCCAAGACGTGTAAAGATGATGTCCACAAGTGAAAGCACACATGTTTCTCCAGGCACATAGCAACCCAACTGCAATAAAACAGATATCTTTGAACTCCAGAAGCCAAGTACTACTTAAATAAATAAATAAATGAGAGAATCTCTAAACCTAGAAAAGAATAAACCTGAGCCATTATGACAGCCAGACAAGAGGCACGTAAAAGAGTCGACTTTCCACCCATATTTGGTCCGGTCAATAGTAAAGTTCGAGGATAGAGGATATTTGTATTCCCTCCAAGATGGAGATCGTTAGGAACAGGAAGTCCCCCACTTTCACCAAGAGCATATGGATGCCACAACCCTTTGATGTTTAGTGTTGATCCACCAGTGTCATTGCAGATATTTGACGGCTTTGAAAGAGGCAAGATCACTGGTCTACACATGACTCCAGAAGAAAATTTTGCAGTAATGGAAAATGATCTTAATACATCAACACAACTTATGGCATAAATTAATTGAGACCACTCAGTAGCCTTCTCAATAAATAGCTCCATCAAAATGGATAGCGTTTCAGTATCAAAATCAGTAGCATTATGGTCCTGACACAGCACAAGAAAAATGTATTACAAACTCTAAGCATAGCATGATTAGGTTTATAATCCATATAACTACAGCTAAGCATCAAACTTAAGTACCAGATCACTACATAGGGATAATTGAGGGAGCTAAATTCGTGAACTGGTAAACTGTTCCTTCTTTTTTATTTTGCAGGGGGGGGGGGGGGGATATAGTGGTTGTTGACAGCTGTGGGGAAAGGAAGCAATTCCAGTACCAAAATGATGCTTTTATGTGGAATTAGCAAATTATTATTCGCACTGGGATTCCAAGACAACATGATCACCAAGCAAGGTGCCATATTATACATACAACCTAACGAGAACCTAACATGTCCCATAGTATTTGTCTCCAATTTGCTCTTAGGCTAGCTAATCCATAAAATTTTCAAAAATAAGCATAAACAATATTTTGATTATAGAAACAAGAAATAAAGTTGACAACTGTCGAGTATAAAAGCAGATATATAGGTCAATCTTATATTATGTTTCCTAAAGCCTTCAAATGCCTGCTTCTTCCAAAAAATAAAAGGATTGTGAATGTAACAGTTATCAATCACAAAACATGAAAATGCAGCTTTAAGAAAACTGTGACAAGATTAACGGCCAGACTCTAACACACATAATTAGACAATCAACAAGCAAGCACTTTCTTTTTCCTTAGAGGGTAGAGGGTAAAGGCCAGGCCTACATTCTCTGGAATTTTGAACCTGTATGCTGACTAGAGTCTCACTAGAAGCCCACTGAGGCAATCTCCAATACATACCAAAAAATAGTGAAAAACAGAAGAAAAGAATAGTGAGCACATTCACATATATTGAAGATTAAAAGCGATTTAATACAATGGTCAAAATATTCTTGACATGGAATGAGACAAAAGTATATTGTATCACTAACCTGAAAATTGGGGAAGTCACTATCAATTGCTGCTTCAAATTGGGTCAGGAACTTATCAAGACCATTGTCACCATCAAGAACAGGCAAGGATACAACTTTAGCTAGGGAAGCGGTCAGACATTCCTTCTGCAACAATCTTAACAAGTCCAGCCCAACCCGTAGCCCTTTAACGAGCAACCCAAACACTTTGATCTGTAATAACAAGAAAACAACCTTGGGTGAAACAGAGCTTAAATTGACTACATCAATAGATATGAAAGGGCCATTTTTAGGTGATCAGGAAAATTTCTTCATTGAGGAGAAAAATACCATGGAACGAATTGTGCAAAAGCACATAGAACGTCATACTAATATTCATTATTTATATTCAATGAACATACGAAAATTTATTTAAAAAGAGAAGAAAGCTATTAACTTATAACAAACCAACCCTTAATCTGAATGCCCCATTTTACGGTTTTAAGACTCTGTACAAGTCAATATTACAATTTGGGACTTGTTGGGATGGTTCAGGTTGGGACCCGAGAGATCCAGGTAAGTTTAGGGCAAGAAAACCCAGATTTAAACTGTGCATCTTTTACTTTTTCCTGGTGCCAATGCGATCACGCTTGGGACGCGATCAAGTAGAAGGATTTCTATCTTAAGGACCATAGCGCCAAGGAAGTGCCATTGTACTGTTGGTCTCAGTTGATCACCGCAATCGCGGCTGCTTGGGTACTATAGCACTGCTGGTCTAAAGGTTGTACATGCATATAAATTTCAGAATATGGACCTTTTGCTTATTTGACTATTTATGGATTTTGGGAGCTCAAATCAAGGAAACTTTCAGTGGGGAATTCATCTAAAATGTTGGGTAAGCAAGCTAAATACAGGCTTGATAATATTTCATGATCGCAGATTGAAGCTAACACCTAAAAGACGAATTTGAATGGTGAATTAGGGGATTCTGACCTATGTTTAAGAGTATGTAATTTGGAGATTAGAACATAGAACTGATGTAGGATTGAAAATGTATTAAAGGGTAGTTTCAAAAAAAAAGTATTGAAGATTCGGGCATATTAGATTATGTCAAACAAAGAAGAAAAATATTATTGTTAAACTAAGAACATAATTTAATTCGATATTTGACCGCGAGGTTTGGGGTAAACCTTTTGGGTTTATTTTGAATTTGACTGAGACTAAAAATATTTAATTGACATCAATGGATTCATCTGACAATTCAATAAGGCTAGAGTTTCGTCGGACTCAGGTAAGCTAAGGCTTTGGCCTCAACGGGGGAATTTTCCCAAATTGATATTCCCTTCTAGTCCATATTAAGTGAACTGTTGGAACTTTTTTCATAGTTCAAAATAATTGAACTATTCAAAGTTCAAGAGAATTGTTAGAACTTTTTTCTAGTTTACATTTTCTAGGAGAATAGTTTGGAAATAATCAAAAGGGTAATAGTGGAAAGTAGCTTTGGATTTATGTCATTAAATATTATTCTTAAGGGGTGTGTCATACTCCAACAATTCACCTTATATGAACTAGAGGGAGTATTGTTTGACATATACCAAGTATATGGGAGTACCATAAATGTGAGGTGACAAGCATATATGCGACTACCAGAATTTTGATTGTAATACGAGGTAAAGGGTATTATTGTCATACATGTTTTACATGTTCTTTTTTATACCGCGACTTTTTTGAGCAATATACCGTGCTAGAACAATGTAATAAGCATCGTATTTACATGCTAAATTAACATTATGAGCTATGTGCATGTTTGATTACGTGTGTAGTTGTTAGTGATAAATTGTACATAAACAATAACATACCTAGTGTAGTCCCACACAGTGGGATTTGGGGAGAGTACTGTATATACAGACCTTACCTCTACCTTTGAGGTGATGTACAGAGGATTCCAATAGACCTCGGGCTCAAGACAGAGATAGTCTAGGAAAAAACTATATGGAAGTACAATAGACAATAGATAGTAACAAAAACAATAGCGTAATAGTCTAACAAAATAATACTACAAATAAACTACACGGAATAATAGGTAGTCACTGAAATTGAAGAACAAGAATCTACAAGAGTAGTCCTACTACTACTAGTAAGGGCAACTGGCAACAAGACAAAGCACTCCTACCTACTAGCATGGACGCAACCTGGTCCTACATACTAACCTTCAACCCTAATCCATGTCCTCCACACCTTCCAAATAAGGTTATGTCCTTAGTAAGCTGCAATTGTGTTGTGTCATGTCCAATCACCTCTACCCAATATTTCTTTGGTCTACTTCTATCTCTCTTGAATCCATCCATAACAAACCTCTCACACCTTTGCACTAGGTCATCCATGCATCACCTTATCACAAACCTAAATCATCTCAACCTCGCTTCTCGCAATCTTGTCTTCCACCAAAGTCACCCCCACCTTGTCTAGGATATCCTCATTTTAATTGTATCTTTCCTCGTATACCCACACATCCATCGCAATATCCTATCTCTGCCAATTTTATCTTTTAAATGTGAGAGTTTTTTACTAGTCAACACTCCACACCATACAACATAGTTAGTCTAACTACAACACTATAGAACTTGTCTTTAAGTCTAGGTGACACTTTCTTATCACGCAAGACTATGCAAGCAAGCCTCTATTTCATCCATCATGTACCACTATAGTGAGTGACATGCTCATCAATTTCTCCATTTCCTTGGATAATCAACTCAAAATACTTGAAACTACCTCTCATTCGGCAGATGTGTGTCAAGTCTCACTTCTACACTAGCCTCATACATCACGCTATTGAACTTGCACTCCAAGTAATAAGTACAAAACCTGGACCCCTTTAGATTCTAGGGTTTGTCTCCAAATCTCCAACTTAGCATAACTTTGTTGCAAGTCTCATCAATCGAAACTAGGCCATCCACAAATAACATACACCATGACAACTCACCTTGAATATGTCGCGTAGTTGGCTAATATAGGATTTTCCAAAAAGATATTATTCATATCATAGGATAATTGTGGTAATCTAGAATATCATATCTATGATTCATTCTCCTTATGTAGAATCATATATATGATTCCGTACAGTCACAGAATTCATGGAATTTAGGTAATTCGGTTTCACAATCTCTTATGCATATTAAGTCATGTATATGTGATAAAAAGATGTGAATGAAATTATTCAACTATCTTATTTCACATGGTATCAGAGCTTTGGGCTTGTTCCTAACAAATTTTATTCATCTTGTCTTGAAAATTCCTTTTTTTTTTTTTGCTATCTTTTAACCGCCCAAAGATGGAAACCACTCAAAAACCATGATAAAAAATGGTACGCAAATATTCCAGCCTCTGGAAATGTTTCAGCAATCATAGAGAATAACTCTACAGTTGAACTGGAGATTTGCAAAACATTCAAGTCTCTTATCGGTTGAATGGAAAAATTACCTAAAAATGGCTCAACTACTTTGTACTTTTTAAAGGGTAAAGGGAAATTATGACAGCTTCTCGATACAGGACCATCGAAAGAAGACCTTAGTTTGATGAATGGATTAACATGATGCAATGGTAATGTCTTGGTTATGGAAAGAACTTAAGAAACAGTAAAAGAAATTCATTACTTTTGCCGTAAAAAATAGGAAAGAAATTAATAAACAGAATATTTCCATAGCATGAAAGTGAACGGGATATGATTAATTGGTGAATTTGAGGTAAATCGTCATTTGACAAAGAAATATTAGTCGTTGTCTTTCTAGCATTTTTCCAAAAGGGCAAAGTAATCAAAGCTAAAGTTGAGATGGCCAGTTTAGTATCATCAACTTGTGTAATGCTTTTCAATAATCAATACATGCAGAATAGGACTATATTCATATATAATTAACACTCAATTGTTTATTTATACTTTTCATATGATAACAAGTCTGAGATAATGAACAAATTTGAGAAATTTAAAGGTAACAACAAAATTGCCTCCAACCTTACATGGATTTATAGTAGAGGAATAAGGAATCTAACTGAACTAGAAAAAAAAAAATAGCATGCCAAGGAAAATCATTTGGTGGATGCTTGAATAAAAAGAAATCCAATACAAATGCCATAAAAGATATGTAGTAAAAGTTGGCAGAAGTGTGAGAATAGTGGAAGGATATAAAGGAGCTTCCCTTTGAGCTCCTACTTCTTGTAACTATTGTTACTCTCCCACAATCTTATTCTTCAATTTTGTTGTTACTTGTTGTTTCTTTTGCTTCAATTATTGTATTATTTGTTGTTGCTACTGTTCGTTTCTCCACTACTATATTTCCTTTCATACCCGGCTTGTTATGCTTTTCTTAAGCCAAGGGCCTTTTAGAAGTAGCCTCTCTCTACCCTCACAAGATTGGGGTAAGATCTGTGTACACACCACCTCCCCACCACCTCCGAGACCCACTTGTGGGATTACAATGGGTATGTTGTTGCTGTTTGTAAAATTAGGTCGTACGTCTAACACACACCCCAAAAGCTAGCTTAAAGGGAGGAGGTCTTCTCAAGCCTTATAAGAAGTCCACTCATCTCATTAACCACCAATGTGAAACTTTTGTCATTCTTCATCACCCGACCTCATGTCCAATGCTTAACATCTGTGGGCAATTTTTATATTTTGGGGGGCCCTAACATTGAGTAAGATGGACCCTACTATAATACCATGTTAAATTAGGTCTTAGGTCTAACTCACACCTCAAAAGTTAAGCTCAAAGGTAGAAAGACTATTCAAGTCTTATAAGGAGTCCACCCATCTTATTAACCACCATTGTGGGACTTTTGTCATTCTTTAACATTGTTGTTATTGTTGTTTCTGCTCATTTGTCTAAAAAGCAGGAAAGATGCGAAAATGACACATAATTTCATCCAATACGCAATAAAGAGATAGTCAGTCCATTGTTTTCCCGGTAGTAGAAAGGTGTGAAAATTGCAAGAGATGCTCAAAACTAATCATCTGCTAGTCTTCTTTCTGGAAGCAAATTGAACTACTGTGTTTTTAACCACACAAACTAATAATTCAGGAAGTGAGAACTTTTGGAGAATAACTGCACGACAGACTAAGAAAACCATATTCTGATATTAAATAAGACTTACCCGCTGCTTCAATATCTTGGCACCAATCAAGGGCAGAAGGAGTGCTTCAGAAGATTGAATGCTAGCCTTAACCCGTCCAAGCAGCCTATCCAAATCTGGAAGCTTGCGAAGATATTGAGCAGTGGATAATGTAGCATTGTCAACAAGTTTGTCAACTACATCAAGCCTATGATTGATTTTCTCTACATCTTTGAGGGGGTGACAAATCCATTTTCTTAAAAGTCGCTTCCCAGGTAATGTAACACAGTTATCCAGATACCTGTATAAAGTACCTGACACACAAAGAAGAAAATACAATTGCCAGAACTGCCCCTTAGAATGAGTCAGAGCTTTGATTTGACAAAAAAAAATTGTACTTGCCTGATGGACTCCCATCGACATTATTGTTGAAGATTTCAAGATTGACAAGTGTCTGTCCATCCATTTTGAGGCAACCCTTATATACTTCGTATGATAGAATATCACCATTATGTAAGACCTCATTTAACTGTTAAATTCAGAACAAAATATTCACCAAAATAATACAATAAGTATTACACACAAAAAATAGGCAATGGTTCTGAGACTTACCATCAGTCGCTCTAAATGATTAACAAGACTCCCAAGAGCACATAAAGCAACATCATGGTCCTCTCCATCAAAGGCGTGATCCCACTTATTACAAGATCTTTTAAAGTAACCTTTCAAGTCGAGGAAATTTTTCACTTCTGCAGGATCAACAAAATCTGCACCTGGCTGAACTGGAGATAGAAGTGGTGCTGCAGGACCTAAAGGGACAAAGGATATTTATCAAGAGATCTAAGAAAGTGAAAACTCTACCCTCCCCCACCCCCAGCCTTTACTTTTTGCTCAACTTCTTCTCCTTTTGCTTTTCCTATTCTTTTCTTGATTGCCCCATGTAAATAAAAAATGATTTCTGTCAGTGAGATTATAGCAGAATTCACGGTGAAGAAAATTCGTCCATATGTCAGCATTTTACAAATGCAGAAACAAAATAAAACTCAGGGTTTGTTTATCTAAGAGATCTGATGAATTGACCACTCCATCAACACCATCACCCCTCCACTCTGTTCCTAAGGCTCATTTCTTATCGTTTATTAAAATTTCTCAAGTTGGAAGCAACCATATCTGAAAAGCATTTTCAGCCCTAGAGACTTGCAACAAGAAAATAATTAGACATAGAAGTACTGTAGAAATTTAGAGATATTAGGGGACGTCTGTTTGTTGGTTAGACTTGTGTACGTAATTAGTAATACATCTATTAGTTATGCAGGTATTCGTAATGTAGGTATTAATTATGCAGGGTTAAATAATTTCTTTGGCTACTGATTTGCTATATTAAAAATTGATAAAAATTATATATTTCTTAAGAATTAAAATATTTATTTACAATTATACCCTTGACCTTTCTTACCTTTGTATTTCTTTTTTCTTTTTGAATATTTAGAAAGGAATTGGGTGTCACATTTCAACTTCCTCATATAGTTGAACATACGTGTATATATATACATAAGTTTGTTCTTTCTTTTTGAATGTCATGGCTTTTTTTTGTCCCCGGCCATATTTATAAAAAAGTAATCCATGGAAGCTCTCAGATAATGAAGAAAAGCCTCTTGTTAGTTTTCAGCAACTTCCTAGTTGATTGCCTTCTTGTATTGCCTCCATTGTATAATGAAGTAGCAGGAGACGTCATTCTAGATTTAGAAATGCGCACAAAGGATTTGAATGTCTCCTTAAAAAAGTGGAGTACATTAGATTGAGAGTGATCAAGGGTAAAGTTGTCAATTACTAGTACCTTATTCCGGTATAACTTATTCCATCTTCTGCCCCTACATAAAATATAAGCAAACTTATACTATTTAATTACTCATCATAGTTATAGTTTGCTATAATTACCACTCACGACTAACATTACACGTTAATTACGTGGCCTGATTTCAAGTTTGTATAATTGCCGTGTTTGTATATGTATAATTCACTAAAATATACAAATACATATGTATAATATACAATTATCTAACCGATATACGTATAAAATTCACCTCTCCCTCTCTGCCCTCTCTTGCTCGCCTCTCTCCTGCCTCTCCCAATCTCGCTCGCCTCTCTACTTCTTCTCCCTATCTTGCTTTCCATATATACAAATACATATATACAATATACAATTATCTAACCAATATACATATATAATTCACCTCTCTCCCATTCTCTGTCCTCTCTCGCTCGCCTCTCTCCTCCCTCTCTCAATCTCGCTCACCTCTCTCTTCCTTCTCCCAATCTAGCTTGCCATATATACAAACGCATATGTAAACTATACAATCATCTAACCAATATACATATACAATTCACCTCTCTCCCACTCTTTTCCCTCTCTTGCTCGTCTCTCTCCTCTCTCGTCCCTATAACATGTAGCTACGAATTGTAATTATCAAACTATAACTATGGAGAGTAATTAGACTATTTTTGAGTGTCTATATGTGAAAGTATGTATTAGTCATGTTCTTTCCAAAATTGTAACCAAATATAATATTATGTGTGTTGAATCTTATACCTCATATAAAAATCCTACCAAACACGGTAAAGCTTATGCAACATTTTATACTTGAATAACTCATCCCTTCAAGTAACCAATTTAAGTTTGATCGGATATTTGTGCATAGAATTATCAATTTTTTTTATATGAAACTTTTATATTTGTAAACTACTTAAAAAGTACTCTAAGTCACAAGAATTGACAATGCAAAATATATAAAAGATATATGAAAAATTTACGGTCAAAGATAGACTCTTGTTTGAATCTCGAAATCCGAAAAGCACGGCATAAATGGGGACAGAGGGAGTATTATGTTAAATCGAAAGAGAGTGTGTGAGAGTGAGAAGGAGAAAGAAAGTCTATATATACATAAAGAAACCTACACACTTAATTAGAACTTAGAATAATTATTTACGTATTTATAAGATAAATTATAAGAATAGAGACATACACCCAATGAAAGAGTTTATGCACTAAGCCCAAATCACTATTACGGACTATAAGTTTATGATCTTGCAATGGGATTAAGTTGACATGTTTGGTCGATAAGTCAGCGACATAATAGCTCTTGATTGTCTTCTTGTACAGGAATGAAGGGAATGAACAAAGCTGAAAATGCTTTGGAAGGTCAGCAATGGAAGTGGGAATTTTTGTGGGAAAAGGGAACAATTGCACAACAAACTTGAAGGAATTTATGGAAAGGAAACCAATCAATTGCTTGGTTACAATAGCAACCAGTGAATGAACAAACTAAGCTCAAGGCACAGATTTGTTCAAGCACTACCATTAACATAAGGAATTCAAGCTGGGCTGCAATAAGCTTCTACAACAACTCAACCCTTCGATTTTTGAGTATTTGTGTTCCATTTCATGTTTTGAGGCCTTGCATAGGTTGGTATATATTGTTTGGAACCTGTTGAGATAGCTTGGGTTTGGGACCTGAAGGGTTTGAATTGGTTCAGCACATGTTTGAGCAAAAACTAGTGTTGGTGCAAGTCCAAAGTTGGTGCGCAGGAATTGCGGAGAAAAGGACCGTATTTACGAAGAACCTAGTCTGAGCCCATCATTTTGGAGACTCATTTTTTTAATGACCATGGTGTCTGAGCCAGCTTTTGCGCACATCGACTGATTCCATGGGACACCTTCCACCACCATAGGTTTCGAACATGGAAAAGTGATACGACCTGTAACAAAAAGGAAAGAACAATTTGTCCTAAAGATCAAATGAATTGAATTGCTCTTGAACAAATAACTCAAGAACCCTAGGACTCGTTTGATGTGAGGGATAAGAATAAATAGTCCTGGGATAAAAAATAGTCATGGGATAAAATTTAGATGTCTTGTTTGGTTGACATGTTTGGGAAAACTTATCCCACCATTTAAAGGATAGCGATAGGATAAGTTATCACATGATGATGGGATAAGTTATTCCATATATATGGTGGGATAAGTTATCCTAAGAAAACTACCCAGGATAGTTAATCCTGAGATAACTAGTTCCCAACCAAACGACCCCTAAGTATTCTTACTGAGTTAGAAAGGAGAGAGTTTTTGACTTCGAATCACCAATACAAAATGCTTTACCGAAAAGGTGTGATCAGCATTACGTTATGTGTAACCGAAGAGGAATATTACTTTACCGAATATGTCAAACCAAGATCTTGGGTATTGCTTCAGTTCATACAAGGATTTCTTCCGTTTGGATACCTTTCCTTGACTTTGATCAGACCAGCAAGAATCTCCATGTACACCACTTCTTTTAGGTTTCCATGAAGAATTGCATTTTTTACGTCAAACTATTATAAGTCTCAAACTAGATTTGTACAATCGTAGGAGGAAACCTAATCACTTGAAGAAGCAAAGAGCAAAGTCTAGTTGCTAGAACAAGTGCCGTGGCAGAATATAGAGCTACAACAAAGGGTGTTTGCTGACCTTTTTTTGTTACAAAAGCTACTAGAGGAATTGAGATTGCCTGAAAGGGAATGTGTTTCTTTGTATTGTGAAAGCAAAGCTCCAATAAGTATAGCTCATAATACAGTTCAGCATGATCAAACAAAGCATGAAATTGATTGACACTTCAAGAGAAAGTTATGAGTGGTGTCTTGAGTTTATTCCATGTGACACTCTGAAAAGCAGCAAGTTGATGTGTCTGCCAAAGGCCTCAACTAACGAACTTTCCATACACTAGCTTGCAAGTTGAGCATGTGAGACATCTTTGCACCAACTTGAGGGGAGTGTTGATTGATTGATTAGTGATTCTCAAGCTTAATTACAAAAGTTGATTAATATTGTAAATATAATTGAGTGCAATATTTTCTTCCTTATTTGGGCTTAGGACTCATTGTATAAGTACCTTTTCTCATGAATGTAAAGTCATTGAGAAATACATAAAAGCCTTTTCTTGAAATCTTCACAAACACTCCAAATCATTTTGTAGCTCCAGTAATGCTCCAAAAATATTCTAGAAGTGTCATTAGGATTGCAATTAACCCGAATTGAATATAGAACTTTTACAAGACTTTACAAATTTCTCCCCACTAGGTCCTATGTCATTGGCAGACGTTAGTTATGGCATTGAAATTGCTAACTGATTCCACTCCAATTACATAATCCAAGTATTCTGGGTCCCATCAATAACCAAGTAAATTGATGTTTTTTCATAATATTTTCAAATCAACTTTAGGCCAATTTGTCGCTACATACTATGAAATGACAGATAAAGACCAAATGCATGGTTTTCAGGGCAAAAGTTAAATGGAAATGTATGAAGATCCAGGCATTTTTTTTTAGAAGGTAACATTGTGTATATTCATTGAAACCAGTGCTTGGGTTGCACTAAACTATATTTACAGCTTGTCAAAAAAGTAAGAAAATTGAATCTCAATCCTAACAGGAACCTAGGATATCTATAATGGATTCAGTGTCCTCTAAATATATTTGCTTGCACCAGAAACAAAAAAGCCTGATACAATTTAGTTTGATCTTTTGGAGATCACAATTCTTGCTCTCAAAACATCTAACATTTCTTTCTTTCCAAACAGTCCACCAAACACGGGTTGGGACAATCTTCCATCTATCTCTATCTGCAGCTCCCACCCCCTACTTCTCCCCAATTGTATAAAAGATGCGTGATTCTGTTAGGCATAGCCCAAGCTGAGCCTAATGAAAATCCTCTATAGCTGGGATGTTATTCTGCACTGGAAAACAGATGATCGACTATCTCAACCTCTTCCCCACATAAATAGCATCTAGAACACATGGAGAACTTCCTTTTCTTGAGATTTTCATGTGTTAAAATAGCTTCTCTTGCCAGATGCCAAGTGAAACATGACACCTTGAAAGGGATTTTAAGTTTCCAAATCAGCTTCCAAGGCCAAAGAGAAGGTTGTTGTCCATCTTTATTTAGCAACTTGTATGCAGAGTTTACCTTGAATGTTTCTTTGTTATTTCTGCTCCACCATAATCTATCATGTTCATCCTTAGTTCCTGTAAAAGCTTCGAATCTTCCAAAAAAAATCAGTCATGGTCTCGATTTCCCAATCATTGAAATTCCTTCTAAACTAGAAATTACATCCATGTTGTGTCCAAACCTCAGCTACACTCACTTGTTTATTCATGCATCTCACTTGTTTATTCATGCTTCTGTGGAAAGATAATTTTCAAGCTAAAGTTGCCCAACCATTTATCCTTCCAAAATGAAGTCTTGATGTCATTTCCTACCCTGATGGCCGTATTGATCTTCAAGATTGGCCACAAGATTCTGATGGACTTCCATAGGCTTAACCCATATGGTGTAACGACCTCCTTTGTCATCCACTTGTTCTCCTCTCCATATTATGCTTGAATTACTTTTCCCCAGTATGGTTGAGGCTCTTGAGAATACCTCCATAACCACTTTAGTCTAAGGGCTTTGCACTGCTTTTTAAAATTCCTTACTCCAAGACCCCATGTTTCTTCCCCAGAGAACCTTGTTCCACTTGACTAAATGTTTGACGGTGGAATCATTTTCCCCTGTCCCTTTCCATAAGAAATCCCTCCTAATTATATCAAAGTCTTTGTATCACCCCGTTAGGAATAGGGAAGATGGACATCATGTAATTAGGTAAGGCATCCAAAACTGAATTAATGGGAGTGACTCTGCCTCCCAAGGAGATATTTTGAGATTTCCATCTGGTAAGCTTTTTCTCACACTTTTCTATCACTGGGTTCCAGATGTTCAAAGCCTTTGATTTGGCACCTAAGGGCATGCCCAAAAACCCTGAGGCATTTGATATTGAGGTTTGAGTTGTGGCTCCTAAAAAAACCTGAGGCATTCGTTCTCTCTGGAAAACTTTATCATGTTATTAAGGCCCTCCATAACAATGATAAAAAGGAAAGGAGATAGGGGATCTCCGTGCCTCAGACCTCTTTGAGCAGGGAAAAAACCTTCTGGTGCACCATGTATAAGGACTGAAAATCTGATAATAGAGATGCAACCTCCTTCCGAAACCCATACATGCAAACATCTTCACCAAAAACTTCCAGTTCACATGATCATATGCCTTTTCTATGTCTAGTTTGCACAAAATTCCTGTCTTTCCTCGGGTAATTCTTGAATCTACTACTTCGTTTGCAATTAGAATGGCATCCATTATTGATTTTTAATGAATGTCATTTGATGAGCATCCACTAGCTTGTCAACCACTTTCTTTAGCCTTTCAGTCAACACTTTGGATAACAACATATACACACTTCCGATGAGGCTGATTGGCCCAAAGAAAGACAGATTTTTCACATGATATTTTATATTGTATGATAGATCCAGGCTTTCACATCACACAAAGAAAGACACAGATTTTTCACATGATAGGTAGGACAAACTGCTTTAGACAATTAAAGATAGAACTATCAAAATCGCAGTTGTTTCATGATACAGTGAACAACTTACAAGAAACAAGAAAATCCTCACCTGTTGATGAATATTTTTTCAGAGCTTTCTGGGCATCCTTTGACAAACCTGTTAAAATGGAGATGCGAGACAAGGAAGTCAGGCTCAACACAATTATTTCCAGAGAACAAAATAATCCTCCCAAAGTCTAATTTGACAAAAATATGTACCCCTTGCATTGAATATAACTTCCTTCGGTGACACCTACACATGCAAAAGAGAGCAACATACAATTATCAACCAAGCAAATCACACATCTATTAAGTTACTCAAGAAATATATTAGATCTTTAAGTGTCGTACTTGCATCAGCAAAGCTTCCAAAGCTGCACAAGATGCATCATCCTCAATGGAACCAACCCAAACTTTCAGAGCAGCACAATCGACAAAAGCAAATCCAATAGTGGTTGAACCATTCCCCAGCTCCTTGCAAGTCTAATTCATAGTGAAAGAAGAACATTTAATCATCTGCCTCAGTTGAAGCCTCACGTTGTAACACAAGGATAACCATATGGACAACAAAAGATTTTAAAGCTTTCTTTAGATCATTTTGCCAGAGAAAGAACATGACATAAGATTGCACAAAACTTTACTCTGCACTTACAATAGATAACTCTACTGCCGTGTAGAATTAACAGACTCTATCATGCCAATCTCAATTTTATTTAAAAAGATGCTGACCTCCTTGACAGCAAGAAGATGAACTGCATCAGGCCCAATATTACCCTCACTTGTCGTAGAAGGGGTGAGTACATGAACTAGTTTTCTACGAATAACCTGAAACCAATAATTCTCATTATCAAATCACTCAATGCCATGATGAACAAAGAGCAGTTTAGTGCTAATAGGAGAAACAGAAGAAATTTTTGATGCATTAATTGCTCCAATGTATCTTCTGTTACTTTGTTATCACATTTGGAACAGTCAAAGGACTATCACCAACCTCACCGCCCCAAGCATTACAAAATATTTTAAGAACCTAAACCCAATGAATTCATGCTGCACTTACAGAAGTAGAGCCTCTAGATTTTGCTTGCTCGGATGTTTCCAACTGTTCCATCCGTCCAACTTTGTACCTTCAAATTTGTTAGGTAAACTCAACATAAACGACAAGATATTATTTGATGAGAATAAGACACTAAATGAGAAATTATCAACAGGGTGGTCAATTCCATTATCAATCTATTCCATCTTTCTCTAACTTTCCACACAATTGCTTTCTCTCTCTAAAGACTTTCTCTTTCTAGATTTCTTAGCATTCTGTGATGGAGATGATCGCATGCCCAGGTTCCCATTAACGAATCTCAACCAAAGACCAAGAAAGAGGTTGCATCTGGGCTGGGATATTCTCCCCGAGCCACCTAAGGTATTACATCTATCTTCAAATGAGATCTGTTTATTGTATCTTGTTTTCCGCTTTGGCATTGCTAGATCTGATTAAGGTTAAGTTATTTTTCACACCAGGTATGATAGAGACTCAAGTCTTTATGTATTCTATATAGTATCTTGAGTAAATCTATTGTGTTCTTTCTATAATCATATGGTACTTTTAGCTGGGTTTTTGTATTTCAATTTCGATTTTCATTTCTTCAGCATGAGAAAAAGAATAACTATATTTTACCAGATCTTTCTTTTTCTTTTCTGATAATCGCTTTATAATTAGATCCGACGTGAATTATCTATTTTTGAAATTTTGTGATTAATTATGATGTGTCAATTAAATCAAATTGGCTTCCTTTTACCAAAATTTTATGTGGAAGTATGTCATAATGTCAATAATCAATTGAAAAGCTCTCTTGGATTTGATTACAATTACAAAAGGGGGTGGTCAATATTGATTGTGCTTCTTTTTTTTTTGAGAAGGAATATTTATTGTGCTTCTAAGATGGTTCTTATTTGAAGCGGACGTTTTTAATCCAGTTATGTAAACTCACCTGACAAATCATAGTTGTGTTAACAACTATTTCGCGATTAGACAAAGCTCTATCTAAGGCTAGGCCAAAAATAAACACTTGCTACTTCCAGAACCAGTTCGTGCAGAAGTCATTGGCAGGGACAGTTTCAAGCTCTGTCCAGGTTATATCTTCCAGTTTACCCTGTCTTTTAGTTCTTGTTCTGCCTATTCACTTCATGATTTAGCCTCTACTTATTTAGTTCTTGATTTAGACTCTATTTATTTAGTTCTTGATTTAGCCTCTATTTATTTAGTTCTTGAGTTAGCCTCCATTTATTTAGTTCTTGCTTTAGCCTCTATTTTAGTTCTTGAGCAGCCTTTGTTTTCTAGTTCTTGTTCACTTCCTGTTTGATGTTCTTGTTCAACCTATTTAGTTCTTGATTCAGACCCTGTTTGGATTGGCTTATGCCACATGTTCCCAGTGTTATCAAAAGCAAAAAGCGCAAAAAAGCTCCAAGGTTCGTGGGGGCTTTAAGCGCAAAGCGCAAATAAAGCGTGGGCTTTAATGAAAAAAGGCGCAAAGGGAGAATATGATACAAATATGTATGTTTAGTCCAAGACTAATAATTATAAACATGAATGACACATTTTTTACCAAAAAAATTGAAAATAATTAATAATATAATGAAATATCAATTGTTTAGTGTCACTTTTTCATAAGAGGCTCACTGGCAAGGAAAAGTTTGCCTTAGAACCTTGATATGACACTGAAGCGCACATAAAGCGAGGCAAAGTGCTCAACATGTTTTGAGCCTCGCTTCAGGGCTTAAGCGCGCCTTTGATAACACTGCATGTTCCTCACCCTTTTGGCCTCAGATGGTTAATGCCTAACACTATCAGGGAAGTTCTTGAATACTGGAGCCACTGGAACGTTGACAGCACCATCAAAAAGATTTGGAAGATGATACCAGCTGCCATCTTTTGGACTATCTAGAATGAAAAAAATAGAAGATGTTTTGATGGCCTCTCAACTAGACAATCTATGCTCAAAGCCAAATGTCTTTTGTATTTATATAGTTGGGTTTTTTGTCCCAAATGAATTCCCCTGATAGCTTTTTCGATTTTGTTTGCTCTATGATAGTGTACTAGAGATAACATACTACTGCTCACTCTATTGTAACTACTTTGCATCTTCTTGATGCCATGAATGGAATAAATTACAACATGTAAAAAAGTGCTTTTAATCCAAAAAAGGTTAAGCATTTTTGGAGTGTTTGGGTAAACGAAAAAAGTGCTTATAAGCACTTAATATTAAGCTAAAATGATAAAAATAAACCAAAAGTCATAACTTAGAAATTCTACCTTATGGCTTTTGTCTTATAAGTCAAAAATTAAGAGTCAATCCAAACTTGCTGCTCTTAGCCACAGCTTTTTAGTTCTTGTCCTTCTTATGTAGTTCTTGATTTAGCTTCTATTTTTAATTCTTGTGCAGCCTTTATTTCCTAGCTCAATTTATCTTATGTCTTGTTCAGCCTTTGTTTTTAGTTCTTGATTTAGACTATTTATTCCCGAATTTTAGTACCTATGTTAGTGGTTTTAGGGTTTGATGGTAGTTTCCAAGTCCTTGGTTGGGGGAGGGAGCAAGGAGCAAGGGTACTAAGGGAGCTTTTAGGTTGAGAGTTTGGTCTTGGAACATAGGGACTGTAACACCTCGCAAATTCAAATCTAAGGATCCAACCCATTAGTTGTTAGTGTATCAACTTGGGCTAGGTGATGTGCTACTTATACACGTGTGTTAAGGTTCATTCTTTAAGTATGAAAAGTATATCAGATGTGGTTTAAGGTCATAAAGGACCTTCAGCACTAAGTCGAGTTCAAAACCTTCCTATCGGCTAAGTTTTTCACATTAGTTCGGTTAACTTCAAACGATCATATCTTTGTTAGGTGGCTCACTACCTAACAAATTAAAGGTCTATGAGTCTTCTTTCCCAACGTCACCAACCATTCGTGAATTCGATTCTAGAGTAAAAAGTTACGACTGATATACCAGAGATGTTTCAATCTGGCAGTGAGTGACTGTCCGTCACAAGTGTGACGGCCCATCACATGTGGGCATCACACATGACCAGTCAGCTCATTTTTTTGGCCTAGTTATGAAGGCCTGTCACCCAAGCGACAACCTATCACTCAGACAACGGTAGAACGTGAAATTTCGTAGATTTTGTGTTAGAGAAGGGTTTTTTTTATCCTAAAACCTTTGGGGAAGTTATCTTAATGACCTTACAACAATCTTAGGACGGTTAGACAATCAGTTTTCATCATTTAAACCATTTCATTCTCTCCCCAAACATCAACACTCAAGAATTTTCAAGAAACACCAAGTTAGGGTTCCTCTTCCAAGGTTCTTGATCTAGCTTTGTCAGGTATATAAGGATATCATATTGAGAAACTAAGTTTTTCCTCATGCCCTACCAGTGTTATCAAAGGCGAAAAACGCAAAATAGCTCTAATGTCCGTGGGGGCTTTAAGCTCAAATAAGGTGTGGCTTTAATGAAAAAAGACGCAAAGGGAGAAAAAAATACAAATGTATATGTTTATGCAAGACTAATAATTATAAACATGAATGATCAATATATGACCAAAAAGATTGAAAAAAAGTTATAATAAAGTGAAATATAAATTGTTTAGTGTCACTTCATCACAAGAGGTTCATTGGCAAGGAAAAGTTTCTTAGAACCTTGATGACCACACTAAAGTGCACATAAAGCGAGGCAAAGCACTCAATACGTTTTGAACCTCGCTTCAGGGCTTAAGCGCGCTTTGATAACACTCTGCCTTACATCTATAATCTAAGTAAGATCAAAGTTAAGGAGTCACCCCAAAGTTCATGATTTTCAAATTCTTTTATTTCGAATATGCTCATTGTTGATTCTATTATTGAATTCATTATAGTTTATGTTGTTAATGATCCTTGATTAGTTTAGGGTTCATGCTATTCTACCACGTGACCCCTTCTTAGCTAAAGTTAGTTGAGAATCATGTCAAACAATTTCTTATGCATTGTTTTCATGAGCAAAGTATATTTCAAGAATGAAAGAAGTACTTCAGGAAGAATTTCAAGAAAGTATATTTTACATTCAAGATGCATATTTTCAGAAAGAAGATCTGCATAAGATCTACAGTGTTTTCATACAATACTAATAAGAATAAAAATAGAGCTATCCAATACTAGGTAGGTTTCTGCCGGAGTTTTCCGCCTTATTTTCTCATCTAACCTGAGTTATCACCTTACGTGATAGCTCACTCTTTACCTGTTCTTTAGTCTAGTATCTTCATCCAACAATGGGAGAAAACAGGATCTATTTTAATGCGGGTTTCAAGTCGTTTGATATTACAAGATGGAAATCGGAAAATGCGGAGTGGTATGAATGGGTAGAAAGAAGTCGTAAGATGATAAGGGGATCCTCCATGAGCCGCAAAATTATGGAGTGGATCTGTGTCATTCTAAGAGAAGCTTCTGGCGACAATAAGAAGACGATGAGAAGGTAGAAAAATGCTGAGAAAGGGGCTGAGTATTTCTGCACAAGAAAGTACAATGAACATGGGAGATTTATAATCATCGTAACTATTAATAATGGAAGGAGATTTGTCCTAGTTATCCCAGAGCTAAACATTAATGCTGGATGGTCAGACATTTTTTTTTTTTTGAAACTGTAACATTTGTATCTCACAGAGTACTTAGGTAGTACTGAAAAAACATATTTACAAAAGCAGAAAGTAAGTATAATCTATCCAAAAACTGAGCCAAATCTAAATGGATCCTAAAACATCTATGATTGACTCAGTTTCATTGGAGTAGACATTTGTACACCAAAAGCAGAACAACAATATTCACTTAAGCTTAACTTCCTGCAGGCTGTTGTTCCTATTCTCAAAACATCTCTCGTTTCTCTCCCTCCATATAGTCCACCAAATACTAGCAGGGATCATCCGCCATCTTTCTCTGTTTGTAGCCCCAACTCCAGCCATCTCCCAATCGAATAGAGTCTCATCAATCTTGCTAGGCATACACCAAGATATGCCTCTACGATTAAGGAAAATCTGCCACAGTTGACCAGTAAAGTTGCAATGTAAGAAGAGATCTCTCACTGTCTCATTAGCCTTCCCACACAAGGAACATCTATTACATAGAGAGATTCCTCTCTTGGCCACGTTATTCAATTCAAGACTGCCTCCTTAGCTAGCAGCCATGTAAAGCATGGCACTTTGTGTGGCACTTTGATCCTCCAGATTTGCTTCCAAGGCCATTTGAAGTCTTGAATGCCACCAGTAATTATCTGTTTGTATCCTTCTTTCACCTTGTAACTACCTTTGTTGTGCCCCTGCCACCATAAATAATCCTCGCCTGTTGGTATACCTTGAAAACTCTCCAGAACCTTAAACAATTCAAGTATTCTGGGAATTTCCCAGTCATTCAAATTTCTTCTGAAAATCATATCCCAGCCTTATTGTGTCCACATTTCAGCGACAGTCTTCTGTTGGTGTTGAGCCAGTGTAAAGATGTCAGGGAAACGATCTTTGAGGCTCATACCACCCAACCATTTATCAAACCAGAAACTGGTTTTTCTGCCATTTTGTACCTTGACAGTTGACTTCTTACTGAGAAAGGGCCAAAATATTCGGATGGATTTCCAAAGGCTAATCCCATAGGGGGTATTTACCGCTTTAATTACCCATTTATTTAGCTCCTCATACTTGTGATTGATCACCCTATGCCATAGTGCTTGGTCCTCTTGATGATACCTCCATAACCATTTCACCTTAAGAGCTTTGCTATGGTTTTTGAGATGCTTGATACCTAATCCACCTTGCATCTTACTTATGATGATGTTCTTCCACTTGACTAAGTGAAAGCCTTTTCTTTCCTTATTTCCTTGCCACAAGAAGTTTCTTCTAATTTTGTCCAACCTCTGAACTACTAACTGGGGAATATGGAAGATAGATAGCATATATGTAGGTAGAGCATCCAGAACAGAGTTTATCAGTGTTAATCTACCTCCCAAGGAGAGGTATTGTGATCTCCATCTGGCTAGTTTCTTTTCACATTTCTCCACTATTGGGTTCCAAATGTCTATGGCTCCAGACTTTGCCCCCAAAGGCATGCCCAAGTATACTGATGGCAGAGTACCTATCACTCCTCCCAAGGTTTGTGAGAGGTGTTCCATATCCGGAACCACATTAATTGGATACAAATGGCTTTTGTTCCAGTTTATATGTAGTCCAAATATGGCTTCAAAGTAGACTAGTATAAGTCTCAAAATCAGCAATTGCTCCTCCTCAGCCCCACAAAATATTAGTGTATCATCAGCATACTGTAGGTGTGTGATCTCCATGCTATTCCCAGCAACCTTACCGACTTCAAATCCCTGTATTCTTCCAGTTGTCTTGGTTATCTTCAACATATTGTTAAGCCCCTCCATAGCTATGATGAACAAGAAGGGTGATAACAGATCCCCTTGCCTGACTCCTCTGTGTGCATTGAAAAGGCCTTCAGGAGACCCATTGATGAGTACTGAAAACTTAACAGTTGAAATACAAAACTTGATCCAACCGATCCATCTGCTACCAAATCCCATTTGTCTCAGCATACTTAGAATGAAATCCCAATTCACATGGTCATATGCTTTCTCAATATCAAGTTTGCACAGTATACCAGGTTTCTTCTGGGAAACTCTAGAATCAATTGCTTCGTTAGCAATGAACACTGCATCCATGATCTGTCTGCCTCTGATAAAAGCCATCTGTTGTTTGTCTACCAACTTATCCACAACTCTCGTCAACCTTTCCGTCAAAACCTTGGACATTAGCTTATAGAAGCTTCCAATTAAGCTGATGGGTCTGAAGTCCTTGAGTTCCTTCGCTCCGATCTTCTTAGGAATCAGTGCTATGTAGGTTGCATTATAGCTCTTTTCAAACATCCCAGTTGAGTGAAAATTGTGAAAAGCCGCCATAAAGTCATGCTTAATGATCTCCCAAGTGTATCCGTCACGACCAGGGGCTTTGTCTATAGCACACTTTTTTAAACACTCAAGTACTTCTTGTTCCTCAAAATCTGCCTGCAATGCTTCATTTTCACCCTCAGTAATGGTAGGATGGTTGCTGATATTTCCAGAGGGTCTCCAATCTTCAGGTTCTATATACAATTTTTTGTAGAATGAAATAATTTCTTCTTTAATTCTGTTTGGCTCTGTTATGGTCTCTCCCTGAACTTCCAGTTGATCAATATTGTTGCATCTCTTGTGGGCATTAGCTGTTTGGTGGAAGAACTTTGTATTCCTATCCCCTTCCTTGAGCCACAAAGCCCTTGATCTCTGTCTCCAGGCCACTTCCTCATTCTTCAAACACCCCTCATACTCTATGAAAAGTGTGGCTTTTTTTTCTATCTCCTCCTCAGTTAACACTCTGTTGCTTTGATGTGATTCTAACTCAGCCATCTGATTGAGAAGGTTGTTCTTTTGCAATTTCAGATTACCTTGTTCATTTCTGCCCATTCTTTCAATTTCCATTTGAGGGCTTTGAGTTTGCATGCTAAGATGTAATCTGGATTCCCATAGAATTCAAAATCATTCCACCAAACCTTGATTCTATCAACAATCCTTACTGTGTCAGCCACCAATTTTCAAACTTAAAATAGGATATAGATTGTTCCCAATGCCCACATAGCAAGGCTGTAGGAACATGATCAGAAGTCACTCTTTGCATAGTAGTTTGCTTTATGTTGGAGAAAAGAAATTCCATTCTGTTGAAACCATAATCCTGTCTATCCTGGATGGTTAGACATTACATTTAAGATTGAGAATTTCATTAAATGCGCTAAAAAGATGGAAGTTGTCGGCCCGCCGAGAGTTACTGATCCAAACTACACATATGTGAGGGTTGTACGTGATAGTAAATGGCAGTCCAAAAAACTAAGAGATACCGACAACACAAACAAGGAGGAAAATATTGAAGTTGAGATGCAGAAAGATAGCCAGGATACTGGACTATTGAAGAAGTGTCTGTCTGGTAGGGCAACCGGAAGGGAGGAGTAAAGAAAAACCATCCTTGACAAAGATAAGAAGATGGTCAACTATGCTCTGGAAGAAGGCTTTCAGGGTGAACATTCATGTAATATATGGTGATAAGATCCTCTTAGAATTCCCCAACAAGCACATGGCTGAGCAAACCTTACAAGGGAAGTGACGTTGGAAGAATCAAACTTTCAGCTTGGAGTGGTGGAACCCAATGGTAGGGTGTGTACCTAATAGTATGATTTCCACCGGAACTTGGATCAGAATTGTCGGAATCCCTTTCCATCTATGATCACAAAAAGTCTTCAAAGAAATTGGAAACCCATGTGGGGGATGGGAGGCCACTGAAGAAGAAACAGAGCTGAAGAACCACATGAAATGGCCAAAAGAAGTGGTGATATCCAGAAATGGTGTTAAGTACGATTTTCCGATATGGTCGGAAAGCAAAATCAGATTTGAAATATCACAGGAAATGGACAGAAGAATTGCTGAAGAAGAAAGGATAGACAAGGACCCAGTTAATCCAGTTATCCAGAGGATAATAGACTGTTCCTACCATTGTGAAGTACAGCAATCCCACTTTTCTAGGGATCTGCCAGAAATAGACTACGAGGAAGCGGTCGATTCAAAAGCTGCCATAGTGTTTAAAGAGGAGCGCATGAGAAGCATGTGACCACTTTAAATGAAATTGAAAAATTGGCCAACGTCTGAAGCCCAATAAAGAGCCCATAGTTTCAAGAAAAGGGGGGCCTGATTTCTCAAGCTTAGGCCATTTTTAATAACTTAAGGGATAGCAATGGGTTGGAACAGAATACAGACATCTCAATTGAAACTCCAGAAGTTCAATATCTCCCGGGAACAGAGCTAGCAACCATGCAGATTAGAAAGCGATCGATAATTGAGGAGAGTGACACAACGAGTGTGTCCAAAGAAGGCATGTCGGTAGAAGTAACAGAAGAAAGTGAGCAACAAATAATAGAAACAACTGACAGGGAGTTGGGGGAGAAAGAGACTGATAATATCGAAAATAGATTAATTGAGGTTGGAGAGATAAATTCACTTACTATAGTAGGGGAATAGGATATCACGGAGGCAAAACCTCTGCAAGTCCAGCAACAACAATTGATAATATGCAAGGAAAGGGAAAAATTATTGCGGGTGAAGCAGAATATGATTAAACTGGGCAAAGTGCTTGGAGCAGACTTTCAAGGTCATGAAGAAGAAGCTCTGGAACTACTTCTACTGGTGGATAGTTCTCGACAAGCCAGAAGAACAGAACTGTGAATTTTTGTAAGAAGGCAAGATTTAGAGGCTCTCAGGAGGCTGAAGAGTCTTGTGTCTTTTGATGTCAAATTCAAAAATAAAAGGAATAGGAGCAAGGGGAGAAGTGAAACAAATAGTAATTGATGAAGATCAAACTTGTCTCATGGAATGTTAGGGGGTTGAACAACAGGGATAAAAGGAGATTGGTTAAGATTTTAATTATAGGATGGAATGCAGATATTATTTGTCTGCAAGAAACTAAACTGGAGGGAAATTTATTTGAGGAGGTGAAACAAATCTGGGGAGGAAGATGGGTTGAGTTTGCTTGCCTAGAAGCTAGTGGCACTAGAGGGGGTATACTATTGCTATGGGACAGCAGAACATGGAGGGGAGAAATCTTGGATATCGTTGATTACTCATTAACCTGCAAATTTGAGGCACAATTGCAAGACTTCTCTTGTCATATCACTGGGCATATGCTCCTAATTGTTACATAGGAAGAAGATTAGTATGGGAGGAGATAGGGGCAGTAAGGGGTCTGATGGAAGGTCCTTGAGTAGTATGCAGGGAATTTAATGTGGTCAGATTCATCTCTGAAAAGAGAAACTGTCTAAGAAGATCAAGGGGCATGAGAGAATTCCCTGATGTCATTGAAGACTTGAAGTTGATTGATATACCACGTGAAGACAACAAATTTACTTGGTTCAGAGGGGATAACCAGAACATAGCCTCTAGGATTGAAAGGATCCTATTTTCAGAAGAATGGGATGAAAGCGTCAACAATTTAAAACAAATGTCACTGCAGAGGTTAGGATCTCATCACTCACCTATTCCCCTACAAGGAGTGTGGAACAAGAACAAAAACTACTTCAAATTTGAAAATCGGTGGCTTGGCACAGAAGGATTTAATGACAGAATTAAGGAGTGGTGGAGCTCTTTCAAGTTCTCTGGAAAGCCGAATTAATCCTTGCTTCCATGCTTAAAGCTCTAAAAATAAGCGTTAGGAATGGAGCAAGAGTGAACGAGGAAACCTGGGAACAAAAAGAAAGAATTTACTCAATAAACTGGCAGAGTTTGATAAAATAACGGAAGAGGAGACAGAAAGGAGGGCAACAAGTTTGTTGGAGTATGAGGAATTAATTAAAAATGAAGAAATATCATGGGAGGCAAAAGTCAACGTCATTGTGGTTAAAGGAGGGTGAGGAGAAAGCAGAGGAGCTCTTTATGAAAATTGATAATAATAAGCAAGGGAACAAGGTGGGCAAGGGAAAAGTCACAACAAACAAAAAGAAAGGAGCAAACGAATTAAAAAGCCTGGAACTGGATACAAAGTTCATGAGCTTTGGCACTAGAAGTAGCGGGGTATAAGTGGCAATAGAACAATAATGAAGCTAAATATAGTGTCATGGAATATCAGGGGGATGAACTCTGCTAGAAAGAGGAAGTGATCAAAAATATTATGACGAACTGGAAGGCAGATGTAGTATGTTTCCAAGAAACCAAGGTGGAAGGGGAAATTGAAAATATTGTGAAGGAAGTATGGGGGAATAAATGGGTGAATTATGCATAGTTAGAAGCCAGTGGAACCAGGGAAGGCATCGTTATTGTGTGGAATAAAAGGGAGTGGGAAGGCGAAACTAGCAGTGTAGGGATGTACTCTGTCACCTGTAGCTTCACAGGGATATGTCAAGATTTCAGCTGGCACCTCACAGGTGTCTATGCTCCAGATGATAGAGACTTGGTGGGAGATTGGTGCTGCCAAGGGGTTGATTGCAGGTTCTTGAGTCCTATGTGGGGATTTCAACACTGTGAGGTACCCATCGGAGAAGAAAAATTGCAACAGAATCAACAAAGGAATGACAGATTTCATAGAAGACATGGAGTTAGTTGATCCTGAATTATCTGGGGGAAAGTACACCTGGAAGAAAGGAGACAGGCATACAACAGCAAGCAGACAGCCAGACTTGACAGAATTTTGTTCTCGGAAGAGTGGGAAGCAAATTTTAGAAATATAAGGCAGCACATACTTCACAGATTGACATCAGATCACTCTTCCATAATGTTACAATGCGGCACTTGGGAAAACACAAAGTCATATTTAAATTTGAGAACTGGTGGTTGGACATAGAGGGTTTCAATGACAAAATTAAAGGACGGTGGAACTCCTTCAGTTTCATAGGGAAACCTGACTATGTCTTGGTTGCAAAGCTCAAAGCACTAAAAGAAAAGCTGAAAGAATGGAGCAAAACTGCACAAGGGAACTTGGGAACACAAATACAAAATGTCTTGAAACTCAGCTAGCTGAGTTAGAGAAGATACAGGAGAACAGATCCTTGAAGCCAGAAGAGATAATCTCCAAAACAACATTAATCAGTTAGTTTGAAGACATAGCGAAAAGGGAGGAAATAGCTTGGAGGCAAAGATCTAGGGATGTGTGGCTAGAGCAGGGGGATAGAAACACTAATTTCTTCCACAGAACTGCAAATGCACACAGGAGAATGAATACTATCTCAAAGCTGAAAGTGGGAGGAGAAAATTTGACTGAACCAGAGGAGATACAGAAGGAGATAGTAACTTATTATGAGGAACAATACTCTGAGCCAGAAGAATGGAGACCATACCTAGAGATGAGAAACTGTACTATGATTCATGAAGAAGAAAACAAATTACTCTTGGCACCTTTTGAGGAGCAGGAAATTCTAGAGAGCATAAAAGCATGTGCAGGGGACAAAGCACCAGGGCCAGATGGTTATTCCATGGCCTTCTTCAGCCAATGTTGGGACATTATTATACCTGGTGGCTACAGTTCAGCAGTTCCACAAGGCAGAGAAGTTTGAGAAGAGTATTAATGCCACCTTTGTAGCTTTGATTCCTAAGAAAGTGGGAGCTAAGGAACTGACAGATTTTAGACCTATTAGTCTAATAGGTGGAGTTTACAAGATCATTGTCAAACTGCTGGCAGAAAGGTTAAAGAAGGTGCTACCACAGACTTGAAGACAACCAACAAATGGCATTCATAAAAGGTAGACAAATAATGGATGCAGTGTTGATAGCAAATGAATGTATTGAGTCTAGACAGAGAAGCAAGCGCCCTGGAACTCTATGCAAGCTTGATAAAAGAAGGTCTATGATCATTTAAATTGGAATTTCTTACTACTTATCATGCAAAGGATCGGTTTTGGAGCCAAATGGATTAGATGGGTGAAATTCTGCATAAGCACAGTTAATTTTTCTATCTTAGTTAATAGAACTCCTAGTGGCTTCTTTTCATCCCAAAGGAGACCGAGACAAGGTGACCCCCGACACCCTTTTTATTCATCTTAGCCATGGAATGTTTGAGTAACCTAATTCACACAGCAAGGATGAAGCATTGGGTAAGGGGCTTAGGGTAGACAGCAGCGCACAAAATGGCTTGGAGATTACCCATCTGCAATATGCAAATGATACTCTCATTTTTGTGAAGCAATGACAGGGAAAATGTTGATCCTAAGAGTAATGTTCATCATCTTTGAAGCAGTCTCTATATTACATATCAATTGGGGGAAGAGTTACATTTATCCCATAAATGAAGTGCTCAGGTGGAGAGTCTGGCAGGGGTTCTGGGTGATAAGGTAGGGGAAATACCAACAATATACCTAGGTATGCCATTAGGGGGAAAGAGCAAATCAATAGGGATCTGGAATGGAGTGATAGAAAAATGCGAAAAGAAGCTAACCAACTGGAAGAGCCAATATGTGTCTAGGGAAGGTAGATTAACCATGGTTAATAGTGTGCTAGTTGCAATACCTGCTTATATGATGTCTGTGTTCCCAGCACCAGACAAGGTCATATAGAGGATAGATGCTTTGAGAAGAAATTTCTTTTGGCAGGGAAATGAAGATAAAAAGAAGGTTCATCTAGTCAACTGGGAAGAGGTCACAAAGAACAAGAAAAAAGGGGGACCGGGGATTAGGAACATGAAGAAACTAAACAAAAGCCTAATGTTGAAATGGCTTTGGAAGTTTATGACAGGCGAGAATATGCTATGGAGAGAGGTGATCAGGGCAAAATATGAAATGGAGAATAGGTGGATGACAAAGATGGTAACTACACCATATGGATGTGGTATTTGGAGATCGGTAAGAAATCTTTGGCCTCTGTTTCGTTCTAGAATCAGATTCCAGGTGGGTAATGGAATGAAGGTGTCATTTTGGGAGGACAGATGGATAGCCCAAAGAACCCTGAAACAATATTCCCAGACTTATATACACTAAGCTTTCAACAAAATGCAACTGTGGCTGAAATGTGGACAGGACAGGGGTGGAACTTACATCTTAGAGGAATCTAAATGATTGGGAGATGGGGAACATAGTGGCCTTTTATGATACAATGGGACAATTTAGGACTATGACTAGGGAAGAAGATAAGGTTGTGTGGAAGATCGGCAGCAAAGGGGTTTTCAGTGTCAAAACAGCTTACAAAGATCTCAATCATTCAAATTAAAATGACAGGATGGAGCTCTGGCCATGGCAGATGATATGGAAACCTAAAATCCCATACAAGGTAAATTGTTTCACATGGTTACTAGCAAAGGAAGTAGTGCTGACACAAGAAAATATAAAGAAGAGGAAGTTTCAACTATGCTCAAGATGCTACTTGTGTGAGGAACAGGCAGAGACAATCAACCATCTCTTTTTGCATTGCAAATGGACTGATCAATTATGGAGAATATGCAGCAGCCTTAGGAAGATCATTTGGGTGAAACCAAGAAACATAGCACAACTCTAAATTGTTGGACTAATATAGGCAATACTACAATTAAGGAGGAGAGATGGAGAATTGTCCCAACTTGTATATGGTGGACAGTGTGGAAAGAAAGGAATCAAAGATGTTTTGAGGGCAAGAAGAACAATTTCAAGATGAATTGTATAGCTCTTTATTATTTTTGGTGTAAACAGAAAGTTTTAGTACAGGTAAAAGAACTTTTTGATGTTATAGACTATTTGTGACAAAAAGCACAGATGGAGTCGGTCTAGTTTGTAATACTTTTGGAAGGGGGCTACTTTGATGTAGTATACCTGCGGATAAATAGGAAAAGAGGCTATCGTACTCAAAAAAAAGAAATACCAAATTTTTTCCCAAGATGGAAAATGCACACAAAAGGTACAACAGCATTGACCAACTCATGATTCAAGGGGAATTATCTCAAGATCCAGGAAGAATTGAAGGGGAAATTGTTGAATATTATATAAAGTTATATTCTGAAACCACAAGATGGAGACCAGGTTGTTTATTTCCTAATTGTCCCAGACTAACAAATGAGGAAAAAGAGATGCTACAAGGGGTTTTTGAGGAGAGTGAAGTTCTGCAATGTCTAAAACTATGTGCAACAAACAAAGCACCTGGTCTAGATGGCTTAGCAATGGGTTTCTTCATAAAATGTTGGGAGATACTGAAGCAAGACATCATGCTGGCCTTTCAGAATTTCCATGAACAGAAAAGGTTTGAAAGAAGTCTCAATACCACTTTCATAACTCTCATTCCAAAGAAAAAAGGAGCCAAGGAGTAGAGGGATTCTAGACCAATCAGTCTAGTAGGCAGTATATACAAGCTATTTTCCAAAGTACTGGTAGAAAGGTTAAAAGCTGTGATAGCCAAGTTGACTGATCTACAACAAATGGCCTTCATCAAAAGTAGACAAATCATGGATGCAGTGCTAATAGCTAATGAAGTTGCTGACTCCAGAATAAAGCAGAAAAAACCTGGAATCTTGTGTAAGCTAGACATGGAGAAGGCATATGACCATGTTAACTGGGAGTACTTATTGGATTCTATGAGAAGAATGGGTTTTGGTGACAAGTGGATAAAATGGGTCAAATAGTGCATCTCAACAGTAAGATTTTCAGTGCTTATCAATGGCTCACCGGCAAGATTTTTCAGTGCACAAAGGGGTTTAAGACAAGGTGATCCTTTGTCACCCTTTCTCTTCTTAATAGCTACAGAGGGTCTTAATAGCATGATCAAAACAGCAAATCTGAATGGGAGGCTCAGAGGATTTGATGTGGCCAGAATTGGAGAAAGGAACCTGGAGATAACTCACTTGCAATATGCTGATGATACTCTGATATTATGTGATGCTGAAGAGGATCAACTCATGACCTTGAGGGTGATTTTGGTACTTTTAGAAGGGATTTCTGGGTTGCACATTAATTGGAAGAGAAGTTCCCTATATCCTATTAATGAGGTGCAAAACATGAAGATTTTGAATGCAATACTAGGTGGGAACTGGGGAATCTACCCACCATCTATCTAGGGATGCCACTGGGAGCAAAATCACAATCAAATGAAATACAGAATAGTGTAATTGCAAGGTGTGAAAAGAAATTGGCAAGATGGAAGACTCACGATCTCCCTAGGGAGACAGACTAACTCTCATCAACTCAGTCCTTGATTCACTCCCAACCTACATGATGTCTATTTTCCCCATTCCAGACGGGGTTATTAATAGATTAGACAAGGTGAGGAGAAAGTTTCTCTGGCAAGGAAACAATGAAAGGAAGGGTTATAATCTGGTCAAATGGGAAGCAGTGATAACTGCGAAACAACGAGGGGGATTAGGAACCAAGAACTTGAAATTCCAAAGCAAGGAACTTAGAATGAAGTGGCTATGGAAGTATAACAATGAGAACCAAACCCTATGGAGGAATGTTGTTAATGCTATGTATGAAGGGGAAGACCACTGGATGACAAAGAAATAACAACACTATGGAGTTAGATTATGGAGGTCTATCAGAACATTATGGAGTGAATTCAAAACCAAAATTAAGATTAAAGTTGCAAATGGGGCTAAAACTGATTTCTAGAAAGATGAATGGCATGAGTCAGAAAGACTGGAAAATTTGTTCGCAGATATTCATGCATTAGTCTCACCAACAAAAGACTATTTAGAATTTTGGACACCCCATGGATGGAGATTCAACCTTAGAAGGCATCTAAATGACTGGGAGATCCAAAGAGTTGCAGATTACTTAAATACCATCGAACAATTCAATGGACTGGAGGCAGGTTAAGATACCTTATGGTGGAAAGAAAATAAGAAGGGCCAGTTCAAAGTAAGTAACACTTATAGGTGGATGAATCAAACACCTCAATGCATAAGCAACTGGCCATGGAAAGGCACTGGAAAAATAAAATTCCACACAAAGTGGCCTGGTTTATCTGGTTGCTAGCCAAGGAAACAACTCTCAGCCAAGACAATCTGATGAGGAGAGGATTACCACTTTGTCCTAGGTGTTTTTTCTGTGGGAAAAAGGCTGAGACAGTTAATCATATATTTCTTCATTGCAAAGTCACTGGACAGCTATGGAGGATTTTCTTAAATCTCAAAGGCATCTCATGGGCTATGCCTGGAAGATTACCGGAGCAATCCAGAGCTGGGAGGAAGCTGGTGTGCAAGCAAAAAACAAAGATAGATAGAGAATTGTCCCTGCTTGTATCTGGTGGACAATTTGGAAGGAAGGAATTATCTCCATAATTGATGTTCTAGATTCAATTTAGGTAGGAGTTAGCAGGCTTTTGAAGTAAAATTTGTATATATGGTTTTCAGTACAACCTATGTAGTGTTTATGAGAAATATATGAAGTTACCTGTTGAAAAACAAAAGAGTGTTGTCATACTTTTATGCGGGAAAGCAGAGGGAGTTCTCTTCTACTCATCTTCTCCTTATTTAGTAGTATTATTTAATATTCACATAGTATCTTATTCGTCATTTCTTCCTACAACCATTGCTTCATTTGCTTTGTTTATCCCCGGACCCACGTGATTACACTGGCATGTTGGTGGTGGAGGTGGTCAATTGTAAATTGTTACTAAAGAATAAGTCACAAGTCATGCTGAAAAGGTGACACAGCTATGAGCACGAGTGATGACTTGTTAAAAGATGACTAATACAAACAAACAGATAAGCAATTCTAACTACAGATAAACTAGCAGAGTCATTAGTAAGTAGGAATCGGAGATCAGAAGCAGCAAAAGCTATTATCATGTTCCTTAAAAAAGATACAGATCTCAAAAATGAGATTTCTAACTCTTACCCTCGCGCTAGGAGCTTCTGAACAGCTTCATCAATTCCACTTTCAGATATACCAACCTGAAAGAAAAGCAAGAAAATAAGTACATGAATCAGATTCCATAGACTAAGCTAAACCTGAAAATGATCAAAACTCCCTCTTCAAACATCCCAAGTGAACTAAGTACAGCATACCTGTCGACATTTTCCCACGCCACTTTGCGTCATTTTCCAATCAAGCTCCTTGTGACCAATTTCAGCATCTAGTTCATACAGCTCATAAAATTTTCCCTTTCAAAGCATTAATGTTTTAGAGAAAGCTATATATATAAGTAGCCTTGTGCAAAATTGTATTGAATTGAAGGAAAATAAACAGATAAACTTACTGCAGTACAAAAAATCAGATAAAGGCAAACCATAACTCATCAAAGGTAAATATTCTCTTCTTCTCAAGTCTAACCGTATATAGGTTATCTATCCTAGCACTTACGGTGCATGTATCTTTGCCTATATTGCCCTTAAACTTATATGAATCGATCCACATTACATTCCAAACACTTATTGTTCCCTGTATTTTCTCCAAAAAATAAATTGCAAAATGTCTTGAAACTATTCAAATATATGTTGCCCAAGCATCAAAATCAAATGAATACATGTTCCCAAAGGATTTTCACAAATAAATCTGTCATAATATTGATTGGAAAATCCACAACATCTAATAAATATTTAGACCCAAAAGTTATGCTTTGCAAGATCAAAATGTACATGTTTCAAGCTTCCAAATGATGTTTTCATTTTGCTAAGGTTTTACAATGAATTTAGAAGATTATATGGCTTTCAAAATGTTAAAAGTAAAGGCTCATGAAATGGGAAGAGAATGTTAAGATTTTATGAGTTTTTCTTGATGTTCTCATATCTATAGAACTATGATTTTCTTCATTAATTGATCATACATGATTTTATAAGTTCTCCACTAAAATGCAACATGATTTGAAACCTAAAGAACTTTATGTGCAAGGAGTCGAATGCTATGATTTTTCGAATGGGCCAAATGTGCCAACCATATATTGTGTTTGGGGGCACCACTTAGTTGGCTGAGAGGGTATTGTCCACAGGGCCAACCAGAGGGCGAAGCAACTAAAGCAAAGTCTTTAGGCCCCAATTTTATTTTTTATGCGGTGTTTGATATTTTATTGTGGGCCCCAATTAATTTGGATTCCCCCACTTAACGACCATTAAGGAGAGAAGCACTTTCAAGAAAGACTATTTTCCATGTTGGAGCTTGAGCCCAAAACTTTTGGTTAAGTAAAGATGAGGCTCATTGTTTACCAATAATAGATTTATCGACTAATATATGTTTTAAAAAACATTGAGCATTTAAAAGTAGAAAAGTGTTTTGTTTATTACAAAAAAAGGAAAACTACATAATTAGACATACTTCACATTACGTATCTTACCACTAATTAAGAGTTTCCAACGTGTCTTACACTTAGCTACATGTACTTTTGCTACCAAATACATAAAAATAGGGAGAGAGGCGAAACAGATTGGGAGGGAGGTGAACAAGATTCGTATGTATCCCAGATACATGCAAATAACACTTGATACACACTAGATACATGTATCTATATGTTTCTAGAGTGCTTCACATGTATCTGGGATATCAATAATCCCAAATGCAAGAGAGAGTGGCGAGTGAGATAGGAGAAAGTTAACATTTTATAGACAACAATACACCAATGGTGATGGTGTATTTCAGTAGTAGTAATTACATCAGGAGTATACAGTAAGCAAAACCAAAAGATATTTATACCCCTCCTAAACTATCTAAAAAGTGAGTAATAGCCTACCTCTTTGGGGAGGACATGATTACAACAAAAAATAAAGGGTTGCACAAACTCTGGAAAGGGATGCTCTTGTTTTCGAAGCATCTCTAGTTCCTTTCCTTCCAAATTGTCCACCAGATGCAAGCAGGGACAATCTTTCATCTCTCCTAATGACCTAATGTAACGACCTGTTTAGTCGTTTTGAGCAGCAGATTTTATTTCTGAAAAAACTGGCTGAGTCGACGGATCCCACGACGGACCGTCATGGGCACGACGGACCGTCGAGAGGGTCTCGTTCCAAAACACTTAGAACTTAGAAAAATTGGGTACTGAGATCGACTCTCTGAACTTCGCGACGAAATGGCAGGACGGACCGTCGCAGGCATGACGGGCCGTCACAGACCTTTTACTGACATTGAGTCTCTGAGCTTTGTGACGGACATGCAGGACGGACCGTCACAGTCGTGATGGGCCGTCACAGGCTGCGTGACCCTGACTGGGTCGGATTTCTGTTAAATATTTTAAGGGCGTTTTGGACTATTCCTGCTTATAATTATAAAGTTAGTGGTTTAATGTTAATAATTTAAGTACTTGGGGGTTAAAAGGGAGAACCTTGAAATAAATAGTGGGTTACTTTTATCATCTTTTATACTTAATTATATACTAATTAGGGTAAAAGAAAAAGGGTTTGAATAAGAAAAATAGAAAGAACAGAGAAAGGGAGAATAACGATCGAGAGAGAGGAGAAACGAAGAGGGAAGCAAAGCTTTGGAAAAGTAGATTGCTTGATCACAATTCTTCGGTGGAGGTAGGTTATGGTTTATGCTATTTCATAGTAAACTCTTAATAGCGAATGATATGTATTGGGTAGTATTGTAAACTCTTCTATATGCTTAATTGTGTGTATGCATGATGTGTTTATATATAATTGTGATGAAACTAGCATGATGAGGCTGTTGAATCCTAAAATCCTAAATTTACTTTGTTAATGATGATGCCTTGGTATAAAAGAAGGCTTGACGAACTAAAGTAATGAGATTAGAGGATCGGGTGTCACGTTCCGACACCAGGATAGTAATAGAGGATCGGGTGTCACGTTCCGACACCAGGATAGTAATAGAGGATCGGGTGTCACGTTCCGGCACCAAGATAGTATATGGATCGGGTGTCACGTTCCGGCACCAGGATAGTATATGGATCGGAGTTTCACGTTCCGACACCAGGATAGTATATGGATCGGGTGTCACGTTCCGACACCAGGATAGTAGTAGTGGAGCGGAGTGTCACGTACCGACACGAGAGGGATAAAGATAATGAATCTTGAAATATGTTAATATACTCAATCCAAAGAACATGTTTCCCAAAAGAGTATGGTGTGGAGGCTTGAGTCCTCATGGATGTGGTTGGTTTTGTTATAAATGATTTTTATACTTGTTGCTATCACCTGTTAAGAATATTAGTTGATTTTATGATATTATCTGAAATATATTGCTTTCTATTTTGAGTTGGCCGATGATACCTACTCAGTACTCGTGTTTTGTACTGACCCCTACTTGTAATTGTTTTTCTTTGTTATTTGTGGAGTGCAGCAAACGTACCATCGTCTTCAACTCAACCGCAACTCTAGCCAGTCTTCATCACGTCGGATCTCAGGGTGAGCTAACGCTTCTAGCTTGGACTGGATCTTCTTCTTCATGTCTTGATGCCTTGAAGTTCCGGCATGGACTAGCTGTTATTATTTTAGTTTCCTAGATATTCTTAGATTCAGTATTTGAAGATAGATGTTCTTGTGGTGATGACTTCCAGATTTTGGGGATGATAAGTATTAAATTTTAGAAGTTATTTAATTGATGTCGTTAATAAGTTTTAAGTCTTCCGCATTATTTTTCTGTTTATTATAGTTAGAATGTTGGGGTTAGATTGGTTGGTTCGCTCACATAGTAGGATAAGTGTGGGTGCCACTCGCGGCTCGTTTTGGGTCATGACACCTAATGTATTCCATTCTATGTTCCAGCATGCTAGAAAAATCTGAGGTGTGTCGTGTCATGGACCAGCTGATTCCCCTCAAATTCAAAAAGACCTGCCACAATTTCTCCATCACTCTGCAATGGAGGAAGAGATGGTTTGTTGTCTCTGTTTCTATTTCACAAATAATTGTCTTCCCTTTTTCATTAGATTGTCCTAAGTTAGAACTGCTTTCCTAGCTACCAACCAGGTGAAACAAGCCACATGGTAACAACATTTCAGTTGGCCTGTCAAAATGTCTATAAGTTGATTTCAATTGGAACTTCCCCTTGTTGGCCCTCAACCATTGTAAACTGTCCTCCTTTGTGTCAAGGTTATTTGAATCCCCTATGAATGGCTATGAAGCTTATGTACCTACCACTTTCATTATGAAAAGTGGTCCTTCATGTTCCATCTCTTTATCGTCTTCCTCTTTTCTTCCATAGCTACATTGAAGACAAACACCACCACTTCATGACATAAATGCTAATAGTAACTTGTATCATTAAATATATGTTGCGCTCAATCCAGTCGAACCATACTTCTGAATCTTAATATCTCATAGTAATGTTGTAGGTTTTAAACCCTACATTATAATAATTCTATCTTCCCCATATCTATTGAAAAATTCCGGCAAATTTCTCCCCTAGAGACAGAAAAAATCATAAAGGACTAAAATTGACAATGCATAGAAGCGGGGTTTTTAACCCTGTGCGCACCCAAAGAATAGCGGCTATGGGTTTTCCTTGTCATAAAAAAAAGGGACTAAAATTGACAACCTCAAAAAAGTGCCTAATAGCATTTTTTTAGCTTCAGCTAGATGTGTCCGATCAAGCTCAGGTATATCATAGAGGTTCATAAACACACTAGTATTGTTAAGTTCTTTTTCATTAATATCTCATCTTGCACGCACATATCCTTGTTTTGAATATGTAATATTAAAAGCTTAAGGAAGGAATAAGTTACCGGTTTCAAAAAATAAAAAAGCTTATGAAAGGAAAATGTTTAATGAAAGAAAAGTACTTCTTGGAAGGAAAAAGGCAATATTTTTTCCTCTTATGCATGTATCATGTTTCATAAATCATGTAACGTTGATTCGCTCGATTAAGTCAACTTACTAAATGTCGGTCCGTCCCACTAACGTGTTGGGGTGTGGCATATCCCTCCTAGTTCACAACACAATATAAGTGACTTGAAAATTTACTCTAGAAACTCTAATCTCCATTCCAAATATCTAACTGAGTTTTGATTCAAGCACCATTATCAACCACCAATCTTATGAGTTGCAGGAACTAGTCCGCCCTTCACTTATTTTTTCTATTACCCACATAGTTTCAACAATGTAGGATTTTGTCACCAATTTTGCTTTTCAGGTAGATTTTTTTGAAATAGGAACTTTGTATTCACACAAAAGAACTCATCAAGAAAGTAATGAAAAGAAATTTACAAACCCTCAAGTGGTGCCTCATACTCAAAATCCAAAAACAAACTTTCAAAAAAAATTAGTTGGTCCATAAACTCCACTAAAATATCTACTTCCCCCTTAAATCTTGCTTACACCAAAATACAATAGACTAAGACATTTCATCTTGATCTTTTGTGTATTGCTAACCTTCTCGTTATAACATCTCTAATTCCTTTTGATAAAATAGTAATAGGGTATATACAATTCTACTTAGAATAGAAATAGGAATAATATATATTGCCCTAGTTGGAAAAGGTGTTTATTGTAGTGTCTATAAATAGGTTCTCTCTGTAATAATATGCACAACAACAATTCAATAACATTTTTCTCTTATATTTCTCACATGGTATCAAAGCCTCTTCGATCTTGGTAGAAAATCAAATAGTTTCCGGCTTTCCGCTGCCAGAGGGTGGCTATTACTCATATATGCTGCCCTTCATAATTATATTAACAAAAGTTGGGTCACCGTTTATCTTTTCGATGACTATTTTCTCATATCTAATTTGTGTAACACCGTGCGATCTTTCTGGTGACTACTTTTTCATATCTAGTTTGTGTAGCACCGTGCCATCTTCCTGGTGACTTTTCATATTTAATTTGTGTAGCACCTTGCCATCCTTTCGGGGACTACCTTTTTTGCATATCTTATTTGTGTAGCACCGTGCATCTCTCCGGACTTCTTTTTATATTTAGTTTGTGTAGTACCGTAGATTTTTCTGAACTACTTTCTCATATCTGAGTTGCATATCATCATGTGTCTTTTCAGTAACTCCTCAGATTTGATTTGCATACTTCCATTCGTCTTTCCAGTGACTCCTCAAATCTGATTTGCATAGGGTAATGCTATCATTCAAACCCTACCCATATAATATTATTTGTTTGATCGTGACTACTTTTAGCCATCAAATCTAATGCTCTGGTGAATTGTGTATAAGCATGTTCCGGCCAATTTTTGGTGACTTTCTTGTTTAATATTGACTCGTCTATTGATTCCAACATGATCCATACACTTTATAGAAGATTTTAAGCACTTCCAGCGATTGTTGCATTGCGAAAAAATTTATACGGGGCAACCACCTAATTTTATTGCTCAGGGGAAGTTAAGTAGTCTTGTATGTCGATTGTGTTAGTCACGCTATGGTTTGAAATAGCGTGTGCAAGCTTGGTTTGGGAAGTTCAACATTGTAATTTATCACTCTATGATTTATCGGCATTATGCATCAAATCTGGTATTTCATGAGAAGACTAAGCACATTGAGATTAAATGTCAATTTTGTGAAGTCGAGTGATGAACTTGCAGATATCTCACCAAGCTCTTCGCCAGTCCTCGTATTAATTATATTTGTAACAAGCTAGATACATATGATTTGTATGCACTAGCTTGAGGGCGATTGTTAGAATAGTAATAGGTATACAAAATCCTACTTAGAATAGAAATAGGAATAATATATAGTGTCCTAGTTGGAAAAGGTGTCTATTGTAGTGTCTATATATAGGGTTACTCTGCAATAATGTACACAACAACAATTCAATAATATTCTTCTCTTATATTTCTCACACCTTTCTACCACTGTGTCCACCAAATGCAAGCAAGGATATTTTTCCACCAATCTTCCTTTGATCATCTCTTTCCAATTCCTTGCCAGTGTGATTGGGACCTCAAAAGTGGTTTTGGGAATAGTCATGTTTACCCCGAGTATACAAACGAAAATGTTCCACAAATTCGTAGTTGTCATGCAATGCAAAAATAAATGGCCATTCACTTTAGCCTCTTGTCCGAACATATAGCACTTCAAGAGTTGAACAAGCTATTCTAATTACAACCATGTGAAACAAGCAACTTTTAAAGGGATCTTTATCTTCTAAATTAATTTCCAGGCCAAACTGTTGCCAAAGAGATTGGTATTCCTCTCAAGTTACAGGACTTCACTGTAAAAACTCCTCTGCTATGAAATTTCCAAATTGGTTTGTTGAATGTTGAGGCAATGCCTAAAAATTAGTTTAAAGCATGTAGTAGGTTTTGCTACTCCTCCAACCTCCCAATCATTTAGTGTCATTTTGAACATAAGGTCCCAACCTTAAGGGCTCCAAAGGACCAAATCTACGTTATAGTGGCATTCTGTTGTAGGTTAATAATGTACAACTTAGGAAAAAGTATCCTCAAGTTCACATCACCTAACCAGATCTCAATTCAGAAACTAGCCTTCAAACCGTTCCCCACTCTGAAGGGCACCTTCGCATTGGAAGCAGTCCACATTCTCCTGATAGTTTTCCACACAAAGCACACAAAAATGTCATTCACCTCTTCAATTATAAGTTGCTCTATAAGCCATATTTCTCAGCAATGAACCTCCTCCATAATGCCATATCTTCACAACTGATTTTATGAGACTCAATCTACCTCCCAAGGATAGATACTTTTTTAAACTGGCGTCCTAGGATAGATTTTGACTCTTCCACCCTATTAGTTTCCATTTACTTCTCTCCAAACTTCACTCCATACTTCCAACACTTCGTTCTTCGCTCAAAATGGCATCCCCTAGGTATATGATGGGAAGACAAGCCACTTGATAGCCCAAATTTATTTTTTTAAATTACCGAGAAATTTGTCTGTGACCTGCCCTTTGGACCAATCACAACCTTCTAAACTCGGCGGATACAGGGTCTGAACCTCTACCCTTCTCCACTTAAATACCAGACTTTGCTTTGCATGGTGTGGGCTTGAAACTACGACCTAAACCACAAATCTTCCACCTTTTGGCACTCGAGCTAGGCCTTGGGGGCCACTTGACAGCCCAAAATTGTAGGCAAGGCTTTGCATATAACTCCCTATTCTCTATCAAGCTCAAGAAATCAACCATTACATTGGTTATTCTATTGCATCCTCCCTATCTGCCATTGTTCTAACAGTATTGAAGTCCCCACAATGGGAATCATGTAACTACATATCCTCTTTGTTTTTCACCATAGATGGCTCACTACTCTTATTATCTTTTGATAGCCATTTAAAAGCAAGCTTTTGTTGTGTAACTTCTGATCCCTCACTCCTAAACCTCTCTTTTCCTTTACGTAAATTCATTGTTGGTTGTCATTTATTCATGCCATGAATGGCCAAATTGAGCGACTTAAGACTCATCTTATACCAAAGGGTACACTCAGATATTTGTACTTGATTACAATCTCATGGATAAAATAGCATATGTCTGCCTTTTTCCATCCATAGTTGTTGTTGGACATTAATAATGCTTTCGCACGATGACCTTTAGGATTAAGTTTATATGAAGCAACTAACCTAGTTTTGTTGCTCTAAGGGAGCCTAGTAGAGCCTTACATGTTGTTTGTGCCGATCACTGGTCTGAAACAAACTCCTTGAGTCTAGTTTGGTAAATTCAACACAATAATTTAGGACTTTGACAAACTCTTGTTTAAGTTGATTACTCTATGTATTAATAACATTCTAATTCAACTCTGTGTATTCATTTGGTGGTTTATATTTATGATATCGTTATCACCGGCAATAATCAAGATATATCACTTATTTAAAACATCTCTTTTAGCACTTCAATACTAAGGATCTTCACAGATTGAAGTATTTTCTATATATTAAGGTGGTTTGGTCCAGATCATGCATTGTTATTCACAACAAAAGTATGCCCTAGACATTGTTGAGGAGATAGAACTGGCAAAGTGTAGATGCATTGACACATAAATAGATTCAAATGCTAAACTACTACCAAGACGAGGGAAATCACTTGGTGTTCTTGGAATATATAGGCGGTTGATTGGTAAATTGAATTACCTCACAAATCACAATGACTAAACCTAACATTTCTTTTCTTGTGAGTGTTGTAAGACGGTTAATAAATTCTACCAGTCATAGTCATTGAATACAATTGTCCACATTTTGCGATATATAAAGTCAATCTCAAGCAAAGGGCTAATCTTCAAGGATTAAGGTCATGGCAGATCGGTGGATATAAAGTTGTTGAGCAGGCAGGATCACCTCCAAATAAATGTTCTACATCTAGATATTGTATTTTAGTAAGAGGTAATCTAGTGTCCTTGTATAGCAAGAAACAGAATGTGATTGCTCCATCAATGTAGAAGCAAAATATCAAGCAATAGCTACAACAACTTATGGGCTAGTTTAGATAAAACAGTTGCATAAAATCTGGAGAGATCATTCAGATAAACTTGTGTGTGATAATCAAGTAGCCCTTATATTACGTCAAATTGATATACCATGAATGGACTAAGCACATTAAGATTCACTGTTACTTTATTAGAGAAAAAGTAAAATGATTATATTGTAACAAGCCCAGTGTGTATGACTTATATGCATCAACTTGAGGGAAGTGTTCCATAGTTAATGTATATAGTAGACTTAAGTGTCCCACATTTGAATAGTTGTATGTATACTGTGTAGAATATAAGTATAAATAGGGCTTATACAGTAAAGCTACGCATATTAATACTATTTTCTTTATGCCTTTACTTCTCACATATGTAACCTACATAAAAAGTAAACACCCGAAAATGTTGATAGAAACTTGAAAGCAAAGAAACTAAAAACAAAACCATGCTTGATGGATAAAATTACATAAAGAGAAAAGAGCAAGAAAACAGTCAGAATTCCAAGAAAATCCTAGAAGTTATACCATCTAGCTACATCTTGTTAAAAAATTAACCTTAAGAGTAATATGATCAAAAAAATGGATAAACATGGCATATGGGCCAGCGAGACCATCAGTTCTTAAAAGAAAATGATGGATCATCTACGAAGAATGAGTCAAAGATTTAGAGATTGGATTAAACCTAAAAAACCAAAGTCATGTCTTATGTGTTCCTAATAGTTGTTACTTCCCATGGACTCACTCTACATGAACAAACTTATAAGAAAATCATCAAGTGGTTCATAATCAAATTCATGATAGATAAGACAAACTTTTGGGTAGTTATAGCCATAGGCACCATACAATAAGAGGTTACTCAAAAACCACTAATGGAGGAAACAAAAATAAAAATAACTAGGAAAAAATAGTGAAAATACAAAGACGATGTTTTGAGAAAGATACCATTGTGTAATAATTTACTATCATAATTTTCAAATATATGAAACAATACTTATGCAAATACCAATAAAGAAACTTAACCAAAAAATTATCTGAAACAAACTAATGCATAACTTAACTTGTATCTCAATTGTTACACTAAATATCAATGCGCAATGCATTAGAGTCCACTCATATGGCAAAAATATCAAAAGAACAAGAAACAAAATTTCCTTGATGGCTTTAAACTTCAAAGTTCTTTTCCAAGGGTATACTTCAGGGCATGCAACAAGTGTAACCATATTATCATTGCCCAGAGTACACAGACCAAGTCCTACCATAATGATATAGAAGAAACTACATCTCAGATAATAATTATGATTGTTCCCAAGTTCCAACTAGAAGACTTAAGGTAATTTATTTACTCAATATTCACAATATTATCCATCTGAATCGTTACTATTTTCAGTTTCTTATAGCTCAACTTCTTAAATATGATGAAGTAAAATCAGCATTTAACACTGTCTAAAAGCAAAATCTCATACAACAAAAACTTGTTGCACTGGAAAGAAAAAGAACAAACAAGCATAAAATTACGGGGGAAAGTCACTTTGCTTGAAGGAAGAATATACAAGAGGGAAAAGCAGAACTGACCACTTTAAAGAAAAGCACAATGTCAATGTATTTACATTTGACATCCCAGTACTGCTTCTGAGAAGCGGACATTTTTCTCAACACATCAGGTGGAATATAGAGTGTTTGCTTATCATAGAGTGGGTCCCCTGGTCTTCTACCACTCGCATCCTTGATTTGAGATGGATGAAGCCACTCAAACTTGCTAGTCATTTCAAACTCCTCCTCGAGATTCTTCCTTTCAAAATTCAAGCCCTTAAGACTTTTAATCCTCTTGCTTGCATTCAATGAAAAGCAATCACTCTTATCACCTGAGGAACAAATGTTGTCTTGGACTCGCTTTAATCCAGGTTCATAAGGTTGCATACTTGGTGTTTCTGGCTCAAAACCATGATCATCACTTGGAATAAGAGATACTAATCCTTTACCCTCTTGATTACTCTTTCCAGTAGAACTGACAAAACTTCTATTAGTGTCTGATTGTAAGGAAACAGAAGCATTTCCCAGCCCGTCTGATCCTTCATTTTTTGTAAAAACGGAGGATATCTTACATGGATCACCTTTCGCAATATTCCTGTACACAACATCAAGAAGTAGTTAATATCATAACCCATCTCACAAAATTGTATGAATATTTTGCAGATACAATAAAACCAAATGATGAACAACATTTCAGCTGCAACATGATAAATAGCCATCAAAATAGCTAGGAAGCAGTGTGCATTCCACCACCCACAACAAAATAAATAGAACCAAAAATAAGAACATGTTTATTGCAACAACTGAAAAATATTAACAACGAAGCATAACAACAACACCTTTAGGACTGAAATGTATACCCTTGGTTTCAGTGGTCAAAGCAGAAAGAAAAAAGCAACAAAAAAAAAAAGCAGCAAATCAGCAAATTTACATAATTTCGACCAGGCTTATATTAACTAATTAGAATAGAGAGCCAAAAATTGTAACACACAGTAGCTCCAATTAAAGCAGAATTTGCAATAGTATCAAACAATTTGACGAAGGTAATTTTGACAAGGCTTTAGTAATAGAATGTATAGTATGAATAATACCATGAAAAGTAGACAAAATTATAAGCAATCAAATACTTTTAAAATAGAAAAAAGCAAAAGTGATACCGTGGTTTTTCTCTGTTAAACTTGTGCATAATAGAAGAGAAAACAGAAGAGTTATCGCCATTGTTGAACGGGAGCGGCACCTTCTCAGGAGGAGTTTCAATTCCCAATATTTCTTCCTTAAGGTCTATGGTGGAAGAATTCGGAACTGCATTTCTACTTGGAAATTTCCGTCCATTGATTGTGTTATCGCCGGAGCTTTGGTCCTCCGGCGAAGGTTTCTTGAGGTAAGAAAGTAAAGTTTTCTGCCGCTGCATTTTTAGTGGGGAAGAGAGAATTGGCACCAAAGGACTTCGCAAGCTGTCAACACCAAACAAATAGCTTCAAAATATTAAGACATGCCGAGGTTCAAATGGACTGATTAACATAAACAAATGACAGGTAAATAGCAAAAGCTTACTGAAAACTAACAAGGGGCAAATTTAGTATCAACAAAGCTTTATCATCACTTTAAAACCTACAGAATCAACAGGAACTCAGGAAAAAACTTAATAAAATGAATCCGGAGTCAATACAACACACTGACTGATCAACAAAGAAAAAGAAAAAGAAATGAGATGTAATATTACCTTTTCCTGGGGCGAGACGAAGTTGAGAGATACTAAAATCTAGACTCCAAAACCTCTTGAATTAGGGCTTGAAAACAGGATAAGGATCAAGGACATTGAAATTTGAAACTCATATGCTGGGTCGAGAAGAAGAAGAAGAAGAAGAGGGTCGGTCCAGTCGTTTGTACGGTGTGTGTGTGTGTTTGAAACTCATATGCTTGCCGAATTGTATTCTTGTCTGTATTGGGTTTTGTTGCATTTTTGGGGCAATAAAACCGGGAGTAATAGCCTCAATTAGTACTCGCTTAGGAGTCAATATGTGATTATATTTGTAATTACCAAATGGCCATTTGGAATTTTTTTAGTCATAGTTAGACTATTCGCCTAAAAATTAAATAAGACTAATTAATTAATGAGCGTTTAATCTTAACAAAATAAAATAATTAACTCATAAATATAAATTATAATTAAACTAAACTAATATATACATATATACATTATTTAAAAATGACAAAATAACTTCAAAATATTTTTAATTTTATAAATACGAATTATTTGAAAGTTTGAAGTTGGAGAAATTCGATAGTTAATTCATATTGTGGAGGGCTAAAATTGAGTGTCAACAAAGTAAAACTAAAATATATTCATCTAATCAAAATTTTGAAATGAATTTTTTATATTTGATCAATATGAATTTTACTTCATATATTCTGTTTGGTTACATTTTCTCTTCATTAGCAATTTTCTTCATTGAGACTCATGCTTAATTCCAGTTTTTAAGCTTAAGGCCGCAACATACTTGGCCCTTTTTGGTAATTTTCAGTTTTGATTATTCTGCTAGTAATGAAGGTTGTTTTATATTGTTACACTAAATATATTTGTGCAATATTTATGTTGAAAAATAAATTGAATATTCTCCTCGTTTGAAAATGTGATATATTTCCTCATTTCCTAGTACAATCAAATATTCAATGAGCTCCTCTTTTAATTATCCAAAAAGGTAAAAGTAATTAAAACAAATGATATATTATTTAATTTTTTGACAATTTATGATTTAAAATTCATATATTTGGGATTACAAGCATAACTAATTGAATTAATTGTATATGAATTAATACAACTAATACATGCATTGATAATGCATGCATTATTAATGCATTCTATTTAACATTATTTTTATACACTCTATCAAATGATCCCATGACTTGAATATATGTGTGTGTATGTGTGTGTATATATGTATTAAAGATATGCTAAAGTTGGACCAAATTCAAGGAGATTTTTCCATTTTACTAGTAATCTCACCATCCCTTCATGTCTCAATCTTGACAAAATACCAATAATGACCTTATATTTTATGTATTATCAACATTCTGATTCAACTCTGTGTATTCATTTGGTAGTTTATATTTATGATATCGTTATCACGGGCAATAATTAAGATGTATCACTTATTCAAAACAACATCTCTTTTAGCACTTCAATACTAAGGATCTTCACGGATTGAAGTATTTTCTATATGTTAAGGTGGTTTGGTCCAGATCATGCATTGTTATTCACAATAAAAGTATGCTTTAGACATTGTTGAGGAGATAGAACTGGCAAAGTGTAGATGCATTGACACATAAATAGGAAATTTTTTTTAGTATAATTTTTTTTCAATAAGTCAATTATATTTTTCTATTTTTTTTTATTAATAAATTACTCATTTTCGAAATTTATCAAAAAAATAAAAAATAATTTTTTTTGTGGAATTTAAGGTTACTATATTTATTTGTGAACTTTAAAATATTGAAATTTTTGGATCTAAGGTTAATTTTATTTTTTTTTGAATTTTTGGCATTAATTTTTTTTTCCAATTTTTTATTAATCAATTACTCATATTTGGGATTTACCGAAAAAATAAAAATTAATCAAAATTGTTAAAAGGAGTCGAATTGTTTATTTAAAAAGGGATTGATTTATGGATCGAATTAGGTGTTTATGAGTCTGAATCCCTCTCCATTTTCATATAAATGTGATGTGTTAAGGTCAAAATTACATGACAATTCCATGTGTCATTTAAATAAATGAAAAATGAGTTGGATATGTTCAACATACCAACTAACGCTCATAAGGACACATTTGAGCCAAAAGTTGGACGGCGAGGGCATGAGTGACCCAAACTTTAAACGGAGGACATATTTAGACCTTTTCGAATAGTTTAGGGACATATTTGCCATTTTTCCCGAAAAATAAATTGAATATTCTCCTCATTTGAAATTAGATGTGATATATTTCCTCATTTCCTAGTACAACCAAATAATAAATAAGCTCCTCTTTAACTATCCAAAAAGGTAAAAAATAATTAAAACAAATGGTATATTATTTAACTTTTTGACAATTTATGATTTAAAATTCATATATTTGGGCTTTAATTTGAAAGCAACAGGCAATATTTAAATAAGTTCATTTAATCAAGTCATTGTGGTCTCGTTTGGTAATCTCTGTGGTACAATGTATTAACACAAATGAGCGCATTAGCCTTGGGTATTATTAGTATCTTGTTTGATATTCTTTTTCAATTTGTGTATAACTAATGTTTATATTAGTTATAAACTCTAGTGTGTATTGCTAATATCATAGATTTCTAGATATAAGCAATGCAATGATTTTAATGCATAGACTCAATTATCCCTTAATTTTTTTTTTTACATCTTTTCCACCATAATATTGAAGGATATATCGTAAATAATTAATTAATGCAATATATTTTATTTTTAATGCATCAAACCAAACAGTGCATAAAAATAATTTATATACAATTACTACAAGCATAACTAATACATGCATTGATAATGTAAGCATTATTAATACACTCTATTTAGCATTATTTTTATACACTTTACCAAACGATTCCGTGACTTGAATATATATATATATATATATATATATATATATATATATTAAAGATACTGCTAAATTTGGACTAAATTCTAGGAGAGTTTTCCATTTTTACTCTTATGCAAGTAATCTCACCATCCTTTCACGGCCTAATGTTGATAAAACACCAATAATGACCTTGTATTCATATCTTAAACTTATATAGGAATTACTTTTACCAAATATTTAAGAAATCAGTTAACACTGAATCTATAAGACTATTATACAAATATAAAATTTTATATGTACATGGTCGTCTTTGTTGGGTTTAAATAAGATCTAAAATAAAAAATGAGAAAGAGATGTGGAAAATATGAAATCAAGTGGACGAAAAATGAAAAGACATTTCTTCCATATTGCTAGAAGAAATAAAAAAATTGTGTCCTTAAATTAACAAACACTTATTTAAATTTTAGAGGGTTAAGTAGAGGGTGCCTCTCGCGCTATCGTCGTCGTCATCACTTGCTCGGCTTCGATAAATAATTTGATTGAAATTTTTTTAGGTAAAATTTATTGATCAATCTCATTAATTTGGAATTATTATTTAATTGATTCATGGGATTTTAATTATAGTCAACAATTTGCATAAAATTGAATAAGACAAATTGATACTAATTAATCAACGAGTCTTTTGATCTTAACAAACTCAAACTATTAACTCAAAATATAAATTATAATTAAAGTTTTAACAAACTATTTCATTAAAAATATTTTCGTGAGATACGATTTTTGGATATTTATAAAGATAGTAGTCATATAAAATTTGAATATATAACATTATTTGAAAATGACAAAATAGCTTGAAAATATTTTTAATTTTATTAATACTAATTATTTCAAAGTTTGAAATTGAACAAAGTCGATAGTTAATCCATATTGTGGAGGGCTAAAATTTAGTTTCAACAAAATAAAACTAACATAGATTCATCTAATCAAAATTTTGAATTAGTTTTAAAAAAGTTGATCAACATAAATTTTACTTAATATATTTGGTTTGATTACATTTTTCTCTTCATTAGTACTTTTCTTCATTGAGACTTATGCTAAACTCCACGCTTTTGAGCTTAAGGCCCCAACACATTTGGTCCTTTTTGATGATATTCAGTTTTGACTATTATACTAACAATGAAGGCTGTTGACATTCTACACTAAATTAGTATATTTATCCTTACGTTGTGCGGATATTTTAAAATAAATATTTTTTAATTTAAAAATGACAAATATGAATTATTGAGTGTATATATTTATATATTATATATTATATATTATTTATTATTTATTATTATTTTCTTTTTTTAATAATATTTTGAAAACATTTACTATTTAAATATTATTTTTATATAGCTATATCAGCGATACTTAGAGTTTTATAATACATTATGTACTAATTTTTGTAAGGGTAATTATAAGATTATTTTACCTTGACCAAACATCAAATATTTTTAAGTGTTTATCCTTTATTATTATTTATCATACCGTTGGAATATTAAAAAATCTTTTTTTTTGTTAACAATTTATTAGTTCTAACATTCTACATGAAATGTTCATTATCACCAGATTAAATTACATGTTGATACATTTAACTAATGTTTTTATTCAAAAGGAAAAATGCACAATTATCCCCTCTCCCCGGATTACGACTGAAATTTCAGATACACACTTTAACTAAACGAAGATCCTATTATCCCTTTGAATTTTTATTTTTTTTGTAATTTTGTGCATCTTTTGTCTTATGTGGCACATTCCGTAACTCCACATAATTGAGGAGCGTGAGAGATATTAGGATGTCAAGTAAGTCAAAAAGATATACAAAATTACCCAAAAAATAAGTTTAAAGAGGTAACAGGCCTTAATTTAGTTAATGTGTGTCTTTGAGATTTTGGTCATAGTTAAGGGGTACTTGTGCATTCAAAATAAATAGATTCAATATATTGGTATATTAAACTAATGTTTTATTCAAAATCAAATGATTTAATGACATATTGATACATTAACAATTTACTATTGTTAATTTATGTAAATTATAATAAAAGAATGATTTAGATGTAATAATGATCTTAATTAATACATCTGCTAAATTAGGTTTACTCAAGTGATTATTAGATATTATAAATTTTTGTTTGAACTATATTAGAATATATATGAATGTTAGATAAAAAGAGTGTTATGTTGATTTGAACTTTATCCAATTAAACACCTTATGTGTAACTCAGTTACCCGTGAAATTCAAATATTTAAAATTTCAACTATGAATTAAATGTTGTATCATATATTTTAAAATCGAAATTTTCAACTAAAAAGCTAATGTTGTTATATAATATTGTGAATAGTCTTAAATTTGCTAAATGATTTATAGTTGTGATATTGTTCAGGATGAAATTTAGCACTTCCTAAATATAGATAAATATTATTTATCTAGAATTCAAAAGTTTTATTTATACTTCTCATAGTATTATTTTAAAATTTGATTATCCTTTTAACAATTTGTTTAGATATGAAAAGGTAATGAGACATTTTAAAACTGCTTATTTAAATTGTGATGGTCAATAATTTTGACATTAGTAGGGTTAAGAAGATATAAATAATGGAGTTAAAGAATGATTTTTGCTAATTGAATATGTGTCTAATATGGTTAGCTATTTTTCAAGGATAAAATTAATTATATATCCTTTAAATTTTAAATTAATTACTAAAATTTCAAAAACTACCTATTTGGATATTGATTTGGATAACTATCATTTTCAAAAAAAAAAAAAGTCAAAAAGGGAAACCTAATATGGAGTTACATTTTTTTATTATGTTTTATATGCCTCCGAAAATTTGGTGAAGATTAATAATGATGGAAGCAAGGATGTCACTGGTAGAGCTGGAACTTGAGGGATTCTGGAAACTGGAGGGATTTGTAGAGATCGTAAAGGTAAAATTATCATGGCATTTACTCGAAGTATTGGTAGGAATACTAGCAATATGGCTGAAGACAAGGCTGCTCCAAATGGCCAGGAATAGTGTTCTCAAAATGGTATAGCAATGTAAATATTGAAATGTGATTCAAAGATTGTTGTTGAGATGATCAAAGGAAATTACAATATCCCTTGGCAAATGAAAAATATCATTACTCATATTCAAAATATTTCAAGTACTATTACTTGTGATGTTAGACATTGTTACAGAAAAGTCAATCAAGTTGCAGATGCCTTGGCAAAATTGAGTATTACAAATGAGGAGTTGTTTATTTCTGCACAGGCTCACATACCAACAATAATCATCAGACTTTACAAACTTGATCTCATACAAATGGAGTCCTCTAAGGCATAAGTAGAGGAAGAATTATTTTGTATAGAACTAATCTTGTAATTTGTGCAAAACTTGTATAGTTTTTATCATAACCTTAGTATTGCTAAGCAGCTGCTGAAACAATGGGATGAGCTTAAGCTCTCCTTAGCTTTGTAATTTTATTCATCAATATAATAAAGGTCTCACCACCATATGGTGATAAATTAAAAAAAAAAGTAACCATTTTCCAATAATATTTTGTAGTATTAACAGTTTCTATTTTTATTATTAGATTTTAAAGTGATTTTAATAATTCATACATTATATACATGGCAAAAAAAGCGTAGTTCACTCTCTTTGAGAGAGTGAGAAGTAAAAAATAATAATTAAATTTTAATTTAAAAATTATATTTTTATTTTATATTGGTTTTCTGTTTCTATCCGATTTTTGTTTTATTTTGTTTTTAAAATTTTTAAGTTCCCTTGCAGTTTTTGTTTTATTTTTTAATTTTACCTTTTTTCACTTTTTGTTTTCTCTTCACCGGAGCAATACCTGCGCAACTCAGCTCCACCCTGAAATCATCGCCTTCGTCAGCTTCCCACCATAATTTGGTTTTCATTCTCAAATCAAACATTTTTCACGTTAGATCAATATTTCATTAGTGTAAAAAATTGACAATCACTTAAAATTAAAATCGAAAGTCTAAGAGGATCAAAGTTTAGTGTCATTTTACCTATCATCGAACACATACAAATAGAAGCGTTGCCCATCGGAGGTGGCGCCACAACTATGATAGTGCTAGTAGGCGGGATTATTGATATTTCGAATGCTCGTGAGGTGGATGTAGCTGTGTTGGGGACTTACTCTCAATTCATACATTTCTCAATATGTTTACTTGAGTTGGAAACTATTTTTGAATTCAAAGAGCATAGGAGGAATCACTAATATGTTATAAAAATGTTTGATGCTAGTTGATTAAAATCTTAATTGATAATAGATACTTGAGTGTTGTGCTAAATCTTGAATATAGTATAAGAGGGGATCTTATACATGAGAGAGAAACTCAAGGTTTCTCAAATCTTATCAAGGACACTAGTTCGACAGAACAAAAGTGTTGGAAGATTCTTTACATTGTAAAATAGTCGTGTTCATAGAAAGATATTAGTGGCCAATGACTTATGGACGAAAGGGAAGCGATAATCTTTCTATATTTAGTATGACAATGACATTGACTCTCGTATAAATATAAGTAGAATATAATTTTATATGGAGAATCATTATCCTCAATCTTGTTGAGTTGAAGCTTCAAAGATGTTCATCTGCAACATCATTCGTTTCACCAAAAACAGAAGTTGTGCGGAGAACCAAATATACAAAGGTCATGTGGATAGAATGTAATATGAAAACCACAGTGTACTTCTCTTTGTATAAAACTTAATATATGTCTACTTCTCCAAAAAAAAACATCTTCTTGAACAAAAACAACCTATGATAAAATCAAACAAAATATCAAGTAATCGAGTTTGATTTTTTCATGGGTTGTTTTTGTTAAAAAAAATGTTGTTTTAGTAGTGCTGACGTATATTATTATTTATGCATCGAGAGGCGCTCCATGATTTTCAAATTATATTCAAATTCACAGGCCCTTCGTATATGTGGCTATCCCTACAACTTCTGTTGGTTGGTAAATACTATTACACTGTAAGACCTACAAAGTCTCTTATCGTTGCTTCCATAGCCTTGACTACATCGAATCATCTCACTCACAGCAGCATGATGTATCACCTATTGCAATAAAAAAAAACTAATTCATTTGGTAGACATATGAATTAGAGTTATCAAACCTCTCTAATCTCTGAATCTTCTCTACCTCCTCCGAAAGTATCATTAGTGCATGACGGATTAGGCATGAAATCTCACCTTATATTTGATAATCATCATGCCGTCATGTTGAAGTGCCTCAAATTGGTCCCTCTTTTAACTCTGGTAGGTTGCAATACTAATTTTCTCTAGAATTGCCTCTGAAAATTGAGTCCAATTCAAGGAAGGTGATCCACCTAATATAGAATCAATATATGGCATCCACATCGTATTGCTCCACCAACCGAGGTTATGCAACCTCTCATCACAGGTTACATAGAACTCAAAAGCACTCCAGGCCTAATCTCGACTAGAATAAGTATGACATATCTTGACAAATATATCAAACATATTTTTCTCCTCCAAACACATAACAATCCTACATATATGATGGGGAGAAAGATATGATAATGGTGAAACACCCATATTGTGAGATATAAGATTAGTTGGTTGTGTCTCAAAAGTCTAAAGGTCTCGATCTAGAATGGGGAGAAAGATATGATAATGGTGAAACACCCATATAGTGAGCCATAAGATAAGCTGGTTGTGTCCCAAAATTCGTAAGGCCTGAATCTATAAATTTTAATCTAGTGTCTTCAGAATAGTGAATAAAAAATACTTCTAAGATGAAAAGAAGTAATATCTGAGGCCACAACATTCTTCTTTGTCCTTAAGAAATTTAATCCCTTAAGTGAATCACATGTTGTGAATTATTTCCTCATAAAATAAAAAAGATCTACTTGTTAAGGAGGTAGTGACATCTCAAGCTTTAGCGGACTCAAAAGTCAGCAATGAAATCATACGAAAACTTAACTTTGTTTATAAGAAAATATATGTAGAAGAAAAGAATCAATGAAAAAATAAGGAAACACCTTACTATTAATAAATAGTGTTTTGTGTTGGATAGATACAAACTCACATGTTCAAAACAAACTCATTTCCCGAATAGGCATGACATTTGTTTGGAGGAAATGTCTATTTTAGGTCATTTCCAAATAATTTCATAAATTTTAAATCAATTTCGGTCCGTGAATTAACTACTTAATTAATAATTCGGTGAATTAATATTAGGAAAAAAGTTATTTAATGAAACTAATAAATAAATTTTGTCGAAAAGTAATCAGTAAATCACATTGATTGAAAAAGCAAAAGTCAAAATCGAGTCGAACGAGCGACGATGACGACGAAGTGAGGGGCACTCTTGTTTTTAAACCTTTAAGAGCTAAAGAGAGTATTTCCAAATATAAGGACAAATTTTTCATATATTCTACCAATGATGGAGAATTGATTTTTTTATTGTCTTTTCACTTAGTTGTCCCAAATTACCCAATTCACACCTTATTGAAACCCAACAATTCCCCAAATTAATGGGGAATGAGTATAGTTAAAAGATATGCATGAAAATATTATGTGATCCGTAAGTAAGGATTAATTGCATCTAGATGAGTAGATTTCCCTTACTGAAGATATACCGAATTTACTCGGTCAATCATACATTGCTCAATATATTTACTTGAGTTGGATATTAGTTTTGTTTTCAAAGAGCATAGGATGAATCTCTAACTTGGTCTAAAAATGTGTTAAACTCTTAATTGATAACATAGGGGCTCTTATATATGAAAGAGAAACTCAAGGTTTCTCAAACCTTCTCTTGCGCACTAGTTTAGACTAAACAAAAATGTGAAGATTCTTTACAGAGAAAAATAGTCATGTTCTTAGAAAGATGTTAGTGGCTATTGAATTATGGCCAAAAAGGGAGCGATAAGCTTTCGATATTTAGTATGAAAAATGACATGAATTCTCGAATAAATATAAGTAGAAGATAACTTTACCAAGAGAATCATTATCCTCAATATTGTTGAGTTCAGGCTTCAAAGATCTTCATCTGCAACATCATCTGATTTACCAACAACAAAAGTTGTGCGGATAGCCAAAAATACAAAGGGCCTGTAGATTGAATGTAATCTAATAACCACGAAGTACCTCTCTTTGCATAAAACATAATATATGCATGCTTTTCCAAAAAACATCTTCTTGAACAAAAACAACCTATGATAAAATGAAACAAAATGTCAAGTAATTGAGTTTGATTTTGTCATGGGTTGTTTTTGTTCAAAAATATGTTGTTTTAGAAGCGGACATATATTATGTTTTATGCAAATAGAGGCACTCCGTGATTTTCAAATTACATTCAAATCCTCATATCCTTTGTATATCTGGCTATCCCTACAATTTTTGTTGTTTGTGAATCAAATGATAATGTAATACCTACAAACACTCTTCTCGTTGCCTCCATAGACTTGAATACGAATCATCTCACTCTCTGTAAAATGTTGTATCACCCATTGAAATTGATTAAACTATGGTATTCATATGAATTAGAGTTATCAAACCTCTAACTATTTGTCAATCTTCTTTACCTCCTTCGGAAGTATGATTAGTGCATGTCGAGATTAGGCATGAAATCTCACCATATACTAGATAATCATCATGCCCTAATGTTGAAGCCCCTCAAATTTGTCCCGCGTTCACTCTGTTATGTTGCAAGAATAAGTTTCTCTGAGAGTGCCTCTAAACATTGAGTCTTATTTAAGGAAGTTGAACCACCTAGTATAATATCAAGATAGTCCATCCACCTTGTATTTCTCCACCAACCGAGGTTATGCAACATCTCATCACATGTAACCTAGAACTCAAAATAACTCTAGTGCGAAGCTCTACCGAAATGAGTAGGGCACATCTTGATAAATATATCAAACATATTTTTCTCCTCCACACATATAACAGTCCTACATATAATATGGGGAGAAAGATGTGATAATGGTGAAACACCCATATAGTGAGCCATAAGATTAGTTGGTTGTGTCTTAAAAGTCTAAAGGCCTCGATCTAGGATGGGGAGAAAGATATGATAATGTTGAAACACCCATATAGTAAGCCATAAGATCGGTTGGTTCACTACTAGAAAACATGCCTGTAGCAACAATTATTTAGCAACAGTTAAATATGTGTTGCAGTAGATACTCATTCACGACGGTTATAACTTTCACAATAGACAACTAAACCTAATGAAACACTTTAAGAATTAAATTGTTGTATTAGTACTACAACCGTTGGCATAGTATCTTTATATTGCAACGGTTCTTACAAATCGTCGCCTTAGGTACTCTATGGCAACGGTTCCGCCAATTATTTTCCCTCAATTATTTCCCTCCTCCTATTTCACTACACCCGCCAATTTTTTTTAAAAAATTGTAAAAGTATAAGAAAAGGTAAATATCACATTATTTCTTTTTCATCTTAAAAGTTCAGATCATTCCTCGTAGGTAACGACGACATTCTCTTCTCTCTTAAAAAGAACCTAAGAATTTATCTTCTTTTTCGTGGGTTTTACTTTAACCATTCTTGTTTGACTTTCCTTGTAGGAATCTACAACTTGTGGGTCTTCTTCTTCGTGGGTTGTACGTTTTCGCAGCTACATGTATGTTGTATTTCATCTTCTTCAAAGTTAGAAATTTATTAGAATTTAGGGTTCTTGACAAATGTATTTCTGTGAAGTTGTTGTTATTGCTAGAGTTTATGTTTATAATGTAATCTTATTGTGCATTAGAGTGTATATCTCAATTTTGCTGAAGATTGAGAAATCTCGGCAAAAATGTTTAGATGGAAATTCTCAGTTTACAAAGAGTTAATCTTATGAAAGATGAGTTTCGATTCTTCAATCTTCATGATACTCCCCCCGTTTAAAAAAGAATGGCCTAGTTTGACTTGGAACAGAGTTTATGAAAAGATATAAGACTTTTTAATCTTGTGGTTATAAATTAAAATTATGTCAAATGTACCAAAATTCCCTTTAATCTTGTGGTCTTAAACATGCCACCTGGTAAGTTAAAGTTAAAGTGTTGCCAAAAAAGGAAAAGGGTCAACATGCAACTTCTCAATAACATCATATAGCACACCATTAAAGTTCTCATGAAGACATATTCATGCAACATTTCCAATAAGAGGTCAACATGCAACTTCTCAATAACACATTAGGCATGCTCAACAAATAAATCTTATATAACAATTTAGACATGCTCATTATTCAACCTCATGAAGCAAATAGGCAGCCTACACTTGATGCACATGAACATGAGGAAAATGTCATGCATGAAAACTCATTTTCTCATTAACAAGGATTCAACCAACACATGCATAACATAAGGAGAATATTTAGAAACTCTTTTTTCATAAAAGACTCCAACATAAACCAAATTACTAGAAACTCTTAGTTTTAGGCTGAATAAGCACATAAGGAAAAGATAAGGGTATCTCACTCCAACAACCATACTATTCACCATACTCCCCCACTTAGGAGAAACCCATCTAAGGTCAACATAAACATACTATAAGGATTTCCCTCAAGGAATCTTCAACCTTACCAACACCTTCTCACCAACTCTTCAATATACTAGACCTCTTAAACAACAACATCTAGTCTATCTCATAAAAACCAAAGACTCTCAAAAGTCTCATCATCTAGCCACAACATCCCCTACTAGGAGAAACCAACATTTACTCTTTCAAATATCTCTTCCTTCCTTTCTAAGGTCAGCTCTAAACAACTTCAAACCATCTCAACTATCACTCATCCACTTCTCCAACATCACCTTCCATATCCTATCTAACAAGTTACACCTGATCTTTTTCTGTCCCTCAACCCAAACCTCTTAAAGGCCACACTCTAAGGACCACCACTTAAGGAACAAGGGAAATACACCATATAACAAAGCTCTTAGGAATTATTAGAAGAATGAAGAAGTGAAACACGCTACTTTTTGATAAAAAACCTTCGAAAAAAAAGTTTAAGAGACATAATATAAGACAATATAATTACGTATAAGACATATTCAAGTAACATCAATCACATAACTATATTCACATAGACCCTTACGAAAGGTTATCCTAAGACCCACCTAGGTAAGATATGAAGTGGTCGCCCATACAACCCCTTCACACACACCTAGATGGTACTCAAGACTACCTAAATTAAAGTTATTCCAATACATCACATAGCTCATATTCAATAAGATAAACGTTAGGTCATTTAGACTCTCTACCTAAGGTTACTCTAAGACTAACCTAATTAAAATATGAATACACCGCCCATACACCCTTTTCAAGACAACCTAAGTAATCCTCAAAGCTGCCCTAGATAAGAACCTTTCTATACAACATGCTTCATTAAGAGAACCTACTTTCACTAAAATCATTTTGAAAGATAATCATATGTTTAGAGGACTTTATATAATGGTCTTGAAGAGGACATAGAGAACCCTCATCCTAGCATCTTCAAAGCCTACTCGTGTCATGTATAGATAGCGTCCCATTCCAATACCTACACGTTGTAGAGTTTCTCCAACACTAGAATAAATCCCACACGATGAGAATAGACATTAACCGACGTCGACCATACTAGCTAGGCATAGAACCCGGAGTGTACCCTACTCCAATGGAGGGTGTACTACTTGTCAAGGGTAGAACTAGGAAACATCCCATTTAGGTACATGGTTTAGGAATATCAAGAGTTTCTTTGTACTCTAGTGTCAACTTAAGTAGAGTCACTCCCCAAGCTTATTCACTCAGTGCTAGCCTTGTTCTTATAGAGCATGTTCAATCACAACAAGGCATATGAAAAAGTAACACTTCTTAGTCTTACAAAATCACAATACCTCTACCAAGGATGAGTCCACTAGGGCTGCCACTCAATGGTCATAAGGACAGCTGAATGACTTTCTTTGAGATGGTTTCATGTCGTTCCAGCCAACCTATCCCCAAGTCCATTATTCACTTACGACCTTCAACTTCAAGGATATCATAACCTTCTTTTTATATTGAAGATTCCAAGTTAATGACCTTCTTTACATGTTCAAGGTCATATAACCATCATTCATACACATACAAGACCAGGGTGCTTAAGCTTACCAAGTCACGAGATCACATATCCACATAACTTTCATGCATCAAGAAGAGGAACTTAGGTCTACCAAATCAAGACACAACATTCCTCATATCACATATTCATTATCATTCAAGTACCAAGTAGGGACATTAAGTCTAACACACAAGATATTATATCAACACATATAGAAACTCATCATAGTGTACCATAGCCACATATAATCATTTAAAGGACAACATGCTTGACCTCACCCCTACATATACAACATCATCATATTCCATCTCTTTAAGAAGAATCATAACATAATAAATCATATAAGATTACATAAGATTTTCAAGAGTACTTCACTGCCTATCCTAACATTATACAAGATTATACATATATAACATCATAACATCACCTCAACATTTCACACAAATCATAACGCCTTATACATGATCACATTACTTCACATAAATATCTTCACATTATACCTTCATACAAGCCCTAAGATGATACTACTACAATTTACATAATAATGTCGACAAGGACATGATCATCAAGTGATCAACACATAAGCACCACCACTATAAGTGGACCATACCAATCAAGAGAAATTCTATATCAATTTCAATATAGAGAGATTAGGTCATATTACCACCTTTCAATCATCAATATCATCATTCATTATCCTTTTCAATCAATTCACTTCACAAAGGTTCTTATCAATAGCCATATACACAATTCTAAACCAACATTTTAAGGCGGGTTCTTCATATGAGTCTCTATACTAAGTCGTGAACATCTGGAGTGTTATAGTTTCAGCCTCTTGAAGAATAATGATGTTCAAGAATAAGTACATCATCAAAAATTTTAAAGGTTCAAACATCATATTTATTATTGTAATATTTTGTTACATTTCTCAAAAAATATTTATTATTGTAAATTTCTAGGATCGAATATTTCAATTCGTTTCTGAATAACACGTTAAAGATAAATTTTAGGAGAATTATTATCCTGTGCAGATTCACATACAAGACCCTTTTCCGATACATGAACAGTCTAATGGCAAACAGCTTGTTGAAATGCCATCAATTGAGGTACTGTTTAAATTTTATTATATTTAATAAGGGTGTTTAAATATGTATTCAATTATGTATTCAAAAATAAGTAAATACCTTATATAAATTGAATACTTATGGTTTATTAAATAAAGTTATAAGTTGTATTTACTTATTTCTAGTTTTTGTGAAGTATTTATATACTAGGGTATTTACTGATAATAGAGTACATTCCAATACCAACAATACATATGATACTTTGTAAGTATACCTCTTGGTAATAGAATACATATAATACTATAAATACATATGTAACTTCGGTAGAACTTTGGTGGTAGGATACATATTAGATATTGTAGGTATTAATTAGTGTAATTATTAAATGATCTACTCATATCAAAATATTTATGTGCGACATTCTAATATGTTATTTTTGTCATTTCATTTCAAATAGGAGCCATTAGTGCCTTATAGGACGATGGGATCCAACAACCACAGTCATAATTTGAGTTGTTCGATGTTTTTTTACCTAGACTTGACACAATAAATCCCAAAAAGTGTGTTGTGCTTCATCTAGAAGTTGTGGTTCATCCAGAAGGTGTTGTTTATGATACTACACCCACACCAGTTTAAATTTAAAAACATTCATATCGATGGAATTGTTCTCCATACTCGACAAATTTTCAATCATCATCTGATAATTAATAGTGTTGTCTTACCTCCCCCTCCCGCTCTACTTTTTTAGCGTACACAATTTTCATGCGAAATTTATGAGGAAACAAGTCAAGAATATGTTTGTTATAATTTGTGTGTATGTGTACAAAAAATATCAAGAAGCTCTTTTAATGTGGTAAAAATTTATGGAAAGAAACATCCTTTTGTTTCTGACTTCATACGAGGGCCATATAATTATGATCTTTTTGACAATTACGCAATGTGGCTTCATGAAGGTCTCCTTGTTAGGAATATGAATAAGTAAGTATTTTTATTTCATATTATTATCATTTGTACACATAATATACTTAAATTTTTATTCCATTTGTTATGTAAAGGATGCATGATAAAGATCGATATAAGAATAAAATGGTATTATTGGTGTTTGATATGGATTTGGGTATTTATCAGATATCAAACAAGAATTGGTTTTACTCTCTGTCTTATGATAAAAAACTTCTGAATGATGAGGTAAAAATATGAATATATACGTAAAAGGTATTGCTCCAGTTTATAAGATGTGTACATACATTTATTGATTTTTTATAGCATATTGATGTGGTTCTATATTACTTGCGTAAAAAAGTAAGTACAACATTAGTAGTCGCTACATATAAAATATTGTTGATTGTATGTTCAAGTCAAAAATTGCTGAAATTTATGTCGCATATGCTCAAGTTGGAAGCAAAATATGTATTGCAAATGTTAAAAGTGACATACGTGATTATATAATTGGGTATAGGTTGATGGTTGTCATTCCATGGAATACAATCGATTATGTGTTTAGGTATATTCCGTTCACTTTTGTCAGGAAGAGGATACACAGGCACTTCGTATGTTTTCAATATTGTTTTTGGCTTGTAAAAGTCTGAACAATATTCATCTGGAAGCATGTGGGTTTTGTTCAACACCCTCCATGCATGTGCGCATGGTATTTCGTCAACTTCAAACTTGTTGCAACTGCAAGTCTTCTTTTCCAAGCATACGATATAACTCTTTTTTTATCACTTACTGAGTTAATGTAATCAGTTGATGGAACAACCTAATATCAATATGTCATTTCATTTATACACTCATTATGAAAGCAAATACACTTTAAGTACTTAAGTAGATGAATACAAAATCAAATAAATACGACAAATGTTATTTTTCTCATAAAAATTTAACTTTTCTTCAACATACATACCGTCATACGCCCAGATTTTGATTCATTAAGCACAAGAATCTCCTGAAACTTCTTCCAACTAGTGTCAAAATTCATGATGCATTTTCCGATTTGTGCAATTCCATCTAGCAAACATCAAGCGAACTTATTCAAGAAAGTCAAATATTGGTAATTCTCTTGTTGCTACTAACATCGAATTAACACACTTAACAATATTCGACGTCATCACCCGACCACGAGGAATTGGTGCATACAACCTTGACCACTTCTCACATCCAACAAACTCTAAGTAGTTTTTCACCCTTCCTGCTCAACCCTTTTCATTAGCTTATCAAATTCAGTTTGAGTATACTCTTTTGACATAGTATAGAATACTTCACTCAATTGCTCATTTGCTTTTCGAAAATTCTTGCATACATTAGCCCACGAGTCCATATGCATGTGTAATATTGGATATTGTTGGATACACTGGATACAACCTTTATTATGTTATTATGTCGGTCAGATACGACACACATGTTTTATCTTTTCCCATAAGATTTTCAATTAATCAAAGAACCATGTCCAAGTAGTAGCATTTTCTGAATTAATCTTTGTATGTCAAAGGTAATATATTTCCTATTAAAATGTATAAAAAGGGTGAATAACAAATAAATAAAATTATAATGTATTTATGTATCTAAAATAACTGCTTCATTCGAAGTCCTGGTTGATACGAATGCGCCAGTATATGCTAATTTGAGGTGACTGGCGTCTACAATAACAATCACCCTACAATGATCAAATCCCTTTATAAAATCATGCAATGCTATAAACACATATAAAAATTCGTTCTCATATGTTTTATTCATTCAAATATGTGAACCAAGATACTGTCACGACCCAAGAGTACCTCTTATTCGTAACAGGTGACGCCAACCTCCAAAAGGTCTTATACAAGCCCTTAGCATTCATCATTGCATCATAGATAGAATAAAAGCGGAAAATTAAAAAAAAATCATTTGAAGTTCAACTTCACTTCCTATATCAAAATAGAAACTAATTTGTCTCACATTGTCATCTAAACATAAGAGTATCAAAGTACAATATAGTCTTTCAATAAGGAAAGTGGAACTAGAATTAGAATCAATCATCTCCACCATCGACTTGAGGACTCATCAACTTCGGAATAGCAATACAAGTTTCTTCAACAAAGGGTAGAATCACCTCAATGGTCTAAACCTACACTTTGTGTAGAAAATAAAAGAGATATGGTTTAGTACAAACCACATGTACTAAGTATGGAAACGTATGCAAGTAAAACATTTGAAAACATGCACAACGTGACATTTTGTTATAAGAATTCTACTTTCACATTAAAATTCTTTATGCACATTCTAAGAACAACATATAAGTCCATACCATGACAACAAGACCGATTCATATTCACAAGTAACATCATAATAAAGCCATGATCAACATTTCATATTTAGAGTCCATTTCATCAATACATCACAAGACCATACTCATTACTCCAATCCAAGTCTACTGGTGCAATGTGTATGTGAAGCCCCATGACCCCACATAAACCAAGTAACCAACAAAGAGATCACAAGAATTGTCTTTTTCCTCACACATCATCATGATAAGTGTAGTCAATACCATGCATACCAATTTAGACTAATATCATAAACATCAAGTGAAAAAAACATCATGCATATCATATGAGACCAACATCATGCATAATTTTCATAACATATAAACATAAAGAACCCGCCCTAGAATTCTCCTCAAGATTCACTTGTGCAATGTATAGGTAAAGTCTCATACCCTTACCTACACTAAGCAACACTTCTTAAGTAGTCCTAGTTAATGTTCGTCTTCTTACTTTCATTCATTCATTTAAACATTTGGGAAAGCTTCACCATAACCGACATAGACCATGTGAGCTACATGGAATCTGGTGTCAACCCCTCACACTGAAAAGAGGGTGTCCTACTTGCCAAGGTAAGACAACAACATTCATAATAGCATCTAGATGGGTCCACTAGCTACATCCTATGTGGTCTTCATAGTTAAGGGATATGTAGATTGTTACTAGAAACCCTCTTTATGCTAGATAGCATTGTAGTTTCCATCTCATGAGAACATAGGAGGAATCTTCCACGTGAAGAGACCCCTATAAAGTATATCCTCTCTGTGCTAAGCTAAATTCCTAGTAATTCGAATAATTAGCGAGTAGTTGTTGATTCCCGTATCATTTTGATTGTTTGTAAATTGAGACTAAGCGAAAAAAATTCATAAAAGGAAAGAACTAGTTTTCAAGCTTGTTTCGAGGTAGGTGATGGTTGTGATTTCAAGATTGTGTGATGTATTGCTTCATTATGATACTTGTATGTGCATGAATATCGCAATATATCATGATGTTGCAACTGAGATGCATGAATAATATAGACATGAAATTATGATGTAAATATGTGATCTTGATGAGGTACTTGTGATTGGGATTGTGGTATGCGAATAGGGATCGTATTGTCACATTCCGGTAAGCTATCTTAGATCAGATTGCCACGTCCGACATAAATATTGGATCGGATTGACACGCTTCGGCACAACTATGGGATCGGATTGCCACATTATGATAAGCTAAATGGGTTCGGGTACCACACCAGTGCACTAACAGTTTGAGTTGGGTTCTGTGAGAGGACCAATTATGGGTTTAAGCATATGAAATGTGTTGTTGAATTGTCATAATGATAATGTTGTTATGTATAAATATATATATATATATATATATATATATATATATATATGCATGTTATTAAACTATTTTTTTTGACTTTTTTATATTGCACTAGTGGGATAGTCGTGTGCTCCTACCAATACATAGTGGTTGTGTACTAATTTTGCACTTGCTCTTATTATTTTAAGTACATGACATCTTCGAGAGGCTATTGACAGAACTCGCTTAGGAGATTAGAGATTATCCCATTGACTTCAAGGGTGAGCTACAACTTTTAGGCTTCCATGGAGTTTTCTTTAGTCTATGTCCACCATTCCGACTTAGACCACTGTTTTAGTTAATTGGATAGTTCATTAGTATTTTTTTGTTTAAACTTGGTTATCATTAGTAGTTTTGGTACATTGACTTTCATATCTTAGGTTTATCTTCTTGCAAATTTTAGTTGTTAGATCTTTTGTTTAGCAAAGAACTTCGCTTTTAGTTATTTAACTTGCTTCCGTAACTTAAATGTTTTAGTTTTAGAATTATTGTTACAATAGTATAGTAGTAGTGGTTCTCCCATCAGATTGTAATTGTAGGTGCCAATCACGGCGGGTTTTGGGTCATGAAAAAGTTGGTATCATAGCCAAGGTTCGTTGATCCCGATGTACCAGAACGAGTTAATACAGTCTCGCGGAATGGTATAGGGACGCCTTTACTTTTCTCCGAGAGGATATAGGACTTTAGAGAACCTCCATTTTCCTCTTGTCTCTTTCGTGTTATGACTTGATTCCGATTGGTATCTGACTTCTTACAATCTTCTGTCCGCAGATGGTTAATACTAGGTATAATGGCGTTAGGACCGTAGCTCATGTTTATGCTCTAGGCGAGGAACCCGCCATGAGAGTCGCGGTCGAGGCAGAAGTAGAGGAAGATCTAGGGTTAGAGGTCGTGAAAGAATGACGCCTGTTGTAAATGAGATGCCGATTGACAATGTTTCGGTGAATGAGAACCCTCTGACATACAACAAAGAAATAGAAGAGAAAGTTGAGATTTAGGATGTTGAGGAGATTGAACAAGAGGAAGGAGTGCAAGTTTTGTCTGTCCACATGACTGCTACAGGGAAGAGTTTCAATGAGGTGACAAATTGTGTTAAGAAAGTGGAGGGGGTGAGGCAAGACAGTCAAGCCAAGACATTGTCCAATAGGGCCAAGAATGGAAATTTTCAGGCTCCTATTGTAGAGGATCTGTCGACCAATGCTCGAGGCCAAGCCAATTCAGTCCCACATGCCCGCCTTTACAGGTAATTATACGAGGACTCCATACAATAACTTTCAGGATAGTCAGAGTATTCTGCATGCGACATGCAGAAGACCTTCTAGTTTCTCACTTGTTTAATTTTGGGAAACTTGGTCACATGAGGAGAGAATGTCCACACCCGCATGTGTTCGAGTTTTAAGAGTAGCCTTCTCGAGGAGTGGTACCCATGGGAAATGGTAATGAAGGTAGAGGACATCCACAAGGTGGGTGAGGAAGTAACCAACGAGGACTCTGAGGTAGAGGAATGGGTAACAAAAATAGAGGTAATGCACAACCAGGAAGGGAGGTAGCTCATGTTGATGATAAAGCTCACTGTTATGCTTTTTCAAGCAAAAAAGAGGCGGAGGCATCTGATGCGGTGATCACAAGTGTGACCGAATGGCTAATGTATTATTTGATTCAGATTCCAACTATTCTTATATGTTTGTGAGATTTTCCTCTGAATTTTAGATGTTGTGTGATGTCTTTGATGCCCCAATTCGTGTTTCTACATATGTTGCAGACTCAGTTATATTCACTCACATTTATCGTGCTTGCCCTATCTTGCTTATGGGATTTTAGACTTGGGTTGATTTGGTTATTTGGATATGTCTAATTTCGATATTATCTTAGGCATGACTTGGTTGTCCCCCTATCATGTTGTGCTTAATTGTAATACTAAGTCTGTGACTCTAGAAATTTCTGGAAGGAAAATATTACAGTGGGAAGAGGTGTACAAGCAAGCAAGCTAATATTGTATCATCCATCCGGGCTAGTAAACTAGTACAGCAAGTTCGTTTAGCTTATTTGGCTCATGTTAAGGATGATGAGACTGAGGCTCCGTACATTGTGTGTATTCATGTGGGTGTCTAAGAATAGTAAAGTATCTCCCGACGACTTGACTGGCATGCCTCAAGATAAAGACATAGATTTTTTAATATCCTAGTACTCGTCCCATTTCGATTCCTTTGTATTACATGGCTCCGGCAGAATTGGGGAATCTTAAAGCTCAAATCCAAGAGCTTCTTGATAAGGAATTTATCATTCCTACTTTTTCCCCATATTGTTCTCCGGTTTTATTTGTCAAGAAGAAATATGGTAGCATAAGGATATGTATAGACTACCATTAATTGAATCGAGTCACTATTCAGAATAGGTACCCCTTGCCTAGAATAGATGATATTTTTGATCAATTGCAAGGTGCAATGATATTCTCTAAGATTAATTTAATATCCGGATAACATTAATTAAAATAGGCCAGAAAATATACCAGAGATGGTATTTAGGACTCATTATTCGGCACTATGAATTTTTGGTGATGTCATTTGGGTTGACTAATGCCCTGCAACATTTATGAACTTGATGAATGGGGTGTTTAATCCATTTATAGATTCCTTTGTGATAGTCTTTATTTACGATATTTTGGTTTATTCGAGAAGTGAAAAACAGCATGGTGACCATCTTAGTACAGTCTTGTGATGTTCTTGGGAAGCAATGGTCATATGCGAAAGAATTCCCAATTTGGTTGAAATCGGTTACGTTTTTGGGGCATGTATTGTCAAAAGAAGGGGTCAGGGTAAGATTACCAAAAGATTGAAGCGATTAAGAATTGGGTACGACCAGGTGCGGTTACTAAAATTAGAGCTTCATGGGACTCGCTAGTTATTATCGTGTTTTTTAAGAATTTTGCTTCAATTGCTACTCAGTTAACCAATCTGACCAGAAAAGAGGTACATTTGAATGGACTGAGAAATGTGAGGAGAGATTCCAAAAGCTTAAGACTCTTTTGACCACCGCTTCCATCCTAGAATTGTCGATTGAGGGTAAGAATTTCATTGTTTATTGTGATGCTTCACATTTTGGTTTAGGTTTGGTGTTGATGCAGGATAATAATATCATAGCTTATGTCTCACGTCAATTGAAGGTGCATGAGATAAATTATCCCACTCACAATTTAGAGTTAGCAGCAATGATATTTACTCTCAAGATCTGGCGACATTATCTTTATGGTGTTAAGTGTGATGTATTTGTTGATCATCGTAGTAATCAGCATGTATTCACTTAAAAGGATTTGAATTTGAGACAGCGTAGATGGATGAAATTACTTAAGGATTATGATGTGAACATTCAATACCATCCGAGTAAGGCTAATGTGGTGGCAGACACTTTGAGTAGACAGGTGGTAAGTATGGATAGTTTAGCTTACTTGAGTGTAGCCAAACATCCTTTAGCCAAGGAAATCCAAGACTTAGATTCTATGTTCATGCAGTTGGGAATCTCTGGAAAATATGGGGTGTTAGATAGTATTGAAGCTAAGTCCATATTAATGGAGAAGAACAACGCCAAAAAATTTGAAGATGGGAATTTAGAAGAACTTAGAACGAAGATTTCAATTGGTAAGTCCCAAGAAACCACTCTTGATACTGATGGGGTACTCAACCATAAGGGTAGAATTTATGTAACTAGAGTGGTTAACTTAATTCAAAGATTATTGGTGGTCTCATGGCTCGCGATATTTTATCCGTCCGGGTGTGACCAAGATTAATAGAGATTTGAAATGAATTTATTGGTGGTCGGGGATGAAGAAAGACATCACAGAGTTTGTGGTGAAGTGTAAAAATTGTCAACAAGTGAAGTATGAGCTCAAAGGCCCGCTGGATTACTTACAATTATGGCAATTCCGGAATGGGAGTGGGAAAGAATAGATATGGATTTGTGGTTGGTTTCTCCAAAACCCTAGGGAAGTTTGACTCTATTTGGTTTGTGGTTGATAGATTGACTAAGTCAGCCTATTTTATTCCGGTGAGGGTAGATTGCAATGCGTAACAACTAGCTAAAATCTATGTGAATGAGATAATGAGGTTGCAAGGGGTTCCACTTTCTATCATCTCAGATTGTGGTACCCTTTTCACCTCCAAGTTTTGAAGAAAGTTGCATGATGAATTAGGTATGCAACTCGCCTTCAGTACAACCTTTCATCCCATACGGATCGACAATCGAAAAGTACTATTAAAATTTGGAAGACATGTTGAGATCTTGTGTGATTGACTTTTGGAGGGTATTGGGATAAGTTCTTACCACTATGTGAGTTCTCTTACAATAATAGTTAATACTAAAGCATTTATATGGCACCATTTGAGGATTTATATTAAAGGGGATGTAGATTACACATAGGTTTGTTTGAGGCTGGAGATGTAAAACCTTTTGGGGTAGACTAAGGGAAGGATGTTCAAGGTGAGGAGGATTTAAGCTAAACTTCTAGCCGCTCAGAGTAGGCAAAAGAAGTATGAAGATAATAAGATGAGGAACATTGAGTTTAAAACTGGAAAAAAATTCCATTCTGAAGGTATCATCCATGAAAGGGGTGATGAGATTTGGTAAGAAGGGTAGTTGATTCCGTGATATATTGGTACCTTTGAGATTGTGAAATGCATAGTACCAGTGGCGTATAGATTGGCGCTACCCCCAAAGTTGTTCGGAGTGTATCCCGTATTTAACATATCTATGTTAAAGAGTAATCACGCAAATTGGGACTATATCAATAAGTGGGATTCAGTTTTGCTAGATAAAGACCTCCAATATGAAGACGAACCAATTGTTATTCTAGATCGTGATGTTCGTAAGTTGAGGACCAAATAAATTAAGTCTTTGAAGGTTCAGTGGAATCATCATCCAGTTGAGGAAGCTACTTGGGAGACTGAGAAGGACATGGGAGACAAGTATCTGCAATTGTTCACCGATTCAAGTACTACTTAACTCTTTCCTTAGCCATCTTTTCATATGTTTTTTCGCTCGGGGATGAGCGATGAGTAAATTTGTATATATAGTAACGATCGGTTTCCATCGTTATTGAAATGCCAACGAGGTTCATTCGTGGCCAGAAAAACTTTTTCGTAGTGTTAGCATTTTTTTCAACCTTGACTAGATTTGGAGGAAATCAGAATCATCAAAGTCTAGGAAATGCTGGTAACACTCAGGTAGAGTAAATATTAAACCAGTTAGACAACTCGTTAAAGAATCCCTACAACTTTACAGAATTAAATTTGGATAAGTAGACCTTTGGGAATCGATCTTGGCGTTAAGGGCATTTTCTGAGAGTAGTGAGTTAATGGTGTGTTGTAGAAGAGGGAATTGAAATTCCCCTAAGGGCTCACTGTCCCAAAATTTGTCGCTGCAACGGGATACATGCAGTGGATGAGACGGGAATTAAATCGTAGAATTTTGGGATTTTTCAATGAGAATCACTGGTCCAAAAGGTATCGCTGCAACGAGATAGGTGCTACTGCAGCGACGTTGCTACCACGGGATGGGTGTCGATGTAGTGGGACAGTCGCAAATAAAATTTTAAATAAACCCCTAGACGACCTTATTTGGGACTTTTCAACTTTTTGAGCTGAAGAATGACTCCTGGGCTATTCTAACTCATTTTCCCCATTCTTGAAGTTAAAGGTAATATTTTTACTCTCAAAATTCACTTTTCAATTCGTATAACGTAATAGAATGAGTCAAAATTGATGGGGAAGGGTTTCCTAGTAGATTCTATGGTGCAATTAACCCTAATTTGACTAGTTGGGGATCATGGGTATGATCTAGGGCTCATAGAATTATTAGTAATCCGGATAATTAGCGATTGGTTGTAGATTCCCGTTTTATTGTGATTGTTTGTAGACCGAGAACAAGCAAAACCAATCCAAAAAGGGAAGGAACAAGTTTCTTAGCGTTTCAAGCTTGTTTCGAGGTAGGTGATGATTGTGATTTCATGATTGTATGATGTATTCATGTTTTGAATCATTATGATATTTGTATATATATGAATGTCGCAATATCGATCGCGTTGTTGTAATTGAGATAGATGAATAATATAACCATTAAATCATGATGTAAATGTGTGATCTTGGTGAGGTACTTGTGATTATGATTGTCGTGTGTTAATGGGGATCAGATTGACACATTCCAACAAGCTAACTTGGATCAAATTTCCACGTTACGGCATAAATATTGGATCAGGTTGTCACATTTCGGCACAACTATGGGATCAGATTGCCATGTTTCGGCAAGCCAATTGGGATTGGGTATCACGCCGGTTCACTACAGTTTGAGCTTGGGTTTATTGAGAGCAATGATGTTATAAGCATGTAAAATATATTGTTGAATTGTGATGTTGATAATGTTATTATGTTGATATATATGCATGTGATTATAATGTTTGTTCGACTTGTTTACATAGCACTAGTGGGATAGTTGTGTGATCCTACTAGTACACGGTGGTTTTATACTGATTCTACACTTTCTCTTATTTTTATTGAGTACAGTGCATCTTCAAGTAGCTATTGATAAACCTCGCTTAGGAGATTAGAGATTATCGCATCTACTTCAAAGATGAGCTGCATCTTTTGAGCTGCCATGGAGTTTTATTTAGTCTATGTCCACCATTCCCGAACTTAAACCATTATTTTTTTAGTTGGATAGTTCATTACTATTTTCTTTTTTAAACTTGGCTATCGTTAGTAATTTTGGAACATTGACTTTCAGATCTTAGAGTTATCTTCCGCAAATTTTAATTGTTAGATCTTTTGTTTAGTAAAGAATTTTGCTTTTAGTCATTTAAATACATTAATTTTAAAAATTAATGTTATAGTTTGATAGTAAAATGGTTCTCTCACCTGCTTCTAAGTGTGGGTGTCAATCACGACGGATTTTGGATCGAGACACTCAGGCATACATGATTCAACTTGTTGGAAATCAAATTCGACATCATGTAATAACAATTTTCAGAAACTATTTTTCATTGAAGTTCATTGCTAAATATATCTATCATACCATTTTCAGTATTCATGGAAACTGAATATCTATTATTGATCACAGTTATAAAGCATGCTCATCTACTACATAACCAAGTATATCTCTGTTAAAATAGAGTCATTAGTCCACTAACCCATCAGGATATGATATAACACATGAAAAAGAGTTATGCAACAAAACGTAACTCAAGTCATATAACATCTACTAGATCTGTCCTTACTTAGAATGCACATCAATAATTCATTCATTTCAACACCGAATAAACTAATAAACTATCTCTCGAGCAAAGTATAAGAGAGTAATCATAATATACCTTGAAATTCAAGAATGTGTGTCATAAACTCTTAAAAAATTACTTCCCTTTTTGAATAGCCTTGTTACTCTCCTATTTTATGGAAAATATACTCTATATGAGTATACAAGTCTATCAACACCAATATTTTTATTTTATAAATTTTTTTATGGACCAATGATCCGTTTATTTCCCATAAAGAAGTATCCTACACAAACAGGCCAAAGAATATCCCAAATTTAGAACAAATGTAAATGGCACAAATAAGAAAATAAAACGAAAACTCGGTCTTGGTCTTGATGAACAGGAACTTGTCATTCCCCAAAATAGGGTTTTCTAAAGCAAGCTCTCCATTTCTCACTCTCATATACTACGCCGGCTTCCATGTTTCTAGCTCCCTTCTCCCTTTATTTGCCCGTGTTTCATCTTCGGGTCACTAACATACTTCACCCATGGAAAAAGAGGATATAATGACCCAATAAGGCATTTTTAGAAATTTTCGTAAAAATTATAGTTTTTCCCCTTCTAATAGTTTTTTAGAGTCTTTTATGATTGGTCGGTGAAGTTGGTTAGATAATTTTAATTTATTCGATAACTACGGTTATTTAATTGATGGATATACATCAATAACTTGTTTATTTAGTTGGTGGTTAATGAGAAATGTCAAAATATTTTTAATATCTATATTACTTGACCCATATTAAAATAAATTAATAAGGTTTGTCACTTTTAATACCTAATTATTTTAATTTAGGAAAAGAAAAGGAAAAGAAAGAAACAGAGAGTATGTATAAACCTAAACTCATGAAAAGAAAAGGAAAAGAAAGAAACAGAGAGTATGTATAAACCTAAGCTCATGAAAAGAAAATTCAAAGAAAGAAACAGAGAGTATGTAGAAACCTAAACTCATATGTGCGGGAGCATGGAGACGTTGACGGAAACAATTTTCCACGTAATAGTTTTAACTTTCTTTCTGCTGCAATTGACTCTTTCTTTTCTAATTAATTAGTAGCTAAATTATTACTATTGTTAAATGTTGGCTGGAAAAGTGAAACAATGACACACATTTGAAAAAAAATAAAAGAGTTAGAAATTTGAATTACAAGTGCATGCAATCATAGGACAATGATTAGGGGTAATCATTAGGGAGTTAAATGAGAGTTAGAGGTAAGGTACTGGTTCCTCTTGTTCTTTTAAACATGTCTTATAGCCATAATATTATTTAGTATCCTAGTTGATACATTATTATATAAATTTTGCATATGGAGTGAAAGTAATGTTATTGTTGTTATTATAAATTAAAATGGCATTGGAAATTTTGGAAATAAGTTGAATTCATGTAATATTCTTAAAAATGTTATAATCACAATCTTGATAGTTCTATTTTTAGTTAAATTATTAATAGCTATGGATGAATACACGTGATTGGGATAATGAGTTAATAATAAGGTAATGATTAGAGGAGGTAAGAATTTCTAAGGTAAGTTATCAATTACTAGTTATTATTTATACAAGAAGATTTATGGATAATTCTGTGTTCTATGTGGTTTAGGCAGTATCACCTAATTTTACTTTGTTTTTGAATTTTTGTTAGGATTATCATATTATTATTCAAGTTTTGATATATTATGATATATAATTAAATAATTGTCATGACCTGAATTTTTGAATTCGGATCGCAAGCGGTGTTGTTGACCTCTCAGAGGTCACAGACAAACCTCATCTTGCATTCATCACATTCATCTAGTTAAATTTGCATAAAATTTAAAAAATTTTATATGTATGAAGTATACATAGACTTCATATAATTATTAACTAGATACATCATATACTAAGCTCAACATAAGACAACAACCATCTAACATAAAGAATCAATTCGAAACTGAAGATGAATATATCATAAATAGTTCACCAAACACAGACTTATTACAAAGATTTGAAATGACGGTGCGAAAGAAACTCTAGGGACAACATCCACTAGCTATGTCGAAAACTAAGGCTAGACTAAATCTGCAGCATCCTAGAAATCATGAGGACCTACCAAATGGCTTGGAGAAACACTGAAGTCCAAACCGCTGCAAGTGTCGTCAACTTATTCTCTGACCTGCACCTATAAAAATAGTAAATAGTAGGGGGTTATTACACCACTTGTACTAAGTATGGATGTATGCACACATACACATAAAGTTATGCATGATCAAGGAAAGCTCTTCTTAAGCAACATGCCATTTCCGGAAAGTCTAGTCATTAGACTTTCCTAATTAGTTAGTTGTGAATTGTGGTATGAATATGATGTATTCTAATGCATTCAAAGAAAAAATTCATTTTCTATATGATTACAAAACATTAGTATCATCAACATAATTTTAGAACAACTCGGGCGAAGATTTGAGATTTTTGATCCTCTTAGGCCGAGAGCTACTCTTTGTACACTTAGATTATTTTTCAGTCTTTTTCTTCTTCTTGTTGTGTAGTTCAATAATTCTATTGGTCCTATATTTTACTTATAAGTGCAATGATTCATTTTAATCTCATACCCACAATGAATCGATGTAAGTAATTCAAGAGTTTAAGGAAATGACTTAACTACAATCTAGGGCATGAATATATTTATAAGTCAATACTTATTGACTATACTCATTCTTTAGTTGATTGCATAATGTGCATAGATCTTGGGGCATATCATTAAAGCTTATGATCTTGCTTACTTTGGGCATGAATTCTTTATAAACCAATCTTTAGTGACTATTCCTATTATTGTATTATTGGCCTAATGTAAGAAGTCATTATAAGTCAATCTTATTTGGCTAATATCTTTTGCCAATTATATAAACTCATTATAAGCCAATTTATTTGGATTTATCATTTTCATAACATGAGGATTCATTATTAGTTATGCCCTTTACTTATTGTAAACTTTATTGGACACAATTTGACTATCCTTACAACAAGTTATTCATTACATCAAGTATTCATTACATTTCATAAGGTATTCTCTATTGATTAGGACATTGATTTCATTACTTTCATGATTTATATATTATAAATTTCATATACACGAGACCTTGGATTCGTTGATATAGCATTAAGACATCTCAAGTGAGTGCCAACATTGTGGACCTCAACCCGAGGACCTTCTTCAGCAAACACAAAGTCTGCTTCATTCGTTCATTCGTCCTTCACATTACTTTTCATTCATTTGTAGGCTAATGTAAACAGCAGCTATACCTAGGATGAATTTTAAGACTCTCATCAGGATCATGAAGTGCAATGACCAAGAATGACCTAATGTCATTACTTGAATTTGATTTCACACCTGATTATCTTGCACAAACATCTTCAGTATCGTTCATTTCATTATCTTTCATACTTTGAGGAACTCTACTTTAATTTACATAAATCATGTGAGCATCATGAAATCCAGTGCCTACCCCACACCGAAAAGAGGTGGAATCACCGGCCAAAGTGACCCAAAACATGCTAGAGTACATGGGAATTGAACCCCGCCAGATCCCTATATTGGCAGTATAGGTTCAAAGACTAGGAGATATAAGGAGACCCATACCCGGCATGCCGGACAGTCTCATCTCATGAGAGTTACGTGAACCTCTGCCCTTCCTGAAAGAAGGCATCACCGTTCATACCTAGCCTATCGGTGCTCAGTATAAAGTTCCATTTCATTCAACTCATACATCATGGAAGTTGGCTTCTAGTATGAGGACATCATATCTCAATATATGATTTCTCATCTCATCATTAGTATTAAGTATACATAAGTCTCAATACTTTCATTAAAGTGTACATAGAGACTGGTCTCTTCATTAGCTTTACACTCTCATAGGTGAGTACGTTTTGATAACATTTACTTAGGCTCATTTGAGATTACTCTTATATTTCACATTAGCTCTTATCATATCGTCACGACATTCATTAGGATTAGCAAATTTGCTTTTCATAATTACTCATCCCTTTTATGTGAATGTTCATTTCATCATATGCCAATGCGTTTAGCCATTTAGTGTGTTTCACACTCTTACTTAACCCTTCTAGGGTTTCATAATTTCATTACATACATCTTAGTTACTCATCTCTTTTTACATGAATGTTCATTTCATCATCTTTTAGTGTTGACTCAAGTATTATGGAGGCTTGCTTCTAGATTGAGATCTACTTACTCTATTGATGACTGGTCATCCTTACTTTACATTGATGAAATGTGAATTGTTATTTCATATCATCCTTAATTTACATTGATGAATGTGAATTGTCCTTACATATCATCCTTAGGTGTTAATGAGACTAGTTTCACACATTCTAACACCTTCATTCGTGAGTATTCTTTTAACAAATTAGCTTTGGTGTAAGTAAGACTTGTCTCACTTCCTTTAACACCCCATTCTGGTCACTTACTTAATTTAGACCCCTTTAATTATGTTATAACTCACGTTACTTACTTACTTTAGTGTAGTAGCTTCATATCACCGTTTATGGACGATGAGCACTTCATTCAATGAGTTTCATGTGTTCATAGTTCATTCTTGTGGAGCATGTTGGGAGTTGTCCCAATGAATGTCATGCCCTTGGTTATGGATTCATTGATATTACTTTAGAAGTGCTTAATATATATTTGATACTCTTACTACACAAGAATTGACATATGATTAGTATTGGCTCAAGATTTGGGATGTTAGACTAGCAAATTCATTCTTTTTGGCATAAGCCAATTTTTACGTATGTTCATATTTAAATTGCCATATGTATGAACCCTTAGCCAATCTTTTAATCATTTAAATAAGTTCCTAGCCATTAGCATATATTCATTTTGACCAAATAGAGTTAGCCAACTTTATTGGAACCAGATAGCCAATTTATTCAAGATATGATTTCATAGATGTCTTTGAGTCAATTCTTAGTTTATGGATTTTAGTGTAACGTTTTAAGAACATATTGGACAGCATTATATTAACATTTGATGTCTTTAACATCTTCATAACATCACAACAACAGCAAGTCAACATTCAGCCAAAAACACATCACGGACTTAACTTAGCATATTATCGATCCATAATTATCATGATAAGATTAACTTTACGCAATAACAAGTTCATAACTTCACTAGATACTGATCATTCAAGAACAGTACATGTTAATAACAGCCAGCACCACATACCAACAACATGATCTCTAACCTATTCAACATTGAAATTGAAAAGGATACTAGGGAAGGGAAGTTCAACGAGAATGACGGGAACAACCCTAGTTTTCAAGATCTTGTGAATCGTTCGAAGGAAAATACTCTTGGAGAAAGAATTCCAGGAGATAAACCCATACCTTAAGTAGAACTTAATATACGAAGACCATCTTGAACGAAAACTTGGAGAAACCTTGAAATCGCCTAAGAGAATCAATGGAATTTTTCTGTTTTTCTTTCCCTCGCTTGCTTAGTGTTTTGCGTCCTTTTTTTTTCTATGAGTTTGAACATAACTTTTAGGCTTAAGAACTGATATTGAATTATACAACTTAGGTTTACTAAGTTAATTTAATAAACTATTAACCAATTACCAAAACGTCCCTCCTAAGTTGACTAAACATAGGAGAACATAACACTTAGTCAATTTTGGAAATTGGTGTTGACTATGGTTGTGGTCAACATTTTGACTTTATATTAATCAATTAAATCCTTAATTTAATTAATTTAGGTGCCTAGGGTAAGTATTAAAGTACCCTCAAGTTATTGAAACCAAAATTAACCCTTTTGGACCATCCTAGGTTCAGTACTAGGATGTTTCTTGAGTTGTACTAGGTTAGTGTAAGAATTTCGTTTTGATCATTTAAAATAATTAATTAAATTGCTAATTTAATTAATTAGGTGACCTAAGGTAATTACTAAAGTACCCTTAAGTTGTTAGGACCATAACCAATCCTTAGAACCATCCTAGGTTAGGTACTAGGTTGTCTTTTTCTTATTTTAACCAAAATTTTGAAATTGCTTTGTGATTTCGGTTTTACCCCTTTAAATTAATTGATTAAGTTTCTAAATTAATTAATTAAGTATCCTAGCATAATTACTAAATTATCCCTAGGTTTTTAGGACCTTAACTAACTCTTTGGACAATCCTAGGTTAGGTGCTAGGTTGTCCCTTTTTTGTCTTAACCGGAATCTGAAAATTTCCTTTTTAGTTTCGGTTTTAGCCCTTTTAAATTAATTAATTAATTTTGTAAATTGATTAATTAAGTAACCTATGGGAAATATTAAAGTACACCTACGTTTTTAGGACCATAACTAACCTTTTGGACCATCCTAGGTGAGGTACCAAGTTGTCTCTTTAACTAGTACTAGGTTATTGTCAACCCATTTTTGGTCCTAGATTGTCGGGTGCACTAATTAGTTTATTCCGTTTGGTCCTGGGTTAATTATCTACTTAAGACAATAGGTTAGAGTCTATAATTACTTATAAAGTTAGGCCCCACATGGAATCCCTTATGCACATCCCCCCCCCCCCAAACTACCCTAACCAAATTCGGTTAGGGTGGTCCCCTCCTTGGCCACTTCTTCATATGTCTTGCACATGTGCTTGCAAATGGGTTGGTTGTACTTCCCTAACTAACTATTATTTATGGTTAATTTTGGAATGTTTACATATTGTCCCAAGGACCCTCACTATGTCTTTGTGTACTGCTTAATTTACATGATCATTTAAAATGATCATATGCTATGGTACAAGGCTTGAAACTTGGATGCCTAGTACTTTGTGTGAAACTATTCTAAACGGATTTTTCTTTTAGCTTAGGGTCTTCATTGCATGTACATTTATTGAGCATCAATCTTGGATTGGTGTGTGACAACCCAAAAAGTATATTGCTTATTTGTATATGGAAAATTGGCTAATATCCCTTAGCCAATTTTTCTATATTATGCCCAATATTTCTCAATATTGGACATTGGGGTGCCTATGTACCCCTAATAGGTTATCCTAAGGGCATACTTGGCTCTTCATTAGACATGATTTTCCGGAATGTTACAATACTTGAGTGTATTATACTACATGAAAATTATTAGGGTTATAGTGTTTGGATAAATTACGACTTAATCCTATACATGAAACTTAGAAAATATGATAGTTGAAATGTTATTTGGCATCAACATTTACGAACTTGATTATAAATGTTAGTAAATTGTTGAGTCAAGGCTAAATACATAGTAATGTGGGTGATGTTAGTTTCAATATCTTATTGAAAATATGAAATTGAATAGATTACTTGATATGGAAGCTTTATGAAAAGGAAAGGCTAAAGTTTGGAGTGATTGTTCGACTATTTGAGGCAAGTGGATTTCTAAACTCTTGCTAAGTGTATGGAATACGTGTATTTCCTTGTGGTATATGTTTGGGAGTAATGGGATTGGGTTGACATGTCCACCTTGATTAATTTTAATGATAAAAAAAGATAATAAAAGACAATGTGATTATTTGTTTGTATGTGATGTGTCGAGAATGGTACGAGTACCGATGTTATAACGGGAAGGTTTATTACTATAGAATAAGGATTGTAATCCGAGAATGCCAAAAGATATGGGCATTGACTAATATATTATTGATTGGATTTATTATGTGTAATTGTGTTCTTTACCGAACCCGTATAATTGTGATAATTGAAGTGATTATATGTCATAGAAACATTTGATTTATTAAGATGTTGTATTGACTCCTTATTTGATATCATATTGTGCACATGCATTGACATGAGACTGGGTATGAGTAAAGGTCTAACACGTGGAGATCGTCCGTGGTGAGATCGAGATGTGATTATTTGGGCACGTGGAGATCGTCCGTGCGATAGAAAAGTTATGATTATGATTTGGGAACATGGAGGTCGTCCGTGCGAAATTTATTTGATTTATGATAGTTTGTTGAGATCGTCCGCACAGACACGTGGAGATCATCCGTGTCTGTATATGGACCTCGTGAGTCCCCCATGGGTCATGAATTCTCTATGTATTTCTGAGGAGTATCATCTATATCGATTGAGAGAGAAATTGGTATTCTGAGGCATATCACTTCATGGTGTCATATTGCATTACATCCCATGACATTCTTCATTCTTGATGATTATGTGTTTTATTGGTAGTTGGGGAAGTACTTGATATTTGATTACCTCTATTTGACGAATATGATCTTGTGTGTTGATGATATTGTGATTGCCTTTTTGTGAAAGTTGTGATTTTGAATATTGAGTTGTAGTTGAGGATGTGTAATTTGTTAAATTGATTATGATGAGCTAGGTGCTATGAAAAATGTGAACTCTTAGGTTGAGCTAAATTTTATGCAGGTTGTAGTTGTGAAGGTTCGGTTGGTGTGTAAGGAGTACTCGTATTTTATCCCCTTAGTTTATGTTTAGAAGTTTACTTGCTGGGTACCGTGTTGTTTGGTACTCACTTCTTGCTACTACAATTTTTTTTTAGGTTACTAGACCGGACTTTGTGATATTTTTCCTCTCCTTGTCTGAGGCTTCCTAGAGATTTGTGAGGTAGTTGTTTATCGTCTTAGTGGACTTTCTTTCCCCTTAGTTATGACCTTGTTCTATTCTAAAAACAAGTTCATTTGAGACCAGCGTTTCTTTTGATTCAATTGTAATACTTTAGAGGTTGTACACATGACAACCAGATTTTGGGGGTGTTTTGAATTGATTCTGAAATTTCTGCATTTTATTGCAATGGTTAGTTTTAGGCTAACTTTTCTTGGTGGGATAAGACAAGTGTCATCACTTCCATTTTTGGATCGTGACAACAGGTATCAGAGCCTCAGGTTCATAGGTCTCACGTGTGTATAAGTCGAGTCTAAGTAGAGTCTTTAGGATCGGTATGGAGACGTCTATACTTATCTTTGACAAGCTATAGAGACTTTTAAGAAATATCATCATTTATTTTGAATCTCTATTGTGTATCCTTTGTCCGTTTTAATTCTTACCTCCTCATTCCATTCCTTCTCTCGTTTATGTGATGACTTGTGCATAGTTCCTCATGTGATTAGTTGTTGTGTCATGTATTAGTTGGACGTTAGATTTGGGTATTATGGTGGAAGTGGAATAGTTATGAAAAGAATGTATGTTCATATTTAAATGGATTGAGTAAGGTTGATTACCCCAATAAAAAGAATAGTAAGTGTATGGTATGTATCTTACTTATAGCGGTTTAACAATTGTAAATTGAATATTGAAAATATGGCTAGATGATGGACGTGTAACTTTGAAAACTATAATTAGTAAAGTTATCATAACATGAATGGGTTGCTTTGAAAATGATGAGAGTGACGTGTTACTAATTAAGGTTTTAATCTTTCATAAATTGTGTGTATATAAAAGAGAGTCATGATACGACTAAAACAATGGTACTAATAGGTACTTGGTAAGAATTATAGAGTGCGTTACTTTTATTGACGACCAGACCTACGAAAGAATACATATAGTTAGGCTAAATAGAGAACGAATTTGGTAATATTTTAGAGTTATTCGATAGGTGGAAATGTGTGGGCTATTTGGATATGATCTTCTCGGTAGGTATGATGTGTTCTAGTGGTGGATCTAACAATCTTTCGCGAGTGATAAGATTTGAGAAAAAAATGTACATACATTCATCTACATTTGAATTTTTAGCGAAAGATATTATAAGGTCGCTAGAGAGGTGATCTATGATAAGTTATGATACATAAATTCATAGAAATTTCAAGGTATGAGCTAATCTTAATAGATAAAGGAATTGAGTTACATAGTTAGATTCAAAATTCAAGTTTTTCACAGTGAGTTAGATTTGTAGCAGTGTGTTTTGTCAAAGTATGGATTGGTAAGGTAAGAAATGATCGATCTCATTGAGTATGAAGCATTTGGATGTACTTAAAAATAATTCTAGTGGAACATTTTATTACTTTTGATTGTTAAAGAACCTAAGGAATGGTTTCATCTAAAAATTTTGATTTAGAGTACAAGATAAAATATCATGGATTGTTGGACAAAGTATAAGACTTGTAAATGAGTTAGCAAAAAAATAAATAAATAAACAAACATAATTTTGATGTATTGAAGAATTCAAGGTATTATAAATTTCTGCCATGGGAAGAATTTAAGAAAAGTGAAGGAATAGACCTCTCGTATAAGCCCTTGGTTTGTAGTTGAAGAATTATTGAGTTTTTTATCTATGAGTTTAGATATGATTGTGAGATATGAAATAGTACAGAATTACTAGGAATTATCATTACCTTTTCTAAAGATTGAGTTTGTTTGGATGACAAATAATGATGTGGGAAATATTATATGTGGTTATGTTGAGCTAGATTGTTCAAATTATGATAGGTAATTTATTGATGTTCAACGTGTGGACCAACAATTTTACATAATTAATGAGGATTTCAAAAAAAATTGAAACTACTTTGTTGATGGGATGATACAAACTGTTCTGATGTGTTACATAGCCATTTGATGGTGAATTGAGTTTATAGTATACATAATTATTGGGTGATGAAGGATTTCTAAATTTTGGCACGAGGCATATGACGAGTGTAAATGTAGTTAAAAATGATATGTGAAAGTTCGTGTGAAGTTGACATTAAGTGTGATTCAATTATTTAACTTCGATAGAAAAGTATTTTTAGATTTGAAATTAGTGTTATTAGTCTTTGTGGTGACTTATATTTGTCATATAATGCTTAAATGGAAAGAGATAGAGCCATATTTTGGATTTTTTTTTAAAGGTTGCAATGTATTTGCTAAAACTACTTTGATACTAGTAACGGTTTGAGAGTAAGGTAAATGGTGGGTGTAGTTATTATGCTTGTTGGTATTAAGAGTGTTAGCTTCAATAGAGTACTGTAAGATGTATGTGGGGTTTGATGAATAGGGTATTTGTAATATTGTAATGGGGATCAGACTATTTGATTTTTGGTGGCCTAGAAATGAAGAATGTAGTCATATGAATGGAAATATTTGATATGGGCATTATGAAAGAAATGTTTAGTGTTATTCAACCTTCGTTTTATATATTCTTATGTGACCACCTTCTTCGTATTGCACACTATTTGAAATATGATTCACTACTTATATTACATATGTTTCCACATCTATGGGTGAATTTCTAGTGGTGGATCGGATGTACCGATCCTCTTATGTCCTCTAGATATGATAGAATTCTTGGACCAAATTTGTCATTTTAATTATGATATATTTGGTGTTGTCTGAGATGGTTGAAGTATACCAGTAGTTCTACATCACAACCTTCCATTTAGAACTTATAGAAGAGCTTTTGTGAGTAGCCACAATTATCCGACAGTGTTGTTAAAGGTTTTGCATATTGGGGTGTACTTCTAATTAGGTGGATACTTGATTTCGTTATTCTTTGAGTTAGAAAAGTTTGATTCTCCATGAAGTCTAATTATTAGAATATTTTTATAACTTAAGCTCATGAAAAGATTGTTTGTGAAAAGGAAATATTGATAAGATTTGCTATAGTTTATGCAGTATGAGTGTGTGGTGGTTGGTTCAGGTTCACTTCAAATATAGTCGGTATCAATTCAGAATGTTATCTTGGTTATGTGAGGAAAAGATTTGTCTTGATGGTTGTGTTATGATTTAGAGGGTTTTAGTTCATAATGAATTCAAGTGTTAGTTTGTGGTTTGGTAAAACTCCTGATTTGTAGATCTGTCATATTTTGATTCAAAAGTTCAGTTCTTAGTAGTTGATCGTGATGGAATGTTCCTCAAGATGGGGTTATCACTCGGAGAGATGAATATGACTTTGAAAAATCATACCTCAAGCTTTTGGTCATGTTGGTTACTCTTCATTCTTCTTTCTTATGTTCGAGGACGAACAAGATTGTTAGTGGTGGATAATGTAATGACCCGATAAGGTATTTTTAGAAATTCTTTTAAAAATTATAGTTTTACCCCTTCCAATTGTAACACCCCATATCCAAAACAGTCCAAAAACCAGCTTTACAGAAAAATCTACAGGTGCAACCAACGGTGGAATCGACGGACCAAAGACTGACCCACGATCCATCCTGCACATCCGTCGATGGGGTAGGAAACTTCAAAACTCTCAGCCCAGGAAAATTTGGTTAAGTCATGATCGAATGACGGACCTATGGTTTATAGGTCAGACTACAATCCGTAGTCCGTGACCATCGATCGACACCCCATTCATCCACTCTCTGACAAGAGACACGGATGACCAGCACGGTCCGTAGATGGACCTATAGGTCTGACCGTAGGTGAGAAATAACAGACAGTTAGGGGGAAATGCAGTAGGGTAAACTTCAAATAATCATAACTCTTAGCACAAAATTAATTAGGTGTCTTATGACCTACCCACAGATAGATAATTGCATTAGATTTCCATAGCCACCAACCTTGCCAAAATCCGACTTTCGAGTAAAATGTTATGCCCGTTTTAGTAAAGGTCTATCGAACAGGACCAAACGACGGACCATCGGCGGGACAACGGACCGTCTGTCCAGGTCATCGTTTGGTCCGACCGCAACTTACCCAGGGGTATTTTGGTCTTTTTCCACTTCACTTAAACCCTAAGATACGTTATTTTGACCCTAATCATCAGATTTTAGTCATTTTAAGCCTAGAAACATAACTAAAACTTACCCTAAGTCAAATCATTAATCAAAACTTAGAAAATTAGAAGCAAGAAAGGAGAAAAAGGTCAAGAACCCTAGTTCAAGAACGTAGCAAGGCTCCCGCAATTCCAGCCCCGAAATCTAAGTGTTTCTCCATGAATTTCATCATTAGGTATGTGGGATTTCACTAGTGGGTTCCTTTCACCCATTGGGTCCCTAGTTTTCAGTCAGATTCTTAATTCTCTTATCATAATTAAACCTAGGGTTTCTAGAACATTGATAGAACTTCATACAATTATTAAATATATGTTCCAAATCAGATTGTGAAGTTATTATTCAGTATACCGCATGAATTTCAGAATCCTGACTTTGTATTTCTTTAGTTCTTGAATTACACATGCTAGGTCAGATGTTTCAGTTATGCAGTTATACATGGTTCACTTTTTAATGCATCATTGTCAGATTAAATGTTGCATGTTCAGTTTTGAGATATCCATTATTTAGAAAAAATTGAGACATAATGAGTTAACTACATAAATCCATGGGAGTAGCATAATACCAAGTTGGACTAGGGTTCAGCATACCCAATTAGTCCCTGAACTACTAGCCAAGTAGGTTGTAAGTTCCCTCTATTTTCAATCAATTTAGTGATCACGCCATCATGCCTTTATACCTCTGGCAGGGTATATTGGGTCCTCTCGATGGGGCGTGTACATCGAACTCCACATTTAGCTCATGTGATTTTATTATCGGTTATTAGTAGCTCCCACAGTTCAGTCAGACTCTTTTGCATTAACCATTTATCAGTATACTCAGTATTCAATTTTAGCATGTTATAAATTGGTCGTTGCATTCAGTTGTCTCAGCATTCATAATCTATATCATGTTCAGATTATTATACTTGCTTTGTGCTTGTTAAGTTATATTTTATTTCAGCTTAATTTTATCCTACATGCTCAGTACCTTTCAAGTACTGACGCATAGGTACGCTACATCTTCTCGTGATTTAGATTCAAGTTCTCAGCATCCAGATCATGCATACATCGATTTCCGATCTTCAATTAGCAGATTCAGTGGTGAGTCCTCATTTGCCAAGGACAACACTCATGAGTTTCATTTCAGTCTTTAATCATTTAGTTTCAGTCTTTGTTAGATTTAGCTGGAGCTTGTCCCAGTATTTCTAGTCCAGTTTAAAGGCTTATTTCAGACATAGTTAGTTTTATCTTAGTAGTGAGTTAATATTTTCTTGAATTAAACTCATCAGTTTTCATTTATCTCAGTTATAGAATATGGGTATTCCCCAACTTTTTAGTTTAAAATTATGATTTAGTATCCGCAATAGTTTATATTCTTTCGTATTCTCATGATCATGCCAGCAGGGTTAGCTTGGGATCACTTGGGATCCTAGGTTCCGTATCCGTGTCTCAGTGATAGCTCGGGGCGTGACACCGATAGTTGTTTAGAGTCTTTTATGATTAGTCGATGAAGTTGGTTTGATAATTTTAATTTATTTGATAACTACGGTTATTTAATTAATGGATATATATTAATAACTTATTTATTTAGTTGTTGGTTAATGGGCAATGTCAAAATCTTTTAATACCTATATTACTTAACCCATATTAAATAAGTTAATAAGGTTTGTCCCTTTTAATACCTAATTATTTTAATTTAAGAAAAGAAAAGAAAAGGAAGAAAAAGAAACGGAGACTACATATAAACCTAAACTCATATGTGCGGGGGCATGGAGCTGCTGACAGAAACAATTTTCCAGGTAATAGTTTTAACTTTGTTTCGCTGCAATTGACTCTTTCTTTTCTAATTAACTAGTAGCTAAATTATTAGTATTGTTAAATGTTGGCTGGAAAAGAGAATCAATGACATAGATTTGAAAAAAATTAAAAGAGTTAGAAATTTGAATTACAAGTGCATACAGTCATTGGACAATGATTAGGGGTAATCATTAGGGAGTTAAATGAGAGTTAGAGGTAACGTACTGGTTCCTCTTGTTCTTTTAAACATGTCTTATAACCATCATATTATTTAGTATCCTAGTTGATACATTATTATATAAAATTTTGCATATGGAGTAAAAGTCATGTTATTGTTGTTATTATAAATTATAATAGCATTGGTAATTGTGGAAATAAGTTGAATTCATGTGATATTCTTAAGAGATGGTAATTGTGGAAATAAGTTTAATTCATGTAATATTCTTAAGAGATGGTATAACCACAATCTTGATAGATCAACTTTAGTTAAATTATTAATAAATATTGATGAATACACATGATTGGATAATGATTAGAGGAGGTAAGAATTTGTAAGGTAAGTTATCAATTACTAGCTACTATTTATACATGAAGATTTATGGGTAATTCTGTGTTCTCGGTGGTTTAGGCTGTATCATCTAATTTAACTTTGCTTTTGAATTTTTGCTAGGATTATCATATGAATATTCAAGTTTTGATATATTTTGATATATAATTAAATATTGAGTGTATTATATTACATGAAAATTATTAGGGTTATAGTGTTTGGATAAATTATGACTTAATCCTAGACTTGAAACTTAGAAAATATGATTGTTGAAATGTTAGTTGGCATCAAGGTTACGAACTTCATTATAAATGTTAGTGAATTGTTGAGTCAAGGCTAAATACATATTAATGTGGGTGATGTTAGTTTCGAAATCTTATTGAAAATATGAAATTGAATAGATTACATTAATTTGGAAGCTTTATGAAAATGGAAGGCTCAAGTCCCGGAGTGATTGTTTGACTATTTGAGGCAAGTGGATTTCTTAACTCTTGTTAAGTGTATGGAATGCGTGTATTTCCTTGTGGTATGTGTTTGGGAGTAATGGGATTAGATTGACTTATCTACCTTGATTAATTTTAATGATAAAAAGTTGTAATAAAAGAAAATATGATAATTTATTTGTATGTGATGTGTTGAGAATGGTACGAGTACCAGTGTTATAATGGGAAGGTTTATTACTATAGAATGCGGATTGTAATCCCATAATGCCAAAACATATGGGCATTGGCTAATATATTATTGATTGGATTTATTATGTCTAATTGTGTTCTTTACTGAACCTGTATAATTGTGATAATTGAGGTGATTATATGTCATAACGACATTTGATTTATTAAGATGTTGTATTATCTTCTTTATTTGATATCATATTGTGCACATGCATTGACATGAGATTGGGTATGAATTAAGGTCTATCACGTGGAAATCGTCCGTGTTGAGATCGAGTTATGATTATTTGGGCACATGGAGATCGTCCGCACGATAGAAAAGCTATGATTATGATTTGGAACGTGGAGATCGTCCGTGAAAAATTTGTTTGATTTATGATAGTGCATTGAGATCGTCTGCACAGACACTTGAAGATCGTCCGTGTCGGTATATGGACATCGCAAATCGCCCATGGGTCATGAAATCTCTATGTATTTATGAGGAGTATCATCTATATCGATTGAGAGAGAAATTGGTATTCTGAGGCATATCACTTCATGGTGTCATATTGCATTGCATCCCATGACATTCTTCACTCTTGATGATTATGTGTTTTATTGGTAGTTTGGGAAGTACATGATATTTGATTACCTCTATTTGACGAACATGATCTTGTGTGTTGCTGATATTCGTAGTGCCTTTTTGTGAAAGTTGTGATTTTGAATATTGAGTTGTAGTTGAGGATGTGTAATTTGATAAAATGATTTTGATGAGTTGGGTGCTATTAAAACTGTGAACTGTTAGGTTGAGCTGATTTTTATGCAGGTTGTAGTTGTGGAGGTTCGGTTGTTGTGTAAGGGGTACTCGTATTTTATCCCCTTATCTTGTTTTTAGGAGTTTACTTGTTGGGTGTCGTGTGGTTTGGTACTCACCCCTTGCTACTACAATTATTTTTGTAGGTTACTAGCCCGGACTTTGTGATATTTTTCTTCTCCTTGTCTGAGGCTTCTTGGAGATCTGTGACGTAGTTGTTTGTCGTCTCAGCGACCTTCTTTCTCCTTAGTTATGACCTTGTTCTATTCTAGAAACAAGTTCATTTGAGACCAGCATTTCTTTTAAATCAATTGTAATACTTTCGAGATTTGTACACGTGACAACCAGATTTTGGGGGTGTTTTAAATGATTTTGAAATTTCTGCATTTTATTGTAATGGTTGAGTTTTAGGCTGACTTGTCTTGGTTGGATAAGACGAGTGTCATCACGTCCATTTTTGGATCGTGACAGAGGAGATATATTAGATCGCAAAGGTAAATCGACCTTATTTTTTATATACTCTCAACTATTGTTGACCTTAGTCTTTCCTTTTTGTAGATGCGAGATCTGGTGAAGATGTTTGGAGTTCAACATGAACTTTCTACTTGCATTTAACCATGAAAATCCTTCTGGAGGCTTGAGGTATATCAAAACACACATTTATATATAAATTCAAGTCAAAAACCTACTCCCAAAGACAAACCTGAGCCCTAAAATTCAAAAATTAAAAATTGATTTCAGAATTATATGAGTCATCGTGTTAAAAGCTCATGCTCCAAATCTTAACTAAATTTGATCATTAATTGATTCTCAAATAAGGAAATTACATCCAATTTACCTTAGGGGCTTAAACTATATTCCCCAATCCAAACACAAATATTTTCTTTTGGTTATTGTGAATCTTATTACCAGATGTGTCATTGTGTACAATTTGAAACTTTGGATATTGAAATATTCCAATCTCCAAGCCCGCTACTTCTAAATATTCCTCACACTTGCATACTATTATACTATTCTAAGGATAGAAATTAAGACTATGCATATATCATGTTAGCCTAGGTATCATGCTAGCTCTATTTTGTATCTAGGATATTTAGTCAGCAGAAGATGTTTGCGGTCCTCTATGGACATATCTAACATACAAGTCTAAAGAAACTTGTCCTAAGTGAACAGTTGCATGAATTGGTCGATTGTATTGATAATAATAACCTTTATCCAAGAAACTTATAGCTCTAAATGAAATACCACTAAAATTGTAAGACCTACAAACTCTCTTCTCATTGCCTCCATAGACCTGGCTACAAATCATCTAACTCTCTGTAGCATAAATTATCACCTAGTGAAATAGAAAAAACTAATTGAGTGGTAGCCAGATAAATTAGAGTAATTAACCCTCTAACTAATCTCTGAATCATCTCTACCTCCTTTGGAAATATCATTAGTGCATGACGAGATTAGGCATGAAATCTCACCTTATAATTGATAATCATCATGTTCTCATGTTGAAGCCCCTCAAATTGGTCCCTCTTTCAGTCTATTAGGTTACAAGACTAAGTTTGTCTAAGAGAGCCTCTAAAAATTGAGTCCAATTAAAAAAAAGGTGAACCACCTAGTATAGAATCAATGTAGGCCATCCACCTCGTGTTGCTCCACAAACCGAGGTTATGCAACCTCTAATGACAGGTAACATAAGAAATAAAAAGCACTATAGTCCGAATCTCTACTAAAATGAGTTGGACACATCTTGATAAATATATCAAAACATATTTTTATCCTCCAAAAACATAGCATTCCTATATATAGGATGACGAGAAAGATATGATAATAGTGAAACACCCATATACTGAGCCATAAGATCAGTTGGTTGTGTCTTAAAAGTCTAAAGGCCTCAAACTAGGATGGGGATAAATATATGATAATGGTGAAACATCTAAATAGTTAGTCATCAGATTAGTTCGTTAAAGAAAATGCAATAACATACTTAACTTTACTTATATAATAAAGTAATATAGTTTATCATAAAAGACATACCATGTTCCCTCTCAAAGTCTACTTGTGCAATGCATGAATGAAGTCTCATACCCCATTAATGCTAAACAGAACCCCTTGAGGGACCATGCAATTACTACTGTGGCAATTTATCTAACTGACAACCACACTATGAGCCTAAGTGGTGATACAGCGTCTTGCCGACGCTGCCAAAACTGTCCTAAACTTTGTTATCATATCATTCGCTTAACTTAGTGGATCCACTAGCTTAACTTACATGATCATCTAAAAAGTATGACCCGTAAATACCCAATGATGGCTACATGATTTTCATTGGAGACTTGAGTTAATATGAACTCTCATCTCCACATCGGTGCTCAACACTACTCCCAAAATATACTTTGGCTCATGCTTTTGAAAATAATTTCCTTCTTTGGGTTAAGATAATTACTCAACACTTAGCTTTAGAAAGCTCTCATGGAATCAATGTTCCCTTTTTCTAGCTCAAAACTCTTTTGGAAATCTTAGTTTTCTCTTAACTTAAATGTGAAAACATTTATAAACTCTTATAGAATACTTAATTCTCTTATAACTTTTGAGAAATGAACTCATATATTTACTCTTTGTTTAGCTTGAAACTTCAATCTTAAATCAACTCTTACGGAATACTCAGTTCCCTTATATTTATTTGAAGGAAGATCATCAACTCTTTACACTTTACTTAACTTTAAACTTGAGTCTTAAAACAAAGTTAAAAATTTTATTAAATACTCTTGAAAACTTTAAGAAACTTTACGTTGACTTTCTTCTTAACTTCTAAACTTAACTCTTAACTCCTTTGACTTTGATCTTAACTTTCCTTTAATTGGATTATGGATTTAAAGTTCATGATCTCATGTTTATGGATGATTTCATGATGTTCAACTTGGAGGGTTCATACAAAATTATGAGCATGAACTACTCAACTCAAGGACTCAAGGACTCAAAGACACTTCTTATCTCAAGATTGTTCGACTTATAGGGTTCATGCGAAATTATGGGCATGAACTACTCAACTCAAGGAATTCATGGGTAACATGTAATAGTCCCATGATTAGGAATATAATCTCAAAATTAATAATAACTCAATACTCAAGACTTAGAACTTGGAGATACCTCTTCTCTCAATGATACTCAATTTATGGAATTCATACGGAAGTTATGGGCATGAACAACTCGACTCAAGGGTCTAAGTAATTATATGGAACTCATGTATAAAAATTTTCTCATTCTTTTACTTCCTCAAAACTTAGTTCAAATTGATAGTTGATCTCAAAGGATTCACAATTGAACTCAAAGACTTTCTTGAGCTCTACTCTTAACTCTCTCTCGAATGTGAATCATGAATTCAAGAATTATGGTTCATAATGTGAAGGATCTAGGTGATATTTTTGACTCATGAATACATACTCTTCACTCTTATATTCACTTTCTTGAGTCTTGAAACATGTTACTAGAAGTTGTAGAGGACTCCTTAAAAGGAATTTCTTAGAACGTTTGAAAGAATTCTCAAAAACTTAACTTTCAACTCTACCTTGAATTTGAATTATGGATTCAAGTTTATGAACATGTTAGAAATTATTTTAAATAGGAACAACAAGGTTCTTGAAAAATCTTGGATAAGAACTTGAATAGAAACCTTGAAACCTAGCTTGAAGGTAAAAGATCAAGAAAACTTTTCTTGAGATTCTTGAAATTTGTACGGCCAAGAATTATGATTTTCATTCGTAAAGATGAAAATATGACTGTCTTGAACCTTTTATTAGTCAAGATATCCGTTTCGGTTTTCTTGGAGGAAATAAACAAAAACAATCATTTTTAATGTTTTTTCCATCGGCTAATTCATAACAGCACTATAGGTTACTAAAATAGTCATAATTTTTTACTTAGAAATTTGATAGACGCGAAATTGGTATAGATGGAAAGTAGATTTAATTACCTTTAATTGGATAGGTTATGGCTCATGTAACTCTTAATATTCTAAGAGATATGGGCATTTAAAGTTGACCCAGGTAGAATCTTACATCAAAACTTTATGAAACTTCAAGAACACTTATAACCAACTCATCAAAAACTTAAGTCCTTAAATTGCAAGAACGAAATTACAGTGAATAAATCAACATTGGAATATCGGTGAAATAACCCAACACTATGGAAGATTGCATACCTCTTAGGGATCAAACCCATGGCGAAAATCCTCAACTAAACTCAAGAACGTCGTCGAACTGCTTCATCCTTTCTTTTTTTTTCTCCTCTTCTCTCTTCTCTCTTCTTTTCTCTTCTTGAACTCTCAACTAAAACCATAGGCGTATATTAGGATTATTAAATTAAAATAATAGGATTAGACCCTTTAAACCTTTATAAAATGAATTAAATCTGATTGGATAAAGAAAAGACCATAGTACCCCTTACTATTTTCGGGTTACCTTCCTTAACTTGACAGCCTAACTTCAACAGGTCATATCTCACTCATACGAACTCGAAACTTAGCAAACTCGGTAGTGTTGGAAAGATAATTCAAAGATATTTCCTATGGTGTCTTGTATCACTCCTAGCTATTTTTTTGCTACGAGTGATGGTAGTTTGACGTTGACCCAAAACTCATACTTAACTTAACTCTCCAAATTTCAGATTTTTATTATTTCCAATTTAGTCATTTTTGGTTATTAAGATGCTACATCTATTCACCTGAACTTAATACTTAAGAAATTTTTAATTCTTTGGTATAATTTCATTCACTACCAAGAACGGTTCGAGTTTTAGTTAAAAAAATTCTAGGGTGTTACATTATCTCCCCCTTGGGATCATTCTTCATCGAATAATGGATGGAATTGGTATGGAATGGGTTACTCTCATACTCTTACTATATTTAAGCTTAAACCAAATCCTTAAGTTCGGATTATATACTTCTCTATAGGGAATCTCATCCCAAGACTTTTACTCTTTACCACCACATTCAATCTTAGTACTTTAACAACTCCATGAACTCCTACTAACCCTACTTCGCAACCAACCAAGGGCTCTCATTTAACTATTTCTCATAGTTAAATCTTATCATCCCAATCACATTTGAACTCATTACTATCTTATTCTCACCATTTGTCTTGGTTTCTCATCTTATCATCTCCCCGTTAGGTCTGAAGCTAGCACTTGAAAGCTATGGACATATTATACATTAACAACTCAATTATGCTATCTAGTCACACATGGAAATCATAAATTAAATGGAAACCTCAAATGGTAACATACCATCTCGGCAAACCTCTTAATGCTTTTGTTACTCTCATGAATAAGCCACACTTCGTGTCCTTATCTAAAAGTTTGGGTCTCTCACTTATACCACTCATACTTATCACAACTAACATCTCAATTTCTTCAAGTCTTCCATATTAAATCTTATGACTAACATCATCATCCTCGTGTTTTCATTATTTGAATCATGACACTCATCTCAAATTCAAGCTTAATGTTTATTACTAAACCCGAATGTCAACACGATTTTGTCTGCCTTGCTATGCCTCATTACTTGATCAGTTTTATAACCTTCTACACATCATGAACCTCTCAAACAAATCATAAACCTAGCTTAGATCTATCACCTCATGAATATTTTTGCTCTTCTTTTGAATACTTACACTTGATCATTATTAACACAATGAGACATCACCATAAACTCCTTTCTAGCTACAATACACCTTACCTCCTATAATGAAATCTTTACAACTCACGACTTCTTAGTCTACCCCTAAGGGAACGCTCTTTTTATTATTAACTTATTGGGTGCATAACTATAGTAACTTAGCTGCTTCAAAACAATCTCCCTTTTTTAGGATTACTAAAACTACACACTTTCCTCTAACTCTGGGCTCTTTCACTACTACTACTCATGATCTCATGACTCATGCAACTTTTTCAGGTGAAAATCTTACCCAAGCTCTAAACACACTTTCTCATAAGGATCCCATCTGAAAAGAGGCTTATAGAAAAGAGTACGACTCACTTTTAGCTCAAATGCATGATTCATATGAAGGCATCACTTTGAAACTGGACACTTAACTTACTCTTGGACTTCTCTCAATCCCCTCTGAAGTCTTATGACTTTCTCAAGACTCTTGCTAAGAACAACTTATCCACAACAGACAAACGCGCAAAGCACCTTTTCAAAATCTAGTAAAACAATAAAAGCAACATAGTTCGTTAAAGTAAATGCAATAACAAACTCAACTTTACATATATAATAAAGTAATATAGTTTATCATAAGAGACATACCATGTCCCGTCTCAAATTCTACTTGTGTAATGCATGAATGAAGTCTCATACCCCTATTTATATTAAGCAGAACCCCTTGAGGACCATGCAATTACTATGGTGGGAGTTTGTCTAACTAATAACCACGAGTATGAGCCTAAGTGGTGATACAGCGTCTTACCCACGCTGCCAGAACTATCTTATACTTTTTCGTCATATAGAACGCTTAACTTACGTGATCATCTAAAGAGTATGACCCGTTAATACCCATGATTGCTACATGATTTTCATGGAGACTTGATTTAATATAAACTCTCATCTCCACATCGGTGCTCAATACTACTCCCAAAACATACTTTAGTTCATGCTTGTAAAAACAACTTCCTTCTTTGGGTTGACATTATTGCTCAACGCTTAGCTTTAGAAAGCTCTCTTTGAATAAGTGTTCCTTTTTTCTTTCTCAAAATTCTTTTGGAAATTTTAGTTTCCTCTAGAGAATACTTAGTTCCCTTATAAATTTTGAGAAATGAACTCATATCTTTACTCTTTGCTTAGCTTAAAACTTGAGTGTTAAATCAACTCTTACGGAATACTTAGTTCCCTTATATTTCTTTAAAGGAAGAAATTCAACTCTTTACTCTTTATTTAACTTGAAAGTTGACTCTTAAAATAAATTCAAAACGTTTATTAAAGACTCTTGAAGCTTTAAGAAACTTTACTTTGACTTACTTCTTAACTTTTAGACTTAACTCTTAACTCCTTTAACTTTGATCTTAACTTTCCTTTAATTGGATTATGGATTCAAGGTTTATGATCTTATGTTTATGGATGATTTCATGATGTTCAACTTGGAGGGTTCATGTGGAATTATGAACATGAACTACTCAACTCAAGGACTGAAAGACACTTCTTATCTCAAGATTGTTTGACTTATAGGGTTCATGTAGAATTTTGGGCATGAACTAGTCAATTCAAGGACTTCATGGGTATCATGTAATAGTCTCATGATTAGGAATATAATATCAAAATGCATAAGGAACTCAATACTTAAGACGTAGAACTTGGAGATACCTCTCCTCTCAATGATACTCAATTATGAAATTCATGCGAAAGTTATTGGCATAAACAATTCAACTTGAAGGTCTAAGTAACTAAATGGAACTCATGTATAAGAATTTTCTCATTCTCTTACTTACTTCCTCAAAACATAGTTCAAATTGATAGTTGATCTCAAAGGATTCACAATTGAACTCAAAGACTTTCTTGAGTTCTACTCTTAACTCTCTGTTGAAAGTGAATTATGAATTCAAGAATTATGGTTCATGATATAAAGGATCTAGGTGGTATTTTTTTACTCATGAATACACACTCTTCACTCTTATACTCACTTGTTTGAGTCTTGAAACAAGTTATTAGAAGTTGTAGAAGACTCCTTAAAAGGACTTTTTAAAAACGTTTGAAAGAATTCTCAAAAACATAACACTCAAATCTACCTTGAATTTGAATTATGAATTCAATGTTATGAACATGTTAGGAATGATTTTAGATAGGAAGAACAAGGTTTTTGAAGAATCTTGGATAAGAACTTGAATAGAAACCTTGAAACCCTAGATGAAGGTAAATGATCAACAAAACCTTTTTTTGAGATTCTTAAATTAGTTTCTTGATATATTTATGGCAAAGAATTATGATTTTTATTAGTACAGATGAAAATATTATTGTTTTGAACCTTTTATTAGTCAAGAAATTCTTTTAGGGTTTTCTTGGAGGTTAAAAAAAACAATCATTTGTAATGTTTTCCTATCGGCTAATTCGTAACAGCATTGTACATGTTACTAAAATAGTCATAACTTTTTATTCATAAATTGGATTGATTCGAAATTGGTAGAATCTTACATCAAAATTTAATGAAACTTCAAAAACACTTGTCAAGAACTCATCAAAAACTTAAATCCTTAAATTTCAAGAAAGAAATTATACTGAATAAATTATATTAGCATGTGGGTTAACTAATCCAACACTATGGAAGCTTGTATACCTCTTAGGGATCAAACATATGGTGAAAATCTGCAACTAAACTCAAGAACGTCGAAGAACGCCTTCATCCTTTCCTATTTTCTCTTCTCTTCTTTTCTCTTCTTGAACTCTCAACTAAACCCTAGGTGTATATTAGGATTATAAAACTAAACCTAATAGGATTAGACCATTAAAACCTTACAAAAAATGAACTAAACCTTATTGGATAATGAAAAGACCAGAATACCCCTTACTATTTTCGGGTAACCTTCCAAAACTGGACATCCTAATTTTAAAAGGTTATATCTTACCCATCTGAACTCGAAACACAGGAAACTCGGTGGCGTTGGAAACATAATTCAAAGATATTTGCTATGGTATCTTGTAGTACACCTAACTCATTTTGTGCTAGGATTTATGGTAGTTTGAATTTTATCCAAAACTCATTCTTAACTTAACTCTCCAAATTTCAGATTTTTGTTATTTCCAATTTAGTTATTTTTGATACTCAAGGTGCTACATCTATTCACCTGACCTTAATACTTAAGAAATTTTTAATTCTTCGATATAATCTCACTAACTATGAAGAACGGTTTGAGTCTTAGTTCAAAATTGTATGGGTGTTACAAATGTACTGATGTCAGTCGGCCTGCATCGTATATCATGATGCAGACACATATAACGGGAATCGGCATCTGGTGCATCATTGATCAGTTGAGCAATTCAGAGTCAATGTGAGCCTCCTTAAATTCTGGAGGACATATTTTATTGCTTTATAGTTAATTCATTAGGATGTTGTGGGGTTTATCCCAACATCCATCTCAGTTAGTTTAGAGGCTTCATAGACAATTAGTAGTTCAGTGGTCTTTGCATTATCATTCTTTATGTTAAAGACTTGGGTTGCCATTTTGGCCAAGTTAAATGTTTAAATCTTTATAACATTTTCAATTATCTTATTATTCACTTAGTTCAGTTCTTTGATCATTAAGTTATTGATTGTTGTCTTCCGCTGAGTTAAGTAAGCCAAACCAAGGGTCCGCTTGAGACCAGCAATGGTCATCGAGTGTCGATGACGTCCAGGGTGTAGGCTCAGGGTGTGACAAGACATCTCATTGCAGTTTTGTGGCTTTAATAGGGACTTTGGTATTCCCACGAGAACATGGATATATTAGCACTTGAATATGTTTTGTGGCTCGAGTACTTTTTGAGAGAGTAGATGGCGAAGAACTCACTTTGATTCCCATGATTTTAGCAGAAATATTTCAAGCTATTGGAAAATATAAAAGAGGGGAAGCAAAAAAAATTTAGAAATGTAGGCAATGGAACATTATTACCAACGTAAAAAAAAATGAATAACATATGCCTTAGTAACACAAATAAGATTAACACTTTTTACTAAGGGATGGGACAGTTTGTGTCTTCGGTTATAATGATGATAGGTATGAGTTCCTGGCCTCCCGCACTATTGACCAAATTCAGTGTAAGTATCCATTACTTTCACGTTCCCTACCTACGCAGAAGGCTTAACTATATCGGGCTTATTAGGTTGAAAGGTCTCTAGACATATGCTCCAATGTGTGTGCTTTAACAGTTTGGTCAAGCACAAGTAATTCATCTTTGAGCAAACATCAGAATTTCTAAAATTTCATTTGGACAAAACTTTGAAGTCCCTAGATCTGGAAGATTCTTCATTAATAGGACAATATCATCATGATAGATATAGAAATGGGCCAGAAAGAGAAATTTCAAAATATCAGGTATGGCTTCGAGAAGATCGCAATAGCATAAGTCCAGAGGGTGAGCAAGGTTTTGAGGATATTGGGACGACATCTGGATAAGACATTCTCGTCTTGGAACCAAAATAGTTACTCTTTAATTATGGGCTCAAAAGGAAAATATAATGCAATATTAGAATAATGTGAGAGCAGGGCCTAGTAACGTTGGAGCATCATCTTCACTTCCTCCACCAGCGTGATTAAGAGCAAGATTTAGGCCAAGCCTTAGATTTATCTTCATACTATTTCATCTTTTTATGTGTTATTAGTTTATTTTCTCTTTGTTGTGCTCTTATATTGGTATTTAATAAAAACTTGATCTTTTTATTTTTCAAACTCGAATTGTCACAAATTAATGGCTTGGATAATATATCAATTATCATAATCATGTTATGTTTGTCATTTAGGTCCACATTTGGCAAAAAAGAGGTCTTGTGCATATTGGGATGCATTTTCTTCTTCTTTTTTTATTTTAGGAAAAGGGTCTAAAATACCCTCGAAGTATTGAAAATGGTACACAATTACCCTCCATCCACCTATTGGCCCCCAAATACCCTTCACATCCACCTTTGGATCAAAATTTACCCCTTCATTAACGGACCAAAATTAAAAATAATTAAATAATAATTTTTAATGACGTGGCACTCAACCATTGGTTGTAATTAATTATTTAAAATAATTTTAAACCCACCCATTTTAACTAAACCCACCCATTACTTTCAAGTCAACATATGTAGTTACCTCTAAGAGGTTTAGCCCCATAACAATAGCTAAAAAGGAAGCAGCCACGGGCAATCCTTGTCCTATTTGGCCATTTGCCTTTCTAGCAAATGCAGCCGCAATACCCAATAATGCTAGTGTGGTTGTCAATCCCAGTGCAAATGCAATTGAATCTCCAACAACCTGTACACAAGGATTGCCTAAGTGTTAAGTGAGAAAATTGAACTAGTACTACGCTCTGGCCTCTGGTAAATTTCCAATTGGAAAATGCAGAATTCTGCAAAGCTTTGTGCATAAAATAATTTTTCTCTCTAGTACTCCTTTCATATTCTATACGACACCTTTTGATTGGACACGGAGGAGAAGATATTAGTATGACTTCTATATAAACAGTAGCAGAAATATTGAAGTACCAATTGAAAAACTAGTTTGATGGAGAAAACATTAACTTTGATTATTATTAGTTTTTATCAGTAAATTGTCTATATTGATGCACTACAGTAAAAAGCAGATGCTGGGAGAGAGCTACAAGCAACATTACAAGTTCTGTAATGAACTGAGGAAGTCGATCATGGCATCAGTTAAATAAACATTTGTTGCGATAGAATTTATCATAAGGAAAATCATAAATGGACTCATCATCAAAAAATAAACAACTATCATTCACCACTTACAGGATTCGCAAGTAAACCTTTATATGAGATTCAATGGGTGGGTAATTGGTGGGTTTAGTTAAAAAGGGTGGGTAATGGGAGGGTTTAAAATTATTTTAAATAATTAAATTAGAACCAATGATTGAGTGTCACGTCATTAAAAATTATTATTTAATTATTTTTAATTTTGGTCTGTTAATGAAGGGGTAAATTTGGACCCAAAGGTGGATGTGAAGGGCATTTGAGGGCCAATAGGTGGATGAGGGGTAATTGTGTACCATTTTCAATAATTCTAGGATATTTTAGGCCCTTTTCCGTTTTATTTTTTGTTATGTGATTTACTTGTTGCGTGATACATATTTATTCTCTATTTTATGTGTTATTATTATTTAATTATCTCCCAATTATTAATGTTATTGAAACAACAATCACCTACTTTATATAGATATTTCTCTCTTTTTTAAGGTTTTCTTTCTTTTGATTTATTTCTCCCAAAGGTTGATTTGTGTTGACTACCAACTCGTGAATCACCCATACTTTATGAGATCAGACGGATTCAATTGGAGTGTCCGCTGTCATGACCATCCAGAAACGTAGGCCAAACCAAATATATTTGTTGGAAAAAATGATTCTAGTATCTCATTTCATACTATTTTCTATATTCATCATATCAAATGGGTGTTAATATCCAATTTATTGCCTTATAAATCAGTATTAGTATTTGTCTAAATATGGCAGTAAATGTATATTTCCTCTCAATTCTCTTACCATTTATTTTCATTAAACAGCCTTGTGGCCTTTTAATTCTTTTAAAACGTCCGTGATGATTTTTCTTGGCTACATATATAGATTCCTCTTGCGTTCTTATTGAGTGGAAAATGAGAAAAGACAATGAGTGATGCTTCTTACTTCTTATACTATTTTGCTCGGGTTATATTAGTAAATCTGACTCTTAATTTTAGACCAGAAGAGTTTGTTGGATCCTGGAAAATATATCTATATCGGGTGAAATATCTTTAAGGATAGTGTCTCTCAACGCGCCTTAAACTTTGAGAAATTCGTGATAAAGCATAAGATTTGATGAATTCAGTACAAGTATTTATGATAAAGATATTTTCCGTAAATATGTACAACAATATTGACATATCAAAATCCATTATCCCAACCTTTCTACTATAGTGAGTATACCCAAATTCCTCGACCTTACAACCAACCTTCACCTGCCCCTTACCTAGTTTACACCACCCAACCAACGTATAATCCACATAGAGCACCTGCCTATCCAAATTTCATCATATCACTGGCATATAATGGCTAATCATTAATTGTCTCCCTTACTTTCTATCAAAAAACCCATTTACCAAGTGAATAAAATTCAAACAAATAACATGTACTCCTTTTGCGCTTCATAATTTCCTTCCTCGTTGAAAATTAACTAATTAAATTTTAAACATAGAAGAATTGGAGTAAAATCTCACCTGAAGTCATCCTTCCAATTTTCTTTTACGATCGTGAGGCTATTTTATTTTATTCTACCAATTATTTACTATTATAATTATTATACATGTATTTATGGGAGTGGTAGAAGTAGTCTCACTACGAGATGGGAACCAAAATAAGCCACAAAAATATAAAAGTAATCAAAATAAGTCACTATTTTAGTAAGTAACTAAAATAAGCTTAGTGGAAGAAAAAGTTTCACTATATCCAATAATCTAAACGTTTTCCGTTAGTGTCATAACGTTTATTTTTAATATATAACGAAACTTTTTCTTACACTTTATAAAGTGGAGTTTTTTCTTCCACTTTATAAAGTGGAACTTTTTATTCCATTTTATAAAGTGAAACCTTTTATTCCACTTTATAAAGTGGAACTTTTATTACACTTTATAAGAAAAATATTTTTCACGTCTTGAAGAAGCTTCAGAGTTGTCATATAAATTATATTGATTTTGATATGTTATTAAAACGGAAAAAAATATTTCATTATGCATTTTTACTTTTTTATCTGAAAAATCTTTCAATCTCTATTTAAGGACGTTTATATATAGTTGATAGCACCTACAACACAAAGTATTCTATATTTGTTCATTTCGATCTAAAAATGTCTTCTACACCTAAAGTTAAAGTTTTATTTTATTTGGATGATGAAATTATACATGACGAAAATACCGTTTATTATAATTGTCCTCCCAAACACAATGCTAAATATCCAATTAATGTCCGATATCATAAATTTATTTCATCAATTTATAAAAGAATGGGTATAAACAGTAAGGATTATAATTTGATTATAGTCGAAAAATACTCTACTTCATTTTTATCACAAAGACAAGAAAATTTAGGAGAGTGGATTATCTATAATGCCAAATCGTTGACCAACTTTTTAAGGGTTCCAAATGACTATATAGATCAAAGCAAGTTAACAATACTTGAAATCTATGTTAGGAAGGAGCCTAAGATTAGTCAACAACGTTCTCCTTTATCAGTCGATGTCCATCCCTAATTAGAAAATCGTAATAGCATTAATGGATTTTCGATAACTCCATCTACTGATTTTTCTAAAATGACACATTATCAAAATATTTTTATCAGTCGATATGATTTTGATTTAAACGAAACTATCAATGAAAGTGATCGATAATGCTCAACTATTATATTTCGATTATTGTTTGTTGATTTTGTCAATTATTTATAAATTTATATTATTTATTATTATTATTATTATTATTATTACATATTTTGTAGCGGTTTACCTCAGCAAGATGGGAATATTGCTCCAAGTTATGAACTAAATAATTATTTTGGTCCCTCACACTTTGAAATGACGAAAAATGTTGGGACATCCTCAAATTTTCATGTCTCGCCTACTTTTGATACAGATGATTATCACTATTTCTAACACTTGTTTTTTTTGTTTGAGTAAGTTAATTGCATGAGCCAAATATTTATATATTTTTACATACATAGGGAAAATAATACACAAGATGAGCCCATTGATCCTGTGAATATCGATGATCGTGACCTTCCTAATTACGGCTCACCTTCAGCTAATGATAGTGATGATTTGCCTAATGCTGAGGAATCAGGAGATAATGTTCCATTTGGGGCATCATCTAGTGATGATGATTTTTTGACTCCCAATCAATCGTCAAGACTAATGTCCATGAATCCGTTTCATAATCATAAAATTTCTTATCTTGATCATCTCACGGATAGTCCAGATATCTTTGGTGGTACACATGATGAGTGTACATCACAACGTATGTGGCATGAACCAGAAGATTTCATGAATGATGCTATTTATATTGAAAAAGACATGTTATTTAATTCAAAGAAGCAGTTGCAAAGAGCAGTTAAACTTCTTTATTTGAAGATAGCAAGGAGTATTTTATTATTAAATCGACAAAGAGATCATGACAACTTGTTTGCAGGTGTGTAGAACAAGGGTGTCGATTTAGGTTGACTTCTTTTTTGATAAGGATACTAACATGAAGAAAGTTGGAAGATACATTAAAGAACATACATGTGATATGGCTACGTGCCTCGAAGGACATTTCAACTTGGATGTTGAGATGATCCTCCTTGTTGATATAGAAAGAACGCCAAGGTACTATTTTATCCCTAGATAATTTTTATTTAACAAGGAAATATTAATTTTTTATTTGATAATTAATATTATTATTAATTTCAGGTTTCCCATCAAAGACTGTCTGACAATTGTTCTTAAAGCATATGACATTTCAGTAAGTAAAAGAAAAGCCTATCTTAGTTGAAAGCGGGCTTTTGAAAAAGTTTATGGTACTTGGGAGGGTTCTTTTGCCTAGTTGCCGAGGTTCATGAAGCTTTGAAACACTTCAATCCTGAAACAGTGGTCAATTGTATGTTGATAGTCAAGACACATATTGGTGCAGAAATAGTCAAACAATAACATCCACCATATGGGAAAATTATAGAAGATTTGTTGATATTTTTTGGAAAAAAATAATAATCAGAAAATGTTTCAACTTAAAGCTAGACAAAAAGATAAATTTTTGTGTACTTTATGACATAGATACTTTTATTTTGTCTTATATTTTAAATTATTCTGCCTCTTAATTTATATTATTTTATTTTGATATGATTTTGAAGTAGTGTTACTATTAAAACTTTTATAGGATGTGTAAACCTAAAGTTTTCTATCAATGAATTTCGATGCCTTCCTAATCAAAACTAAATTAAGTCTAGGGTTGAAAGTAAATAAAACAAAAACCACATTTGAAAAAAGAAAAAAGAAAAAATTTCCCTACAAGTACAAGGTTGCAATCTTACCTATTTTTGCACCTAAAACAACGAATATGAGTTGTATGCTGTCGGGTTGTGCTACTCAAAAATTTTAATTTGTTTGGTGTGGGCCTCTTCAAACTGTCGGATTGGGACCATCTTCAAAGTAAATTTTTTTTTGGGAGCCATGAAAAGAAAAGGTAGAGAAGGTGAAAAGGAAACTTTTTATAAAGTGGAATAAAAAGTTCCACTTTATAAAGTGAAGAAAAAATTCTGTTGTATATTAAATATAAACGTTATGGCACTAACGGAAAATGTTTAGAAAATTGGATATAATGGAACTTTTTTTTCCACTAAGCTTATTTTAGTTACTTACTAAAATAGTAGCTTCTTTTGGTTACTTTTATATTTTTGTTGCTTATTTTGATTCCCAACTCTCTCACTACTAATTTTAATAAAATATTTTTATTGACCACCAATTAAATCAAGGATAAATGACGAAAATCACACCTTTAAGTTATCTTATTATCATTATCCCCTATCAGTTTTATAAATTTCCAAAATTCATCAAATTTATTTATCAATGCATCAAATTGATCTCGCGCATTAAATTAATGTATCTCGCACATCATATTAGTATATCATGTATAAAATATATATCATATTGGTGTATCATGTATAAAATGTAATATATCAAACTTAATGATTAATGTATCTGGCACATCAGATTAATGTATCAACGCTTATATTATTGTATCAGTTTGAGTGATTTTTATAATTATAAACTTATAAGGGACAAATGATAATTTTACATTAAAAATATGTGATTTCTGTCATTTGTCAATTATATAATCAAGAATTATCTTTCTAAATCTTAAGAATTGTTCTTTCAAAATAATTTTCTCATAAATGAATTTACTTGAGGCAAATTTGTGTGCTTTTTTTCACGACCCAAAACGGGCCGCGACTGGCACCCACACTTATCCTACTATGTGAGCGAACCAACCAATCCAATTCCCAACGTTTCAGCCATAATTAACAAAATATAATGCGGAAGACTTAAACTCATTAATGAAAATCGATTAAATAACTTATAAAAACTCAATACTATTTATTCCCAAAACCTGGAAGTCATCACCACAAGAACATCTATGATCAAATTACTAAATTAAGAGTATTCTAGAAAGCTAAAATAAACAAAAGCTAGTCCATGCCGGAACTTCAAGGCATCAAGACATGAGGAAGAAGATCCAGTCCAAGCTAGAAGCATTAGCTCACCCTGAAATCCGATGTAATGAAGACTGGCTAGAGTTGCGGTTGAGTTGAAGACGACGGTATGTTTGCTGCACTCCACATATAACAAAGAAAGAAACATACAAGTAGGGGTCAGTACAAAACACGAGTACTGAGTAGGTATCATCGGCCAACTCAAAATAGAAAACAGTATATATCAAATAATATCATAAATCAGCTACAATACTCAACATGTAGCAACAACAAGTTCCATATTCATTAATAAGCACCGCCAAGTTCACCCATGAGGACTCAAGCCTCAATGCCATACCCATTTGGGAATTAGGTTCATTAGATTGAGCATATTAACGTCTTTCAGATTCATTACGTTTATTTCCCTTGTGTCGGTACGTGACACTCCGCTCCATATACTACGTGTCGGTTCGTGACACCCGTTCCCCTAATTCTACGTGTCGATTCGTGACACCCGATCCCCTAATTCTACGTGTCGGTTCGTGACACCCGATCCCCTAATTCTACGTGTCGGTTCGTGACACCCGATCCCTAATTCTACGTGTCGGTTCGTGACACCCGATCCCCTAATCCTACGTGTCGGTTCGTGACACCCGATCTCCTAATTCTACGTGTAGGTTCGTGACACTCGATCCCCTAATTTTATGTGTCGGTTCGTGACACCTGATCCCCTAATTCTACGTGTCGGTTCGTGACACCCGTTCCACTACTCTCACCACTTTAGTTCATCAAGCCTTCTTTTATACTAAGGCATCATCAATCTCATTAACAAGGCAGATTAGGGTCTTTCAAGATTTAGGATTCAATAGCTTCATCATGCTTATTTTATCACAATTTTGTAATCACATGTATACAAGTATACAATTAAGCATATAGGAGGGTTTACAATACTACTCAATACATATCATTTGCTATTAAGAGTTTACTACGAATAGCATAAAAAACCATAACCTACCTCCACCGAAGAATTGCGATCAACAAGCTATCTTCTCAAAAGCTGCGTTCTTTCTCTCTCTTGATCGATCGTTTCTCCCTCTCTCTGTTCTTTCTATTTTTGTTATTCCAAACCCTTTTTCTTTTATCCTAATTAGCATATAATTAAGTATAAAAGATGGCAATAATAACCCACTAATTAACTTAAGGTTACCTCTTTTAACCCCCAAGTAATTTAGACTTATTAACATTAACCCACTACTTTATAATTAAAGCAGGAAATAGTCCAAAACGCTCCTTAAATTACTTAACAGAAATCCGACCCAGCCTGGGATTACGCAGTCTGTGACGGGCCGTCGTGCCTGCGACGGTCCGTCCTGCTGCTTCCGTCACAGAGTTCAGAGACCAGATTTCAGTAAAAGGTCTGTGACGGCCCGTCATGCATGAGACGGTCCGTCCTGCCACCCCGTCGTGACGTTCAGAGAGTCGATCTCAGTACCCAAATTTTCAGATTCTAAGTGTTTTGGAACGAGACCCCCTCGACGGTCCGTCGTGCCCATGACGGTCCGTCGTGGGGTCCGTCGACTCAGCCAGTTTTTCCAGAAATAAAATCTGCTGCTCAAAACGACTAAACAGGTCGTTACAATAGATACCAATTTACCCATCGTTCGTCCTCGAACGATCATAAGAAGAAAAACAAGGGCAAAAGGGAGTACCTGAGTCTGTAAACAGATGTGGGTATCTTTCTTGCATATCAGCCTCCTTCTCCCAAGTGGCCTCTTCAACTGGTCGATTCTTCCATTGGAGTTTGATGGATGCAATCTCCCTTGATCTCAACTTGCGAATTTCTCTATCTAAAATGGCAACAGGCTCCTCCTCATAAGACAAGTTCTCGTCAAGCAGAACTGAATCCCAACGAATGATGTAGTTCCCATCCCCATGGTACCTTTTCAACATAGACACATGAAATACCGGGTGCACTCCTGACAGCCCTGGAGGCAAGGCTAATTCATAAGCCACCTCCCCTACTCGCTTCAGAACTTCAAATGGACCAATATACCTTGGGCTTAGCTTACCTCTTTTACCAAACCACATCACCCCTTTCATGCGCGAAACCTTCAGCAAGACTTGCTCACCCTCCATGAACTCCAAATCCCTAACCTTTCGATCTGCATACTCCTTTTGCCTACTTTGAGCCGCTAAAAGCTTTTCTTGAATAGATTTCACCATTTCTAACGAATCCCTCAAAAGGTCAGTACCCCAAGGTCTAACCTCGAATACATCAAACCAACCAATGGGAGACCTACATCTACTCCCATACAATGCTTCGAAAGGAGCCATATCAATACTTGAGTGATAGCTATTATTGTATGAAAACTCCGCTAAGGGTAAGAAGTTATCCCAATGACCACCGAATTCTATCACACATGCTCGAAGCATATCTTCCAATACTTGAATCGTTCGCTCAGACTGTCCATCGGTCTGAGGGTGAAATGCAGTACTAAGGTCCAACCTAGTACCTAATTCCGCGTGCAATGTTCTCCAAAACTTAGAAGTAAACTGCGTACCTCTATCTGATATGATGGAAAGGGGAACTCCATGCAACCGAACAATTTCTGAGATGTAGAGTCTGGCTAACTTCTCCGCATTGTAAGTCACCTTAACCGGAATGAAATGAGCAGACTTAGTTAATCTGTCAACAATTACCCAAATAGAGTCAAACTTTCCCAATGTGTTTGGAAGACCAACCACGAAGTCCATTGCAATTCTCTCCCACTTCCATTCAGGAATGGGCATTCTCTAAAGTGTTCCTCCGGGCCTCTGATGTTCATACTTTACTTGCTGACAATTTGGACATTTGGCAACAAACTCAATAATGTCGCGCTTCATTCTACTCCACCAAAAGTGTTGCCTTAGGTCACGGTACATCTTGGTTGCACCAGGATGTATAGAATATCCGGAACTATGAGCCTCTGTAAGAATAGTGTGGATCAAATCATCAACACGGGGTACACATACTCTTCCCTTAATTCTCAAAACACCTTCCTCATCCATTATCGCTTTTTTAGCCTCTCCTCGCAACACCATATCCCGAATTCGGCTTAGTTTCTCATCATCAAACTGCTTCCCCTTGATCTTGTCAAGAAAAGAAGATCTCGCCTCCATACTGGCCAACAATCCTCCCTTCTCATTTACTTCTAACCTCCTAAAGTCATTAGCCAGAGTCTGAACCTCTCTAGCCAATGGGCGTCTAGAAACTTGTAAGTGGGCTAAACTACCCATGCTCCCTGCTTTTCTACTTAAGGCGTCTGCCACAACATTAGCCTTTCCCGAGTGATACAAGATGGTAACATCATAATCCTTCAGTAGTTCCATCCACCTCCTCTGTCTCAAATTCAAGTCTCTCTGAGTAAAGACATACTGTAGGCTACGATGATCCGTATAAACTTCACACTTAACCCCATATAGATAGTGTCTCCATTGCTTTAATGCAAACACCACCGCAGCCAACTCTAAATCGTGGGTCGGATAATTACGTTCATGCACCTTTAATTGTCTCGAAGCATAAGCAATTACGTTTTTCTCTTGCATTAGCACGGCACCCAAACCAGAATAGGATGCATCACAATAAACAACGAAGTTCTTACCCTCTACTGGCAAGGTAAGGATAGGTGCGGTAGTCAACAAGGTCTTGAGTTTCAGAAAGCTTTCCTCACATTCATCCGACCATACAAATGGAACATTCTGCTTAGTCAAGTTCGTCAATTGGGAAGCAATAGAAGAGAATCCCTTGACAAATCGACGGTAGTAACTGGCTAAACCAACAAAGCTTCTTATTTCTGACACATTAGTAGGTCTTACCCAATTCTTCACTACTTCGATCTTAGAAGGATCCACCATCACTCCATCCTTAGAAACCACATGCCCCAAGAAGGACACTGAATCTAGCCAAAACTCACACTTGGAGAATTTGGCATAAAGCTTTTTCTCCCTCAACATTTCCAACACAATTCTCAAATGCTCCTCATGTTCCTTCTTACTTTTGGAGTATATCAGTATATCATCAATAAATACGATCACAAAGAGATCCAGATATGGCTTAAAAATCCCGTTCATCAAGCTCATGAAAGCAGCAGGGGCATTCGTTAGTCCAAAGGACATTACCAAGAATTCATAATGCCCATACCTGGTTCGAAAAGCAGTCTTTGGCACATTTGCTGCCCGTATTTTCAATTGATGATAATCAGACCTCAAGTCGATCTTAGAGAAGACACAAACACCTTGTAACTGATCGAACAAATCATCAATGCGAGGAAGAGGATACCTGTTCTTAACAGTTACTTTATTTAGTTGCCGGTAATCTATGCACATCCGAAGACTCCCATCTTTCTTCTTCACAAACAAAACAGGAGCACCCCAAGGGGATGCACTTGGTCTAATGAAACCTTTACTTAACAACTCTTGAAGTTGGGCCTTTAACTCTCTTAACTCAGCGGGAGCCATTCTATAAGGGGGTATAGAAATGGGGCGAGTTCCCGGTTCAAAATCGATGCAGAAGTCAATATCTCTATTCGGTGGCATACCAGGAAGGTCTGCAGGAAACACATCCAAAAACTCGGGGACTATCAAAACCGACTCAATTGAAGGTACTTGGGTAGTATCATCCCTGAGGTGCGCCAAGAAAGCTAAACAACCCTTACTAACCATTCTCTTAGCACGAAGAAAGGAGATGATACTAACCGGATTGGAAGTATAGTCACCCTCCCACACTAACGGATCTGTCCCAGGCTTGGCTAACGTCACACTTTTAGCATTACAATCCAAGATTGCAAAATTTGGAGAAAGCCAAGTCATACCCAGAATTACATCGAAATCAACCATTTCTAGGATAACCAAGTCTACATGAGTATTGCTCCCCACAAAAGTCACAAGACAAGATCTATATACCTTTTCAACTATCACAGACTCACCCACCGGAGTAGAAACACGAATAGGCATGTCAAGCAATTCACAATGTAAATTAAGACCAGTAGCAAATGAGGAAGATACATATGAAAATGTGGAGCCAGGATCAAATAATACAGAAGTCATGCAATCACAAACCAAAAGATTACTTGTGATAAAAGCATCTGATGCCTCCGCTTCAGACCGCCCAGGGAAAGCGTAACAATGGGCCCTATCACCTGTCTGCCCGTTGCCCCTACCATGTTGTGTTGTAGTGACTCCAGTTTGCCCGTTACCCCGGCCGTTTTGGTGACCACCATTACCTCGGCCACCGCGTTCTCCAGAATAACGGCCTCTACCATGACCACCTCTACCTCTAACTATTGGGGGTCTATAACTCTGTTTTGGACAATTCCTCCTAATATGTCCAGTCTCCCCACATACATAACACTCCCTGGAGTCAAGCATAGGTATCTCAGAGAAGTGTTGACCGGTCTGAGGTGGACCCCCAACTACAGTCTGTAGTGAAGACTGAATTGGTCGGACCGAGTAACCTCCTGAACCCTGTCCTCTAGAGTAAGAACCATTAAACTCACCTCCCCTTCGAAACCTTTTTGATGTCGATGCCATGGTGAAGTCATCTGGCTTCACCCCTTCCACCTCTATCACGAAGTCTACCACTTCTTGAAAGGATTTTGCCGTAGCCGCTACCTGTAAGGCTGAAATCCGCACTCTGACCTCAACCCCTTCACAAAATGGTGAATCCGCTCTTGTGGACTAAAACATAGTTGGGTGGCATAGCTGGATAATGCACGAAACTTAGCCTTATATGCAGTAACCGACATCCTACCTTGCTCTAGGCTCAAGAACTCCTCTCTTTTCCTATCTCTCAAAGTCCGGGGAATATACTTCTCCATAAACAAGCTAGAGAATGATGCCCAAGTCATAGGGGGTGCCTCTGTTGGTTGACACTCAACATGTGACCGCCACCACATTTTGGCGTTCCCTTGAAACTGATAAGTCACAAACTCAACACCAAACCGTTCTACTATACCCATCTTGTGTAGTAGCTCATGACAGTCAACCAGAAAATCATAGGCATCCTCAGATTCAGCACCCTTGAAGACTAGAGGTTTCAATTTCAAGAACTTACTGAAAAGTTCATGCTGATCATTTATCATTATAGGCCCTGTGGTCAGACGAGGAAACGTGCCTATTTCCAATGAGGCATCCATGCGGGGAGCCATAGTAGTTGCATATTGTACCTCCGGAACCGGAGGTGTTGGTGCAGAAAACACTGGAGGCGTCTGGCCCTGATCAGATAACCCACTAAGATAAGCAAGAACCTGATTGATCATTTCTGGGGTAGGTTGGGGTGGAAATTCCTCATTCTGCACTTGTTCAGTCTCCCCATCCTCGCCCTCTCTTACCACTTCCTCAGTTGGTGGAGGAGTCACCGCCCTAGTACCAGATGGGCTAGGTGCTCGTCCTCTTCCTCTAGAGGACGTCCTCCCACGACCTCTTCCACGGCCTCTTGTCACTACTCCTCTTCGAGCTACAGCCCCAGTGGCTGGCTCAGACGCTTCTTGTCTTGCCGATGTTGGTGTTGGCGCAGTCGTTGTTGCTCTAGTTCTAACCATCTGCGAAATAGAGTGAAGATGGTCAGATACCAATTTGTATCACCTAGATACCAATTGGATCCAAGTAATAGCACGAAAGAAAGAAAGAATGGAATTTTCCTAAAGTCCTATAGCCTCTCAAAGAAAAGTAAAGGCGTCCCCCTACCGTTCCTTAAGACTCTACTAGACTCGTTCTTGTGTGATGAGATCAACGAACCTAATGCTCTGATACCAAGTTTGTCACGACCCAAAACGGACCGCGACTGGCACCCACACTTATCCTACTATGTGAGCGAACCAACCAATCCAATTCCCAACGTTTCAGCCATAATTAACAAAATATAATGCGGAAGACTTAAACTCAATAATGAAAATCGATTAAATAACTTATAAAAACTCAATACTATTTATTCCCAAAACCTGGAAGTCATCACCACAAGAACATCTATGATCAAATTACTAAATTAAGAGTATTCTAGAAAGCTAAAATAAACAAAAGCTAGTCCATGCCGGAACTTCAAGGCATCAAGACATGAGGAAGAAGATCCAGTCCAAGCTAGAAGCATTAGCTCACCCTGAAATCCGGTGTAATGAAGACTGGCTAGAGTTGCGGTTGAGTTGAAGACGACGGTATGTTTGCTGCACTCCACATATAACAAAGAAAGAAACATACAAGTAGGGGGTCAGTAAAAAACACGAGTACTGAGTAGGTATCATCGGCCAACTCAAAATAGAAAATAGTATATATCAAATAATATCATAAATCAGCTACAATACTCAACATGTAGCAACAACAAGTTCCATATTCATTAATAAGCACCGCCAAGTTCACCCATGAGGACTCAAGCCTCAATGTCATACCCATTTGGGAATTAGGTTCATTAGATTGAGCATATTAACGTCTTTCAGATTCATTACGTTTATTTCCCTCGTGTCGGTACGTGACACTCCTCTCCATATACTACGTGTCGGTTCGTGACACCCGTTCCCCTAATTCTATGTGTCGGTTCGTGACACCCGATCCCCTAATTCTACGTGTCGGTTCGTGACACCCGATCCCCTAATTCTACGTGTCGGTTCGTGACACCCGATCCCCTAATTCTACGTGTCGGTTCGTGACACCCGATCCCCTAATTCTACGTGTCGGTTCGTGACACCCGATCCCCTAATTCTACGTGTCGGTTCGTGACACCCGATCCCCTAATTCTACGTGTCGTTTCGTGACACCCGATCCCCTAATTCTACGTGTCAGTTCGTGACACCCGTTCCACTACTCTCACCACTTTAGTTCATCAAGCCTTCTTTTATACTAAGGCATCATCAATCTCATTAACAAGGCAGATTAGGGTCTTTCAAGATTTAGGATTCAATAGTTTCATCATGCTTATTTTATCACAATTTTATAATCACATTTATACAAGCATACAATTAAGCATATAGGAGGGTTTACAATACTACTCAATACATATCATTCGCTATTAAGAGTTTACTACGAATAGCATAAAAAACCATAACCTACCTCCACCGAAGAATTGCGATCAACAAGCTATCTTCTCAAAAGCTGCGTTCTTTCTCTCTCTTGATCGATCGTTTCTCCCTCTCTCTGTTCTTTCTATTTTTGTTATTTCAAACCCTTTTTCTTTTACCCTAATTAGCATATAATTAAGTATAAAAGATGGCAATAATAACCCACTAATTAACTTAAGGTTACCTCTTTTAACCCCCAAGTAATTTAGACTTATTAACATTAACCCACTACTTTATAATTTAAGCAGGAAATAGTCCAAAACGCCCCTTAAATTACTTAACAGAAATCCGACCCAGCCTGGGATTATGCAGTCTGTGACGGGCCGTCGTGCCTGCGACGGTCCGTCCTGCTGCTTCCTTCACAGAGTTCAGAGACCAGATTTCAGTAAAAGGTCTGTGACGGCCCGTCATGCATGAGACGGTCCGTCCTGCCACCCGTCGTGACGTTCAGAGAGTCGATCTCAGTACCCAAATTTTCAGATTCTAAGTGTTTTGGAACGAGACCCCCTCGACGGTCCGTCATGCCCATGACGGTCCGTCGTGGGGTCCGTCGACTCAGCCAGTTTTTTCAGAAATAAAATCTGCTGGTCAAAACGACTAAACAGGTCGTTACACTTTTGCCCAAATATTTTCGTTATAATTTTCAAAATCTTAAGAATTGTCTTTCAAAATTTCCTTCCACTTACCATTAGTCAAAGGCACTTAAAATAAAGAGTAACTTTCACATATAGTAAATACAAAATTCATATTTGTATGTTATAGCAAAGTTTGCTTAATTGTGTTTCATAGCAAACATAAATATGTATAATTCGCATACATATACAAAGAAACCAATTGTATAATTCGTTATACATATACAAAAGAAAGCAATTGTATACAACTCAATTGATAATTTGTGTATATATGAAATGAGAAAGAGAGAAAGACAAAAGAAAATTGGGTAGGGGAATATTGTATTGTATAATTATAAGTGTATAGGACGAAGATATATGTATTTGGAAGTGTATATTTTTAATTTTTTCTCGCTTTATACAAACAGAAACACAACTTATACAGTTCGTTTCTGTTTTTATAAGCTATAGAGGCGAGGGTGGCGAGCGAGATCTGGGAGAGGGGAGAGAGGGGAACGAAAATATATGTACATATACAATTTTTTCTCGCTTTATACAAATAGAAACACATTTTATACACCTGTGTTTGTATAAAAGTGAGAGAGAGCGAGGGAGAGAGCAAACGAGAGAGGGAGAGTGGCGAGTGAGAATTTGAGGGAGAGAGTTGACTGACAAACAGTTTGCTAAAAGGCACAATTAAATTAAAGTGTGGTTAGAACATTTAATTTAATTTATTAGTTTGTCACTATATACAATTTTCCCGAAAACAAAAATAACACCCTCCAAAAGTCAACTTAAGCTGGTATAAATCGTCATCATCTAAAAATATTTATCATATATTTTTATTTATATATTTTTAAAAAAAATTAGAAGAGGTGTTTGAACATTTGATCCTATTTAGGTTTGAAATATATTATTCGTTGAATATTTACTTTATTTTTATTCCATAATTGAAGTACTATTCATGAACAATTACTACTAGAAATAAAAATAAAAATAAAATTAATTACCTTGAACTTTTAAAATGGCATTACTTTGAGGTAAATATTTTTAGCAAGAACAATAAATATTTTGACAAAGGAGGAATATATATTTTTATTTTTATTTTTATTTTTTATATGGAAGCAAAACATTCAACGAATCAAACCAAAATGTTGCTTCGTTGTTAGTAGCTTAGGTTAAGGCTTAGCAATATTTCAAGCGATTAAACCTTACTCAAAGTTCCAATAAAATACAAAAAGAATAATAATTCAAATGAATTATAAGTAATTGCACATGGTATATATCTACCTTCTTTAGATATAATAAGCCTCTCAAACATATATAAACTTGAGTATAAAAGAGAGAAAAGACCTATCTTTTTGCTTAAATATGACTAAAAGGAGGCCTGCAACAAAGAGAAAAAACAATACAATAAAGATACTCTTAATTAGAGTCATCTTTAAGGTAGAGTTGATTTTTATTTTTTAAATAATTTTACTTTTAGAAATTATACAAGGGGAATACATATATGTACTAGATTCATTTCTCATTTAGTATGTTATTTGAATGAAATTTGTTATCGTGTTAAGGAAAATTGTATGGTTAAACAAACATATATATAATAGTTAATTAGTCATTATAGTGCGCTATAATTTCAGTTAATTATCATTTGTGATCAATATTCAGTGATAATTACGTGGATTGTGGTTTTAAGTTTGTATAATTTAAATTTTGTATAATATAATTTGTATTACTTTTGTATAATATAATTTGTATAACTGTTTGAAGTTCAGATGTTTGTATTTGTATAAATTCGTATTAATTCAATTATACAAGCATACTCGCGAATTATACAAAGTCGCTTGCTAATTATACAAACAAGACAACTTAAATTGTAACTACAACCCATAAATATGTAAACTATAGCTATAGAGCATGGTTATTTGCGAAAATTCTCCATAAAATTTTGCCATTGGAAAGAGGGTTTTGTAACCTCAGTATTTCTATTAAGTGTCAAATAAAAATGGAAATATGTCTAAAATAGGGAAGTAATACGTCATACGTTCAACAATAATTGTTCACTTGACATATAATATTACTATATTATCCTTTGAATATATTAAATTTAATATCTTAAAAAATATATTATATATTGAATGTTATTTAATAGCAAACATAAATAAAATTTAAAATAATAAATCAAATATCTCTTGATTTTCTAAACTGATAAATATTATCAAATAACTATTTTTAATACAACGAATAAATATATTAAAATAAATAAAAGGGAGTATAGTTAAAACAATGTCTTCATCCTCCAATTACTTTCAATATAATCATGGAAGTATCCAGATTCATTGTAGTCCAAGTTACGTATAAAGATATTTTCAAGCTAAGTGGTGTCTTTATAAAATAAAATAAAATAAACATGTCTAGTTCCAAGTAACTTTATTACATTCTGAAGTTAATGCTGGATAATCTCCAAGTTTTTAAGTCAAAAGGGATATATGTGGTAGAGACCATTCTTTTAGATTTGCTGAATCTCAAACCATATATTTTGAATTAGAACAAATATTGATTAATATTTTCTCTTTTTGTTAATTTGTTCACTGTCAGCACTTTAAACTCCTCTGAATAAGTATTTATTTCATTAAATTATTCCTATCGATTATAATTATTCTTGATTACCACTCTCATGTATGATTCTCTTAAAGATTTTGAATAGATATAGATTCGGTCAAATATAATTAGGTCAAGTAATATTTAATTAATTTATAGATTTATGTTATGTGTGTATATATATATATATATATATAATAATTTATAATTGAGATTCATTGAAATTATATATTTGTCATAATAATAAAAATAACAAAGATGTTAACTATTTTTATTTTTTAAAATTATCAAATAAAATTAAGTGTACCTAAACTAATATTTTCAAGAAAAAAAATAAGATTGACGGAAATATGCGGACTTCCTAGATTTTTTTTTTACCCACCAAATTTCTTCGAGAGTAATTCCACACATGCTTTCTCCAAATTTTGAAGTACTCTCCAAAAATTGATCGAACTTAAAAACACCATTAAGTCCTAAATAACAATTCAATTAAAGAACATGATAATACATTTTTTAAAAAAAAAAACTTATTTGGAGGTATTCAAATAATTATAAAATATATTTATTCGGATTCTTCAAAAGGGTCAATTCTTTAAAATTAGTATAATTTAAAAAATTCAATGCAAGTATGAGGTTTGGCAGGTAAAAAGTTGGGAAGTCCGCATATTCCCGCCAGTCTTTTTTTTTCTTGAAAATGTTACCTAAGAGGGTATACTTAATTGCTTTACATGATGATTTTAAAAAATAAAAATAGTTGACAGCTTTGTTGTTTTTATTATTAAGATGACTATATAATTTAAGTGGATCTCAACCATAAATTATTAGATAATACACATGACATAAATCTATAAGGTTATTAAACATTACTTGACCGAATTACACTTAACCAAATCTTTATCCATTTTTTAATATGGTGAAACCTAAAATCTAAAATAATTTACATGAATATCACTCTTTATCAATTTTCTAGATTTTTTTTCGACGTATTTTAAATTAAATATATACAAAGTTTGCTAAATAGGGAAAGATTTAAAAAATTAAGCTAATTTTAGGTACTCCCTTCGTCCAATAATAATTGTCTACTATACTATTTTGAGAGGTCTAATCATACTTGTCCACTTTATGAAATTAATGAATAATTTCATCTTAGTTCATAATTTAGACTTATCATTAATCATAATCATTTCTCGGTTTCATTTTTCAAGACATTATATTATATTTATAACTATTCAAAGAATAATATAGTAAAATTATCCTTTTATTTATATTTTTTAAAAATAAAATGTTCAAAATCAATAATAAATAAGTATTGTCGGACAGATGAATATACACTTGTGCCAAATGATATAGTGCTAGGCAGGGGCGGAGCTATCTGGTATGAAGGGGGTTCATCCGAATTTTCATTGGCGAAAAATTATAGTATTTATACATAGTTAAAATAAGTTTCGAAAAAGGACCTAAAATATCCTCAAAGTATTAGAAATAGTACAAAATTATCCTCCATCCATCTATTGGCTCCAAAATACCCTTCTCACCCACTTATTGGGTTGAAAATATCATTGTCATCCACCTTTTGATTCAAAATTGACCACTTATTTAACTATTTTATATTTAAACTATTTAAATATTTTTTTAAATACGTGACGCTTAACTATTTTGTTATAATTTAACTTATTAGTATAATTTATAAATCAATCCACTACCCTCCCATTACTAATTAAACCCTTCAAATTGATAAACCTGTCACATTATTAATGCAACAACAGAAAAATTACTGCTAATTGAGTGTTTTTAAAAATTTGAGACGAAAATATCTATAGAACTAAATTATCATACATTCAAGTGTCTAAATAAAAATTACCGATTAACTTAAAAGTCTGACTATGTTAATCTTAATTATTCTTATGTCTCAATTATGTGATGTTACTTCAAAAGTAACTTCTTTTTAAAACAATATATTAAAGATTTTAAAATAAATCATAAATATTTATAAAATTATATTTTAAAAAAGTACATAAATTAATTCGGAATGTATTACTTCTTTACCTTTAATCATAAATTTCTAATTCAATCTTGAAAGAGAATCAAATTGAAAGTGTCCTCCTAAATAATCGGCTCAACATAAATTTGGGGCTTCGATTCGGACTCGAATAATTTTGGATGTCATTTTCATTATTCTATAATTTCATCGTATTTTAGTAGTGTTTATGACAATTTCGATATTATAGCTGGATTATTAATTGGGTGGAGTTTAATTAGTAATGGGTGGGTAGTGGGTTGGTTTATAAATAATACAAATAAATTAAATTATAACCAATAGTTGAACATCAAGTATTTTAAAAATATTTAAATAGTTTAAATTTAAAATCATTAAACAAGTGGTCAGTTTTGAACTCAAAGGTGGATGACAAGGATATTTAGGAGTCAATAGGTGGATGAAAAGGACATTTTGGAGCCAATAAGTGGATGAAGGGCTATTTTGTACTATTTTCAATATTTTAAGGATATTTTAGACCCTTTTCTGAATAAGTTTATATGTATATAATAGATATCAAATCCCTCTTGGCTATCTATTTCTACAAATTTTGAACCCTCTTCCTGGCTCCGCCTCTGGTTCTAGGTGACAAATGCGGGTTGAATTGAATGTAAGTTGACTATAATGGGTCTTGTTAATAAATGGATGTTTAGTAGTTTATTGACCCTCCAAAAGTTAGTTTGACGGAATGGGGTTAGACTTAAATAAACTAAAATACGGGTCAAAACTCTATTTGCTTAACTCTTAATTAAGTTTGAATTGCTTTATTTATTTTTTAAACATTCTTTAGTACCTTATAAAAAAGGATAAAAATTTTCTTAAATCAATTTAAGATATCAAACCAGTGTAAAAGAAACACTCGCACACACCATAAGTTTGAGAATCATGTGCATATTTCTCTTGTTTAGGCTTTGAATAAGGAGAATATTTACTCATTTATCCATTCCTATATATATATACTTGACTAATACCTCTTTTTTTAACTCAACAAACATTATATATATGTTTTGTCATCAAAAAAATATTATCAAAATATGGATTCATCAAGCAAATTGTTCCAAATTTCTAGAGAGCTATCAGTGGGACATTCTTCAAGAATTTATTATTATAGAAGAGGTGAAGGGGTTCCATTTGAATGGGAAAAGCAGCCTGGAACCCCTAAAATTAATCCAAAAAAAGAAGATGTGAATATACCACTTAGCCCTCCACCTTCATTTCAAAGCATAGGGCTTACTAAACCTTGTTTTGATGATCATGAATCAAAACATTTTAAGGTTTGGATTACAAACAAGATGAAGAAATTGCATTCATCAAAACAATTTGCGAAATCGCGCGATGGAGATAAAGAGTTTAACAACTCTAGTTCATCTTCATTTGATTCAAACACTAAAAAGAGGGACCAATCTTCAAGGGATTTAATGGAGGATTCATATTGTTGCAATCTCACATCAATGGTTGGTAAACATTCTAATTCTTTTTACTTGTGTCATTTTGTGTTAGTCACTATGTATCAATTGTTCGTCTGGCTTTGATTTGACATGAAGTTTAAAAAAATAAAATTTATAAAATAAATAAATTAAGTTATGAGGTCTTAAACTAAATATATGTAAAATATACTAAAATATTTTTATAGTAAAAACACATCATATGAAAAAATAAATTTAAAGAGCTAAAAAAAATGTTTTTTTTTCTAATTGAAAGGGAGAGAATAAAAGATTTAGCATTTATTTTATTTTATTTTATTGAATATTTTTTTCCAAGTATGTTATAAATATCATGTCCTTTAATTAATAATATCAGGTAATCTTCCATGAAAGGTGGGATTATTAGTAACTTAACAAATATGGCAAATTACATGCAACAAAAGGTTGATATAATTATAGTGATAGTATAAATATACTTTAATATAAGTAAGTAAATCTTTTCCTGAATAAGTTGATTAAAATAATTTTATAATTCTATGTACACACACTAATTAAGACATCTAAAATAAAAATAAGAAGAACAAATAAATGATTAAATCAATTACAACACCTTGGGCGAAAATCCACTTAGTTTATTGTCTATCGCGTATAACAATGATTAGGAACACTTGTTATGTCATATGACATTTTAGAAAAGTTTTAAAATCATTTAGACAAACATAATAAATATGTTTTAGTTCTGCACATAATTTTGAGACTAAACTAATAATTCTTTGTCATATTCAGAATCGTTTTCACCACTCTTGTAAGGTTAAAAAACTTATGCAACTGTTTATTCACAAAAATAGTGAATGTGCGGATCTTGAATCATTAGCGTTCAGCGGAGACTCTTCGGAGTGAAGTTATATGATATTAAGTTATAAATGAATAATCTATTATAACGTATGCATTTATATATTTTATAATATGTTATTTATCCTAATTTCTAAGTTATCAATTATTATACACAATTACCTGTAATTATCTTCTAAATGATATGATTTATTTGAATATTTTTGCACCTATTGTACTTTTTAAAACTCTATTTGTAAATTAGCATTAACGTTTGGACTAATTGCATTTGTTTTGCTTTTACTTTTGTATGTTCTTTAAGAAATCGATTTGGTTTTGAGAGAACAGATTCTTTTAACTTCCATCTTGAGAAATCAAATTCTCTCAAGAACGAAGGCACAAAAAGGAAAAAAAAATAATCTTGGTGATCTTCTCAACTTTTTCTGAGAAATTTACATAATAGTCCATCAAAATAATTGCCAGCAAATGTATATATTTTTTATACATATAACTATTCCGTCTCAAAGTTGAAAGTAAGAATTCTTAGTTAAACGAAAGTTTTTTTAACATTTGAATCTGTTTTTCTCATAAAGAGAACCTCCTCCCGTGTGGAATTCTTGTCTTTATTCGCTTATGCTTTGCTCTTCTCGTTAAAGTCAAGCTCATGATTTTTGCTCTAGTCAAAGTTCTATCTAGCTTTTCATTGAGAAAATAAGAGACAAATATAGCTAAAAAGAGCTTCTCTTTCTAGTTGGAGAGTTTTAAATAAAGCAAAAAGTTATTTTATCTAGATGAATGGCTTGATTCTACTTCTTTCAATATCTTTTGTCTCAACTTATATGACTTACTTTCCTTTTTGGTCATTTTCAAATAAATGACACATTTTTGTATTAAGTAATACTTTGACTTTAAAACATTTATTTTATCCTTAATGAAATGGTTTATAGTCACAGAGCTAATTGTGTTGCAGGATAAAGAGGAGGGCTATAGAAAAATGCACAAGAGAGAAAAAATTGGTGAAAGATTGTTTGTTAAAAGAATAGTTTCAAGAATGTCATCAATAGACCAATCTTACTATAGAAGCACAGTAGAAGGAATTCCCTTTAAATGGGAAATGCAACCAGGCACTCCTATGGCTATACATACACCACAAAATGAAGTCATTCCACCACCTAGCCCTCCGCCAATGATACAAAGTTTAGCCTTCCCTAAACCTTGTATTCCTCATCATGATCATCAACACAATAAACCTTCTAATACTTGGGAGAAAATCAAGAAAATGATCAAAAGTAGTCATCAAGATTCAGTTCTATCTTCTTCCATCTCGAAAAGGAAAGTGTTACCCTTGTCTAAATTTACAAAAGATGTCTTGGGGAGGAAATTTTGTTTCAATCCTTGGAAGATTAAAGCAAATCTTGAGTCTTCAAGACGCATATGAGTTACATTATAAATATATATAAACAAACAATAGTATGAATGAGACAGGAACAATAGTAATGAATGATGAAAGGTTATATATTTAATACATGTAAGTTGAATTTGAGTATTGTTTCATCGATGTTTATTATCTACTTCTTGTGAAATTTAGCGATCTCCTTCATTGTGTTTATCATTGTATATAGATATTCGTGGATGTACATGATATACAGGAGATATACAAATATACTGGCGATATACATGAATATTTGTTTCTGATAATCTTTTGGTGATCGTGTTAATATGATGGTACTACTACATAGTGGAGAAATAATACTTGAGATATTTAATAATTTAGAAGAAAGAACATAATGTATTATGCTTTCTATGCATGATGAGACAAGCAGAAATTTAATAGAAGTGATTATCTGCTAGGTAGATGCATGTCAGCATCAATGTTACATCCTCTATTACAATTTGTGTGACAATTTCAAACATGATGAAATTTAAAAAATAAATTATGACTTTTGAAATTCATGATCTTAAATAAAAAATTTTAATATGCATTTTAATATCAAAATAACAATATTAATTTGCATGAGTTAGTGATGAAAGTGAGCATTATTTTATTTGTACAACTCCTGCAACTACTATTACATGTTTCACCTTTAATTAATCCATTACATATTCTACAATATTAATATTTCACTACTTTGTTATTTGATCTATGAAAGAATTTTACATATAGAAATTAGGCGAAGTTAAGAGTGTAAATGATCGGGTTGGTTTGGATTTTTCAACTATCAAATCAAACTATTTGTATAAAAAATTTAAATTTATAAACTAAACTAACAAAATTCGGATTTTTATGGATTTTCCAACCTCAAGTTGGTTCGGATTTTTCAAAAATCAAATCAAATCAAACCAAACCATCGTGTCAAATTTTTTAATTTATAAATTAAACCAAATAATAAACCTCAATTTTTTCTTATCAGATTTTTGGTTTTTTCGCTAAAGTTTGCATACAAACATATAAGGGAAATTTGTATATACTGGCAAATTAATAAATCAAATTAATTGCTATAGCCACCCTTTGATTTAATTGTGTCCTGTAGCAAACTGTTTGTCAGTCACTTCTCTCCCTCAAACTCTCGCTCGCCACTCTCCTCTCTCGCTCCATCTCTCGCTCGCTTCCTCTCACTTTTATACAAACACAAGTGTATAAAATTTGTTTATATTTGTATAAAGCAAGAGGAAATTGTATAAATACATATATTTTTTTCCCCTCTCTCCCCTCTCCCAGATCTCGCTCGCCACTCTCCCTAATCTCACTCGCCACCCTCGCCTCTCTCGCTTATACAAACAGAAACGAAATGTATAAATTGCGTTTTTGTTTGTATAAAGCGAGAAAAAATTGTATACACACATGCAAATATATATATATATATATATATATATATATATATATATATATATTATATAGATATCTATATATATATATATACTATATAATATATATATATATATATTTGTCCTATACACTTATAATTATACAATAAAAATACTCCCCTACCCATTTTCTTTTTCCTTTTTCTCTTTCTCGTTTTATACAAATTCAAATTGTATATAATTTCTCTTTTCTTCGTTTATACAATTCGATTCAATTGTATATTCTCTGCCCAAGTCTCTTTTGCCTTTCTTTTTTTTTCTCATTTTATACAAATTCAAATTGTATATAATCGTTCTATACACTTATACTTATACAATTCATTTTATACACTTCGTTTTATACAATTCTCTGCCTAAGTCTATTTTTCTTTCTCGTTTTATACACTTTATTTTATACAATTCGCAATATATATGTTTGCTATGGAGTACAATTATGCAAACTTTGATATAGCATACAAATATGAATTTTATGTTTGTTATATATGAAAGTTGCCCAACATATAATTAACTTGTGCTTCAAATATTTCTTTAGTTCAACCAAAATACAATTATCTAAGGTGTTTCTTAAACAATAACACAAAATATAAGATGGGTATTGATGACACAAAAATATTCAATTAAAAATAAATAAATAATAATGATATCACCATATAAAATAAAGGGAAAATGGTCAAATATGTCCCTAAACTATTCGAAAAGGTCTAAATATGCTCTCTGTTTAAATTTTGGTTCGTTCATACTCTCGTCGTCCAAAATTTGGCTCAGATAAGCCCTTACGGGCGTTAGTTCGTACGTTGGACATATCCAGTTCATTTTTATTTCTTTAAATGTCACATGAAATTGTCATGTCATTTTAACCTTACCACATGACACTTATATGAAAATAGAAAGGGATTCAGACCCATAAACACCTAATCCAACTCATAAATCACTCTGTTTTATATAAACTATTCAACCCGTTTTTAACAATTTTTTTTGGTAAAACCCGAAAATGAGTATTTGATTAATAAAAAATAAAAAAATAAGAAAAAAAAATATAGAAACGCCAAAAATTCACAAATAAATATAATAACCTTAAATTCAACAATTTCAATTTTTTTTTAATTTTTATTTTTTACCAAAAATGAGTAATTGATTAATAAAAAATATGAAAGGTGTGAAAAAAATTAAAGGCATAATACATAAATATGCCCTTTAACTTGGCTTCGAATCACATTTATGCCCTTCAACTTTGGGTGTGCACAAGTAGATGCTTAAACTTGTACAAAGTTGAACAAATAGACACACATATCTTACATGTCATTTTTTGTCCTACGTGGTGTCCTACGTTTATTGTACCATGTAGGACTCATTAGTTTATTTATTTAAAAGTTGGATAGTTAAAGTGCTTGTTTGTGCATATGAAAGTTAAAGGTCAAAGTTAAAATTTGAAGTCAAGTTTAGGATCAAATATCTGTATTATGCCTAATTAAAATTAACGTCAAAAGTTTACAAATAAATATAGTAACCTTTAATTCTACAAAAAAAAATTATTTTATTTTTTCGATAAATCCCAAAAATGAGTAATTTATTAGTAAAAAAGGAAAAATATGAAAAAATAAAATAAATTTATGCCAAAAACTCACAAATAAATATAGTAACCTTAAATTCAATAATTTTTTCAATTTTGATTTTTTCAGTGAATCTCGAAATGAGAAATTGATTAATAAAAAATAAAAAAATATTAAAAAATTATAAAATTAAAGCCAAAAATACAAATAAATATAGTAACTTAAATTCAATAGTTTCAAGATTTTTTTTTCATTTTATATTTTTCATATTTTCCTATTTTTATTAATCAAATTACTCATTTTCGAGATTTATTGAAAAATAAAAATTAAAAAAATTATTGAAATTGTTGAATTTAAGGTTATTATATTTATTTGTTAATTTTTTGCATAAATTTTATATTTTTTCATATTTTTCCTATTTTATTAATAAAATTACTCATTTTCGGGATTTGCCAAAAAAAATAAAAATTAAAAAATATTGAAATTGTTGAATTTAATGTTACTATATTTATTTTTGAATTTTGGCTTTAATTTTATATTATTTTTTTCATATTTTTATTAATAAATTAATTATTTTCGAGATTTATAAAAAAATAATATTGTTTAAAAAAATATTAAAATTATCAAATTTAAGGTTACTATATTTATTTATGAATTTTTGGCACTAATTTTATATTTTTTTATATTTTTTTATTTTTTATTAATCAATTACTCATTTTCGAAATTTATCGAAAAAATAAAAATTAAACAAAATTATTGAAAATGGGACGGATAGCTTATTTAAAAGAGGGTTGATTTATGGGTCGGATTAGGTGTTTATCTGTCCAATTCTTTTAGGGGCATAATTGATCTCTTTCTATTTTCATATAAATGACATGTGATAAGAGCATATTTGGGCCAAAATTTGGACGACGAGGGTATGAGTGAACCAAACTTTAAACGGAGGGTATCTAGATATTTTCGAATAGTTTAGGGGCATATTTGACCCTTTTAATGAGTATTAGTTACATTACTAAATAAGAAAAATTAAAATTAGATTATGTTTTTTAATTATCTAAATCAATCTAAAACTAAAGAACAAATATTCAATATTATTGTCATTCTTAGTGTTGAATTGATTTTATTTTTGCATTAGTCTCAATGTGATTTTAATTTATGTTTTATTATAATTATCAACATCTATGAGCATAATATTATTGGACCATTCCGAATTCTAAGTTTTAAACTTGAAATAACATATTAAAAGATAAAACTATGAAATAGTGTAAGAAATATTTTAAAATTATATCAAAGTAAATATTTTTAAGTATAAAATAAATTTTAAAATGACATATATATTGTCGAATTTGTTTGGTCTTGGGTTGATTTTTTTTAGTTAAAACCAAACCAACTCAAATATAGTTGAATTTTTTTCCAATGTCAAATCAAATCACTAGTCAAATTTTTTTTTTGGGTTGACTCGACTTACGATTTGATTCGATTTTGTACATCCCTAATAGAAATAATAGTGTTTCTTCCTTTGTGTTTGAGTCGAAAAATATTATATTAAAGATGATAATTATGAAAAGCAGGTAGTAGTGTGCAGTGAGGTTAGAGTAGTGAAATAAGAATTGAGAGAAAGGAAAATATTTCAAGTTTCCAACTTATTCACTATATCAAAGAGATTAATTTTATGTTGACGGAATTAAGATATTTTTTTGTGGAGCTTTGAATTTTTTAACTAGTTTGAAATTATTTGAATTTTATAATGTTGTTGGTTGTTGTATCTTGGAGAGAACAAGTCAAGATCAGTCATACTACTGAATTGGTGAATATTATACCACAATCAACTTGAATCTCCTTAAAAGAAACAAAATATTTGCATCCCAACTTGGATATTTATTATTATTTTTTTGTTTACTTTATTTTCAATTTGCCTAATACATAAATATGACTTTTAACTTGGCATCGGTTGGCAACTAACCCTTAACTTTGGATGTGCACAAGTAGGCACTTAAACTTGTATAAAATTGAACAAGTAGACACACGTGTCCTACATGGCATGATACACGTAGGACTCCACGTAGGACACAATTTCCATGTAAGGTGTCATGTAGGATGAATGTGTCAATTTGTTCAATTTTATATAAGTTTAAGTGTCTACTTGTGCACATCCAAATTTAAAGGTCATAGTTGCCAACGGATGTCAAGTTAAGAGTCATGTTTATGTATTATGCCTTTTCAATTACTATAATTTAAGATATATACACCTACACATCTTTATTTTGAGTGGTCGTAAAAACTTTTTAAACTTGTTAACTTATATCATGGCTCAAATTTGACAATTAGGTCAGGATACCGTTACTACCTTTATTAGACGAACTCTCTAATATTAGTCCTGTTACTATTTCTTGTATGAGACTCTACAAAATGTACTTAATTTTTGTTAAAAATACAAAAAGAGTATAATTTCTATCAGGATTCTTTGAGAATTATTCTACCATAAAACTTAGAATATACCTATATAAAAGGTATTTTAATATATTTCTTCAAAAGGCATCTAAAATATTACATAACTTTTGAACATTCATAAAAAGATAAAAATCTCGAATATTTCATAAGCTCTAATTAGTCCACAACCTCAGGTCCAAAGCAATTCAAACAATAAAGTGACAAACTCAAAAATGACTAAAAAGGGCCCACAAAACACCAAAGTAACTATTTGTTTAGTTTAGTTTGATATGAGTTATTTAATTAACAGATTGTATATAATTAAAGAGAGGAGTGGGTTATAAAAAATTCAAACGTTTTGTTTGATTTGAGGCATTACATTCAAAATTGGTGTATTTTTGCATTATGATAATAACATGAGCATATTTAGCTTAGTATTAAGTTAGCTAATTGATTAAAGTACATGCGAGTATTTTTGACCTTTTTTTCTTTAATCAATAAAGATATTAATATAAAATTATTTCAACAAATTTCACCGCGAAATAATATGGTGCATTATATAGACGAGTCTACTTCTTTCTTCATAGATTTTTGTTAAATTTCGAGTTTTGAATAAGAAAAATTCCTTGTTAGTAAAGACTATCATCAAATAAACCCAATTAAATACGAATTCAAACTTAATATAATTACAAAATGGAAAATTTAAAATAAAAAATTATAGTGTGAGTATAACAAAATTAATAAGACTAGTAGCAAACACTTTTTTTTTTCGAGTTCCAATATTTCTTTATTACCCTTGGGTTTATTGGCGGGAAAACTGAAAAGTAGATGAAAATGGCGGGAAATAGTTCATAGGGTTTCATATAGAATGTGAAGTTTCAGTTTAAACACCCAAATTTAGTGAATAATCCGTTTTTCGTGTGATCAAAGAAGAAAGAATCAAAAAAATGTTCGGTAGCAGTCAATTGGATTCATTCTCCGGCGGAGGTTTTATGGCTTCTCAGTCCACTCAAGCCATGGATGCTTCACGCACTTCCGCTAAGGTGAAAAACCCTATCACTTTTTGCTCTTCTGTGTAGTTGGATATTCATTTTGTTTATTGATTTTGCAGAGTCGTGAAAACCCACCTCTGTTTCCGCTAACAGTCAAACAGATAAGCCAAGCAGTTCAATCTAGTGATGAAAAATCTAACTTTGTTATTGATGGTGTCGATGTCAACAATGTAAGAATTGTTCCTTTTTTCTCTACTAACTTAAACAGTTTTCTCCGTCGTTCTCAAAGGAATCGCTGAGGAGTATCATGTCACATTTTAAAGTTAGAATTTACATACGAGTGTTTCAAATCTCATTAGCACGTGTTTGTAAAATTGTAATCAAAGAAGAGAACAGTTTGATGGTTCATACACTAATAGTGTCATATAAAATGGGGATGGGGAAAAGTTTTTAGGATTACTTGATTTTTTAGTTTAGAATTTTTAAGGGTCAGTATTTTGTTTGGTTATTCAGTACCTTTGAAGAAATTTGGGTATTCTGTGATAATTTTCTCTTAATTTTAAATATATTTTGTGGGTCAATATTTTATTTGGTTTTGTGTTACAATTGTGAAAACTTTCACTTCATTTGCTTTTTCTGGGTCAAGTTTTTGATTTGCCAATGAACTCTGGATCTAAATGGTTAAGCTAGTGTTTCACTAATGTGTGTACTAAGGTGCCTTTTATGTGATGAGTAAATATGTCAATTTATTCCTTCCACCAGAAAAAGAAGATATTTTTGGGTTTATCTTTGAATCTGCATGAAACTTAACTCAATTCTTGGTTTAGGTGAGGTTGGTCGGGATGGCATATAAAAATTCTGAGAGAGTGACAGATGTGTCATTTACGATTGATGATGGAACCGGTCGCATTGAATGTACCAGATGGTAAATTTCTTGCCTATTATTTCTCTTGATATAACATTTTCTCAAAATATATTTGTATTCCAAGTTGATTATTGTATTCATAACCTTTATGAGAAGATGGATAAAAAACATGTAAGGATCTACATATTGTTAGGGGGCACACAGTGCTCATCATAAGGGGATCTATTGCTGCAAGAACAATTAGATTTCTTGTAGTTCATAAACAATTGAAGCATTTAAGATTGTGATAGAGGGATGTACTGTATCACTAGTCATTTTTTCCTATCAAATAGTTTGGGTGGTTTTACCCTGCTACTGCTTTCAGTACATACAACTGAAGGTGTCTTCTCAAAAGAAAAACACCTCTTAAAAGTGCTTGAAAATTAAGATAAATTTATGTTATCTTTTTTTAATTGAAATACAATACGATTGTCCAAACTTTACTGAAGTAGGGAGCTCAATGCACTACTTGAAGCTTGGCATCATTTACCTTGATGGCTCTAGGTTTAATCTCTTACTGTTTTAAGTTGGTTTAAGTCCGTCTCCCTAAACTATTTTTTTCTATAGAAGCATGACTGTTCCCTTGTATAGTAATCCTGTTAGCCTAATTTGCACCTCTCTAGCTCACTATACACTAAAGTTATTTCTTCCTATCCCTTTTGCAGGGTGAATGATGCTGTGGATACCAAGGAAGTTGAGCAAGTATCGTAAGTCACATCTCTATCAATCATTTTGGATCCAATGATATGTTTGCTCTTTAGCATTCTAAGTCCACATTTTAAAGCAGGGACAGAATGTATGTCCGAGTCCATGGACACTTGAAAGGTTTTCAGGGTAAAACACAACTAGTGATCTTTTCTATCAGGTTTGTAAAGTTTATGCTTCTATTTTTGTTCTATTTTAATAAATTCTCCATATTTGTATGATCTTTATTAGTCTATGGCCAAATTTTTCTTACTTTTTTATTGCAACTATGTTGCAGCTCTTCCTCTTTTTTTTTTCTAAAGGATATTTTAACTTTTTCTACTCAAGAGTTGGTCAAGATTATGGCCTCAGAATGTCTTCAATGAAAGTGCTTTTTCCCTGGAACATTCACACCCTTGATTTTTCTCCAGTGCGTCAGGGAAAAGCTAATTCATGATCCTGTGCTAACCATCTTCCACTTTTTAGTATTGATGGCAAGGATGATCTCTTTGTTTAGTTGTCTGTGTTTTCTTGGTGGGGAACAACCTTCCCCTTTTTCCTTTAGAGATAGCACTAACCTGATTCCAACTTAAATAGCCAAATGGGCAGTTCATCAAGTGTGTTTACTGAGAATCATAGATATTTCCACTGTTGATGTTTAGTCAATTGAACTTTATAATGGTTATCAAACTTTGGTATGATTGGTCATTTCAAGTATGGAACATCTGTTTTCAGGTAGTTTTCTTAAACATTTAAGACTGACTCATAATTTATCAATTAGGCCACCTCCTTTTGTTGTACGCTGTTGAAGTTTGTGTTCTCAAGTGTTTGCCTAGAGACAATAGAATGCTAGAAGACAAACAATTTATTATTGGACGCCGGGGACATAATTTGGAGTTGAATCAGGACAGCTCAGTGTTTATTTATACAAACAATTCTTTTTGGACTTGTGCACGCTTTGTTTGTGTGATAACAATGTCCCCCGAGTGTCTTTCCAGATTTTGTGTTTTTCAGACATTGAATTTCCAAATCTATCAATCTAACTTTCATTCTTATGTATGGATTTCTTAGTTTTTCCCTTGTCTTTTTTAGGATGTCTAGGGATATTGGGTGCTGAAAGTGTCATTGGGTGGCTTGTGGGTGAACTTTGCTACATATAAGTTCATAGATCAGCGTTAACTATTTATTTTGTTTGGTTAAGTACTTGTAATTTGGGAATTTTAATCAGATGGAACCCTAGAATCACTTGTTGATTAAGGGTGAGATTCTATTCCCCATGTGCTTGTTGACTTCATTTAGTGATTCTTTTATAATATTATCAATAACCACTCTATTTTGGCCTTTGATGATTTTTCAGACCTATAACTGAGTATAATGAGGTTGCTACCCACTTCCTTGAATGTATCTATGTCCATCACTGCAATAGGAAGCCACAGGTATAAATCTAGTTTCTAAAAACAATGAGTTTTACTTTTATATACATCATCTATTTTTTGTTCTCAATAACCCACTTGGTGAATAACTTCTAGACTTTTATTCTATATGAATACAGAGTGGTCTCTCTGTGTCCACTCCCAGCAAAACTGATGTGCCTGCAGCAGTTAGTGCCCCTTCAAGTGGATACAATTCCAGTCAAGTTAGTATTGACCATACAGTAAATGATGATTTCAGATTGCCATTCTACTATTTGTAGTTGATGATTTTGTTTGATTATCTGCTTCATCCATTATTTCTTTCAGTTCTCTGGAAATTTGAGCATTGATGGACTCAAGGGCATAGAAAAGATTGTTATAGATTATTTGGAACAGCCGTCCTCGCTGTAAGTTGCTTAATATGCTGTTAATCATAACATTGATCATGCTGTTCATAGCTTCTCTTTGGTTGACAAGTGGCATGCTTTCCTAATGATGGTCTAGTTTTCTAGAGTTCAAACAAACTTGACCATTTAACTTGAGGATATATTTGGTTTTGGCTTACTCTACATCTCAACTTGAATGCAGCCCTGTTCATCTTTAATTCAGATTCTCTTAAAATTGAAGTGTTTGAAATCCCCGATTCTTTCTGATTTTACTTGTATGTATTTTGTCATTTTTCTCATTTTATTCTTCAAAAGCATACAAGAGGAGTAACATTACCCCTTAGGGTTGTACTTATTTTCTGAGTGTTAACATACATATGCATACACAGACACATTCAAACACAGCCCAAATCCTCTCGAGCAGACAGTGAAAACATGATTTTCTATCTTAATTTTGCAATGAAGACAGAATGCTCTGAGAGGTCAGCAGCTTTAAAACTACTGCCTGCGTGTGACCGCTACATTTGAACTTCTGGAAATTACTGTCTTAACCTGCTGAAGGCATTTTATTTGACATTATTGCCACTTCTTTAAACCAAATATTTACTGGAAAAAGACAGTATATGTAATAAACTCATAACGTTTTCCCCCAACTATTATCTGGAAAATGTTATATGATGAAAACCATCAATGGAATAATTTTAGTGCTTAATTGGTTATGCATATTTCTAGCAGTGAATATTTAAGGTTGATGGGAATTGTGTTTTGGTATGGATATCAAAAATAAAAACAATGTCCTCTAATTGTAGGTGTAGGAGTAGGTGGTATCGATTAGTGGAGGGGGAGTCACAATAGCTATACCCTTAAGAGAGCAACACATCAAAATATGACAAATTTTACATCAAACTAGCAGAAGGAGCTAGATTTCCATGATTTATTTGGAAAACAAGATTGATATCATTTCCTAGAGTTAAAACACAATCACCCCAGTTTTGCCTGTTGTGGAGCACTTAGTCTGCTGCTGAGCAATTTTGCATTAACTGCTTCTTAATACCATCCTGTAATATTGTAAAAGATAAACTTTTGAAGATGCTGCATTCATCTTTGTTTGAGTTGATCATGTTCCCCCACTCTAGATTGCAAAACTGACAACATTTCTATGTTCAGTGCACAGGAGAAAGGGATACACTGGAATGAAATTGCTCAACACCTTAGAGTTCCTTTGGAGAAAATCAAGTACATCTCTTTATCCCTCACACAGAAAGATGAAGGAACAGTTTTGTTTCTCATTTTCATTGCATGCAGGATTTTAAGAACGGCCTACTAAGTCATTTTTGAATCTTAATAGGGAAGCAATAGAATCTCTTGAATCTGAAGGGCTGGTTTACTCTACCATTGATGAATGTCACTTCAAGTCGACAAGTGCTTAAAGCCTTGCTTACATGCTCAGGGAATCAGAGGAAAGATGATAGTTAGCTTGACATCATCAAATATATCAAGTTTTAGGATCTGATTTCTGTCATTGCAGTCTAGCTTTTTGAATTGAAGTCGACTTATAGACAAACCTGCATTTTTACTTTTATTTGTCAAGAGTCATGTATCTGTTGCCACTCCTGTTTTGGTGTAAAGAATTATCCATGGATAGAGATATGCAGATCTTTAGTCCTGCAAATATCTCCAATGGAATGGTGCTTTTGGCAGACCAAGTAGTGGAATCACTAAATGTTTACTTTCATTTATTGGTCGAACGATAACCATGTCTCTTTTATTGAGAGCATTGGTCAACTGACCTACATCCTTAGAAGAGTGTCAATTCCTAAACAATGCAATATCAAAGGAGAGTGCAAAATTGGTTTGTTGAAAAGCAGACGCATTCTAATCAGATTTGTATCAATTGAAGACTTTGTAAATATGATGTCTAAAACATCACTAACAAGTTCTGGGAAGAAATCATTATTTTCATTAGTTGCCTATTCACATGATATGGCTACAACAAATAAGACTAACCCGAGTTGTGCAAGGTTAATCTAAGGAAAGTTACCTAAGTTTGTTGAACTAGAGATAGAGGATACCAACTCCGGGGAATCAAGAATTGAAAGAGTTAAGTGGTTTATGATATGTTACCTGAATTAGTTTTGTCAGTAAATTAAGTTAAGTTGAATGACCGTTTGATCTTTGTAGAGGAGCATGTTGCTATTCTAGCTAGAGGTGTGTGTTCGAGAGTTCATATTGGAAGCATTATCCAATCGAGGAAATGAATAAATTATGTTGGGATAAATTGAGAGGGTGAATGAATGAATTAAAATATATTTTATTTGCTAAATATTGACATTATTAATAATTATTTTAAAATATAAATTTTTTTTAATAATTATGCTAGATATTTTGACTAATAAACTAATTTTTGTATAATTTTTAAAAAATGTGATATGTTAAACAAAAGAAATACTATGCAATACTATCTTTTCAACACATTTTTTTTATCCCAATAATTATTACCCATTATCATTACTCTTACTCCTTTTCCCTTTATCTTTTTTTATTTATTTTTTTTTTAAAAATCCTTTTTGTCACATAACTCTTTTTTTTTTCCTTTTTATAAAGTTTCTCTTTCTTTATTGAAGATACAGACAAGAAAGGCCGCTAGTCATTTCATAATATCCTTCCACTTGCTTTCATCTCCATTATTTCTTTACACATTCATGCACTGTAAACCCATCAATTTTTCCTTTTATGATTTGTTATGGAGTTTAAAAAAATATTTATTAATTTTTTTTATGATTTTAAACTAAAGTTTGCTAAGTGGAAAATTAAATTAAGATATTATTAAAAATAGAAAAAATTAAAGTTATTTTTTTAATTAGATTAAAAAGGAAAGAGATTATTATTTTAAAATGGAGAAAATATTTTATTTTGGAAAATTCAACTTTGTAATATCATTAGTTAGGAATAGATATTAAGTCAAACAAAGTTCAAGTAATTGTTGATATATATGAGGAAAATTAGGGTTTCAACTATATCATATGCATGTTCTAAATATATAAAATAGTATGTACTATCAAGAGTGAAATAGTAATAGGTAAATTATCTCATTATTTTTTAAATGTATAATTATTATTAGATAAATATTTTTAGTTTATAATGGATAAATAAAGATGATAAACGGAAGGAATTTTAGATAATTGTCATAAATCCATTGAATGAGTGGTAATTCATAAAGTTAGTACATGAATAACTATCCATATTCACTAGATTTTATGAACCTTTTTGGATAAGAATGTATCTATTTATTATAATATTTAATATGGTGACTTTTGGAGTGATTTCTCAACCTATAAATAGGGCTGTTAATTCACTATTGTATGATATACATATGAGACTTACATACACTTGAATAAGAAGAAAATTCCTCTTCTTTTATCTACTTTCTTAGTCTTCTTCTCTTTATTATTATATTCTTATGATTTTGATTTTATAACACGTTATCAGCACGAATATGATTTAAAAGTTGTAGCACTTCGCAAATGTGTTGTAGTTGTAATACTTGTGAACAGGAACATGTTTTATTTATATTTTCTTGTTACACATTTATGTTTTCAAAAGTTTCTCTTATACTAATAATTTATTTTAGTATATATGTGATATATGAAAAGGTAGAACGTATTGATTTGTTTTACTTTAACAATTTTTATACATTGATTTATGATTACAGTAACAATTCTTCGTTTCAGAAAAGAATTGAAGGATAGAGAAGTAAATTTTCATGTTGATTTTTTATGTGTTAATTATGAGGAACTTATTAATATTTATAATTGCTAGAGGTGAGAAAACTCTCAATCTTATTTTGACTAAATATGTTTCTATAATTCTTGATTTCATTTAAAGGCTCATGGTTGAGTTCTATTGGTATTGACTTATATGACATTGATTGAAGGGTATGAAGATGGATTCAATTCCCATCGCACCAAAAGGGTAAGACATCTGGTTAAAGTCCGGATGACATAATGAAAAATATTTGAGGGTAAGACTGTAGATTAATGTTCTATCGCACCAAGAGGGTAAGACAAGAGGGTAAAACATCAATTCGAGTTTTCATGCACCATAATGATAATGTATTGGGTTCAAGTCTCATAGAATTATGACCTAATGTGCCTTGTATGGATAAGACATTGAGTTTGAGTCTCAATGTACCATATTGATGATAAAATAATGACTAAGGCAAAGTAATATATTTTTGATGAAAAGTCTTTAAATTCATCATATTGAATTTGCTTCGTTCCTTGAAAAGAATGTGGTAGCTACACGTGATAACTTTGAAATCCGCCTGTTGATTTGCTCTATTCAATCATATGAATGTGGTAGCAACGAATAATTAGTCTGAAAGATAACAAATAATTAATTATGTGAATAACGGCGTGGAGGGATGAAATTATAATAGTCATTATTGTGGTAATTATTAAAGGAAGAACACTCTTTCTTCAAATAGTCCTTCAAAATGTGAAGGCAATTTTTATTATTAAAATGATATGAAAGGTCATTGGACTTGTGAATGTTGTCGACCCAATAATTTGACAAATTTATAAATCCTCCATAAAAAAACAAGAAGATAAAGTGATGGTACACTTGATCTTTCAAAGTGATGTTGAGGTGTGTCATGAAAATATGATGAATTTTAAAGCTATGACAATGTACTTCTAATGCAAATTTATGAAGTACATATAAATGATTAGTTCATTCCTTGAAGAAAATGTGATGACTTGTGATGAGTATCGTGAATGCTCGACCATTCTATAAGAGAATGAGTCAAGATGTGATAAAATCATTATAAGTTGAATATATGCCACAACTCACCTCTATGGAAGGTTTGAGAAAAAATGATATATGTCACATCTCATCTCTACAGGAGGTTTGAGAAAAATAAATAAATTATATTGACATGAACGGTCAATAGTCGTGTGCGTTTATACGTTATGAATATTATGGTATGTTAGTTATGAACTACAAAAGGGCAAAAGAAAGAAATAGTTCTTGCCTATAAGGGTTGTGGTCATTATTATGTGACAGTACAAATTTGTCATTGGTTGTGTACCTATAGTACAACAAAGTAAAACAAGAAACATGTCTTGCTCATAATGATTTTGACCATGACAATAATAATATGATTTCCCCCTGGAAGGAGATGCTCACCATAGGAATGGTGTCATGCAATATGTAATAGTACACAAAATTAATAGCAAGCTCTGATGAGTTGTGTTATTACCAAAGGAATAATAATGGGGTTGTAGTAAGTCTCAAAAGAAACTATTTAAGTTTCGGATGAATTAAAAAAAATATTGAGACTATAAATTATGAAAAGATTTAATATCTTTAAATTACTACAATCGAAGCGGGTTATAAATATTTATGTAAAAGATTACCCATTTATTCCTCTTGTTGTTGCACACAAACGTGGGCATGCTGATGAATTCACATGCAAAAGTAAATTACATGTGTACTGAAATTATAAGATCAGTTGGCAGACTGATTGACCATTCTGGTTTAAATGTGATGCAAATTTAATTGAGAATTAATGTAGATTATATGATGAAAAAATAAAAGATTCTTCAAGAATTCTCTTGTGTTGCTTGTTTTCATTGTACCAGCTAAGGTTGAGATTTTATCTCCTAAAATTTTTGGAACATATAAAAAGGTGATCACATGTGTTTTGTTGTCAACTTACAAATTAATTTTTGTAAGGTTGTTTGCTCGAATTGTTGAACACTCCATGTTCTGAGAAAGATTTATCATCCGAAAAGAGGAAAAAATGGAGTCTTTGTCTAAAGAAATGCGTTGAGAAAGGGTAGACGTATAGAACCTTTCAACGAGATAGTGCTTTTTCAACTCTCTCAAAATTAAGAGCACAGTTTCAAATTATGAAATTATATTGATAATGTTGATTGATCTAGCAGAAATTGTATGTCTCAAATTATAGCTAAATCATGGTTATGAGAACAAAACTCCCAAATAAGATTTGGTATGAGATAACTTTATTTAACATGTAGCAAACATGTATGAATCAAGCCAACAAGGTTTTCCCATCATTATTGGTTCAGGGTCAGGAACCAAATAATTTTTATCTAAAGTTTGAATGTGTGGTTATGATTTTAATTGCTCCACCACGCACAAAGATGAATTCTCAAATAAGGTTGGGATGAATGTTAGATTTTCAAACATTAGGACGAGAGATGATGAACAACTGAAAATTATGTGTGAGTTTAATTGTGAATTATCTAGATCCTCGTTAAATAAATATGTGAACGTAAAGTTCAAGGGATAATTTATTTGCATAATGTTAATAATCAATTGCCAGATGAATATACTGACTCTATGATATAATTCAGCTGCAAATGCTCCAATGTGAATTCCTTAAAGGATAGAGTCTATGATACGCCGGATGCGTAATAGACCAATCGGCCAAGTATAAAATTCCTTGAAGAAGGAAGGAGCAAAAGATCAAAATGGTCATGATAATGAGGCAAGTGCTATAAAAGAGAACATTGACATAACACTTTATAAGACCTCGGAAAAGATTCAGGTACCTGAAAAATGAAGAGATCTCGAAGTTATGTCTTGTTGGAATCGATATCAAATAACCGTCGACGGTATCTTTGATATGAGGTAGCGCTCAGTGATATAAATTGTGGCGAGGATCTTGAATTTAAATTTGTCATAGAGTGTGGACAGATTTATAATTGGCGAAGTAAAAATAAATAATTCAAGTATATTTTGTTTCACTTAGAAAAGTGACATTTTGGACTGATAGTCCATAAATCAAGGTATAATGTCAGTGGGGGTACAAATAAATTATTATGCGCTGGTGTAATCGTAAGATATCAAGTATGGCTTGTGCCTTAGGGCATAAAGGTTTGTCGTAAACATCCTGACATTATTGGAGATGTTTTCTCCTATGGTGGATGCAATGAAGTTTGTTTTGATCTGGCAACATATGAAAACTTGAATGCGTATAATGAATAATTATCATGTCTAGCTAGGCAATGCAGGTTATATGAAAATCCTTGAAGCAATCGAGGTGTCTGAAGCAAATAAAAGTTTGAAGGAAACTTTTTCAATTATGCTTCAAGAATCCTTATATGAATTAAAATAATCAAGGAAAAAAAAAGGCTACAAAAACAATGACCCTAATTGTCCTTGTATTTTTATGAAAAGGTCTTGGTAAGATAAAATTTTGTATTGGTAATTTGACAAATGAAATATTTGTCTAACAGTGCACATACACAAAATTTTTTTGATGCAATTTTATATGGATAAATCACATTCGTTGAATACCCTAATGATTATGAGATCGCTTGAAATAAACGATGATTCATTTTGATCTCAAGAGAAGGATGAAGAGCTTCTTGGTGATGAAACTCCATATCTTAATGCAATCAGGGTACTAATACATCTTGCTAAACATATTCGACCAGATATTTGTTTTGCAGTAAATTTACTAGCAAGGTTTGGTTCCTCCCCAACAAAAGGACATTGAAATGGTGTTATGTATATACTTGGATATCTTTGAAGGACCATAGACATGGGTTAATTCTATTTAGAAGAAATCAAGTCAGAGTTGATCGGTTATGCAGATGCAGAACATTTAATAGATTCGCATAAAACTCTATCTCAAACACGCTATTTGTTTGCATATGGAGGCACAAAAATATTTTGGCGATCAATGAAGCAAATGTTGCTATGCAGAAATAAAAGTCCTCCATGAAGCAAGTCGAGAGTGCGTCTGGTTGAGACAAATGACACACCATATTCAAAAAATGTGTGTTTTTTTTTTTGGAAAAGAATATAGTAACCACAATGTACAAAGATTGTAGACATCGTCGCAAGAAATTAAGTGATGTTTTAAGCAGGGGAGTATAATATGCGTTGCACTCTTTTTTCCTTGACCGAGGTTTTGTCCCACTGGGTTTTCTTGGCAAGGTTTTTAATGAGGCGATAAATAATGCGTATCAAAAGATATGTGTACTCTTTTTCCTTCACTAGAACTTTTTCCCACAGGATTTTTTCTAGTAAGGTTTTAACGAGGCACAATATCTATGGACATCCAAGGGGGAGTGTTATAAATCCATTGAATGAGTGGATAGTCAATAAAGTTAGTACATGAACAACTATCCATATTCACTAGGTTTCATGAACCTTTTTGGATAAGAATGTATCTAATTATTATGATACTAAATATGATGACTTTTGGAGTGATTTCACAACCTATAAACAAGATCGTTCATTCCCTATTGTATGATATAGATATGAGACTTACATACACTTGAATAAGAAGAAAATTCCTCTTCTTCTATCTACTTTTTTGATCTTCTTCTCTTTATGATTATATTCTTATGATCTTGATTTTATAACAATAATAAAATAATAATGTTATGTACAATAATCTTCTAATTAAGTAGTAGTAGTAATCTTGTCCATAGTTTTAATTTCTCTTTAAAACGTTAATCAAGTTTATGTGTAATTAAGTAGTAGTACTCTCTCTAATCTCATGTCCTTATAATAATCAAATTAAAAAGTATGAACGCAAATTATTATCACTATATGTTTCAACCATTTTTATCCCCACAAGCAAGACGCCTCGATTCTCGTGCATACTTATCTCTCTCTCTCTCTAACCTATAGATATCTCTATATTAATGTCTTACTCTTTGACATTACATTTAAGCCTCTAATTTCCCCTCTAAAAAGAAAATATCTTTAAGCACCAAGTTTTTAGCACTATACGTTTCCCAAAGAACAAAAAAATAGCATTTCACATTCACCAACGATAATGGATATGAATTCTTCTTCTTGTGAGAAGTGGCTTGGCTTCTCACTTTCCAATATCAACAACTTGTCACCTTCTACTACTAATTCTTCAAAACTTTCCCTCTTCCAAGCTTTCAATTCCAACCCTAATACTAATTGTATTATTCTAGATCTCTTCTTCCCTTCTCTTTAAATATATATGCAGGTGCAGAGTCCGAATTAGGAGTTTGGGATTGTAAATTTCTTTAAGTTGATAGCTTACCACCGAGTCTATCACTCAATTTTGTTAAGGGTTATACATGTATATTTATTTAAATTTTTTAATCATAAAGATAGAATCTAAAAAAAAGTTATTGAATTCGTCTAAATACACGAATCCCTATCTATCTCTGTCTTTGCATGTATGTGTATTTGTGTTTTCCATGATTAATGATTATATATATTTTATAGGTGGGGTGGTGAGACAAAATGAAAATGGTGAACCAAAGGTTGAAAATATGTTGGGATCTTGTTGTGAGAGTAATACAACTACTAGCTGTGAATATGGATCAGAGTTGAAGAGGATAGCAGCTACTTTTCTACCTACTACCTTTATTGATGATCACAAAGAGAAGTTGCCTCTAATTGTCACTCAACCTAAGAAGCCACATGAATCATTTGGACAACGCACTTCTATTTATAGAGGTGTTACTAGGTGAACATTATATATCATTCATTTTCATTTTGTTGAAATTAATATATGTTATTATTTTTAACTATACCTTTATTTTTGTTGTGTTTTAGACATAGATGGACAGGAAGATATGAAGCTCATTTGTGGGATAATAGTTGTAGAAGACAAGGACAAAGTAGAAAAGGGAGGCAAGGTATGTATCTATTTACTTTTAGGGTTTCTCTCTTTGCAAAACCTTTTTTCTAATCAACAGTGTTTTCAGTTATCCACATTATAATTTTTATTTGCTTTCAATATGGAAGCAATATATGTCATGATTCCAAGAGAGTATTGCGTCACTATAAAAAAACTGTGAATTACATGAGAATTTTTATGGATATTAGTATAAGAACTCGCAGACCTGCAAATTTTTATACTATTTTCTAAGAAAATTCCATATATTCACAGTTTTATTATAGTGGTATAAACTTTGAGGACATGGTGGCTTAAGTAATTGACACTTGCGTAGTTCGATTTACATAATTTTTGCCAGGATTTATTGTATGATTGAGTAGAAAATTTGAGTAGGATGTTAAAAACAAACGTGATATACTATAATATGAAATGTATTAATAATGAGGAATATGGGCTAATTTTGTTTTGTTTGTATGTGAATGTACCATCAAATGATTGTGGCCATGGACGAATTAAATCATCATTGCGGAATTTCAGTTTACTTAGGTGAGTACTGATTATACAAAAATCATTTTTTTTTAGAATTACTATATAGTTGAATATTCTTTTTGCAATGAATATATATGTAGGTTTTAACATAATAAGATTCTTTTTATGATTAGGTGGTTATGATAAAGAAGAGAAAGCAGCTAGAGCTTATGATCTTGCTGCCCTTAAGTATTGGGGTCCAACCACCACCACTAACTTTCCGGTACTAATTAATTTAAAACACAAATTAAAATTTTTTTAATTACTTTTATCGTCCCTATTTATGTATATTCTAAATTGAGATTCAAATAGATATTTTTTTATAGTAAAATTTTTATATTTCTTTTAGCTATTTTGAATTGTTCATTATCATGACTTGTAGTATTTTTACTTAGTTTATAAACATACAAATTTCATTTGAAGATTTTATGAGTAAATTTTTAATCAAATTTAAATGGTTAAATGTGTCACGTAAATTAATACAAAGAAATTATTAATTTTCTTTTATTTTAATCTACATTTGAGATCTAAAAGTCTAGTGTTATATTTAAAAGGTATCGAACTATGAGAGGGAGCTTGAAGAAATGAAGAACATGACAAGGCAGGAATTTGTTGCATCTCTTAGAAGGTTAAAAACTCTTAATTTTTTAATAATATGTTTGCTAAATAAGATATAGCAATAAATCTTCATATAATTTGCCATCCCTAATTCTTAGTTTTGTGGTGTTGTTATATTTTCATCTAAATAAAATGCTTTTATCGTCTCATAATATTGTATAATATTGGACCAAATGATGCTTAATCTTATGATATAGTACTATTTGTTATTGTAGGAAAAGTAGTGGATTTTCAAGAGGAGCCTCTATCTACAGAGGTGTCACAAGGTTAGGAATATTATTTGGTTTTTCATTCAAATATAAAATAAAATTTAGAAGTGTGATTTAATTTAAATTTAAATTTATATAGGAAAATTTCATATTTATAATATAATTTTTTTAATAAAGCCAATTCCGTATAAAAAGACTATGAACTAATATAACATTTATTATTTTTTGAAAATTTAGACACCACCAACATGGTAGATGGCAAGCAAGAATCGGTAGAGTGGCTGGAAACAAAGATCTATATCTTGGAACTTTTAGTGAGTTTTCTTGTTTCTTTAATTCATTATTAATATTATGATCCGGGAAATAAGATTTTCTTTTCTTAAAAGAGAAAAATCAATTTTTGTTTTTTTTTCGGCTCACCAAATTAAATTAAATGAATTGAACATGGAGAAATGTCAGAAGTAAAATTATTGAACAACACTGACTGCATTGCTGCTATTTGATAACATTTGCGGTGGATTCCCTAAAATATATATTTGTCTTTTGAATTAGGTTTAGTGTTGACAATAAATGAGATACGTGGCTATTTTTATTTGGTCTTATAAACGGCGGCACAACATCTATAATTCTTTTTTATATTCTTATTGCCCATCGTTTTTGTTCCTGGTATTTCTCATAAATAATAAATAAAAACATTTTTACTTTACTTAATTGTTGTTAGATTTAATTATGTTAATTTTTAAATTAAAAGTACTAGTTATTGATAAAAATATATTTTTAATGATAATTAAATTATTGTTATTAATTTGTTGTTAATGATTGATTTTGATGTATGTGGGGTTAAATTTCAAGATTTTGAAAAATAATATACAATTAGACTTAGTAATATATTTTGAGGGCATATAAATCATTTCTTTTGTTAGCGAAAATTTATTTTATACAAATTGGGATGTAGAGTTTAAGCAAGAAAAAGACAAAAAAAAACTAATGTAGCTTAGATATTTGGTGTAACACTATGTTTTATATATTAAAACATGTGTATATTATTTTGGTGATTTTTTTCCTCAATCTATTAAAATTTTTATGATACCTGTTTTTTTTCTCTCCATATTTTTTAAATTACGTGCTCATTTTGAACTTACATCATGTGACAATTAATAATGAGAATATAATGCTGAACCAAAAATGGGTAAGCACGTGAAATTATCTTTTTCAAATTTTCTCTTCAACGTGGTGGGGTGTCTGTATTTTCTTTAAAACTGATTTTGTTATTATTATTATTTTGCGATAATGTTTAGCCTTGTGATAAAATTACGATAATTAATTAAATACAGGCACACAAGAGGAAGCAGCAGAGGCTTATGATATCGCAGCAATTAAATTTAGAGGACTAAATGCAGTGACAAATTTCGACATTAGTCGGTACGACGTTAAAAGTATTGCTAGTAGCAATCTCCCCGTTGGAGGAATGAGTAACAAATCCAAAAGCTCATCGGACGAAACTACTAAACATGTCGAAAATCGACCCAATCTTCGAGATCAAGATCAAGATCGAGATATTTCCTCTGCTCCTAATTACACATCACAAAATCTGGCTATGATGAATTTAGGTTTCGGATTGCCTATAAAACAAGATGCATTCGATTTTTGGTCAAGCCTTGGATACAATAACAATCAAAACAAAAATGGTTTGTTATTTCAGGGTACAACTATGAATGCACAAGGTACTACATTCTTCAGCAATGAAGTCAACAATAGTAGTGTCATGTTGAATGAACAAGGGTACGATAATCGCGATCAACAACAACAAAGTGGTGGTTCTAGTAGTGAAATAAATATGGCTTTAAATAGCAATATTGCCACTACAAGTACTACTATTGATAGCACTAGTTTTGGTAATTGGATGACACCTTCTCTCAATTCGTTCCAAAGTAGTACAAAGAATAATGACCTAGGACCATATCATACTCCAATATTTGGCATGGAATAATGGTAAGTACTCGAATTCTTCAAAAATATTAATTAACAGATACATGGTGGATTTGCTGAAGAATTCGACACAAGCGGTAAGTGTAGGGGAATGAAGGGACAGGTTTTGAATTTTTACTTTTTTGTGTTTTGAATGGGGTTTTAGTTTGTCACCTACCATAGAAGAGAAGCTAAGTGGATTGGTCAAAAAAGTGTGAAAATTGCTTTTTTGCATGGGTAATGAATGGGACGTACAATCATTTCATAGCAAATAAAGCTAGGGTACTAACTTGAATCTTTTTATTTTTAATCATTAGTTTCTCTTTAATTAGTTTATTACCTTATAATTATGTTTTTTTGTTTGTTTGACTGACATCATGATTTATCTAGTTATTTTATGACTAGAAAAATCCCTTTTGTACATTCTCATCGTGTACTGTTTTCATTTCAATAAAAAATTCAGCACATGTATGATATACTCTCTTTTTCTATGAATCATTTTGGTAAATTGATACATCAGTAGTGCTTCATTTTGATACTTAATTAAGCAGAAAATAAAGTAACTACACAAAAAATGTATCTATGCTAAGTTGTAAAACTTTGGCACAGCTAGGTCTGAATGTTTTTCTGGTGAAGAAAACTAGTTCAAAATTTTTCTTCAAATGAGGGGTTAACTTTGTCTTATCCCACCCTTAATACATACTCCCTCCGTTTAGTTATATACTTATTACTTATTTTTAAAATGGGAAAAGATATTTTCCTCTGAATTTGTATCGAAAAGTCAATTACACATTTAAAGTATCATGATAACCTATTACACACATATATTATTTAAAAATAAATTTATTTACCCCCTAAATCAGATATGGCAAAATAAAATAATATAAAAATAAATCATGCACGTCAGATAATTATTAAAGTAAAAAAAAATAAATCAAAAAAGTAAATTTCTCCTTATACCCCACCCCCACATCTCGTTCTCTTCATACTTACCTTTCTAATCTTCGTCACACCTAAGTTTAGCTTAAATGAATGAGAAAATAGTCAAATGCCTCCTTAATATATTATCGGATTTCTAACTACACACTCATACTTTGCGGGGGCCTAATACCCCTCCATACATTTTAAAAATGAAATATATAACCCCCTAAAAGGTCACACCCAAATTTTTATTAGAGAATAAACACACTCGCCTGCCACGTCATATATATATTAATTTTAATAAAAAAATTATGATATCTTTCTTTGTTTTATTTTTCTTTTATATTTTATTCTTTCTCTTTCCAGCCATTCTCTTCTCTTATTTTTCTTTCTTCTTTTCTTTTTTCTTTTTTTACCATTGAAGAGAAAATTTCTAAGTTTTTTTATTTATGCTAGTTTTAAACTTTACATTTATGGAATGTACAATTATGAAATTTCAAGTTTTATTGTTAAAAGGTAAAGTTATAAATCTTTGATAATCTTTCATTTTTTACAATTGAATAATCTTTTTTCACCATTTTCATCTTCTTGCAAACATCAAAAGTTTATCAATTGGAAAGGTAAAATATAATAAGAATTTTAGTTCTAACCGTTTCATCTACTATTTGATTGATACTCAAGTTATTTTCATGGACGAATTTGTTGAATTCTTCAAATTGAGGTGATGGATACATAACAATGAATCTTTTCATTTCTATTTTCAAAATCATATATGAGTTTCGTTGACAACCCAAAATTCTTTCTGAACTTGAATTTAAATTACTAAACTAGGGTACCAAAAAATAACGATAAGAATTTGCTAATCCATTTGTCCATGTGGTTAGACATGATGATTATCAATTTTAATAATATTAATAAGGAGCTGATTCTCAAAATTTTCTAATTTCGTGCACAAATTGAATAAACAAAATTCTAGAATCAAGAAGAATAATGAAATTCCATGGTGAATCCAAACTTAGAGAAGGTGAGTGATGGAGAGATTTGGTTTATGTTGTTGTGAAGAAGAAAGGAAATAAATAAGAAAAGAGAATAATTAAAAATACACACATTTATGAAAAGAAAATTTTTTAAAATAAAATTTATCATTAGTTTGGTCCTCAATCTCTTTAAGAGAGTGAGATGCACTCACTGTGTCACATAAGCGTTTAGAGAGTAAATAATATCACTTCTAAACAGTTTAGGAGGGTAATAGAACACCCGTAAAATTGGAGTGTGTAGTTGAAATTACAGGTATAGTTTGGGAGGACTTTAGACCATTTTCTCTAAATGAATCAATAACAAGAAGCAATGTAGAAACAAGTTACTACAAAAACATCACATTTTTACCTACAAACCTTCAAACAAGAAATCAAAACAGAACTAGGTGGCTTATGATTTGTGGGTTTTAGTTTGTGTTTGTTTACATCATCGATGGGGTAGAACTTTTGGGGGATTTTTAGTCAAATCGATGTGTTGAGATTCTTTTAGTAAACAAGATAGACGATTGATTGAAAAAGGGAAGAATATTATTTCCTATTATTCCTAACTTTTAAGAAACCTCCATGAAGAACATAGAAAAAGAAAAAAAAATGTCTCGAATAAAAAAATATTTGCAATTGGAAGATCCATTTCACGAGAAACGGAAGCCGTCTTCTTGTGATTCATTATGGAACAGAAGAAATTCTTTCACTATACAAATTAACTTTGAATTTCAAAATATTTTCTTGGCGGCCATTTAGAAAGCTTTTTCTTTGCAATTTTGCTATGGAGAAGATATAATTATTAGAAAATTTTACTAATTAATTCGAAATTAATTAGTGCAAAATATAGCTAGCAAAAGAAAACTTAATTTATAAAGAAAAAACAAAACAAAAAAAACTAAAAAATTATACTTTCTGACATGGCGCTAACATATCGTTGATATGGTAGCGAGTGTAATACACCACATACTGTGAGAGTGGTGTTACACGTCCAGGGTCGTATTAAATTCACTATTAAGTAGTAAAGGTATGTAATGGGTCGTCATGATAATTTAATCGTGTAACTGACTTTTCCGTACAAGTTTAGAGGAAAATTTAAGTCTTTTCCCTTTTAAAAATAGATTTTCAGTTTTACTTGTCACTTATAACATGTATCATAAGATGTTTACTTTTACCTATCACTTATTTTTAAAATAGATATTCAGTTTTACTTTTCACTTTTAACATTTAGTATGTATTAGAGAGAGAAAAGCAACATATGTTTTTGTACCACAATTATTCTTGAAATTTTGATATTTAAAAAATCAAATTTTAAAAAAATAATTTTCTTTAAAACAAAACGCATGTCAACAATGAAGAAATAATAGATCTTTAGATTTTTTAATATTTGATTTTAAAATATTAAAAATAATTATCTTTCAGATAATTTACTTTCTAATCTAAATATTTCAAATTTAAAATATGAAATCAAAATTAATAATATATTAATCATGTGTTTGTATGTGAGTAAGAGAAGTTTTGAGAAATTTTTTAAAAAATGAAAAATTATCTATTTATACATCATTATTTATTCAATTCTCCTTTTTTCTACCATTTAAAAATATTACAAATTTTCTATTTTTTATTCCTACCCAACCGCCTAGATACATCATTCCTCTAAATTCCAACTCACATCCCCCCTCCTAATTTAACTCCTCCAATCTCTCCCTATTTTCACTACCATTATCATATCAATTATCTACTTCACCTCAATTTGAATTTCAAAATGTTTCTCTCTCTAGTCAATCAATTTCAAATCTATCAGTATGTAGTTTCATCTTCACATTATTATTTTTCATTTTTTCTAAAAATTATTTTTCACCAATTTTACTGATACACATGAATACTCCTTTGTCTAGTATTGGTATTGCCTAATTGGTACACCTAACGCTAATTGAATTTTTGATTCTAGTAATTCTAAATGGACTGAAAACATATTTAAAAGCTAGCATAACTCCATAACAATGACAAATCAAAGTTCAGAAAGGCAAAAGTAAAGAAGAATGTACCTTCTTCATCGAAAGCTAATTAATGTTGAAAGAAATCCAAAGAAAAGGGGTAGGGAAGTTGTTCCTGCAATTACTCAACCTAAATTATTTAGGGTATGTATTTTATCATTTGACTTGAGCAGCTATGTGATCATATAATACACTGTAGTTTCGTGTGCTGATATTACACTTGCTCTTTTTTTGTTGAGTACAGGACATCTTCAGGTGACTACTGACAGACATAAGTTAGGAGATTATTGACCGAGACCGGATTTGAGGGTGAGCAAGTTCTTTCAGGTTACCTTTGATTCATCATTAGTTTAGTCCATTATTTTCAAACTCAAACTGGATGTTCAAAATTTTTGCTTATGTTTAGTTTTCGGGGTTGCATCCCATTTTTCTTAGACTTGTTGGTTAGTAGAGTTTTGGTACAATGACTTTCAAGTCTAGGGATTTGATCAAAAATTTATTCAAAAAATCTATCATTTTTCAAAAATGAAATTTTATATTTGTAAACTATGTGAAGAATACTACAAGTCACAATAATTGACAATTCAAAATGTTTTAAAAAATATGAAAAATTTATGACTAAACATACTGTTTTGAATTTTAAAATCTTAAATGTATTACATAAATTAAGACGGTAAAAGTAATTTCATTTTCTTTTGTCAATTTGTGTTTTAAATTAATTAGTAACAGAAAGTTAGTGATAGTGATCGGACCCCAATACTTAGGGGCAGCAAGATCATAAGCTCTAACTGCTTTCTCTTCTTTTATCATAGCCACCTAATCATAAGAAAACATTAAAAGATACACATCATATTATAAAAAAGTTTCTAAACGTAATACACACACAACGCACCCACGCGCATGCGCACGCACCCACACACACGTGTACACATACGTACACCCACACCCACCCACCCCACACACAGAGACACACACATATATAACATAGACACACACAAAGACACAACACATACACACACACAAAGAGAGAGAGAGAGAGAGAGAGAGAGAGAGAGAGAGAAAGACAGATACACACACAGACACAACACATGCACATATACATACACACACGTTATTTCAGTAGTAATGCAAGAAATGAAAACTCAAACGTACATTTACAATGGAACAATGTTTATATACACACACTGATTCCTAATTGACTAACAAAAGAAGTAACAACTTTCATAACTAAATTGACTAATCCCTTAAGTACCCTTAATTGTCTTTATGTATTACATCAAGTAACCCCCATCACATTACTTCCCCTTAAGATGGTGGGTGCAAAAACATTCAACACACCAAGCTTGCCTACTAAGAACTCATGTTGCAATTTGGGTAGTCCTTTGGTTAAGATGTCTACAAGTTGCTCCTTAAAGCTTACATGTTTTGTCTTCATAATCCCTGCTTGTATCTTTTGTTGGATAAAATAACAATCAATTTCTATATGATTTGTTCTTTCATGAAACATCAGATTAGCTGCTATTTGCAAAGCTGCCCTGCTATCATTGTATACCATATACTAACTCTGAAACTGCATTAGCCATGCTTCTATACTCAACTTCAGCTGAGTTTCTAGATACTACACTCTGATTCTTTGATTTCCATGACAACAATATTTCACCATGTTTTACTAGAAAACTTGACACTGATCTTCTTGTATTGGGGCATGCTGCCCAATCTGCATCATAATAGACACTTAGATTGCTGCCTCCTAGTGTGTCCTCTTAGGTTGGTGTAAAAATTGACTAAGTGTTTGGACTGAATAGATAATATCTGTTCTTGTCATAGTCAGAATTAACATCTTGCCTACTAACCTTTGATATTGTTTCTTGTCCTAAAAAAACTCATTATCTGGATCTCCTGTAATATATTCCAGTTCTGGAACTGTATATTGGCTTCAAGTGGAGTCCAAGCAGGTTTGGCACTTCCTAATCCCAAATTAGAAATGATTTCCAAGGCATACTTCCTTTGATTCATTAACCTTTGGTAGATCTACTAAACTCCATACCAAGGAAAAACTTCAATTCACCAAGATCCTTGATCTTGAAAGCTATGTGCAAAACAGTCTATGTGTGTTCAACAAGAGTCAAATTATTTTGGCATAATACATAAATGTGCCCTTTAACTTGGCTTCAAATCACATTTATGTCCTTCAACTTTAAATGTGCACAAATAGACACTTAAACTTGTATAAAATTGAACAAATAGACACACATGTCCTACATGTCATCCTACATGTCACTTTTTGTCCTATGTGGTGTCCTACATGTATTTTGTCATGTAGGACTCATGTGTTTATTTATTTAAAAGTTGGATAGTTAAAGTGCCTATTTGTGAATTATGAAATTTGAAGGTCAAAGTTAAAATCTGAAGTCAAGTTTAAGGTCCAATATATGTATTATGCCAATTATTTTTCGTTACCAGCATATTATCTACATAAACAAAAATCACCGCCATGTTTGAACCTTTTCTTTTGATGAACAATGAATGATCTAAACTGATTTGGACAAAATCTGATTCCAATAGTGCTTTAGTCAACTTCAATTCCATTGCCTACTAGCCTGTTTAAGCCCATAGAGGGATTTGAAATGTCCGCATACAAATCCATACTTCTCCTACTTGCAAAACCCTCCGACAACTTTATATAAACTTCATCATGAAGATCACCTTGCAAAAAGGCATTATAGACATTTAACTGATGAGCATGCTACCCATGATGAGCAGCCAAAGAAAAAACAGTCCTGACATCACCAATCTTAACAACTGGAGAGAAGGTTTCATGAAAGTCAAAACTAGCCTTTGAGTATAAATATTTCCCACTAGTCGAGCTTTAAATCTTTCAACGGTCCCATCAGCTTTCAGTTTCACTTTGTAAACCTACCTACAACCAATAGGAACCTTGTCCGGAGGAAGTGGGACAAAATCCCATGTATGATTGTTTTGGAGGGCTTGCAATTCAGATTGCATAACCTCCATCCATATCGCATCTGAAGCTGCCTCTTTGTAAGATGTAGGTTCACATATAGCAAAAAAAAACTTTCAAATATTTTTGATAAGGTGATGAGTGATCATAAGAAATAAAATTATATAATGGATACAAGACAATGTTAGCTGAAGGTTTAGAAACATAATCTGAAAGCAATAATGGATACAAGACAGTGTTAGCTGAAGGTTTAGAAACATAATCTAAAAGCCATAAAGGCTGCGTAGATGTTTTGGTAGATCTCCTAATAAGAGGTGGAGATGCAGGAAAGATTGGAGAAGATAGTACAAGTGGTAAAACAATGGAACATGAACAGGAACTAAAAGAGGAGGTGAAGAGGGTAGATCACTTGGAGGTGTAGTTATATCTGGTAAATCATTTTGGATATACAACTCAGGAAAGTGAGAAAGTTCATGGGAGGTAGATTGAACTGACTTAGAGAAGTGTTGAAAATGATATTGATATTCATGAAATATCTCATCTCTGTTCACAAAGAATTTTTTGTGTTGAAGATCATAACATATATAACCTTTTGAAAACTTGAATACCCTGTAAACACTGACTTTATTTCCCTTGGTGCAAACTTATCAGTTCTAGGCATGTTTCTTGCAAAGCATAAACAACCAACTGTTCTAAAGTGTGTAAGGTTTGGTTTTTGTCCAAAAAAGACTTCATAAGGTGACTTGCCTTCTAAAGTATGGGAAGGTAGTCTGTTTATGATATAGGCTGCAGTAAGAATAAAATGTCCCCAAAATTGAGGTGGAATATGTCCATGAAACCTCAGAGCTCTAGCAACCTCAAGAAGATGCATGTGCTTCCTCTCAACGACTCCATTTTGCTGAGGGGTATGAGCACATGTCTTATAGTGTATGTACCATATTCTGTCAATAATGCTGACATTGAATTACTAATTAATTCACCCCCATTCTCTGTTTTCACACCTTTAACTGTAGCATTAAACTGAGTAACAACCAATCTAAAAAACTATTTAATAATCATCAACACATCACTTTTGTATTTCAACAGAATGACCCATACAGTTCTTGAGAAATCATCAAAAATGGTGAAAAAGGACTAGTTTTTAATCAAAATTAGGGGTATTATATGGATCCCAAACATCCAAATGTAGTAAAGTAAACATTGCATTGGATCTAGTAGTACTTCTAGGAAAATGAAATCTAGTATGTTTAGCTAAAGGACATTTCTCACAATTATGTAAAGATGCTTTACAATCATCAAGAGTATAACCTAACACGTCTTTAATAGAACCTACTGAGTCATGTGCTATTTTTCTGTGCCACAACATAATGTTCTTCTTGTAACTTTGTATAGCAAAACTTTTAGCAGTACAATTTGCATGAACTTTGGTGTTATAGGAGTTAGATTGAGTGAAAAAATAAAGATCATTCTCTTCTCTAACAATCCCCTTCAATTTTCCAATGGAAAGGTCCTGGAATAAACAAAATCCAGGATAAAAAGATACAAAACAATTGAGTTCTTTGGTAACTTTTGAAATAGAAAAAAGATTGTAGTGGAAGTCTAGCACAAATAACACATCATGTAATACTCATATATCTGCGATCTTGTAACTACCTATATGATTTACCAATGTTACACCACCATTTGGTAAACAAATATCCTGTTCTGTTCAGTCTTAACAACTCTCACATCATGCAAAACTTATAAACTACAAACCATGTGATTAGTTGCACCACTATCAATTATCCATTTCAGTTTCAAAATTTTGGAGACTGGAGTATGAACCATACCTTCCATATAAGCCATTACATTTGCAATAACATTATTCTCATCAAACATATCAAAATATTACCATGTTGATCACTAGTTAATTAGGAGCTCTTGGCAGATCCTTAGGGATTGAAGGATCCAACCCACTATCTCTTACATTTGATTGTACATACTGTGAATTATTATCAGCTTGAACATGATAAGCAGTGTTCACTGTCCCCTTCTTCTTAAACTTCCAATCAGGTGGATATCCATGAAGTTTAATTGATTACCCTCCACATGTCCTTGGAGCTTGCAAAAGTCACATATTTTGTTCCAATTTTTCTTGACTTTGTGGTAGTGTTGAGCAAATGATTGTTCCTATGAAGTCAATGTACCTTTGTTATAATGATTATGCAATAGAGCAGTCAGATCTGTACCCTCACCACCCATAGAGGATGTTAGAGATCTTCGACTCTCCCTTTCAACAATCATATCATATGCCTTGTTGATAGTAGGAGTAGGCTCTACCATGAGAATTTTTCTACATCATTGATCATAATTTTCAATCAGTCCTATCAGAATTGCATCAATTTTTGTCTCTCTAGATGTGCAGTAAAATCCTTAGTAGTAGGGCAATTACAAGAAGGTGGTATAATGCTTGCAAACTCATCCAACAAATTTTGTAACTTGGAGAAATAAGTAGGAATATTATCAGTACCTTGTACAGTAATGGCTATATCTTTATGTAACTGGTGAATCCTCGAAGTATTTACTTTATCAAAATTCTCCCTGAGATCTTCCCAAACCGCTCTTGCACTTGTTGCATAGACAATCCTAGTTTATAATTCCAAAGTAACTGAACTCATGATCCAACCCTGAACAATGGCGTTGCATCGATCCCATTGATGACCTAAATCTACTCAGAAATCCTCCCTAATTAGGCTTCCATCGATAATTCCAAGGTTGTTCTTTCCAAGCAATTGAATGCGCATATCCCTGCTCCAAATGGAGTAATGATCAGATCTAGTTAGCTGCATTAGAATGATAGAAGCACCAGTGGTGTCAAAGGGATGCAAAAATAAAGCATGATTGTGATCAAACTTAGGTGCCGCCTTTGATGAAGGTCATCTAAGCTTGAAACTGCATAATTATCGTCAATAAACCACACAATCGTGGGTGTGTGGGTCATGTTTCGTTGTTTTGTTAACTTTTTTAGTTTATGGGAACTCATTATTTAATTCGTCATTTAAATATGCTTTTGTATATTTAGATGGTTTAGTTTCTTTAAGTTTTTTAATTGGGTTATGGTAGTGGTTCTCCCACCAAAGGGTTAGTATGGGTGCTAATCACGATGGTCTTGATCGTGACATTGGGACACCTGACATCGCTAATATCACAATCTTAGAATAACAATCAAGAAGAACATGATGCAGAGAGAGTCAATCCATACTCAAGATGATGTCAAAGTTTACCATTTAAAAAATGATCAAATCTGCCCAAATATCCTATCTAACAAAAGAAAACAAGGCAAAATTGGTCCACTCGATCGACCACTAAGAATTCACCCACTGGTGTAGACTCATGAATAAGCCCATGTATGAAATCAGGCATCATATCAAATCCAATAGTAAAATAGGTCGACATGATTGAGAAAGTAGATCCTAGATCAAATAATACAGACGCGGATCTATGGCAAGCAGAGACGATACCTATGATCACAACATCAGAATACTTACATTATTTTTGTATCAAGGGAAACCGTAGTTGTTTTACTTTTGGTGCGTTCAAGGTAAAAACTTCGCTCATATTCAATAGCTTGCAAACCACATAAAAGAGTGACCCGCCCTATTGTAACGACCGGGTTCCATCCTTATAGAAATACCATCGATAAAAAAATTGGGGTCAGAAAAACTTTTTCGTATTACTAGAATTTTCTCAACCTTGCCCAAATTTGGAGGAAATTGGAGTCATGAAGGTGTAGGAAAATCTGGTAGCAATCGGGTGGAGTAAACTAATGTACTGTTGTTTCACGGTGCTTTCAATGGATTTTTCTTAAGAGTTGTGTGTGTCTAGAGCCTTTTTGTAGTAGTTTTAACATGTTTTTGTGTTTGTTTTGCAGGAAAGATTTTCATTTTAAAAACACAGAAGGCAGCTTAAAAAGTGCAGAAGAAGACTTACGAAGGCCATTGACGGCCCGTCGTTCAATTGATGGTAGTAGGTGGTGACCGTCGATGTGCAGTTCATGCTAAGGGAGAAGATCAGGTAAATCTGACTAAGTGCGGAACCACGAGAGAAAACGATCGAACGACCGTACTGGTGAACCGTCTATTGGTTCAAAGAAGGTTCCAGTACCTAACTTTTTAAGATTCTAAGTGTGGAGCGACGGAGGATCATCAGCAGACTGTAAATGAGTTGGCGGACCGTACTGCAGGTACGTTGTTTGATTCAGTGATGATGCTAAGCCGATGAAGAAAAATAATTATAAGTCTGGACTGTCGGAGGTAGTCGACTGATCGTCGTTTCGTTGACTGTCCGTCAGTGGGGTTGTCGATTGAAACCACGTCAATTGAACAAAATTTCCTTATTTTAATTTCTTTTTCTTTAGGACAATGTTTGCATAAATAGGGGATTAAAACCTCATTTTAGAGGTTAGATACTCTAGGTGTTGTTCTATTTTGTGTTGGAGATTATTGGTTGCAAACTTTTAGCAATTAATTAATTTTCGGATTCGTGTTGAAGAATTTTCTTGCAATTTCAAGTTGAATTTATGGGTTTTCTTATTCTTAAGTAAGTTCATGAATTCTTCATTAAAAATTATGAATTGTGATCTTGCTTGCATGGGTAACTAAATCCACAGCTAGGATTGTGGAAACCATGGGTAATTAACAAAGTAAACTTAGCAAATAAGCAATTCTCAAATAAGTTCTTGCATGTATTGATAATTTTTTTGCTTAGAAGTCTTTTTAACAAGTGCATGCATTAGAACTCGCCTTGTTGCTACTTGATGTACCAAGGAGGTAGGAATAAGAAAAGAGTTATCAACACAGATTTAGTGTGATACTATCTAATAGGCTAGTTTCGATTGGTGCAAAGTAATAACTAAGTCATACATCGATTATGATGTCTAATATGAGGTAAAGCTAAGGATTAGTAGCTGACACACACGTAGTAGGACTAAGGTACAGGGTGAAATTCCTTAGATGCAAGACTAAGGATTTAGAGATACATAACTTACCACTTTACATGCAAAACACTAGGGAATAATTACTATTGCTAAGAATACGAAGTTATGAACCTGTAGGGAACACATATACCCTAGTAAGTCTCACAACTTGATAATAACTCAATATTTACTTTTATTTACTTGTTAACTTAGATTGATTAACGAACTTGTTTCATAAGAACCTCCATTTGAATTACTTGCTTTAAGAAGACCTTGGCTAAATAGACGTGATTGTTGATTGAAGTTAATTCTAAACTATTTTCCTCGTGGGATCGATCCCAACCTACTAGTTGGATTCTCTACTTGATTATGACCGCTTATACTTCTTTAGGTAGGTGTAATATGAGCATATCAAATTTTGGCACCGTTGTCGGGGAATCTGGCTTTTAGATTAACTTTAATTACATTATTGAAATTTAGTCAATTATTTCCTTATTTTTACTATTTCTTTTTATTTTTTTTCTTTCAGGTCTAATTCTAGTGTATACCAAGTACGAGGAGCCAAGGAGAACCACTCATCACCTTTGATCCCGAACTTAACCGCACTTTAAGAAGGATGGACAATCAACAGAACCCAACCAATCTAGGTGATGGGGCATTCTAGCAGCCACCATTACCGGTTGAAGCACACAACCAAGGTCGTGTTTATTTTTCTAAGTTTTTTTTATCCTATGTGTTTCGAGTGCGTAATCATGCTGAGTTGAGACTAACAACTGCTCTACAGGTACAAATGTCTCCCAAGAAGGATATCATATATTCAAGGGGCAAATCCAAGTTAGTGGCCTCGTCTCGTCGAATGATTGTCAATTTTGAAACGAGCAAGACCCAGCATACGTCCCTCCGGTGGCACAACCTCAACTGCTGCTGCATGAGTCACTAGAGGTACCCCCATAAGGTGTTTCCCGGTGTAGTCACTTTTTCCCAGTTCAATGAGGTCCGCACACTAACCAGCTCACCGTCCAGGGCTGCCTGTAGTTCTGTAGTTCTGAAGGAGCATCAGGCTTCAAACCTGTTTCCGCATTATGATCTGCCTAATATTTTGGGTCAAAGGCGGCCACTGCCTCCAGTTCCATCTCTGAGAGAGCCACTAGGTCGGAGTGCCACAACCACCAATCCTCATATGATGAGGCTACTAGCTTAAAGTCTGCAACCGCACCCCAAGTAGATACACCCTGTACCTGTTGTTGAGAAACCCAACCAGTGGTGCATCGATGATAAGTACTTGGTGTAAAGGGACACAAAAATGTTGAATGAAAAGGGGGTGATAAAATGGTTGGTGACAGTGGAGCTTCGAGTCCTCACGGGGAGTTTGGACAAAGTCCCTGAGGTGCATGAATTGTTCAACCTGCACAAGTTCGAGTGGATGTCTCGAAGTTCGGGATTCTACAGTGAGGAGATAGTCATGAATTTTTACGCCACCTTTATATCTACTCTTAGAGGCTCCAAAGATAGGAGGGTGAAACCTGCCAAATAGGACCCTCTCAGCTGTGTACTCGTCCGGGATTGCCGAGGTGATATCTTTGAGCCCACCATTCGTCGTTTCCTATAAGACCCCACCATTGGCACATAATGGCCCCCAACTAATCTAGAATTTTAATATAGGTGGAGACTTTAAAGAGTGGCGCATTTTAGAGGATCGCAGAACATCGAGAGGCGGTTAAGAGATGGTTGGCTCAATGACAACTATCGATGGTAAGAGGTATGACTGGGTGTTAGATCCTCGAGGGTTAATCAATAAGGATACCCTCACCTTTGTTGATAAGTTCTTCTGGTTGCTGGTCCGACACCGACTTTCGCCCACAAATATTGATACTGTCCTTACATGGGATAGGGCAGTGCTGGTAGCAGCCATGGTAGTAGAGTTGGAGGTAGACTACGCTCGGGTGTTGATATCGGTGATACATGAAAGGGATTTCAAGACCTCTACTACTTACCCCTTTGTTTGTCTTATCTTCAGATATAAAGGGAAGCCAGAGTGCCAATTTGGCATTGTGACACGCTCCGTATCCCGACGGGGATAGTGGATACATGCCTTGTCAAGGATGAGGTCAATGTAGTGACACCACGAAGAGGGCCCCCCAGGGTCTAGATGCCTCTTTTGAGTGAGAATTTAGCGGACACAATGGCGTTGACAAAGGGGCTGATCTTGCTACTTTAGAGTCTGCCGACACCACACTGGCTGATTCCACCCATGCCGCTAGTCGAGCCCCTAACTTTTCTTGATCCACACCCATCGGCAATACTGGTCCCTCTAGCACGGTTCCAGAAATTGGACGCTCAGATGGCCACCCTGCTCCACCACATGCAACCTTGTATATAGAAATCCATTGCTGAGGCCGAGGACCGAATCGAGAAGAGGGTGGCCCAGTAGACAGTGCAGAAAATTTAGGCGATATACGACCGCCAAGACTCCTTGGAGCTGAGTGTGCTAGAATGACCAACCCCTACTATAGAACTCTCTACTCTTCAGGCTGCGGTTGATAGTTTGCGATCTTATGTGGATGCCATCTTAGAGATAAGGGGGACTGAGCCAAATTGTGTGTCCATCGAGCTAGCAGAAGATACAGTTCTAGACGCTCTATTCAAGCCTCCTGTTGAGCCATCGCTTGAGCAGTGGACCGCACTAAGAGACATCATTCAAGCCACACTACTGAGGCCAGTGGTGAGGTCGTGCATGAAAGAGAGAGAAAACAGAGTTGGAGCGGGCGAGGAGAGCTTCTTTGGCTGAAGGAGATCTTGCGGCAGAGAGAGGTTGAGATAATTGTTGGGGAATCTAGTTCGGTACCGGCGACCGGTGAGAGGAGCACCACTGATGGTGCAGAAATTGATGTGGGTACTATTAAGGGTGTCCCAAGTGATGATCTGTTGGGTTCTGGGAAACTAGACCCACCCACATATTGATAGTTCTTCGGTGCTATGAACCATAGGTTTGCTTCACCTACCATCTTATTCTTTTATTTTTATTGCATTGGGTACAATTGAAAAATTTTTTGGTGAGGGGGAAGGGGGGTAAATGGACAGTGAGTGGTAGGGCTAAGTCTGAGTATCCCAACTCACAATCCTCTTTTGGGGTTTTCTTGTCTGTGTTCTTTTTCCCCAAGAGACTGTTTACTTTTTTGTTGAACCGACATGTCGTAGTTTGACAAGTATAAAAGAATGAAAAATGAAACATGATGACTGAAAAAAAATGATACCCCATTTTGGTTAAGTGCTTGCTAATAAGCTGAATGTGTTGGCTCTAACCATGACCTTCAACTAACACCTGAATTGGGTAAGCTGATAATCTAATAGTGTAATGATGTGCTAAGAGAGTGTGAGGAGATTAGGATGTTCAACAGTTGGTATCTAACTAGAACTTGCCCGATTAGTCCTGCAAAGGGAATCTGTGTTAGAAGCTAGGAAGTGACAATAGACCCTTGTTCAACATAGCCAATATATAGCCTAAAAGAGGATAACCAAATGAAAGAATTTCCCCTGTTGATCCAAATATGTTGAGCCTGAAATAGATCAAATTTTTTTGATTCACCAACTCCCCTTCCTAGGGTCTAATGTTTTTTACCCCAGTCCCTCCTTGGAAATGTGCACCTTGACTAAGGCTAGAAGCTTAAGTTGAGGGTGGCTAATGCAGTAAGTGACCTCATCTTGGCCCTGACCCGACTTTGGGTATTGTGTATCTTAATTCATGGAAAATCCATGAGTGGAGGGTGACTATTATGAGTGAAGACTTAAAAATGGGTGTGAAAAGCGTTGGATGTTGAAAGAAAAGCTTAGCTAAACAAAAGATCTGATTTTGTGAAATTATCAATTGATATAAAAATAAAATAAAATAAAATAAAATAAAGAAAAGAGATTTTAATGAGAAAAAACAAGGTAAAGAAGAAAAAAGAAGAAAAATATGGTGTCAAGGGTAATGAAAAGAGGTAAGAGGCTTAGAGGTAATGTCAAGGAGGGCGAAAAGTCACTAAAAAGGTATCCAAATACACCACACCTAACCCTGAGCCTATGTTACAAGCCAAGAGATCCTTATCATGATCCTAGAGTCTAGTGTAGTGAACCTAAGCAGTGAAAAATAAGGGCAAGCCTATGACGAAGAGTACTAATTGTATTTGAACTTGTTCTTGAGCGTGCGTGTTCAACAAAGATCCTTGTACCCAAATTCATGATCATTGTGTGAAAAATGAGGATTTGTTTTGAAGTGAGGGCACTAGTTGCGGTATCGGAAAGTTGGTACCTTGGTGAGAGGCAAAATCGTAGAGGTGTCTAGGCATGGTGAGTTTGTGGCATAATGTGATATGCATGGGTTAGCTTGTTGAACCTAAGAGAGTGAGTCTGCACTAAATGAAAGAAAGAATCGAGGTTCAAGTCATGTGATTTCTAGAGCTTAAAAGTGTATACTTTTGTACAAATGTGGTTTTGAGTAATTGTGTATCGCTTGACGACAAACAATGAATTTAAGTTGAGGGTGTTGATGTACCGTGGTTTCACGGTGCTTTCAATGCATTTTGCTTATGTGTTGTGTGTGGTTAGAGCCTTTTTGAAGCAGTTTTAACATTTTTTTGTGTTTTTTTGCAGGAATGATGCTCAATTTAAGAACGCAGAAGGCAGCTGAAAAAGTGCGGAAGACGACGTACGAAGGCCATCGACGACCTCTCGTTCAATCAACGGTCACTAGGTGGTGACTGTCGATGTGCAGTTCAAGATAATGGAGAATATCAGTGAAATGTCACTATGTATGGAACCACGAGAGCAAATTAATATCTGTCGATTGATCGAGGGACCGTACTGGTGAATCGTCGATTGATTCAAAGAAGGTTCCAATACCTGACTTTTCAAGATTCATAGTGTGGAGCGACGGAAGGCACCAACATGTCGAAGATGAGTCGACAGACCATACTGCAGGTCTATCGTTTGATTTAGAGAAGATTTTAAGCCAATGAAGAAAAATAATTTAAGTCTGGACTGACGGAGGTAATCGACGATCCGTCAGTGGGGTCGTCGATTGAAGCAGCATCAACTGAACAAACTTTCCTTATTTTAATTCGTTTTTCTTTAGGACAATGTTTTCTATAAATAAGGGATTAAAACCTCACTCTAGAGGTTTGATCTCTTGGTATTATTCTATTTTGTGTTGGAGATTATTGGTCGCAAACTTTTAGCAATTAATTAATTTCCGGATTTGTGTTGAAGAATTTTCTTGCAATTTCAAGTCGAATATCAAGGTTTCTTCTTATTGTTAAGTAAGTTCACTAATTCTTCATTAAAAATTATGAATTGTGATCTTGCTTGCATGAGAAACTAAATCCACAACTAGGGTTCTGGGAACCATGGGTAATTAACAAAGTAAACCTAGCAAATAAGGAATTCTCAAATAGGTTTTTGCATGAATTGATAATTTTTTTAGAAGTCTTTTTAATGAGTGCACGCGTTATAAGTCGCCTTATTGCTACTTGTTGGACCAAGGAGATAGGAATAAGAAAAGATTATCAACATAGATTTAGTGTGATACAATCTAATAGGCAAGTGTCGATTGGTGCGAAGTAATAACTAAGTTATACATCGATTATGATATCTAATATGAGGTAAAGGCAAGGTTTAGTAGCTTACACACACGTAGGTGGACCAAGGTACGTGGCGAAATTCTTTAGATTCCGGATCAAAGATTTAGAGATACATAACTTACCACTATACGTGCAAAACACTATGAAACAATTGCTATTGCTAAAAATACAACGTTATGAACCTGTGGGAACACGTATACCCTAGTTAGTCTCACAACTTGATAAAAAATAATATTTACTTGTTAACTTAGATTGATTAAGGAACTTTTTTCATAAGCCCCCCTTTAGTTACTTGCTTTCGGAAAGACCTTGGCTAAATAGACGTGATTGTTAATTGAAGTTAAGTCTAAACTATTTTTCTCGTGAGATCGATCCCAACCTACTAGTTAGATTCTCTACTTGATTACGACCGCCTATACTTCTTTAGGCAGGTGTAATTTGAGCGTATCATAAACACGATTTTGATTATATAATCGGATAGGTAACTTGTTAAGGATTTGTACGACTTTACAAAATTGAATTTGGATAAATAGACTTGGAATCGATCCTAGCATTGAGGCTATTTTCTGAGCGTATTAGGTTGTGGTATGTTGTAAAAGATGGGATTTAAATTCCCCTTGGAATCTCTTTGTCCCGACAATGGCCGCTATAGCGGACAACACGTGTATTAAAGTTGTAAAATCTTAATTTTTGTTGGGGAGCTCACTGGTCCACTTTGTATCGTTGGATACGGATTTGTGCACTTGCAATGACGGTGCTACAGCGGGATGGGTGCCGCTGTAGCGGGACGACGAGAAATATAGTTGTAAATAAACTTCTAAATGACCTTATTTGGAACTTTTCGACTTTTAGAGCTAAAAAACGATCCTTGGGTGATTTAAATTTGTTTTCTACCATAGTTAAGGCTAAAAGTAAGCTTTTTACTCCCTTAATTCACTTTTTGATCCGTCCAACATATTAATTGGGTTCATGTTGATGGGGAAAGTTTTTTTTTGATAAATTATATGGTATAATTAACCATATATTGGCTAGTTGGGGTCATGGGTTTGCCCCAGGGTCATGAAATTGTTAGATTTTTGGGAAATTAGTAATTAATTATTGATTCTCCTATAATGTTGATTGTTTGTAGACCACGCACAAGCGATATGAATCCGTAAAGGGAAAAATTAAGTTTCGTAGGGTTTCAAGCTTGTTTCAAGATAAGTGATGGTTGTGATTCCATGATTGTTTGATATATACTTGTTATCTCTTCATTGTGAAACTTGTATATGTATGCATGTTGCAATATTGATCATAGATGTTGAAAGTTAAATCACGACTTACATGCGTGATCTTGATGTGTGATTGGGATCGGATTGCCAAAATTCAGCATGCTAACAGTTTGGATTAGATTACCACATTCCAGCATACTAATAGTTGGATCGAATTGTCACGTTTCGACATGCTAAAAGTTTGAGTTTGGGTTCCATAAGAGGACCAACTACGTTATGAAGTATGTGAACTTTGATGATAATTCTTGACGATGATATTGAATATATTGATATATATATGAATGATATTATAATGTTGTTTGACTTGTTTATGTTACACTAGTGGGATAGCCGCGTGATCCTACTAGTATACTGTGGTTGTGTATTGATTCTGCACTTGCTCCTATTTTTTTGTTAAGTACAGTGCATCTTCACGCGACTGTTGACAGACCTCGCTTAGGACATTCGGTGATCGTTAGCGAATTCAAGGGCGAGCCATTTCGTTCAGGCTGTCATGGGGTTTTCCTTAGTATACTTCCACCATTTTTGGACCTAGACCTCGGTTGAGTTAGTTGATAGTTCGTTAGTAATCTCTTGTTAGACATGAATATCGTTATAGTTTTAGTACATTGACGTTCATATTCTAGGTGTATCTTCTGTATTATTAGTTACATATTAGATTTTTATCTAGTAATAAAACTTATCTTAGTTATTTAACGTGCTTCTGTAATTTAAAATGTCTTAGTTTTGGATTAATTATTTTAGTTGAATAGTAGTAATGATTTTCCCACCAACTTGTAACTGTGGGTGTCAATCACGACGGTTTGGGGTCATGACAAAGTTGGTATTAGAGCCTAGGTTCGTTGATCTCGATGTTCTAAGACAAGTCTTATAGAGTTTCCCGGAACGATACGTGAACACCTTTAATTTTCTTCGAGAGGTTATAAGACTTTAGGAAATCTTTATTTTTTCTTGTCTCCTTCGTGTTATGACTTGATTCCAATTGGAATCTGTCAATTCAAATTGATATTTAACTCCTATCACTCTTCTATCCGCAGATGGTTAATACTAGGTATAACAGTGTTAGGCCCGTAGCTCCTACTAATGCTCCTGTTGAGGAACCCGCAATGAGAGGTCGCGGTCAAGGCAGAGGTAGGGAAAGGGCTATGGGTAAATGTTGCGGGAGAGTGGCGCGTGCTGTGAATGAGGTATTGATTGACAATGTTCCGGTTAATGATAACCCTCCAGCAAATAATGAATAAATAGAAGAGAAAGTTGAGATTGAGGATGTTGAGGAGGTTGAACAAGAGGAAGGAGTGCAGGCTGAAGCGATAGGGATTTTCCCCATCGATCGGATGTTATCTCAACAAATCATGTCATTCTTAAAGGGGTTGGCTGGTTCGGGGATGATCCCATATACTCAAGCCCTAACTAACCCTCCAGTATCTAAGACTGCGCCAATATGAGTGAACTGGAAGGTAATGATGCCTTCTTTCATCCTTTGTTGGGTTCTGTGATGACCGGTAATGAGCATGATATGTTGACTAAGTTCCTGAAGCTTAACACTCCGGGAGATCTTATATAAAGCGCAAATATCCTACCCCACCTTCACTTACTTGGACCCAATTTCATGCCTTGTTTTAAGAGAATTATGTGCCTAGGACTTTGAGAGATCACAATAAAGACGAGTTCATGGCATTAGAACAGGGTAGTATGTTTGTGGATTCTTATGAGGCCAAGTTTCATGTTTTATCTAGATATGATACGTAGTTGGTTATCACTGAAGAGTAGAGAATCCGGTTATTTATTAGAGTTTTTTTTCTGAGTTGCAACTATTGTCTGTCCATATGACTTCCGTAGGGAAGAATTTCAATGAGGTGATCGAATATGTCAAGAAAGTGGAGGGGTGAAGTGAGACGGTCAAGTTAAGGCATTGTGCAACAGAGCCAAGAATTTTGGAAATTTTCAGGGTTCATATGCTAGAGGGTCCAGTCGACCTACACTTGTAGCCAAGACAATTCATTCCGCAATTCCCGCCTCTACAAGTAACTATTTGGGAACTCCATCTAATGATTTTCCAACTAGTCAGAGTATAGTGCATGTGGCGGGTAGCAGACCATCTGGCAGCCACACTTGCTTCAGTTGTGGGGAACTCGGACACATGAGGAGGGACTGTCCACAATAGTGTTCGTTTGAGTTTGTACAACAATTTCTCGAGCAATTGTACCCACGGGTAATGTTAATGATTGTAGAGGGCATCCATAAGTTGGGAGAGGAGGAAATCAGCGAGGCCATGTAGGTAGATAAAATGGTAACGGAGGTAGAGCTTACGCACAACCAGGTAGGAGGAGGCTCGTGTGGATGATAGAGCTCAATGTTATGCTTTTCCGAGCAATTATGAGGCAGAGTCATACGATGCGGTGACTACAGGTACTATTCTTGTCTGCGATCAGATGGTAATGTGTTATTTGATCCGGGTTCCACTTATTCTTATGTGTCTGTGAGATTTTCCTTCGAATTTGATATGATTTGTGATGTTCTTGATGCCCCTATTTGTGCATCTACCCCTGTTGAAAAGTCAATTATAGTCACCCACGTGTATCGTGCTTTCCTCCATTCTTTTTATGGGATTTCAGACTTGGGTTGCTTTGGTGATTTTATATATGGATGACTTTGATATTGTCTTAGGCATAACTTGGTTGTCTCCCTATTATGTTGTGCTTAATTGTAATACTAAATTGTGACTCTAGAACTCAGGGGAAGGGAAAAATTAGAGTGGGAATGAGTGTATAAACCTAAGCAAGTCAAGATTATATCTTTCATCCGGGCGAGTAAACTAGTAGAACAAGGTTATTTAGCTTATCTGGCTCATGTTAGGGATGTTGAGATTGAAGCTCCATCCATTGGGTCTATTCTGGTAGTGTCTGAATTTAATGAAGTTTTTCCCAATGACTAGCTTGGCGTGCCTCCGGATAGAGACATATATTTTTGTATTGATTTAGAGCGTGGTACTCGCCCCATTTCTATACCTCTGTATCACATTGCTTCGGCGAAGTTGAGGGAGCTTTAAGACTCAAATCTAAGATCTTCTTGATAAGGGATTCATTTGTCTGAGTGCTTCCCCTTGGGGTGCTATGGTTTTATTCGTTAAGAGAAAGATGGTAGCGTGAGGATATGTATAGATTACCGGCAACTGAATAAGGTCACCATTCGTAATAGGTACCCCTTGCTTAGAATAGATGACATTTTTTATCAATTGCAAGGTGCAATGGTCTTCTTTAAGATCTGGGTATCATAAATTAAAATTTAGGCTGGAAGATGTATACAAGATGACATTTAGGACTCATTATGGCCATTATGGATTTTTAGTTAGGTCGTCTGAGTTGACTTATGCGCCATCATCCTTTATGAGCTTTATGAATGGGGTGTTCAATACATTTCTTGATTCTTTTGTGATAGTCTTTGTTGATAATATTTTGATTTATTTGAGATGTGAAGAAGAGGATGTTAACCATCTTCGTACTGTTTTAGGTGTTCTTGGAAAGAAAAATTTATTTGCCAAATTTTTGAAGCGTGAATTTTGGTTTAAATCGATTCCATTTTTGGGGCGTGTAGTGTCAAAAGAAGGGGTAAGGGTAGATCCCGAGAAGATTGAGGTGGTTAAGAATTGGGTACGACCTAGTTCGATTTCAGAAATTAGAAGTTTCGTGGCACTTAGTTATTATCGACGATTTGTTAAGAATCTCACTTCAATTTCTACTGACTTGACCAATCTGATAAAAAATGATGTACCATTTGAATGGACTGAGAAATGTGAGAAGAGCTTTCAAAAGTTTAAGACTTTTTTGACCAGCGCGCTCCTCTTAGCATTACCGATTGAGGGTAATGATTTTATTATTTATTGTGATGCTTCACATTCTGGTTTGAGTGTTGTGTTTATGCAGGATAAGAATGTCATAACTTATGTATCGCGTTAATTGAAGTTACATGAGAGGAATTATCATACCCACAATTTGGAGTTAGTGATGGCGGTGTTTGCTTTTAAGATTTGGCAACATTAACTTTATGACATTAAGTGTGAGGTGTCTACCGATCATCGTAGTTTGCAGCATGTTTTCACTAAAAAGAATTTGAATTTTAGACAAAAAAGATGGATGGAGTTACTCAAGGATTATGATGTGACCATCCAATACCATCCGGGTAAGGCTAATGTGATGGCAGATGCTTTGAGTATAAAAGCGGTAAGCATGGGTAGTTTAGCTTACTTGAGTGTAGCCAAGTGACCTCTGGTCAAGGAAATTCAGGCATTAGAATCTAAGTTCATGCAATTGGGCATCTTCGGAAGAGGTGGGGTGTTAGCCATCATTGAAGCTAAGTCCATGTCCATGGAGGATATCAAGGCCAAACAATTTGAGGATGGATATTTAGAGGAGCTTAGAATGAACGTAACAATGGGTAAGTCCTAAGGGACATCTCTTTATGAGATTTGGTAAGAGGGTTAAGTTGAGTTCGCAATATATTGTCCCCTTTGAGATTCTTGAACGTGTAGAAATGGTGGCGTATAGATTGGTGCTACCTCCTAATCTATCCGTTGTACATAATGTGTTTCATGTGTCTATGTTGAACAGATACCATGGTAACGGTGGATATATTATTAAGTGGGACTAAATAGTGCTAGACAAAGACTTCCAATATAAGGATGAACCGATTGCTATTCTTGATCATGATATTTATAAGTTGAGAACCAAAGAGATTAAGTCCATGAAGGTTCAAAGGAAGCATCATCCAGTCAAGGAAGTTACTTGGGAAACCGAGAAGGACATACAAGATAAATATTTGTAATCGTTCATCGAATCAAGTACTACCTTGTTCCTTTTTAGCCTACTTTCCCTAAGTTGATCACGACAAGTGATGGGTAAATTGATATCTATTGTAACGACCGAGTTCCGTCATTATAGAAATGCAGTGAGAAAAAATTGTGGTCGGAAAAACTTTTTTATAGTATTAGGATTTTTTCAACCTTGTCCAAATTTGGAGGAAATTAGATTGATCAAGGTGTAGGGAAATCTGATAGCAAATGGGTGGAGTAAACAAGATTTTGATTACGTAATCGGGTAGATAACTCGTTAAGAAATCTGTATGACTTTGTAGAATTGAATTTGGATAAATAGACCTTCGGGAATCGATCCTAGAATTAAGGGTATTTTCTGAGCCTATTGGGTTGAGGATGTGTTGTGAAAGAGGGGAACTGAGTTCCCCTAGGAAGCTCTCCATCCCGAAAATGGCCGCTGCAACAGGATTTGTGCCGCTGTAGCGACACTACTATAGCGGGATGAGTGCCGTTGTAGCGGGACGACAGGAAATTCAGTCATAAATAAATTCTTTAAACGATCTTATTTGGCACTTTTCGACTTTTACAACTAGAGAACGACCCTTGGGTGATTTCACCTTGGTTTCCACCATTATTAAGGCTAAAGATATTTTCATTCTCCGAATTCACTTTTCGATCCATCAAACATATTAGGTTGGGTTCATATTGATGGGGAAGGGTTTCTTGATGGATTATATGGTATAATTAACCCTAAATTGACTAGTTGGGTTCATGAAATTGTTAGAATTTTGGAAAATTTGTGATTAATTATTGATTCCCGCATATTGTTGATTGTTTGTAGATCACGAACAAGAAGAAAAAATCCGAAAAGGGAAGGATAAAGTTTCTTAGGGTTTCAAGCTTGTTCCAACGTAGTTAATGATTGTTATTATATGATTGTGTGATATATACTTTTTCTCTCTTTATTGTGATATTTGTAGATGTATGTATATATGTATGTTGTAATATTGATCATAGATGTTGAAAGTGAAATCATGACTTAAATGCATGATTTTGATGTGTTCTTGTGATGTCTGATTGGGATCGGATTACCACATCCCAGTATGCTAACAGTTTGGATCAGATTGCCACATTTCGATATGCTAACAATTGGATTGGATTGTTACGTTCCGTCATGCTAACAATTTGAGTTTGGATTACTTGAGAGGACCAACTATGTGATGAAGTATGTGAACTGTGATGATAATTCTTAAAGATGATATTAAATATGTTGATATATATGCATGATATTATAATGTTGTTTGACTTGTTTATGTTACACTAGTGCGATAGTCTCTTGATCCTATTAGTGCACTGTGGTTGTGTACTAATTTTGCACTCGCTCTTATTTTTTGTTGTTGAGTATAATGCAGCTTCATGCGACTATTGACAAACCTCGCTTAGGAGATCATTGATCATTGACGAATTCAAGGGTGAGCCATTTCGTTCGGGTTGTCATGGGTTTCCCCTTAGTCTACGTCCACCATTTTGGATCTAGACCTTGCTTTAGTTAGTTGATAGTTCGTTAGTAATCTCTTGTTAGACATGGATATCGTTATAGTTTTGGTACATTGACTTTCAGATTCTAGGTGTATCTTTTGCATTATTAGTTAATTATTAGATCTTTATCTAGTAATGAAACTTATCTTAGTTATTTAACTTGCTTTTATAATTTAAATGTCTTAATTTTGATTTAATTGATTTAGTTGGATAGTAGTAGTGGTTCTCCCACCGGCTTGTAAAGTGTAGGCGCCAATCATGATGGTTTGGGGTTGTGACAACTAGGCAAGTCCGGTGCGATGAGATCACATCGACACTAAAGGCAAACTATTGCTTTTACTAGTAAGGGGTTTCAAACTTGATACCTCCAACTTAGAATCCCAACTTAATATAATTGACTTATTATAGTGACTGCAAATTTTATGAAAAAAGAAATTAATAAATACAGAGACTTAATGAGAATTTGACTTTATAGTGATCCAAAATATTTTTTAATAATAAATTAATGCCAATGGACCATAAATTGTTCTCTTACCGGACTAGCCTTCCCGAATTGTGGGCAAAAATTATTTGGACCGGTCCAGACTACTAAATAAGGGGACTGGTTGCCGGTTTGGGCCTTACTGGAAATGGTCCTTACCTATTCGACATTTATGGAGCGAGATCGAACGGCCCGGCCCGATGGACAAGCTTGCATTTACCACTCTCTATAACTATCTACATATACTAAATTCATTTTCCCTCTTATTTCATAGGTACTTTTTTTTCTAGCGCTAATTGACACTAAAAAAGCAACTGAAAGACAACATTATGTAAATATTGTAATAAATCATATTTATAATATCTCTATATATGTGTGTGTTTCCGTGTATACATTTAGCCCCCTCATACATGTTTGTATGTCTACATTCAATTTACAAAAATCTTCCAAACGCACACGACGCACACGCACGCATGCACACACACACATTTATTTATTTAGAGCAATAAAAATATAAAAATTATATTTGTATGATATAACTATAGTTTGCATAATTGCGCTTTATAGCAAATATAAAAACATATATTTCGTTTACATATACAAAAGAAAACAGTTGTATAATTTGTTTTGGTATACATATAGAAAAGATCAATTGTATAATTTGAGTTTGTTTAAAGGGAGAAAGAGATGAAGACAAAAGAAAACTGGCAGGGGAAGTGAGAGAGATGATTGAGAGTGGAGAGCGAGATATGGGAGAGGAGAACAAAAATATATGTATGTATACAATTATCTCTCGCTTTATACAAACAAAAACACATTTTATACATTTGTGTTTGTATAAAAGCGAGAGAGGCGACTGAAACAGCCAACGAGAACGACAGTGGCGAGCGAGATTCACCAGGAGAAAGGCGAAATAACAACAGTTTGCTATGGGGTACAGTTAAATCAAACTATGAATATAACATTTAATTTGAATTAATAGTTTGCTGTTATATACCATTTTCCTTATTTATTACAAGGTAAGAAATGAGAATAGCATTCAAATTCCCGTCAACATGCTTGCTTCACTTTAAGTGTATTTTTGGTATCATGTTATATTTGTGTTTTACGACTATTGTACTTAAAAACTTCATACAGATACCTTTTTATCTTGCACAAAGAGTATTCGACATTCATGTCTCCAAGAAATCCAACACAACTTCTTTGTAAAAATTGGGCCCAAGACGTATCGTTTTGCAGCCTTTGATTTTGCTAGCATACTCACCAAATGACACATGATTTTGATATTTAAATACATTTTTTAATTTTTCATCATCTTTATTATTGAATGTTAATTAAAAAGGAATATTTCATAGCTAATTAGAATTAATAATACCGTTTTTCTAAAATAATTTAGGTACTTTATGTAAACATTAGTTATGAAATTTTAGGTATTTATATAAAATAATTTTGGTACTTTATGTAAACATTAGTTATGAAATTTTAGGTATTTATATATACTTATTTATATTTTCAGTTATTTCATCTTTTACCTTAGATATAATAATATATAAATTTTTATAATTTATACATATTAGTTATGCATGTTTTTAAATTTTATATTATAAAAAAATCATACTAAATAAGTATTAGTACTTAATTAAGTGTAGTAAAAATCCTTGATATTTTAAATCTAAATTTTGGTTTTGATTATCCAAAATTCTGTCATATTTTATTATTATTAACTAAGTTTTATGTTTGGTTATTTTATTTCTTAATTTTTTTATTTATAAATTACATCATTAATATTATTACTAAAAAAATAAATAATATTGTATTTAAAAAATTAAAGTACCACAAACAAAAATTATAAATTTCAATTAATTGCACGGCCTTCCCCTTTTCGCTCACGTGTCTCCGTCAACTTGTGCTTCTTCGGAACTAGTGTCGATTTAATGAGGATTATTTTTTTTCAAATTAATGATTTTTTTAATAAATCAATACGAGCTTATTATTTTCATTTAATATTAATTTTATCCTTACACAATTATATATAAAGTAATAGTAAACAAAATTAAAATTTTTAAATATTATAAATAATTTTAATATGATAAAATTATTTTGTCTTATAAAAACAATTAAATATTCTTTTTATATGTAAACAATTTCTGATAGAATCAAAAATTCAATTAACGGAAAAAAGGGATATGAAAAATAATTAGTCAAATAAATTAACAATTAATTATACTAAATATATATATGATAAAATTATTCAAAAAAATTAAAATAAATATCAACATAAATACTAGCTATTATTGGGCCCTTGCATATCTTTACTAGCATACTTATAGTCTGTTTTAAGTTCAAGATCATGTTTTAGTTAGTTAAGCCTAAAGGAGTCTGTAATATCCTCGGATGGATTATAATTTTCTTTGTTAACTTTGTACTGGATAAAGTTGTCATCTTGATTTTTAAGATGTTGTACTGACTAAATTTTCTTTTTCTATTGTACAATTGAATTTGTATTATATTTGTATTCAGTAACTGATTTAATTCTTGATTAGGTCATGCATATTTTTTTATTTTAACTATGACTATAAGATATGTACCAAAATATAATGTTTTATGTAGGATTTTTGATAATAGAAATATTAAAAACTGTATTTTATAACCTAATAGAAACTCCTACGCTGTAAAATTGTGGCCATAGGGATGGTATGGTGTATATGGATGGCATATAGGCAAAGCCGCAAAGGCTACGGTTTATTAGTGTAACCAATAAAGAAACAAAGGTCACACTTTCAAAGTATAGCTCCCGGACGTGTTGCTATATGAGTTGTAACAAGCGCGGTATCATTAAGTCATGTGTTTTTAGCGTGGTTTGTAAAATTATATTTAAATATATGTCTTTAGATTAAATCACAAAAGTTACATTAATTTTGGTTATTCTACAAAATTATTGCAAATTTTATGGTGATTAAGGCACAATCAACAATAATTATATGAGGGCATTATTTTCTTTTAATAAGTGTCTTTATGAAATTTTTTTATTTCAAGCGAAGTACTATCAACAATAGTTGTACGAGGATCCACTCACTTTTTAACACTGAGGCTTTAAGTCTGTTAAAGAAATCAAAGGAGAGAGTATGAACTTTAATTGAAAATTAAAAAAAAAAAATATGGGATCCACGTCAAATTCCATTGAATATATTAATAATATATTGAATTGAAGTGTCAGCCAAAAGGAACCTCACACAACTGAAACGATGTATGCCTCACACAACTGAAACGATGTATGCCTCACACAAAATAATTTTTTTCCTGAAAGTTGGAAAGTGATTTTTTTTATCAAAGGCACATTTTTCATAGGTGGTTGAAGGCATAACATGTTGTAAGAGTTACCGGAGATTCGTCAAGTTTTTTCTCAATTTTCTTTTTGGGAATATCTATCACTCAACGGGTCCTAAATTCAAGTTGGAGTTCTGAATATGAAATAATTTTTAAGTTTTAACACGGAGCATTAATAGTCTCTCATTTATAATAATGGTGCATTTTTGGTCCTTTCTCAAATTTCTTTTTATTTTATAATATTGATTTTGTCCACAATTTTATATATAAAGTGTTCAATTTTTATTTTATTTTATATATATAGTAGAAATAATAACTCCATGTGAAAGAAGATAAGAAAGAACACCTTATTTCTTCTGTAGAAATATTATTGCAACTAAATCAAAAACACCTTGTTAACTCCTAAATATTCAAAATAGTAAACCAGAAACAATTAAGATTACAAGAAATAGAATTAACCTAGTCCACATAACCCAATGTGTGTTTTTGAATTTAATCTCCTCAATGTACTCAAAAGCATATATTGTTTCCTCCCAAGATAATATAGATAAAGTATCAAAGAAATAGTGATATCTCAAACTTCAATAGTTTCAATGAATTCAAAAGTCTGCAACAAGATCATACACATACTCAGTTTTGTTTGTAAAAAAATGAACGCAAAAAAAGAAAAATTCGATTTTAAAAAAATGAGAGAAAATTTCTCTATTTATAACCAACGAAGGATAATATAAGAAGGTGTTATTTTGCTTAGATTTAAAATCATCCTAATATTTCACTTGGAGCAAAAATAATCCCTCTTGTTTATTAAGTTGTGCACATTTGGTCACTTTACTAACTGACCGTGAACTTTTAACAATCTTTTCCCCCTAATATTGCAACAACAATTCCACTATAAAAAAATGAAGATCGTTATTTGCATAGCTAAGAAAAGATATGAAAAATACAATAAATTTTCGCTAATAAATTTCTTCTCTTTTGTCATTATGATCACATAATCGTCACTATGACTATAATATGAATTTCCTTTTATGTTGATTTCCCTTTACTTGATATGCTTTTTAGAACTTTATTGTCATGAAAACTGAATAAAGAAACAAGTAAATTGTTGTTAGTATTTGTAATCAAAGATGAGATACAAAAGCCCATCTAAAAAAGGAGTAATTCCATGGAAGCTAATTACTCCTTCCGTTCATATTTACTTATTTATATTTGACTTGATATACAAGTCAAGATATAATGGATAAAATTTTAACTTTGTTACATCATTCTTAATTGGTAAGTCATCCCATTCACTGATAAATTAGTAGTACTTAATAATAAGAATATGAAATGAAAATTTATCTCTTAATTTTTCAAAATAAAGGTATCTTTATGTTGTACAAGTTGTTTATAATATTTCAAATGGTTTTTGGTATTTATAGCCAAATGGATAATTATTATGTGCGTTTAAATTGTAATAATAATCTAGGAAAATTATGTTTAGTTAAATTGTGAGTTAGAAATGCTACCGGGATAAAAGATTATAAGAAAAAAGCTATATTTTCCCTTAAAAGTTAACTACTTAGTAAGCATACTAAAAAAACACTATTTTGGCAAATAAAAAGAACTATTATTGTTTTATATAAAAGAACAAGGATGAATGTGTGTGTAAGCCAAAAGATGACGGACCATTTTTGACCTTTTCTCAATAAACTTTGACCAATTTTGGCTTTCTGTAATCTTCCCAATTCCTCTTGCGTCTTCTTCCCCATTGTTTCCCCTTCTAGTTTCCCAAATTGAATTATGAAATTGATTGAATAGTTAAATCCCTAAGATGTGTGGGTTTCTTTAACACATTGAAGGATCATTTAGCTATAATTTTTATTTTTATGGAAGCGAAACTCTTAAGAATCCCATTAATGACTCCAATGCTAGTATATTGTTTGGGGAAATGGTGAAACTTATATGGAAGACTTGTAATGTTTTTGTGGATGCAGAGTTGGATGGTAATTTTGAAAATCTATAGGAAAAAAATATACAAGTAGATTTGTGTCTAAATTGGGAATCAAAAATACCCAAGGGTTCGTTCGACATGTATATTTGTAAGTATCCAATTATCGTTTTTATTAATTTGTAACATTGTCAAAATAAATTATATAGAAAATTTTGGGGAAGGAGTGTAAAATTGAGTGGTTGTGCATGAAGAGGTATACATTTACTTTGGACATTGAGCTCGACCTCCATTTAGTAGGGATCTGATTGAGCACGGCGAATTGACCCAGGTCTCATCTTTTATCAACAACCGAAAAGTAAATTACTAATCAACCTCATTTGACTCATTTTCCCTCCGTCTTCCTACTTATTATTTTTTTTGGTCATTAGTCATATTTTCTCAAGTGTCTTTCATTCTCTCTGTTGTGCTATTATGAACATACATTGATCATTTATGCCATTTTCTTTATAAGTTTAATGTACAAACTTGCAGTGAATTTTATGAGAAAATGATACTGTATAGCTGCTCCAAGAAATGTATAACATTTACAAAAAAAAAATGTAAATAGTTTTGTTTTTGCCCCTTGTAATAATAATAATCATGTAATTGTTTTTTTTTAGTCAAACTTATTGCAACCTGGAGATGTTATGTCAAAGGAGGAAATTCAAGTTTACTTGGTTCAAAACAGATGCCAAGGACAACAAAAGTTGAGGTTGTAGAAAGAGGAGGACAATTTTAAAAAATTATGGTTTCTTCTACAAAAAAAGAAGTAAATATCGAATCAGATTTTGTATTTCAAATTATCTTAAAGAGCAATATCACTTCCATTCCAACTCCAATGTCATAACATCAGAGAGAAATGTGGATGAATTGGGTAGAACCAATCTATAAGGAAAAAAAAAATAATTAAAGATGATTTAATCGTTGACATGGAACAATTTGGGAATCAAAAGAATTATGTTCAGTTAAGCAGCGAGTATAGAGGATAGAGGATCCACATTCTGAATCATTTAATGCCAAAGCTTTAGGCAAAAGCCTGCTGGAACTACAGAAGCTCTCTTGCTTGAAATAACATCAGAGAAAGTATCAACCAGCTGCCCGGCAAGTGATGCTGGATCTTCGATTAGGGTATCAACAAATGCCTTGACAATCCTAACATCTTGTGGTGTAGCTCTTAAGCTATACCACGTTAAGAACTTCTGCCTGAATGTCTTGTCAATATGCTCACCACACTCTAACCATCTAACTACTTTGACGTAATACTCAAAATCCTTATCTCCAGTTCCAGCACATTCTTCATGCCATTCTCCAACTCTCTTCTTTGAAGAACAGCCAACTTGTGGTCCATCCTCCTTCCCCGATCCATTATCAAGATCCTTGCTGCAATGTTCTGATTTCCCTTTCCGGCCGAGGCTTCCCTTCACATTCTCCATCTTGCAGGGTGTGATGGGTAAGCCAGCATCCACACTACCTACAAACGGTGCGAATTCTAAGGCAGTCTGGAGAGGTGCATTTGACCCATTATCAGTGCTCGTCTCTTCTGTTGTTTGAACATCTGAACATTGCTTGTTCTCAAGATTTATTGCATCAGTATTTGGCAAGGAGGTTACTTTTACAATGCTATCTTCCTCATCACCTAAAGATACCATTACTTCTTCATTTCCTATATGACTTTTACTAGCAAAGGCGACCGTGGTGCAGCACAAGTCTGTAGAAATTGCTTTATCAGTGTTATCACAACAAGAAAGACAATTATCCCCTCTGTTCTCATCCTCATTGCTGCATAGCACGATGTTATTAGTTTCATCCTCCACTGAAGAAGGATTAGAAAGGTTGCTGCAATTTGTTGGTGGACTTTGACTTCTTTCAACTTCTAAACTTTTCATGTTCAGATTAGATAGTTCATTTTCAGCTTTACTGGTGCAGAATTGAACTTCAAACATTCCCAGTTCTTTCTTGCTATCAAGGGAAACAATCTTGAGAACATAATCTGTAGCTGGCATCAGATCTGAGAGCACAAACCTAGTGTTTGGGGAAAACAATGTTCGAGTTGGTTCTACTGGATATTCCGTTTCAAAAGCTTTCCGATGCCACAAGGTGTAACCAACAACATTCTCCATAGATGACCCTTCAGAACTCAAAACAACGGTCACAGATGAGGGAAAGACATCCTCAAATCTGACAAGCTTTGATTCTATCACCTCGCAATCTAAAAAATATAGCCCATGTAAATGCTGATTACTTCACTTGACTTAAATCAAATGAGTACCAAGCTTAGACAAAGAAACCAATAAAGGCATCACAATAACACATGAAGAGAAGGAGAAATCTACAGAATCAATAAAAATAAGGAGAGTATTTATGTACTGCACAAACAAACCACAAATTAGAATGAGTATTACCTTTGACCTTAGCATTAGATGGCATTTCAGACACTCTCTCAGAGAGAAGGGCATCTATGTACTCAACAGCCAAGCCACAAAGTTGCTGAACAGCAGGGCCAAATGAGAGCCTGTTCACTATACCTCTAGCCATCTTCACAGGCAAACCAGTCAAAGGGCCAACATCTGCTTCAAGCTTGTTCACTGCTTCATCTAGAACTTCATACAGCTTTGGGCAATTTTCGGCACCAAAAGAAAGTTTTTGGCTCAATGAAAGCCTATAACATAATATGTCTACACGCCTGGTATCTCTTGCTACAATCAGTTGTTTTTTCAAGGAACTGCAAGAATTGGAGAAATAGAACATCTTTAATCCTAAATAATAAAAATAGCTTGCATTTTAATTATAGAGGTCTGTATCTCACAGTAAATAAAAGAGGTTATGTACATGTCATTAGTTCTTTGACATTTTTCCTTTATGGATTCTACAACCATCTCACTAAACTATATTTCATATTAATAAATAAAAGTTTTTATAACATCATCCAACCAAGTGCATACAAATGATTAACATGTTATTCACTAAAATATAGTGGCCTAAAACCAAATTATTTAAATTTTAGTTAATAACATGTTAGTCATTTGTCTGCACTTGGATGATGTTATAAAAACTTTATTTATTAATATGAATATTTGAGTTGTTTGATTTGAACTTCTAAAATGTTTCTAGTGAAAGGTAGATTGTTTTTTTTTTTTCTTCATTTTTAAAGCTATAATTTTTTTCTTATATTATTTTTTTGTACAATCTTCAAAATATTGTTTTTTCAAGGAACTGCAAGAATCAGAGAAATAGAACATCTTTAGTCCTAAATAATAAACATAGCTTGCATTTTAATTATAGAGGTATGTATCCCACAGGTAGCCACAGTAAATAAAAGAGCTTATGTACATGTCGTTAGTTCTTTGACATTTTTCCTTTATCGATTCAACAACCATCTCACTAAACTAGTCAGCTGCATCCTGACAATAGTGGAAATAGTTCACTATAATTCAATAATGCAATTGAAATTAAGTTCAAAACAGCAGTACACCTTAGTCCCAAACAAGTTGGGGTTTGTTATATGAATCCTCATTGATCATGTTATCTATTTAAACTCATAACATGCCAATATTTTGCAAATACAAATAAAAAGTAATAAAAGTTCTCCATAATTTTTTGAACCTACAAATCTCTGAAATGCTAAACCACTACTATAAAGTATAGGGCAGTAAAAGTGCTAACATGCCTAAAACAAATTTTCAACTAATACTCTAATAGGCATTGACTACAACAATAACAGAACCCCTGTAGTCCCACAAGTGAGGTGTGAGGAGAGTAGGACGTATGTAGACCTTGCCCCTACATTTGTGGGGCAGAGAGGTGGTTCCGATAAACCCTCGCCCCAAAAGAATAGGCAATGAATATCTAGATTTTTATCCACTGTGCCCCACTTCGCTATGTCTGCATGGGTTCCCAAGGATTTTAGGTCCTTAGATGCATTTTCCTCCTCTTTTAACACTTACCTTCACAATGGTTGCACACCTATAGACCGGTGCATTACACTGCAGATTGACACATGATGAACAAATTATTTCAAGAAGCTTTCGGACATTTTCCCCTCGACGTGTGCTACTTAAACATTCTAGTAATATAATCATTTCTAATCTTGTCTAATTTAGTATGACCACAAATTCATCTTAGCATCTGTATTTCTTCAAAATTCTTCTTGTAAATGTGTTTAACTTTCACGACCCAAGAATCACTCTCATAAAGCATTGTTGGTTTTATAACTATTCTAAAAAACTTACCTTTCACTTTGGTGGGCATCTCTCTACCACATAACATCCAGAAACACTATTTTGTTTCAACTATTCAATTCTGATTCTATTTGTAACATCTTCATCTATAATTTCATTCACCCAGTAAATTGCCTGCATGGAAAAAAAAACACAATTTCCTATTTTCTTAACCTTGTTCTTTTATCGCTTGAAGCTAATGACGTTTGAATTAGCAATAACATGAAAACGTACCCCCTTCATCTTTGGGTGCAAGAATTCATCTCATTCAAGAACTTGCTTGGACAGCGTTACAATCTGTTTTCTCCGGTGAAATTTCGCCGCCGCACTAACAACTCATCGGCCATCTTCTTCACCGGCGCCAAAACTCCCTGTGACTATTTCTCTTTCACTTTCTTGGACCCTGACTCTAGGGTTTTCTGTCACCACCGCAGCTCGTCCATCACTGCCACTGCTCTGGAAAGCACATCTACTCCAGCGACTCTAGAGTTTTCTTTCTCCATAGTTCTGGGTTGGGTCTCAAGTTACAAGGGTAGCAGCAGAACACGGACCGCTTACCTCCCCAGTGCCCGGATGAAGTACCTCCTATCTCCTCTTCAAGTTACAGGTTCTATCTTCCCAAATTATTCCAGTTTCACATCAGTTTGCCTTCAGTTTCTGGTTTTCAGATTTGTTTCATTGCTATATGCATATCTAGAGTTACATTTCAGATCTAGTTTTCAGATTGGTTCCCTATATTGTCTTCAGATCTATCTTTCTTGTATCATTGTTAATTGTGTAATATTGCATATCTCTATCCCTTCTTCACTTTGCTCTTGATTTAACTCTGCCCTCGGACTATTCGTTTCTTGATCCATAGTGCCGCATATTTCATAGTTCTTGTGGTTTCTCTGGTGTTAGTATTTTGGGTATACCCATATTCTAGAGCTAGTTGCTTCAGTTCATTCTGTATAATATTTCTTGCTTTTCTTCTGTTCTTATTATAGTTAATTAGTCCTAGTCTCTCTGCTTGATTCAATAGTTTTAGTAGATTCTTATTTCTCTTGCATCTTGTTTAATTTACATCTCCTTTGGTGGCTTTGGTGTGGTCGAATAGGATCATGTCCAGGGGGCAAGGGGAAGGGATGGGACATGAGTCAAGTGACCTCATCTTGTATCATGTTGGTTAGACCCTCATCTTGTATTATGTTGGATAGCTCATCCATAGCTAGCATAAACAAGTATGGGTTCAATGACAATCCCTGGTGTAAATCCATGATTACAAGATCTCCTTCGCATTCCCTACTATAGTTCTCAGGCTAGTGAAGACTCTTTCATACATGTCTTTTATGACTTTTATATATTTAACAGGTCCTTTCTTCTCCGACACGACGACACCCACCAAAGAACCTTCCTTTCTACTCTATCATATAATTTTTCTAGGCCAATGAACACCATGTGCAAATTTTGTCTACGATAAACTTCCATCAATCTCCTACACAAAAATGTAGTCTCAGATTCAGATCTACAGGGCATGCACCCAAACTGGTTATCTATTACTCTTGTGGTGTTTCCAAGTCTATGCTCTATCATTCTTTCTCATAATTTCATCATATGACTCATACATTAAATGCCACAATAGTTCGCAAAACATTGAATATCACCTTTATTTTAATAAAAATTGGAATCAAGGTACTCAATCTCCACTAATACCAAAAAGGGGAAAAGAGGAAACAACAAAAACTAGTTTGGTATGTAGTGTTCATGAACTGTAGTCTGTACGTGTTCATGAAATATACAAGGCCTTCAATCCCTCCCATCCAAAGATTTTTTGGAACAAAATAGGAGTTGTTTACAAACTGGCTTATGGAGATTAAAATATCTGCAAAAACTATCATTCAATAGGATCACAAAAGGAAGTGACAGACAGACTCGCAGCTTATATCTATGCTTCCCAATTTTGAACCATCCGAAGATCCAGTGAATGCTTACAAGGAATAAGCAATATGCATGTGACATCAGAGAAACTAGAAAATAAGCCAAATATCATGGAATAACTGAATGTTTGGACAGCATAATATTAACATTAGATTTGATTGGATGAGGAGAAAGAGTTACTATAAACCATAATAGATAAGTAAAACACCTACAAAGATGTTTGAACTTTGGAAAGATGGTCGATCGTCAGAAAAAATCTCTTAGAAGTTAGAACTTCCTAAATATTAATGGTATCATTCTTCTTTGGATGGAATAATCTCAAACACCGTCAGAGAAGTAAATCTACATACATGTTCCATAATTCATACATGTGACAAGTCTTATTTTTAGTGGTTTATACATTTATTCCATCAGATCTCCCAGACAATTATATATTCAGGGCATGGAAATTTCAGTTATCAAACTGACAAACTGAAATCCAAGTATCAAACCTAAAACTAGATTCCCTTAGGAGATCTAACTTGTTGTTCTAATGAAGTACAGTTAGACTTCGCATAGGCTAGAAATGTCCAAGATATAATAAATGTTATATATCTGCCATCAGCAAATTCATTTACTATATACAGAAGACCACACTTCTTTCTTTTTTTTACGGTGGTGTCAGGGTCAACTTAGACACACCTCAACTAATTCCACCGGGATGTTACCTCCCATCAGCATAAGTACCGGGTAACTCTACCCACCAAACAGGAATCCATACTTTCATGAATAGAAAATAACCTTGGTAGCACAACCAACTTGTTGGCACTGATATCTGCTTAGAATGGTCTTCCCCAGTAGTCCTAGGAGTCCCTTTGCCACAATAAAGGTTAAAAGGCAAGGCTCATAGCCAGCTGCAAATCTAACCCTTTCAGTCCATTACCCACAATTAGTCGATCATTTTGACAACAACACAACAATCGTCTCAGCAACTCGAATCATATTATATAAGTGGATTAGATAAGCAAGTATAGACTACACCAATAATTGGGATTAGATAAGCAAGTATAGACTACACCAATAATTGGGACATACCGCACTTATGTGGGATAAGAAAAACATAGTGAATCCAAAGACATTGGTAAAAAATACCTTTTGAACTCTAAGACTTGGATAAAAGCTTCAAAAAAAAAAAAAAAAGAACAGGCAAAATATATATAGGAAGGAGGAAAAATTCAGAAAATATGTAATACAAATTTGCACTCGTATGACCTTAAAGGCTAGGAATAAAGCAGGCATCAAAAGCTTTGGTCATGCCAACAGTGTCATATGGTTTATTTAGGAAACATTGCATATATGGGCTAAGGTTCCATTGTCGAAAAAAAGAGGAGTGACTTGAAGTTCTCAATACATCTATCTTTTAGCACATGTTAGACATCAAATTTCGAAATTGTTAATAGCCAATCTGACGAGCTTGTAGCGGCACAACAAGCTCGTTAAGCTCATAGCAAAGGGAAGGTATTCTCCACAGCTCCCACAAGCTCAACCATCAATACAAGCTTAGGATTGTAAAATTATGCAACACCATACACAAGGACAAAACTCCTCTACAAGTTTGAAACTGAAATCATGGTTTTAAGCCTTAATTTACAGATTCATCTCCTTGGAAAGAGAAGAATCGAGATGCAAATATACATTCTCATAAGCGATTCAAGAAAAAAAAAAAGGAAATTGAGTAAAAGGATTCTGAACTCTCTACAATTAGGCTTTTCCGGATGCTCATGTTGACCATCTGTGGTGATAAATGGTCCAGAGTACTAACATAAATTTGATGTCATTACTTATTCCCCAAAACACAGCATATTAATCCAAAGATGAAATTTAAGTAGCCAAAACCTTGATGTCGATAAAAATACTTTTATGAAATAAACTATAATACACATAATTTCAGAAAAAATAGAAAGAAAAGAAAAAATTGGGATGTGAAAATATAGATGTATGCGAAAAAAGCAAACTTTTTCTTACTGTGGAATCATAAAATACAAGATCAGGTGAAGCTGTTAGAAAGCAATATAAAGAGTTACCTTAGTAGATCATTAGCTTTTCCACAGGATACACAGTAAAAGGTGCCATTATTGCCCTTGTCTGATTTATCAGTTGTAATACAAGATTTGCCGTGCTTCATGGCACACTCAAGGTGGCATGACATCCCACATGAATCCCCTTGAAAAGGAGGTTCTGAGCTGCAAATCAACCATAGACTAGGGTCCTTGTTGTCATCGTAGTTACGGCAAATACAACATGAACACCTTTTGCAAAATGCATCTTGGCCACTTAATTTAGCTCTGCAAGCCAAATTTTTGCAGTACACAACATTGGCTAAACTGACATTAGTATTTGTTGTTGAAGAAGTATTAGCTTCAATAGGAAAACGACTTGGATGCTCAGCCTTTCTCTGCCTTTTGGAACTCCTCTGGCCACTCTCTGATGAAGGCTGCATTTCAAGATTAGATGTATTTTCTTGCTCCAGCAATTTCTTCTCAGATACAATTTTCAGTAGGTTTTCTATTATTTTTAATTTTGTCAGTCCAGTATACTTCCTTTCTTTTCCCATCTCTGCACATAATATCTGCAAAATCTCCTGACGGCTCCAAGATTGCAGCATTTCTGGGGCACCATGTGACTGCTTTGATAATTCATAAACTAGTTCTCTCTTTTCCTCCATACTTAATTTACTGCACTTTGATGGATCAAGTGCAATACCTAGAACATGAAATCAGGAAAAACTTCAAACAAACAGGTTTGAAAATTATCATCGAATAAAAATCACTATGGTTAGCAGAGTACATTGGACAATTCCATAGTAATAAAAACGGGGACATTTCTTTCTTCTTTCATTTAAATCTTGTATTTTAAAATTATTTTTGTAATGTTATCTCATTTATGAAGGATCTTCAAGCTTATTTTTTTCAATTTACTTACTGCTTGTAGCTTCCCAGAGTAATGGAACATATTTTAACTGCAAGCAGATCCCCAACAAATGTGAAGAAAAACCATCACGTGTAATCAAATGCAAGTAATAGGTAAGAAAGAGAGATCACTCAATCGATTAACTAAAACTAGTATATCAGATATATACCTCATATTCATTTTGCTCTATTTAGGTCCATCTTGTCCCAAAACTAAATATTTTATCTTTTAAAGCAAATTTGAAGATCTCTAAAATTAGAGATTTGCTATATCTAACACTTACCACACAACTGATAAATATATAGCACTAACCAGATGTGGGGCATAATATAAGTATGACTACTGCTTAACATTAACCCGAAGTTCCAAATTATTTGGTATTACCTATATGAGTCATTTGCTTCTACCGTATTCTGCTCATAACAAAATTTCATTTGATTCGAAGAAGTTGAAGGACATTCGTTCCAAATCCTAAGCCAAGCCCTCATTGACTTCAAAATATCATACATAATTAGAAACAATGTCCCTCCATGTGATTTAAGTGTAGTCCGTGCTCGTTTAACACCTTCAACTATCATAATGTTGCTTCTATAGACTTGGTGCATTTGGTGGTCTAAGTAGGGTGATCAAACTATGTCAGGCACCCTCCTATATATCCCCTACATATTATATTTGTTTTATGACAAGGAAACCCTCAGCCACTACCCGTCGCATGCACACATGCTAAACCCTACTCATGTGCAATAACTCACAAATCACACATGAGAGGTTTACCGCACTAGGCAAGCCCCGTGTGACGAGCCTGATCCAAAATACCAATCCCCTGCTATCGCTAGCAAAGGGTTTCAAACTTGAGACCTCCATTATGGAAGTGCTAAGCCAAACCATTTGAGCCACCCAGAAGGATATCCCTTATGAGTGATATGTGCACTTTGTGATATTCTAAAAAAAAATAGGATGAGTTCATTAGGAGTTCTCAGTAAACATGATCAAACCATCTAAGAACAACATCCTAATCCTATGTGTGTCCTACTTTCAACCTTTTGTTACATGTGATCATTTCTGATGACTGAACATCCATCTTATATTTACATTTTTACGGTGCTCCTTTTTGAGGATGTGGTAGGGCCTTAAAATTCCTACATTGAGTCTTTATAACACCTTGTCTCACAATTTTCTATCAAACTTGTCTTTCACTTTGTAAGACATCTTCCATTCAAATCGCACCTTCATACCATTCCTCCGTATCAATTATCATGTTTGTAGTTTGATTCTTTTTATCAAGAGAACAATTTACATCATGTTTTAGTTTTGATATGTAACACCATTGGTTCATGGCATTCTCCTGATGACCAAACTTATATATCTAAGATGTCTGCATCTTAAATGTCACAATCTGGCCTAATCTCATCTCAACATCATTGTTCTTGTAGTATTATACTTACATAGTGCATATATTTTACCCTACTTCTACTTGACTAAGAACTCTCCCCTTTTGAGTAAGTATCCATGATTCCAACTTTTTACTAGCTCACTAGGTTATATTAATAGTAATTATTATTCTTATAATTATAATAATTGGCTCAACATTATCAGCAAATACATGAACATAGAACATCATCTTGTATAAAAAAAGGTTAGTGCATCTATAATTATAAGTTAAACTATAAGTTCAAACCATATCTCTAGTGTAAAAAAAAAAAAAAAAGTTTGGATAAGTTGTTGTTATTCTCAAGAAGGCTCTTATACATGCATTTTTTTCAACTTCAGCTAAGGGTTAAGCAGAAACGACCTCTCCACCTCGCTAAGGTAGAGGTAATGTCTGTATGCATCCCACCTTCCCAACTTCCACCTCCCCTAGACCTTACCTTTGGGAACATTGGGTATGTGTTATTGTTGTAAGTTGGTGCAAAATCCGGTTACACAATTCCTCCATATCTACTCTCATTGTTTTAATACTTGTCAAATATCCATTGATTATATGTCTTCCCCATTTATACATTTCATGTCAAATCATTATTTCATAAGCATTCTCTAAAAGACTCTAATGGCCTTCTAATAATATGTTTCTCTACACCGATGACAATCTGCTGGATATTGTTCCTCTCCCTATAAATTTTCGACAGTCTTCTCACAGATATATCCTCTTCCCACAAAAACTGAAAAACAAAATCCTTTTTTCCACACGGGTAACTGCCTAAGAGGAAGGAAAAGAATCAGAAAGATCATTTGTATAAGCATAGAAAAAAAAAACAGAAAAGGTAAATTCTTTAGCTATCTAGTTTGACTTCACCTAATAGTAGCACTCAATTTCCATGATTAATTCGAAACAGATCTTATAATATGATTGTGTCATCATAAGGTAGTAATCACCTCCATAATTCAACTGTCCTTATAGGTAATCCTCCTTTTCTAAATTGTAAAATGTGAAGGATCACAACACGGTAGGCAAAGAAAAAATGGCATCATTGTCATCCTCCAAATATAATAATAACTAATACATACCCCAGAAGAGTAGGTAACTAAAGTAGGTAACCAACCACCAATCCTAACACCCATTTCAGTAAACCAAAAAAAAAATCACAATGTGAAAAAGAATAAAAACTATATTTTTTATACGTATAAAACAGTAACTAAATTTCATTTCATACTATATAAAATATGCAAAGAGATAATAAAAATCAATTACATACAAAAGAAAAAAAAAGAGATGGGATCAACACGATTTCGTTATCAATAACACATTAACAGGATGAAAAATAAACAGATCAGAAAATTTAACAAGTTACTTCCTCTATCCCAATTAATTTCTCCGATCAATTATTGGAACTTGATTTGACTTATGTGACAAAAACCAAATAACACTCATGAAATTGTATGATTCACCATTGTTACCTTCAAAGGAAGAAGAATCCATGGATACAGTTCCCAAACAAACCAATTTTGCAGCTGAAACAGCAGAGATGTGATAATTTAGAGCAAATATTGAAGAGAAAAAGTATTGGTGATCGATCAGATTGATGGAGAGAGAATGAAATAGCAGAAAAAGGAGAAGGAGATTGAAATTGGGGTGAAAATGGAGGAATCCATGGGGTCTTCAACGTGGGCTTTTCGGTACCCGAAGCAGTAGTGATAGAGAGAGAGGTAGTGGGGTCATCTAGTGGTTGGTTACAACTTACAAGAGCTGCAGATTTGTAGGACAAAAAATAAATATTATACTTATCATAACAACAAACAACAACAACAACAATAATAATAATAATAATAATAATAATAATAATAATAATAATAATAATATGGGCTATTGATTACGATACGTAAGCCACTAACTATAGGACAAATATATATTTTTTTAAAAAAAGATGCTCCATGAATATAAAGATAGAATGTTGATGATATAAAGTAGCACATGTTGTAAATAATATTGTTTGTAGTTATGGGCGATCATTATTCACATCTTCATTAATCCTTTCTTTTTATGATTAGTAATAATATTCATATCTTTATTATTTCTTAGTTAACTATTCATAATTGACATCTATTAAAAGTTTAATTAAGTAATGATATTGTTGTTTGGAAAATATCCATTTGTGATATTATTTTTTAATTTTGATTATCTCAACAAAATTCTAAATAATTTTTTAATTGGGTTCTAAATCAAATGTTCGGGTTTTTTTTTGTTTTTTTTTCACCAAGAACACATGAAGAACACCACGTACTCCTAAATTTTCAACTTCATCAATTCTTAAGGAAATCAGTTCAAAATTTAAGAGTAACTTCCCTCCGAGTTAGATACAAAAATTCAAAAAAAAAAATTAATCTCGAATTTAACTTAACTGAACAAGACTCACTTGAAATTTCTTAGAAGTTATAAAGCTACACCATCCTTTGGGAGAATTTTCTCCACAACTTGAAATCACTTGTAAATTTGATTATGGACTAAAAGAACACAATGTAGCAAAGATCTAGTATCAAAAATAGCAACAAAACAAGAACCAAAGCAGAATTTTGAAATTTTAGAACTGGTGTTTTTTTTTAATATCTTTCTAACAAGGGCGATTATTTAACTCCACAAATGATTTTTGAATTTTGACATTTAAAAAAATAAAATTAATGACATGACTGAGTTATAATTGGTCATGTGTAAAAAATAATTTTGCAAAATTGAAGTTGAAAAATAATTGCATAAATGAGTCTGTTCTCAAATAATAAAAATTTAACAAATGACATAAATAAGTCTTTTCCCAAAGTTCAATGACACATTTAATCATTTTTCATTTGTAATTTCATATTTCTTCACCTTTTGAAACATTAATGTTATACTTATAAATTATAATGCCCCTGTTGTTATAGAAATGACTCATATGTCCTTTTACTTAATAGATTAATCTTTGTTAATTAAAAATTCATGTTTTTGGCTTAAATTTAAGAAAATGTCATGAGACTTTTAAAATATTCCATCTTCCACCATATCCACCCGACCCGATTGGACACAATAAAAACCCACCTGCTCAAATTATGTTCACTCATTTCATTTCATCATTTCTACCTCAACGAGAAACAAAAATAAATTTTACCAAATTACGTTTGGTATATTTCTCAAGCAATTTTTTCTTTCTTATTCATTCTTTTTCACACTAAATGAACATGTTTGTTTACAGATAAATATCACTCACTTTATGCTTAAGTTATGAGTTTACGGTATATAACCTTACCTAGTTTTTGTTGAAGATGGATCAATTTATAGACCCTAACAAAATAAAGATTAAATGTGCAATATATAGGATGCATTGTAACAATATTTGATGCTTGCAAACTTTGGTCTGTTAAATGCTTAATATATAGTTGGGTGGCACTTCAGGAAGTGAGGCAGCTCCAAGGAAAATGGATACTGTTGCGGCTGCTTAAGTTTCTAAAGAGACAATTTGACGTTTTATTTTGATTTTGCCCTCCATTTCATTGTGAATCGAAGTTCTGAATATTTGTTTCTCGAATATCACTGGATCTCAGGATCGTAGAGCTGACTACAAAATTTTTTATTTTTGTTTCATTTGAGTGTGGAAATAACGAAATGAAATGAGTTAGGTTAATTTGAGTTCGTGAGATTTTTTGTTTCCGATTGGATCAGGTGGTATGGTGGAATGTGGGTATTTTAAAAGTCACATAATTTTTTCTTAAAATTAAAGTAAAAAAATGAATTATTAATTATAAAAAATTAATATGTTAAGTAAAAGTGCATATATGAGCCACTTTTTAAACAGAGCGTATATCAACTCCAAATCATAAAGTGCAGAAGTAAATCGAGACCTTTTCCCTCATATTTATGTATTTTTAATTGTTAAATTTTCTCTTATGTTGTTGTTTATATATATATATATATATATATATATATATATATAAATACTCGACTTTTCTTAAGATATTTTAAATTTTTATGTATTTCTTATAATATACTTTTTGCTTTAATTTCAAGAAGATAAATAAAAAAAAGACAGTCTTCAATTAAATATAAGATGGATAATGGAGATATGCTCCTTTCTGATAGTGCTACAATTCACACTATATTAAGGAAAACATATTTTCTAATTTAAAAGGATCTATATTAATACAATATATGAAAGCTAAAAAATGATTGAGAGATCTGAAAGAAAGGTTGCATTACTACTTGACAGAACTATTGATTTTTAGCAACAGATTGTATTGTATTAAGTTTTTAAAAAGCTTGTTAAATTTCAAGAATTTGTTAAAATGACGATCATGTTGAGATTGACAATGAAGAAAAAAATTGAATAACCTAATATTACTACAATAAAAATGAGAGAAACAATTATGCATGAAAAAATATATATACTTTCCTTTAGGTTACGACATACAAATATTGGTATGATTAAGTTGCATGTCATAATAAGCCAAAGATTTACTCATCTTAATGAATTTATCATTTGACATGATTGGTTGGATCATATCAACTTTGAAATGATGCGCAACATTATTGAAAATTTGCATGGGAGCACTTTGAAATATTATAACATTCTTCAATCAAAGAAATTCTCTTACGTGACTTGTTGATGAGTTGATATTTTACCAACTCATTGAACTCAAATTCTTGAGTTATTGTCATATTTTTATGTTAAGGGGGGAGGGGGGGGATATGAGTCCCTACTTCTCTTGTATTCATATATTACTTGAAAAACAAATTTTGATATACTAAAATAGAATGAAAAAAATATTAAATTATACTGACAAACGATTTGGTTTCCCACAAGAACCAACAAGCATCTCACTGCTAAATATAAACTTGAAAGGAGTAAAACTACCTTAATACTTCTGTTGTAATTGACGTGGTAGAATGTTTGATCACAACTCACCAATTCTAAAGTAGATAATCTTGTGAGAACTGAAGGTTGACATGGAGAAGCGATTGACGCTCTCCAATCCTGGATCAGAATTTCGTAGTCCAGCAGGCATTCAAAGATGGAAGTTGAAGGGTAAAACACTTCAAATAACTCTTTTACCATTGAAACTCATTCTTAAGGAGAATTATCAATACTTTATCACAACTACAAGTTCAATAGGTGATGTATCACTTTCTCTTTTTACCAGTTGAGACTTCACATTTGAAACTTAGTGCCTCATTTGGAAGGTTACAATGATAAGTTGAAGATTTGTATGCTTATATACCTTTTTCTTCTTCCCAATTAGAGATAGTAGAGAGAGCTCTTTTTTTGGTAGAAAAATTATCTATAGAGTATAATGAAGAACTTGTAACTTGTAAAGAAAGAAACCTCAAATTTGTATCATTCCAAGTTGGATTTCAATTTTTTTTAATTACATTAACTTGAAAGACTTCCTACGTCGATATTGTCTCTATTTTTTTTATGAGTAGCTAAATCCTTGCTAGGAGTGTGTGCGCTTGAAGGGTGTGTGTGTGTAAAACCCCTAATAATTTTTAATTACTCAGTTCTAATATTGACTGTATTACATGGATCTAGAATTGTCTAAAAGTTTTAATCTAAAAATCAGTGGTTGGAAACATTGATTGAACTCTTTTACACCGTTTTGACTTGAGAAAACACAATGTGATTGGATAAGATTTAAAAGTGAGGACTTGTTGAAATTTACTATTTGGACTTGATTCAGGAATGAGATAATCATAGTAATTTCTCATTTAATTATATGAACTAGGGATAATCTATCTACTCAAGCAACACTTGTGTTTTAGTTAAAAGGGTCTTGAAGTTTGAGAAAATATCAAGTATAGCCTAGACCAATCATTATTTGAGTTGAAACCTCAAATCAATATGAATACACTCCTAGTCCCTTTCAAACTTGGTAAATCATATTTGTATTGCATTTTGTTACTTGATATTAGTGAAATATATATTTAGAATTCTTTGCTAATTGCTTCAAGTGATGAAATCAATTTAAGGTAATCACTTCTTTCAATTCTTGTGGTTCGAGTACAACCTTCAAAGTTACTTATTGTTCTGCATACGACCATCTATTTCACGTCCCGAGCCAACACTCTGGGCGGGTCTGACACTCGAAAATCATTGATAGGCCCAAACGAACCCTTGGTATGACTTACTCACTTAGCGGAAGACTTTCAATATTATTATAAAGATCAAATTGTAACAACCCATTTGGTTGTTTTGAATACTAGAGCTTTTTATTTGATAAAACGCTTTTCGATAGATTCTAAATAGGTGTCTTGGATTATTCATAATAATAATTATGAAATTAGTCGGTTACTTTTAATAATTTATTTAGTTGGTGATTAAAAAAAATAATATTAAAATTAATAGTGGATCTCGTTTATTACTATTTATAATTAGTTATATAATATTAGAATAATAGAGAATCTGTAAAAGAGAGAATATGGCGTTGACAATCAAACGACGTGTAAAATCCACAAGGTACAATCTCTCCACACCTTTGTTCTTGTGAAATTTGATAAAATACAAGTGTTAAAAACTAATATTATATGTTAGTCATAAAGAAGTGATTTTCGGTTGAATTAATGTCGGGGACGTGGAGTTGATTAAGTGAATGTAGGGAAAACTGTAATGACCATTAATTTAATCATGGTTGGCTAAAACAAAGGGAATGATTAGCAATCCTATGATATTATTAAGGTATTATTATAATTGAGAAAGATGAATGAAATTAGAATTGTAATGTTAAAGGTCTCAATTTGTCAAACTGTGGTGATTTTCCAAACTTAAGAGCAACGATTCTTATTGGTTCTTATGCCTAATTATGGCTGATCATTATGTTGAGTAACTCTATAGTTTTAGGCATTAATTAGAAAGATGTTAGTCTTGCCATGTTTTGCAGTATGCATATGTCTACCAATCAACTAGGTTTACCATTATGATTCTACTTCATTATCATATTATAAACTAAGTTTTAGCATATTGTGATAGGTAATTAAATATAATGTGTAGTACATTATATGAACTATATTAAAGTTATGCTAATGGGAGGAATTAAGACTTACCCTTGGATTTGAACTTTAGAAAATTGATGATAGAATTAGGGAGTTGTAGGCAAGACATAGAATTATATGAGTGGTTATAGGCTTGTTAAATTACAATTATGCATATATAATTGATAGATTGGAAAGGTTCGGAAGCATTGAGGAAAGGAAAAGTAGCTTGCTTGACTTCGGTTCTTCGGTGGAGGTAGGTTATGGTTTATTTTTGTGAACACCTAATTTTTTACCAAAACATAATATATTTTACACAAATTTAAAAAGGGGTTATATTTAAAATAAAATAAAATAATAATAATAAGTTATAAATTAATAAAAATTATAAGATCAATTATAGTTTAATAATAAAAAATTGGTAAATAGAAGTTGGAAATTTAAGTTATTTGTCAATTATCTAGTTTAAAAATAAAGAAAATATTATGAAAAAGTATAGAAAAAGAAAAGAGGAGTCCTAAAGATTTCAAATTTGTTTTACCTTATCCTAATTATTCTCAACTTCCTAACTTATTTTACTAAAAAATCTCATCCCATTTTATTTTTTTATTTTTTTCTCTCTCTCTTTTGGACGTTTCGTTTAAAATTTTTACACATTTTTTTTATTTTGTTAATTTTCTATTATTATTATTTATTTATTTTATATCCTTATCTCAACCCCAATTTTCTCAACTAATTTTCAAATTAAATCTTAATCTCACTCTATTACGTTCCTTTTAATTAGCACCAGATTCTCACCCAAAAAATATTATATAACTCACGTTCAGTTGAAAAGAATATACAGAGAGAACACACAGACGCAGATTGAAATACAGAGAGAAATATAGAGAACACACGGAAACAGAGATTGATAGACATAGTAAAGAAAAAACAAGCAAACACAAAGACAAAAAAAACGAGTTATTTCTTTTGAGAATTAGGTTAGAGTTAGAGATTTGATCGTGGTTCCGAATTCGTGGATAACAGCTCGCTTTTGTGGTATCAATTTTCGCAGCGAGGTAACTATAAATTCTCGCGTGATTTAAATAATATTATTTCTATGAAAAGTTGATTCCAATAGCATGAAATACTTCAAATCACATGTATTATATTGATTATTATTACGTTATTATTATTATTATTATTATACTTTTTAGCTAGATTTTGCAATTTATGTCGCTTCATGATATTGGATTGTTGAATTTAAATAGATTAATATATCTTTCCATCTATTTTCACTTAGAAGATTTTTGTTGAATTTATTGTAGACTTGTTAGATTAGGATATATAAATAATTAGTAATTTTTTTTTATCTAAGTAGAATTGTAAATTTCATCTAGAGATTCATGATAAAATAGTGATAATTACTATTAATAATTATAATTAAAAAAAATAAATTTTGAAAAATTGTATAAAGAGATCAAAAGAATAAAAAAATAATAAATAAATAAAATAAAACAAGAAAGCATAAAACAAAACAAAAAACAAAAAAAAGAGGAAAATAACAGATTTTTTTAAAAAAGAAACAGAAAAGCAAAAATAAAAAAATAGAAAAAAACGTGAAAAATGAAAAAATAAAAAAAGAAAAGAAAAAAAGAGAGGGAGAAGTGGAATGTAAAACAAAAGTAGAAATAAAAAAAATGAAAGAAAGAACGTAAAAAAAAAAGATATAAAAGCGTAATTTTTTTTTTTAAAAAAGGAAAATTAAAAAATGAAAAAATACAAATATAAAATTAATAGAATATAAAAAAAAACCAAAAAAACAAGACAATTTAAAAAAATAAATAAAAGAGCAACAAAATTATTACAAAAGAATTTGAAAAAAAGAGACAAAATCTATAAAATAATAATAAAAAAATAAAAATGATAAAATAGAATTAAAAAGAGAGAGAGAAACAGATTTACAGAAAACAAAAAAAACAAATATGCAAAATCTAAAATAAAATAAATCGTGCAGAAAAAAAAAGAAAAAAAAGGACTTTTTTTAAAAGGAAAATTTTGTTTCATTAAAAAAAATAACATTCCTAATCTATTTAGGATTTCTTGATAAAAAATAACTTCAAATCTTATAAAATTTATTTATTTTTCTTATTTTTTATCTAATAAATAAATAAATACATTTCTAAATTAACTTGAACTCTAAAAATATTTTTCCTACACAAATTCTTATTCCTAACTTTTAAACACCTATATAAATTCTACACATAATAACATTAAATATATATAAATAATAATAATAATAATAAAATAAATAATAAACAATAAAAAAATAAATATGAGTGTTTCAAATTTTAAATGGACACATATAAAAAATAATAAAATAATTTTCAATAGATTTAAAATAAATAAGACGATTTTTCAAAAGGTTTAAAATAAATGAAAGAATAAAGCAAAAACAATTTTATTATTAAGTTAAATAATATAATATTCAAAATTAAGTCTAGTCATATCAAAGTCAATGAAGCGACCGTGCTAGAACCACAGTACTTGAGGGGTGCCTAACACCTTTCTCTCGGTCAACAGAATTTCTTACCCGGATTTCTAGTTCGCAGACCAATAACCGAGTCAAATTTCCTTTTGATTAGGGATTTAAATAAGGTGACGACTCTAAATAATAATTATCCCTTTTCAAAAAGTCACTTTAATTGGAAAAACTCTTTTTCTTATAAAAATCAAAAAAAAAATATTGAGAGAAAAAAAAGGGGTGTGACAGATGACGACTCTGCTGGATTACTAACTAGAATTTGAGCTTTTAAATATTGATTTATGTATCACTATAATTTATATATTTATGCTTTTGGATAATGTATTTATTTAACTTAATATGCTAATTATTTATTTATTTATTTAATGTTTTGATAATATTTGAGTTGGATTATAACTGTCTTCTCTAACGAACAATTCTGAGTCTTCAATAATAATATCATGGGAATTGCAACTATGCACCCCACTTCTGTCAAGATAGCCAGTGGATCTTCAGTCCATGGTGAAGGATTTTTAGTTACACATATTTAGGATAGGGAGCACCCATGCACAAAGCAGGAAACCGCTGCTACCGGTATGTTGCTACTCCCTGACTCGAGCTGTCCGCTCATTTTACAGCCAGTCTAGATATCTCTTCTCCACAAGTTAGACCTTTGTAGAATTGAAACTTTTAGACATGATATCCTGACTAGGTTCCAATTTATTTGCATCATGTGCATGTAACTTAGCGAGATTTTGCATAGGGGCCCAATCTGACTAAGACAAGTACCTTTTCGTGAGACCATCATGTGCATTTTTGTGCTACTTGTTGCATCATGTGAAGACTGTAACAAAATGTTGACCGGCTTTAGGATAATCGACTAAAGAAATAAATATCTACCAATTTTCAACCAATGATTCAAAATAAACAAATTAATACATATATATACATACACACCTAATCCTCAATTTTATTTTCCCTTATATTAAAATAATACATAAATAATAAATATAATAATATTAATAATATATGTATATATGTCTTTTGAATTGTACATATACACATTCTTTTATTTTTCTCTCATTTTTTTGATCAAAGTTATCTCTTTATCTGGTCATTCTTTTCAAAAATAACATGAATCAATGATCACTTTAGACATTCCGAATTATTTTTATTTTTATTTTTTTTAAATACTCCAATAAATAATTTTGAATTATCAAAATTTCATAATTAAATTTGATTTTAAAAATCTCAATTTTCTTTTTTTCAACCAGGTAATCATGAGATCTATGAGGTGTGATAAAAGACCAAGGGATGAACTAGTCGAAATGGTCAATAATCTCACAAATTTTACGATCACACATAAAACCCCACAATTACTAATGGGTTGGTGGAACTATATGCATGAATTTAGGAGGACTGAGATATTCAAACATCTTGGTTTCCTTACAGATATCATGGATTTAGTCCTGACAGAGGTTTGATCGTGGCTTTGATTCCGTTTTGGGATTCCACAAATAATGTGTTTCAATTTAGTGATTTTGAGTTGACGCCTACATTAGAAGAATTGGGTGGTTTCACAGGCTTAGGCCAGGATCTTCGAAATAAAACACTGATAGCCCCTAGGAGTGTCAGCAGAGGTAAATTTGTTGAACAGATGCACATTATCCATCCTCATAAGGAGTGTTTTGATAATGAGTTGGTTTCTTTGAAATTCTTGCACTCAAGATATGGAAAGAAGGAAGGATTTTCAAGCTATGAGAAACAACTTAAAATGGACAACACCTCCCTACTTTGAAAAACATAGACAAGAAGGATTCATGGTAGCATTCTTGGGAGCTATGGTTTTTCCAAGGAAGGATAAAAAAATCGATATTCGTCTGTCAGTAATAGTCACTGTTATGATAAAGAAAAGAAAATCTACTATATTGCCAATGATGTTGGCTGATATTTATTGTGCTTTGACTAAATGTAGAGAGGAGGGAGATTTTTTTGAAGGTTGTAGCATTTTATTACAAATGTGGTTTTTAGAGCACCTATATTGCCATCGTTTTGCGACAGATTTCAAATCCGATTGGACGAATTATATTTTGAGCCACCCAGAAAGGATGAAAAAATTAGGATACAAATTGCCAAAAGGTGTCAAAGCATGGAGACATTTTTTTCTTAAATTGACGGCATCTAAAATTACATGGAACTATCATTGGTTTCCTGCTAGCGAGGTAATTGTTATGTCTTCCTATCGTCCATTCTTTGTTCTGACAGGCCATTGCGGGTTCCAACCATACATACCCCTCCGAGTTCTACGCCAACTAGGACAAAAACAAATTTTACCTAAAGCCGAGGATACACAGAATTTTGTGTGGGAGGTAGCATTTGAAGATCGAGATCGAGATCGAGAATCAGAAGCTCAAAAGATTTGGGGTGGTAGTCGAACTTTAAGTTCAAAAGCTATGGTTGATGATCGTGTTGAAGAAGAAGTTGACCCCTTATACCTCCATTGGTTTTTTGATCAAGCCCCTCTCAAAATAATGTCCGAAGGATTAGCGCGAGAAATCATAGATTAAGAAGAAGGAAATTGAAGTAAGAATCAAGCATGCCCGACTTGAGGTGGAAAGAAATTATAGGTCTACTTTAGATATCCTAAGCGATGACCTAAAAAATGTTAAAGAATAGTTGGCTCGACGTGATGCAATATTCGAGGAAAGAGTTACATTGATTGAAAAAAGGGTTGAAAAAAAACATCTATCTACTATTCGAACCCTACATGAAGATTTGGGCATTGTCACAGGTGCTATGGAGCAACAGAAGGAAGAATATAAGAAAGAAAAAAGCCTCTTAATACATGCGCAAATTAGGTTACAAAATCAATTAAAAGCCTCTATGGGACGAGAAAGGGACATCGCAAACCGTTTCACATTGTACCAAGCAGAAGTGGCGACTGAAAGAAATCAATGGATGGAAGAGCTTGAAGAATTTCATAACCAAATTGAAAAGCTTCAAGCACATGAAGAGCATCTGAGTGATGCAGTTGTCACTACTGAAGAATGATTGCAGAATTATCACGAGAATATGGAGGAGGCGAAAGGACAAGTGCTTCAGTTGACAGAGAGCTCTATTGATGTTTATGGTGGTCATCTCCATCGAAGGGATGAGAGCCTGGGTCGAGAGGTGCATGCATTAGCCCCATATCTGCCGAAATCTTTGTTCAAGGTCTACTCTAGCCTAGGGGGCAATTGATGATCAAGAAATGTCGGAGATGGAATTTTTTTATTATTATTATTTATTTATTTATTTTCTTTTTAGTTCGTCAAATTTTGTTTTAATCTTAAGTACTTTAATGTTTTTATTTTGGTCATTTTGATTTGAATGGTATTTTGATTTTAAAGTTAAACAAATATCGTATTTTTCTTTTGAAAGAAATTTATCCACATGAACTACGTAATGATCTGATTCATGTTCAAACATGAAACGTAGGCAATCTTTAATAGGTTCGATCAAAATGCTTTCAAATTATTCAAGTAAGTGAAGTAGGGGACCAAATGACATAAGCAAGTCGTCCAAAGCCGGGATGATATATATATGAGAATTTAGAGAGTTTAAAAGGTGGTTGGTTTGTGAGGAGATCTGGCATCTCATCAATATAACACAAGATCAAAAGGGAAAGAAAAAATGACACGTAAAGACGGAACATAGTTGGAAAATGACGACACACAAACCCAAATGGTTGCGCAAGAATCGGTACCTATAGAAGAGGTGAAAATGTTAAGACAACAGATGACCGAAATGTACGAAGCTTGGATGAATGGGCAAGCTCCTCCGCCTTCAATTCGAGAATATTTGAATGCGAATATGCCATTCCCCATCCAAGTCTCAACAAGTGACCCGGTTTATCCACCTGGGTTTGGACCCTACATTAACACATCTAATACTGCCGAAACTTCCTCAGTGAACCCGTTAAAACCATCAATGATGAATAATCCACTTTTCATGCCTACTGTCCAAACTAATACAATTCCTCAACCGACACTGGTACAAAAATCCAATGATGACCCTATACTCAAAGATCAATACGGCCAAGGTCATGCCCCTAAATTAACTTTCAATGTTCCTAACTCTTACCACCACCAATATAGTTCTCCCATTGAGAAAAACATTAAGAATGAGGAACATGAAGAAATTGCAAGGAAAATGAGGATTTTGGAACAAAACATAAGGAATATGCAAGGTCTGGGAGGACACAAAAGTGTCTCATTTAAGGACTTATGCATATTTCCAGAAGTTCACTTGCCTCTAGGATTAGAAACTCCAAAGTTTGATAAATATAATGGTCATGGCGATCTAGTGGCTCATTTGAGAAGATTCTATAATCAGTTGAGAGGAGCCAGAGGAAAAGAAGAACTTCTTATGGCTAACTTTGGAGAGAGTTTAACGGGCGTAGAATCAGAATGGTTTATCGATCAGGACATTTCCCATTGGCACGTTTGGGATGATATGGCACAAGATTTTGTCCAACAATTTCAATACAATATCGATATTATTCTCGATCGCAATTCCCTAGCTAATATGAAAAAAAAGCCATCAAAAGTTTTAGGTAATATACCATAAGATGGAGGGAGCAGGCGGCTAGAGTCAAACTGCCGATGAAAGACTATGAGTTAATTGATGTTTTTCTCCAGGCTCAAGAACCTGACTACTTTCATTATCTTCTCGCCGCAATGAGCAAGCCTTTCGCCGAAGCGATTAAGATCGGAGATATGGTAGAGAATGACATAAAGTTGGGTAAGATTCTGAGTCAAGCAACCATTAGAGCTACCACACAAGCAATACAAAGTGGATCCGGTAATTTTACCAATCGAAAAAAGAAGGAGGAAGGGTCCATGACGGCATCTGGATCAAGAGGTGTTCAAATGGTCATGAACAATCCTTATGGTTAGAGCCGTCAATATGGGCTAGGCCAGTTGGGCCGACTTGGACTAACCCGGGATTTAATAGGGCTGGGCTAAGTTTTTTGAAGCCCATTTAAGAAAAGGGCTTTTTATCCTGTCCTGAATAAGCCTGCTCATTTGGAGGGCTTGAGAAATATCGGTAGGGTCGGCCCGTGGGCCAATAAAAATTAGTTAAAAAATATAATATAATATTAAAATTTAAATTAAAGAGAGTCCAAAATCAAAACAATTAGGTTAATATTTCTATTTAATTATTTATACTTTTAGTTGAAAAAAAATAATAAATATCAAGGAAAATGCACAAGTACCTCCTAGACTATGACCAAAATCCCAGAGACACACCTTAACTAAACTAAGGTCCTATTACCCCCTGAACTTTTTTTTTTTGTAATTTTATACACCTTTTGTCTTATGTGGCACTCTATGTGACTTCACGCAATTGAGGCACGTCGGAGATATTTGGATGCCACGTAAGCCAAAGAGGTACACAAAATTACAAAAAAAAAAGAAGTTCAGTGGGGTAATACGACCTTAGTAAGGTGTGTCTTTGGGATTTCGGTCATAGTCTTGGGGGTACTTGTGCATTTTTCCTAAATATTATAAAGATAATTTTATTTGTGAATTTGATTAACAAGTAGTGACATTAAGGTCTCATTTGTTTCCATTAAGATTAAGACGTCTGAATTTGAATATACATTTAAATATTAATATGTGCATTAAGATCTAGATGTGTAAATCTGCATAAACATCTAAATATTAAAATATTGTCTCTAAATCTGAACACTAAATTATTGGGACAATTTATTTTCAATATATGAATGCACATATGAAATTAAACGTTATATCAATAAAATATTATCAAAACCTTGTTAGTATAATAGTTATTTTTCATATAAAATAATATTTTGAACTTTTTTTACCGTAACAAGGTAATATAATTTATCTTTTAAGAACTCAACATCAAGCTACATCTTTAATATGACTATTTTTTGCACTCGAAATACTTTGAGAATATAATATAATGCAATTTAAATAGTTTATATAGAGTAGTAAATATATAGTTTAGGAAAATATTTTATTTTACTTTATTATAGAAATTTATTATTGTTATCGATCAAATAACTAATACTTTCTTATTTTTTGAAACCGTGCTAAATATTATATAATGAGAGTGCTTATCAATTCAAATATATTGATTAATTTATGAAAGTAAAAGATGTATATTAAGTTAGTATGAATAAATAAAATTATAATGGCAAGCATGTAATTAAATATTAATTAAATAAGAAAACAACTTTTATGAGTTGTTGTGATTTAGTTTAATTAAGACAAGAGTCTTATTTTTTAGTCTGAATAGTGTCAAGGGTGTGTTACAGATCTAATTCATTTCAGATATATCCAGACCCATTAAAAGACTTATAAGAAAATAAAATAAACGAACTTAATGAACTGAATCTGAATAATTATTATCCAGTTCTTAAAAACAAATACACTTAATAAGGAAAATCTGAATGATTCAAGCCCCATTAAGTACAAACAAATGAGGCCTAACATAATGTAATATTGTTTTGTCGATATTTATGATAATATTATTAATTATAATTTATAATTTAATTTACTAATTATAAAAAAATATAAATTTTTAAAAAGTGGGGTGACCCAACAAGCCTGTATGGGTTAGCCCGAATGGGGTGGGCTAGCCCATATTGACAGCTCTACTTATGGTCAAGTTCAACGAGAACAATATAATTCTCTTCAGCATTATTACCCGTCCCAATATACAGTTCTCAATACTCAGGCATATGTCCGGCCTCCTTCGCGCCAATAATGGCGGGGGCCTGCCCCACAAGTTTCTCGCCCCCAACAACAAAATTTCCAAGCGCCATACAATCCACGTCCTCGGACAAACTATACGAGAGAATAAGGTCGAAAAGAAATTTTTACCCCAATTGAGGAATCGTATACGAGTTTGTTATGAAAATTAATACAATTGAGACTGGTTGAACCTGTCAATTCGTACGTTGCCGATCCAAATGGAGGAGGTTTTGATCCAACTGTTATATGCGAGTATCACGCTAACGCTCCAGGTCATAGCACAGAGAATTGTTGGACCCTAAAAAAAGTCATTGAGAAGTTAATCGAGGATAAGGTAATCGAGGTATGCAATGAGGAAGCACCGAATGTCACCAATAACCTACTCCCTGCTCATAATAATGAGCGTGTTGTGGGGATGGTTGACATTTTTGAAGATTATGAGCAAACAAGTAGAACAAAAAGTGGAAAGCAAGGTTTCAAAAGAAGAGTCTACTATGGTTTTAGAACCCATACAAAGGGCACCGATAATTGTTAAAGGTGCACGTTCGGATTTTGGGAACTCGAGGAAGCTAGTGTTGTATGTCCCTGAATCTATAAAAAGAGGAGACGTACCGTTGAATGGTCCAAAATGCTACATTCCTGGTAAATTTTAACGTTTAATCAAAATCAAGAAAGTATAAAAGAGCCAGTTGTGATACAAATTGCAGCACAACTTCTGATCACAAACACCAAGGTCGTTCCGTGGAACTACAACAAAGTCGTCGTTACTCACAAGGGAAAGAAGATCGTCGAAGAAACAAATGAAACAAGAGGCTTAACTCGTTCCGTAAGATGTTATGCTTCGGAAGAATTAAAGAGACAAACAAATCAAAGAAAATTAGTTGCCGATGAAAAAACTAGTCACTGAGGAAGATGCTGAAGAGTTTCTGAAAAAGATGAAAGCTCAAGATTATTTTATTATAGATCAGTTGAGGAAAACGCCTGCTCAAATTTCTTTATTGTCATTACTCATACATTCTAAATAACATCGTAAAGTGTTGACCAGAATTTTGAATGAGGCACATATATCAGAAAATATTACAGTAGGTGACTTGGAAAAGTTGGTCAATCGAATTTTTGAGGTAAATAGAATCACTTTCACTGATGATGAATTGCTCTTGGAAGGATCGGGACATAATAGGGCTCTACATTTAATCGTGAAATGTGAAGAGCACTATGTAAAGAGAGTCATGGTTGATGGAGGATCAGGTGTAGACATATGCCCTCTTTCCACTCTACAAAGCTTGAAAATCAGCACTGCTAGGATTCGTACTAACAATGTTTGTGTACGGGCATTTGATAGTGCAAAACGGGATACTCTTGGTGAAATATACTTAATTGTTACAATTGGACCAGCGGAGTTTGGAATCACTTTCTAAGTTAAATACATGAACACGACTTACAATATGCTTTTGGGTAGGCCATGGATCCACATGGCTAGAGCTGTGCCGTCTACTTTACACCAAATTGTCAAGTTCGAACATGACAAACAAGAAATCATTGTCCATGGTGAAGATGATCTCCCAATCACCCGAGATCCTTCGATACCATGCATTGAGGCTAAAAGAGGTTGTGAATCCCTCAACTATCAGGATTTGGAGATAATAACGGTTAGTCAGTTCTTAGAAGGAAAGCCTATCCTCCAACCTCGTCTATCCTCTACTTCAGTCATGGTGGTGGCTCAAATGGTACAAAACGACTATAAACCCGGAAAGGGGTTAGGTTTGTTGTTGCAAGGAATTGTGAATCCTATCAGTCCAATGAGTAATCAAGATACATTCGGTTTGGGTTTCAATCCAACTAGATTTGATAGAAAATGGACAAAAGATCGTAAAAGAAATGCTTTGAATCTGTCGAAGCCGATCCCACATATTGCTTAATCTTTCATTAAATCTCGAGGTGAATCGTGTCTAGACTTACCAATCCAAAATGATGTGGATGAAATGTAACGACCTGTTTAGTCGTTTCGAACTGACTGGGTCGACGGACCACGTGACGGACCATCATGGCCATGACGGACTATCATGGACCCCGTCATCCCGCACATGTGTAATTTTCCTGTTGCTCTCCTCATTGCCCTCGACGACAAGCAGGACGGACCGTCATAGGCGCGACGGACCATCAAAGGTTGCGTAACCTCGACTGGTCGGATTTTTGCTAAAAGTTTTTAAGGGGTGTTTTGGACCTTTTATGACAAACTTCTTTAAATTAGTGGGGTGAGTTGGATAAGTTATTTACTTAGGGGTTAAAAGAAGTAACCTTAAAATAAACAATGGGTTACTTTTATCATATTGAATTATATGATAATTAGGGTAAAAGAAAAAAGAATTTGGAGAGGAAAAATAAAAAGAACAGAAGAGAGGGAGAAAGAGCGAGAAAAAGGGAGAAGCGAAGAGGAAAGCAAAGGCATTGAGAAGTAACTTGTTGATCGCGATTCTTCGGTGGAGGTAGGTTATGGTTTATGCTATTCGTAGTAAACTCTTAATAGCGATTGATATGTATTGAGTGGTATTGTAAAGTTTTCTATATACTTAATTGCGTTGTTGCATGATTGTGATTATATAAATTGTGATGGATTATAATGATGATACTGCGAAATCTTAAAAACCTTAAATCCACTCTTTTAATGATGATTCCTTGGTATAAAAGAAGGCTTGATGAACTAAAAGAATGAGATTAATAGATCGGGTGTCACGGACCGACACGTAGTATTAGGGGATCGGGTGTCACGAATCGACACATAGTATTAATGGATCGGGTGTCACGGACCGACACGTAGTAATAAGGGATTGGAGTGTCACGTTCCGACACAAGATAAATAAAGGGAATGAATCTTGAATTATGGTGATATACTCAATCTAAAGAACCTAATTCCCAAACGAATATGGTGTGGAGGCTTGAGTCCTCATAGGTGCGCTTGATGTTGTTGACCATGGTTCTTGTACTTGTTGTTGCTACCTGTTGAGTATTGTAGTTGATTTTATAATATTATTTGATATATATTGATTTCTATTCTGAGTTGGCCGATGATACCTACTCGGTACGTGTTCCCTGTACTGACCCCTACTTGCATTTTCTTCTTGTTATATTGTTGAGTGCAGCAAACCTGCCAGCAACTTCGACTCATCTGCAACTCTAGCCAGTCTTCAGCACGTCAGAATTCAGGGTGAGCTATTATTCCTAGCTCGGGCTGGATTCTCTTCTTCACGTCTTGATGTCTTGAAGTTCGGACATGGACCGTCTCTTTTATTTATTTTAGTTTTTTAAGTACTCTTAGAATTAGAAATTTGAGGATAGATGTTCTTAGTGTGATGACTTCCAGATTTTGGGGATGATGAGTAATATATTTTAGAAGTTTATTTAATTGGTTATATTAATGAGTTTGGTCTTCCGCATTATATTTTGTTATTCAAAATTTATATACTGGTTGAAATGTTGGGGTTTAGATTTGTTGGTTCACTCACATAGGAGGATAAGTGTGGGTGCCACTCGCGGCCCGTTTTGGGTCGTGACAAACTTGGTATCAGAGCTTTAGGTTCGTTGGTCTCATCACACAAGAACAAGTCTAGTAGAGTTTTGAGGAACGGTAGGGGGACGCCCTTACTTTTCTTTGAGAGGCTATAGGACTTCAGGAAAATTCCATTCTTTCTTCCTTTCGTGCTATTACTTGGGTCCAGTTGGTATCTAGGTGATACAAATTGGTATCTGACCTCCTCACTCTATTTCGCAGATGGTTAGAACAAGAGCAACAACAGCGCCAACACCAGTACCGGCAAGACAGGGTGCGTCTTAGCCAGCCACTGGGGCTGTAGCTCGAAGAGGAGCAGTGGCAAGAGGCCGTGGTAGAGGTCGCGGGAGGACGTCCTCTAGAGGTAGAGGACAAACACCTGGTCCAACTAGTACTAGGGCGGTGACTCCTCCACCGACTGATGAGGTAGTAAGAGAGGGTGAGGAAGGGGAAAATGAGCAAGTGCAAGATGAGGAATTACCACCCCAACCTACCCCAGAGGTGATTAACCAGGTTCTTACTTATCTTAGCGGGTTATCTGATCAAGGCCAGACGCCTCCAGTGTTTTCTGCACCAGCACCTCAGGTTCCGGGAGTACAACATGCAGCTGCTGTGGCTCCCCGCATGGATGCCTCATTGGAAATAGGCACATTTCCTCGATTGACTACAGGGTCCATAATGACAAGTGATCAGCATGAACTTTTCACTAAATTCTTAAAGTTGAAACCTCCAGTATTCAAGGGTGCTGAATCTGAAGATGCCTATGATTTTCTGGTTGATTGTCATGAGCTGCTTTATAAGATGGACATAGTAGAACGATTTGGTGTGGAGTTCGTGACCTATCAATTTCAAGGGGATGCCAAAAGGTGGTGGCGTTCGTATATTGAGTGTCAACCAGCACAGGCACCACCTATGAGTTGGGCATCATTCTCTAGCTTATTTATGGAGAAGTATGTCACGACCCAAATCGGATCGCGACTGGCACCCACACTTACCCTCCTATGTGAGCGAACCAACCAATCTAAACCTTAACATTTCAATGTAATATCAATAGAAAGTAATGCGGAAGACTTAAAATCATTAATAAAAACCAATTCAATAACTTCTAAAAATCAACATCTATTATTATCCCCAAAATCTGGAAGTCATCACCACAAGAACATCTATGATCAAATTACTAAACTAAGAGTATTCTAAAAAGCTAAAATAACAAAAGCTAGTCTATGCCGGAACTTCAAGGCATCAAGACATGAGGAAGGAGATCCAGTCCAAGCTAGAAGCATTAGCTCACCCTGAAGATCCGGTGTGACGAAGACTGGCTAGAATTGCGGTTGAGTTGAAGACGACGGCACGTTTGCTGCACTCCACAAATAAACAAGAAGAAAACATAAAAGTAGGGGGTCAGTACAACCACAAGTACTGAGTAGGTATCATCGGCCAACTCAAAATAGAAAGCAATATATCTCAGATAACATCATAAAATCAACTAATATTCTTAACAGGTGATAGCAACAAGTATAAACATCATTTATAATATCACCGATCATATCTATGAGGACTCAAGCCTCCACACCATACTCTTTTGGGAAACATGTTCGTTAGATTGAGTATGTTAGCATCTTTCAAGATTCATTATCTATATTTCTCTTGTGTCGGTACGTGACACTCCGATCCCTCATTAGTCTTTATTCCTCTTGTGTCGGTACGTGACACTCCGATCCCCTACTACTATGTGTCGAAACGTGACACTCCGATCCCCTACTACTATGTGTCGGAACGTGACACTCCGATCCCCTACATCTACGTGTCGGTTCGTGACACCCGTCCCACTAATTCTATGTGTCGGTACGTGACACTCCGATCCCCTACATCTACGTGTCGGTTCGTGACACCCGTCCCACTAATTCTATGTGTCGGTACGTGACACTCCGATCCCCTACATCTACGTGTCGGTTCGTGACACCCGATCCCCTAAAACTACGTGTCGGTTCGTGACACCCGATCCCCTAAATCTACGTGTCGGTTCGTGACACCCGTCCCACTAATTCTACGTGTCGGTTCGTGACACCCGCCCCACTAATCTCATTCTATTAGTAAATCAAGCCTTCTTTTATACCAAGGCATCATCATCTCATTACTTTAGTTCATCAAGCCTTCTTTTATACCAAGGCATCATCATCTCATTACTTTAGTTCATCAAGCCTTCTTTTATACCAAGGCATCATCATCTCATTACTTTAGTTCATCAAGCCTTCTTTTATACCAAGGCATCATCATTAATCAAGAGATTAGGTTTTTATCAAGATTTGGGATTCAATAGCTTCATCATGCTTGTTTCATCACAATCATATATATATAAAATCACATCATGCATACACACAATTAAGCATATAGAAGACTTTATAATACAACCCAACACATATCATTCGCTATTAAGAGTTTACTACGAATAGCATGAAAACCATAACCTACCTCCACCGAAGACTAGTGATCAAGCAAGAATTTCCCAAGCCTTGTGTTTTTCCTCTTCTCGTTCGATTCTCCCTCTTTCTCTCGTTCGATCCTCTCTCTCTCTTGCTGTTCTTTTTCTTTTTCTTATTCAAACCCTCTTTCTTTTACCCTAATTATCATATAATTAAGTTTTAAAAGATGGCACTAATAATCCACTAATTAACTTAAGGTTACCTCTTTTAACCTTCAAGTATTTAGACTTATTAACATTAACCCATTACTTTATAATTAAAGCAGGAAATAGTCCAAAACGCCCCTTAAATTAATTAATCAGAAATCCGACCCCGCCTGGGATTACGCAGCCCGTGACGGGCCGTCGTGCCTGCGACGGTCCGCCGCAAGGGTTAGACACCTGATTTTTGTAAAAAGTCTTGTGACGGGCCGTCATGCCTGAGACGGTCCGTCCTGCCATTTCATCGTGGCGTTCAGAGAGTCGATTTTCAGTACCCAATTTCAGAATTTCTAAGCGTCATGGGACGAGACCTCCTCGACGGTCCGTCGTGACCGTGACGGTCCGTCGTGGCATCCGTTGCCTCTGCCAGTTTTCCAGAAATAAAATCTGCTGCTCAAAACGACTAAACAGGTCGTTACAATAGATACCAATTTACCCATCGTTTATCCTCGAACGATCACGAGAAGAAAAACAAGAGTGAAAGGAAGTACCTGAGTCTGTAAACAGATGTGGGTATCTTTCTTGCATATCTGCCTCCTTCTCCCAAGTAGCTTCTTCAACCGGTCGATTCTTCCATTGCACCTTGATGGATGCAGTCTCCCTTGACCTCAACTTGCGAACTTCTCTACCTAAAATAGCAACAGGCTCTTCCTCATAAGACAAATTCTCATCAAGCAAAACTGAATCCCAACGGATAATGTAGTTTCCATCCCCATGGTATCTTTTCAACATCGACACATGGAATACCGGATGTACTCCGGAGAGTGCTGGAGGCAAGGCTAGTTCATAAGCCACCTCCCCTACTCGCTTCAGAACTTCAAATGGACCAATATACCTTGGACTAAGCTTACCTCTTTTACCAAATCGCATCACACCCTTCATGGGCGAAACTTTCAGCAAGACTTGCTCACCTTCCATGAACTCCAAGTCTCTAACCTTTCGATCTGCATACTCCTTTTGCCTACTTTGCGCCGCTAGAAGCTTTTCTTGAATAGATTTCACTTTCTCTATCGAATCCCTCAAGAGATCAGTACCCCAAGGTCTAACCTCGAATGCCTCAAACCAACCAATGGGGGACCTACATCTCCTACCATACAATGCTTCAAATGGAGCCATATCAATGCTTGAGTGATAGATATTATTATATGAAAACTCCTCTAAGGGTAAGAAGCTATCCCAATGGCCACCAAATTCCATCACACACGCACGAAGCATATCCTCCAACACTTGAATCGTTCGCTCAGACTGACCATCGGTCTGAGGATGGAACGCGGTACTAAGGTCCAACCTAGTACCTAATTCCGCATGTAATGTTCTCCAAAACTTAGAAGTAAACTGCGTACCTCTATCTGATATGATGGATAGTGGAACCCCATGCAATCGAACGATTTCTGAGATATAGATCTTGGCTAACTTCTCGGCATTGTAAGTCACCTTAACCGGAATAAAATGAGCAGACTTAGTTAACCTATCAACAATCACCCAAATAGAGTCGTACTTACCCATCGTCTTTGGAAGACCAACCACGAAGTCCGTCGCAAGGGTCAGACACCTGATTTTTGTAAAAAGTCTTGTGACGGGCCGTCATGCCTGAGACGGTCCGTTCTGCCATTTCGTCGTGGCATTCAGAGAGTCGATTTTCAGTACCCAATTTCAGAATTTCTAAGTCTCATGGGACGAGACCTCCACGACGGTCCGTCGTGGCATCCGTTGCCTCTGCCAGTTTTCCAGAAATAAAATCTGCTGCTCCAAACGACTAAACAGGTCGTTACAAAGTATATACCCCGGACTTTGAGGGATAGGAGAAGAGATGAATTCCTGAGCCTAGAGCAAGGAAGGATGTCTGTTGCTGCGTATGACGCTAAATTTCGTGCACTATCTAGGTATGCTACTCAGCTTTGTTTCAGTCCACAAGAGCGGATTCGCCATTTTGTGAAGGGATTGAGGTCAGAATTGCGGATCTCAGCCTTACAGGTAGCTGCTGCAGCAAAATCCTTTCAGGAAGTGGTTGATTTTGTGATAGAAGTAGAGGGGGTAAAGCCAGACGACTTCACCACGGCGTCGACATCTAAGAAGTTCCGTACGGGAGGCGGGTTTAGTGGTTCCTACTCCAGAGGACAGAGTTCAGGAGGGTACCCAGTCCGACCTATTCAGTCTTCACTACAGGCTGTAGCTGGGGGTCCACCGCAGACCGGTCAGCAATTCTCTGAGTTTGGAGGTTATCCCTAGACTCCGTCGTTCTCACAGAGACCTATGCTTGACTCCAGAGAGTGTTATGGATGTGGAGAGACTGGACATATTAGGAGGTTTTGTCCAAAACCGAGTTACAGACCCCCAATAGTTAGAGGTAGAGGTGGTCATGGGAGAGGCCGCCATTCTGGAGGACGCGGTGGCCAAGGTAATGGTGGTCACCCAATCAATCGAGGTGGCGGGCAAGCTGTAACTGCTGCGGCGCAACATGATAGGGGAAATGGACAGACAGGTGATAGGGCCCATTGTTATGCTTTCCCCGGGAGATCTGAAGCAGAGGCATCTGATGCTGTTATCACAGGTAATCTTTTGGTCTGTGATTGCATGACTTCTGTATTATTTGATCCTGGATCCACATTTTCATATGTATCTTCCTTATTTGCTACTTGTCTTGATTTACATTGTGATTTACTTGACATGCCTATTCGTGTCTCTACTCCTGTGGGTGAGTCTGTGATAGTTGAGAAGGTGTATAGGTCTTGTCTTGTAACTTTTGTGGGGAGCAACACTCATGTGGATTTGATTATCCTAGAAATGGCTGATTTTGATGTAATTCTGGGTATGACTTGGCTTTCCCCAAATTTTGCAATCTTGGATTGTAATGCTAAAACTGTGACATTGGCCAAGCCTGGGACAGATCCGCTAGTGTGGGAGGGTGATTACATTTCCACCCCAGTTCGTATTATCTCTTTTCTTCGCGCTAAGAGGATGATTAGTAAAGGTTGTTTAGCCTTCTTGGCACACCTCAGGGATAATACTTCTCAGGTACCTTCGATTGAGTCTGTTTCGGTAGTCCGCGAGTTTCTGAATGTGTTTCCTGCAAACCTTCCTGGTATGCCACCTGATAGGGATATCTATTTTTGCATTGATCTGGAGCCGCGCACTCGCCCCATTTCCATACCCCCTTATAAAATGGCTCCAGCCGAGTTAAGGGAGTTAAAGGCCCAACTTCAGGAGTTGTTAGGTAAAGACTTTATTAGACCAAGTGCATCCCCTTGGGGTGCTCCTGTCTTATTTGTGAAGAAGAAGGATGGGAGTTTTCGGATGTGCATAGACTACAGACAACTGAATAAGGTGACTATTAAGAACAAGTATCCTCTTCCTCGCATTGACGATTTATTCGATCAGTTACAAGGTGCTTGTACCTTCTCAAAGATCGATTTGAGATCTGGTTATCATCAATTGAAAATACGGGCAGCAGATGTGCCAAAGACTGCTTTTTGAACCAGGTATGGATATTATGAATTCTTAGTAATGTCTTTTGGACTTACGAATGCCCCTGCTGCTTTCATGAGTCTGATGAATGGGATTTTTAAGCCATATCTGGATCTCTTTGTTATTGTATTCATTGATGATATACTGATACACTCAAAGAGCAGGAAAGAACATGAGGAACATTTGAGAACTGTACTGGAATTGTTGAGGGAGAAAAGACTTTATGCCAAATTCTCCAAGTGTGAGTTTTGGCTAGATTCAGTGTCCTTCTTGGGGCATGTGGTTTCTAAGGATGGAGTGATGGTGAATCCTTTTAAGATTGAAGCAGTGAAGAGTTGGGTAAGACCTACTAATGTTACAGAGGTAAGAAGTTTTGTTGGTTTAACTAGCTACTACCGTCAATTTGTCAAGGGATTTTCCTCTATTGCTTCGCAGCTAACAAACTTAACTAAGCAGAATGTCCCCTTTGTATGGTCGGATGAATGTGAAGAAAGTTTTCAGAAACTCAAGACCTTGTTGACTACTGCACCAATTCTTACCCTGCCAGTGGAAGGTAAGAATTTCACCGTTTATTGTGATGCATCTTATTCTGGTTTGGGTGCAGTGCTAATGCAGGAAAGAAATGTAATTGCTTATGCTTCAAGAAAATTAAAAGTGCATGAACGTAACTATCCGACCCATGATTTGGAGTTGGCTGCAGTAGTATTTGCATTAAAGCAATGGAGACATTACCTATATGGGGTCAAGTGTGAAGTCTATACAGATCATCGTAGTTTACTTTATGTCCTTACTCAGAAAGATTTGAATTTGAGGCAGAGGAGGTGGATGGAACTACTGAAGGACTATGATATCACTATTTTGTATAACCCAGGAAAAGCTAATGTGGTGGCAGATGCTCTAAGTAGAAAAGCAGGGAGCATGGGTAGTTTAACCCACTTACAGATTTCTAGACGCCCATTGGCTAGAGAAGTTCAGACTTTGGATAATGATCTTATGAGGCTGGAAATACTAGAGAAAGGAGCACTTTTGGCCTGTGTGGAGGCAAAATCCTCTTTTCTTGACAAGATTAAGGAGAAGCAGTTTACTGATGAGAAGCTGAGCCGAATTTGAGATATGGTATGGCGAGGAGAGTCTAAAGAGGCAATACTTGATGAGGAAGGTGTTTTGAGAATTAAGGGAAGGGTATGTGTGCCCCGTGTTGATGATTTGGTTCACACTATTCTTACAGAGGCTCATAGTTCAAGGTACTCTATACATCCTGGTGCAACCAAAAAGTATCGCGACCTAAAACAACAATTTTGGTGGGGTAGAATGAAGCGCGACATTGTTGATTTTGTTGCCAAATGCCCGAATTGTCAGCAAGTAAAGTATTAACACCAGAGTCCTGGAGGGACACTTCAGAGAATGCCCATTCCTGAATGGAAATGGGAAAGAATTGCAATGGATTTTGTAGTTGGTCTTCCGAAGACATTGGGAAAGTATGACTCCATTTGGGTAATTGTTGATAGGTTAACTAAGTCTGCTCACTTCATTCCGGTCAAGATGACTTACAATGCAGAGAAGTTAGCCAAACTTTATATCTCAGAAATTGTTCGACTGCATGGAGCTCCACTCTCCATCATATCAGATAGAGGTACGCAGTTCACTTCTAAGTTTTGGAAAACATTACATGCTGAATTAGGTACTAGGCTGGATCTTAGTACTGCATTTCACCCTCTGACCGATGGTCAGTCTGAGCGAACGATTCAGGTGTTGGAGGATAAGCTTCGTGCATGTGTGATAGAATTTGGTGGTCATTGGGATAAATTCTTACCCTTAGCAGAGTTTTCATATAACAATAGCTATCACTCAAGTATTGATATGGCTCCATTTGAGGCACTGTATGGGAGGAGATGCAGATCTCCCATTGGTTGGTTTGATGAATTTGAGGTAAGACCTTGGGGTACCGATCTTTTGAGGGAATCGTTAGATAAAGTAAAATTCATTCAGGAGAAGCTCCTAACAGCTCAGAACAGGCAGAAAGAATATGCAGATCGAAAGGTTAGGGACTTGGATTTTATGGAGGGTGAGCAAGTCTTGCTGAAAGTTTCACCCATGAAAGGGGTGATGCGGTTTGGTAAGCGAGGTAAGCTTAGCCCAAGATATATTGGTCCATTCGAAGTTCTGAAGCGAGTGGGGGAGGTAGCTTATGAATTAGCCTTGCCTCCAGGACTGTCAGGAGTGCACCCGGTATTTCATGTGTCTATGCTGAAAAGATACCATGGGGATGGAAACTACATTATTCGTTGGGATTCAGTTCTTCTGGATGAGAATTTGTCTTATGAGGAGGAGCCTGTTTCTATCTTAGATAGGGAAGTACGCAAGTTGAGATCAAAGGAGATTGCGTCCATCAAGGTTCAATGGAAGAATCGGCCAGTTGAAGAGTCCACTTGGGAGAAGGAGGCTGATATGCAAGCAAGATACCCACACCTTTTTGCAGATTCAGGTACTCTCTCTCACCCTTGTTTTTCTTCTTGTGATCGTTCGAGGATGAACGATGGGTAAATTGGTATCTATTGTAACGACCTGTTTAGTCGTTTCGGGCAGTAGAATCATTTGTGATAAAAACTGACTGGGTCGACGGACCACGCGACGGACCGTCATGGCCATGACGGACTGTCATGGACCCCGTCGTCCCGCACATGTGTAATTTTCCTGTTGCTCTTCTCATTGCCCTCGACGACAAGTAGGACGGACCGTCATAGGCACAACGGTCCGTCGAGGTCTTCGTTCCAAAACACTTCAACTCTGAAATCTGGGTACTGGGAGCGACTCTCTAAACTCCGCGACGGAACTGCAGCACGGACCGTCGTAGATACGACGGGCCGTCACAAAACCCTTGACTGAATTTAATTCTCCGAATCTTGTGACGGACGTGCAGGACGGACCGTCATAGGCGTGACGGGCCGTCACAGGTTGCGTAACCTCGACTGGTCGGATTTCTGCTAAAAGTTTTTAAGGGGTGTTTTGGACCTTTTATGACAAACTTCTTTAAATTAGTGGGGTGAGTTGGATAAGTTATTTACTTGGGGGTTAAAAGAAGTAACCTTAAATGTGTTACTTTTATCATATTGAATTATATGATAATTAGGGTAAAAGAAAAAATAATTTGGAGAGGAAAAATAAAAAGAACAGAAGAGAGGGAGAACGAGCGAGAAAAAGGGAGAAGCGAAGAGGAAAGCAAAGGCATTGAGAAGTAACTTGTTGATCGCGATTCTTCGGTGGAGGTAGGTTATGGTTTATGCTATTCGTAGTAAACTTTTAATAGCGATTGATATGTATTGAGTGGTATTGTAAAGTTTTCCATATACTTAATTGCGTTGTTGCATGATTGTGATTATATAAATTGTGATGGATTATAATGATGATACTGCGAAATCTTAAAAACCTTAAATCCACTCTTTTAATGATGATGCCTTGGTATAAAAGAAGGCTTGATGAACTAAAAAAATGAGATTAATGGATCGGGTGTCACGGACCGAGACGTAGTATTAGGGGATCGGGTGTCACGAACCGACACGTAGTATTAATGGATCGGGTGTCACGGACCGACACGTAGTAATAGGGGATCGGAGTGTCACGTTCCGACACAAGAGAAATAAAGGGAATGAATCTTGAATTATGGTGATATACTCAATCTAAAGAACCTAATTCCCAAACGAATATGGTGTGGAGGCTTGAGTCCTCATTGGTGCGCTTGATGTTGTTGCCCATGGTTCTTGTACTTGTTGTTGCTACCTGTTGAGTATTGTAGTTGATTTTATAATATTATTTGATATATATTGATTTCTATTCTGAGTTGGCCGATGATACCTACTCAGTACGTGTTCCCTGTACTGACCCCTATTTGCATTTTCTTCTTGTTATATTGTTGAGTCCAGCAAACGTGCCAGCAACTTCGACTCGTCCGCAACTTTAGCCAGTCTTCAGCACGTCAGATATCAGGGTAAGCTATTATTCCTAGCTCGGGCTGGATTCTCTTCTTCACGTCTTGATGTCTTGAAGTTCAGACATGGACCGTCTCTTTTATTTATTTTAGCTTCTTAAATACTCTTAGAATTAGAAATTTGAGGATAGATGTTCTTGGTGTGATGACTTCTAGATTTTAGGGATGATGAGTAATATATTTTAGAAGTTTATTTAATTGGTTATATTAATGAGTTTGGTCTTCCGCATTATATTTTGTTATTCAAAATTTATATACTGGTTGAAATGTTGGGGTTTAGATTTGTTGGTTCGCTCACATAGGAGGATAAGTGTGGGTGCCACTCGCGGCCCGTTTTGGGTCGTGACATGAAATGTGTCAGAGTATCAAGGAAATGTTTTATGAGGTAAACATGACTCAGAGGGGTGAGGGCCCTAATCATATGGATGTGCAGTTTATCGTCCCGAATGTCCAACTCAATAACTGGAAAGCTACTCCTCTCCCTACAAAAAAGGAGTCATATAAGTTTTTGTTTTGCTGTTTTTTATTTTATTTTCTTGGATTATTCTCATGGTTGTAATTCAAACATTCTCGTTGTTTCACTTTATTGTTAACCCCTATATCCTTTCCCATTCAATGCAATGAAGTTCTAGTCATCTTCTTTGTTCCTACTTTTTTTAATATTTGCCATCTTATTTTCATTTCAGTTACTTTAACTTTAATAATATGAAAGCATGCGGAGTTTACAATTAGATCCTAAAAAGTTGTCTGATCTCATAACAATGAATCCTAAGTCTAAGGAATATGATGAAGATGAAGCTGATGAAAAAATAAAAAGGGGTTTGGAACAATTTGAAAATAAGCCTAAACCTAATTTAAGTGAAACAGAGGTGTTTAATTTGGGAACTCCCGAAGAAGTGAAAGAAATAAAGATAAGTATTCATGTCGATCAAAATATTCGAGACGACATAATTCAAGTTTTAATTTAATACAAAGATGTCTTCGCTTGGTCATACGATGACATGTCGGGGTTAAGTGCTGATTTGGTAGTTCACAAACCTCCCATGCATCCTGATTTTCCACATGTCCAGCAAATGCATAGAAAATTTAAGACAAATATGAGCAATAAAATCAAAGAGGAAATCATGAAGCAACTGAATGCAAAAGTGATTAGGGTCGTCCAATACACTACTTGGTTGGCTAATGTTGTGCCAGTACCAAAAAAGGATGGAAAGATCAGAGTTTGTGTTGATTATCAAGATTTAAACAAAGAAAGTCCAAAAGACAATTTTCCACTACCCAACATTCATATCTTGGTTGACAATTGTTCTAAACACGAGATTCAATCTTTCGTGGACTACTACGCCGGATATCACCAAATTCTCATAGATGAAAAAGACGCAGAAAAAACTGCTTTTACTACCCCGTGGGGTACATATTACTATAGGGTCGTGTCATTTGGTCTAAAAAATGCAGGGGCAACCTACATGAGAGCTATGACTACAATATTCCATGACATGGTGCATAAAGAAGTTGAGGTATATGTCGATGATGTCATCATTAAGTCTAGAACGCAAATTGACCATGTGCGTGATCTAAGTAAATTTTTTGAAAGGTTGAGAGAGTACAATCTCAAGCTTAATCCGCCTAAATGTGCATTTGGAGTTCCATCTGGCAAGCTTTTGGGTTTTGTAGTTAGCCGAAGAGGCATTGAATTAGACCCCTCCAAGATAAAGTCCATTCGAGAATTGCCACCTCCAAAAATTCGAACTGAAGGCATGAGTTCTCTGGGGAGGTTAAACTATATCAGCCGATTCATCGCTCAACTCACTACTACATGCAAGCTGATATTCAATTTATTGAAAAAGGATGCTGCTATTAAATGGACAAGTGAGTGTCAAAATGCTTTTGACAAAATTAAGAAATATTTAGCAAATCGTCTGGTACTGGTCCCCCCAGAGCCTGGTAGGCCTTTGTTTTTATACCTTTTGGTGATGGATAATTCCTTTGGTTGCGTTCTAGGACAACATGACGTCACAGGGAAAAAGGAACAAGACATCTATTACTTGAGCAAAAAGTTTACATTCTATGAGGCAAAGTACACTCTATTAGAAAAAACATGTTGTGCTTTAACTTGGGTCGCCCAAAAATTGAAGCACTATTTTTTGTCCTACACCACTTTACCTCATATCTCGAATGGATCCTCTGAAATATATTTCTGAAAAATCCATGCCGACGGGTCTGTTGGCAAAATGGCAGATTTTGCTTACCAAATTTGATTTTGTGTATGTTACTCACACCGCCATGAAAACACAAGCGTTTGCCGATCATCTGGAAAATAATCCAATTGATGATGAATACGAACCCTTAAAGACATACTTCCCTGATGAAGAGATCAACTCTATCGAGGAAGAAATTCCTGATAATGACCCAGTATGGAAATCATATTTTGATGGGGCTGTCAACAAAAACGGAGTGGGAATTGGGGCAGTTCTTATCTCACCAAGCGCTTGTCATTATCTTGCCACAACACGACTTCGATTCTTTTCTACCAACAACACAACAGAATACAAAGCTTGCATCATGGGTTTGAATATGGCAATAAATCTGGATGTACATGAGCTCTTATCTTGGGGGATTCCGACTTTCTGATTTGACAAGCTCGAGGCGAATGGGAAACTCGAGACATTAAGATCATACCGTACAAATAATATTTAGAAGATCTCATCAAAAAGTTCAAGTCCATTGAATTTAGATATATTCCCAGGTTTCACAATGAGTTGGCTGATGCTTTGGCCACCCTAGCATCGATGCTTCCATACCCAGGTAATACCTACATTGACCCGTTGGAAATCCAAGTTAGGGATCAACATGGTTATTGCAATATAATTGCGGTAGAGGCAGATGGTGAGCCTTGGTATCACGACATCAAACAGTTTATAAAAGCTAGAGAATATCCACTGCATGCTGATAGAGATAAAAAAAGAACTATTAGGCGACTCGCCAATGGGTTCCTCTTAAGTGGCGATATCTTATATAAAAGGACTCCGGATTTGAATTTATTACGATGTGTGAATAATCAAGAGGCGGAAACAATTATGAATGAGGTACACTCAGGGGTATGTGGCCCACACATGAATGGTTACGTCCTAGCAAAAAAGATTATTTGGGCAGGATACTATTGGTTGACCATGGAGCGAGATTGCTTCCAATTTGTTCGCAAGTGCCATCAGTGCCAAATTCATAGCGACTTGATTCACTCACCCCTTCAGAGTTGCATCCTATGTGTGCTCCATGGCCTTTTGTTACATGGGGAATAGACATTATTGGGCCAATAGAGCCAAAAGCATCTAACAGTCATCGGTTTATTTTAGTTGCCATTGATTACTTTACCGAATGGGTAGAAACTGTCACGTTCAAATCAGTTACCAAGAAAGCGGTGGTGGACTTCGTTCATTCCAACATCATATGTAGTTTTGGCATACCAAAAATCATTATTACAGACAATGCAATGAATCTCAACAGCCACTTGATGAAGGAAGTTTGTGAGCAATTTAAAATTGTTCATCATAATTCAACCCCTTATCGTCCCAAAGCAAATGGGGCTGTTGAAGCTGCGAATAAAAACATCAAGAAGATTCTTAGGAAAATGGTGCAAGGATCTAGACAGTGGCATGAGAAATTACCCTTCGCTCTCATGGGATATCGCACGACTGTTCGTACGTCAGTCGGTGCAACTCCTTACTTATTGGTTTACGAAACTGAGGTTGTCATACCCGCAGAAGTTGAAATCTCTTCTCTTTGAACCATTGTTGAAGCAGAAATTGAGGATACCGAATGGGTTAAATCGAGGTTAGAACAATTAGCACTGATAGAATAAAAATGATTGACATCAATTTTTTTTGTCAATTATATCAGCAGAGGATGGCTCAGGCATATAATAAGAAAGTACGCCCAAGAAATTTTGAAGTGGGTCAACTTGTTGTGAAACGTATCTTTCCCCACCAAGACGAGGCCAAGGGAAAGTTTGCTCCGAATTGGCAAGACCCTTATGTTATTAAGCAAGTGTTATCCAAAGGAGCTTTGCAATTGGCGGATATGGAGGGAAAGACAATTGACACGATTGTCAATGCAGATTCGATCAAGAGATACTACATTTAGCACTCCTTGTCATTTTTATGATGAGAAGATAAAAATGTATCGTCTTTTATCTCAAACACCACTGGTCTTGTGTTTAAAAAAAAACACAAAAAAAACATGAAAAGTTCATTGAACTACGTTTGGCCTGATTCCTAAAAGGATACGTAGGCAACCCTTCATTAGGGTTCAGTCTAATAACTCTATAAAAAGATAATCATGTTCTTCAGTTATCTAAAGGTTGAGACATTATGTAGGCGAACTATGGGAGAAAATGAAGAAGAGAGTGTTGTGAGTGAAAATCCTTACGGGCACTATAAGACGATGGTTAGTTGAGTGAAAAAGATTAGAATGTCTTATTGGTGAAAAATCATGAAAGGCGCTACTGATCGAATGATGACATTTTATCTTGACATGAGCGCAATCATGATAAAAGTCAAGGTTAGACTGAAAGGTGCAACATTGTTTCCTGAGATTCAGACTACTCGAAAAAGATCTAACGTTCGGTACAATTGCATGTCATGTTTCAAAGTTGTCACGTACTTTCAGATAAGATTCTTTTCACTCATTTAAACATTTTCTTATTTATCTACTACTTCTAAAGACACAAATTTTCCTTCATAGCCCTTTCATTAGTGTAATTTGTGCTTGTATTTCTTTGAATTTTTATTTTTCTTTCTTAGCATCAACTCGTGTCAAGTGAGAAAATAAAATAAAATCCGCAAAATTGACTACGGTATTTCCAGTTAAATTTTGGGGACATGCACCATATTTGCTAGGGAAATGAACCTATCGATAAAATAAATATCATAAATCGATATCGTGTGAAAATAGATAAAGCAAAAGAGTTTCTTGGGAACAATTGAACCACACAACATGCACAAAATGTAATGAGTTAGAATGTCCATGAAAAGTGTTTCAAGGAAAGATAAGGACTGTTTTTAAAATATCTACAAGATATTCGCACAATCATCAATGGGATGAATCTTCCAAGCGGGGCGGATCCAGAAGTCAAGCTTTACAAGATACTCAAAGTCACGAACCAACCACCATGTAGGAAAATTAACAATACATTTCTTTGACTTAAAACAGGCATAAGGCAGAATCTTGTAAATAGTTTGCGAGAGACAAACGCCGCGATAGTAAGTTCTTGAATCTTTACTTTTCATATAATATGTGTGATAAAATAATAATAACAATAAAAATGATTTTTTAATTGAATCTGGGGCATTTTATTTTATTTTTAGTTTGTTCAATGTACAAATAAAAATAAAATAAATAATGATGAATATTAATAATGATAATAATATAAGTGAAAGGAAGAAATGTATATATACATATATATATATATATATATATATATATATATATATATATATATATATATATATATATATATATATATATAAAATGTCTTCATAGGGCACAATAACCCCTATTTTATTTTTCATGTCTTCACAGGCACAATAACCCCTGGTTGCATATAAGGCACAATAACCCCTATCCTATTTTTCATGTCTTCACAGGGCACAATAACCCCTATCCTATTTTTCATGTCTTCACAGGGCACAATAACCCCTGGATTACATATAGGGCACGATAACCCCTATCATTTTTTTCATGTCTTCACAGGGCACAATAACCCCTGGATTGCATCTAGGACACAATAACCCCTATCATTTTATTTTTTTGCCTTCACATGACACAATAACCCCTGGTCGCATATAGGACACAATAACCTCTATCCTATTTTTCATATCTTCACAGGGCACAATAACACCCTATTATTTTTTTTGTCTTTACAGAGCACAATAACCCCTGTTTGCATATAGGGCACAATAACCCCTATCCTATTTTTCATGTCTTCACAGGGCACAATAACCCTTGAATTGCATATAGGGCACAATAACCCCTATCATTTTTTTATGTCTTCACAGGGCACAATAACCCTTGGTTGCATATAGGGCACAATAACCCCTATTTTATTTTTCATGTCTACAGAGGGCACAACAACCCTTGATTGCGTATATGGCACAATAACCCCTATCATTTTTCTTCAGAAGACACAATAACCCCTGGTTGCATATAGGGCACAATAGCCCCTATTTTATTTTTTATGTCTTCAGAGGGCACAATAACCCCTGGGTTGCATATAGGGCACAATAACCCCTATTTTATTTTTCATGTATTCACAAGGCACAATAACCTTTGATTGCAATTTGGGTACAAAACTCCCTTTTGTCTTATTTTTTTTTACATTTTGTAGTAGGCTACAAAAACATTATTTTATTATTAGTATAGACTTTTATAGTTTTCATCAATAACTCACAAAATTTCCTAGTGCAAACTAGGAAGAAAAATTTGTTTTGCGTGCAGGTTTCTACATAGTACACAAATTTGCAGTTCAAAAATAAAAGAATTCATCTTTCAAGAAAATAAGTTTTGAAGAATATCATGCGGAAGAACGTCAATAGCTGAAGTCAAGTCATGAAGTTTTAAGTCTTGAACTCAGATGTCCAGAGCAAAGGGCGGGAATCGATGAACCTACCAAAGAGGGTGAAGCGATATCTGAGAATCCAAAATGAAGACATAGCACTATCGGAGTAGATAGGATTTCATATCTTTCCTTCTGCATTTTATTTTTTTATGTAATAGCTGGAGCTACGAATCAAAATCTCGACAAAACCTCACTCGACTACCTAACTCATTGGAACTACGCCTGACTCCTTATCATCAATTGTCACGACCCAAAACGGTCCGCGACTGGCACCCACACTTACCCTCCTATGTGAGCGAACCAACCAATCTAAACCCTGACATTTCAATATAATATCAACAGAAAGTAATGCGGAAGACTTAAACTCATTAATAAAAACCAATTCAATAACTTTTAAAATTCAACATCTATTATTTCCACAAAATCTGGAAGTTATCACCACAAGAACATCTATAATCAAATTACTAAACTAAGAGTATTCTAAGAAGCTAAAATAACCAAGCTAGTCTATGCCGAAACTTCAAGGCATCAAGACATGAGGAAGAAGATCCAGTTCAAGCTAGAAGCATTAGATCACCCTGAAATCCGGTGTAATGAAGACTGGCTAGAGTTGCGGTTGAGTTGAAGACGACGGTATGTTTGCTGCACTCCACATATAACAAAGAAAGAAACATACAAGTAGGGGTCAGTACAAAACACGAGTACTGAGTAGGTATCATCGGCCAACTCAAAATAAAAAACAGTATATATCAGATAATATCATAATTCAACTATAATACTCAACATGTAGCAACAACAAGTTCTATAATCATTTATCAGTACCGTCAAGTTCACGCATGAGGACTCAAGCCTCAATACCATACTCATTTGGGATTAGGTTCATTAGATAGAGTATATTAACATCTTTTAAGATTCATTATCTTTATTCCTCTTGTGTCGGTACGTGACTGACACTCCGTTCCCCTACTACTATGTGTCGGTACGTGACACTCCGATCCCCTAATTCTACGTGTCGGTTCGTGACACCCGATCCCCTAATTCTACGTGTCGGTTCGTGACACCCGATCCCCTAATTCTACGTGTCGGTTCGTGACACCAGATCCCCTAATTCTACGTGTCGGTTCGTGACACCCGGTCCCCCTAATACTACGTGTCGGTTCGTGACACCCGATCCCCTAATTCTCATTCTATTAATTCATCAATCCTTCTTTTATACCAAGGCATCATCAGCCCCATTACTTTAGTTCATCAAGCCTTCTTTTATACCAAGGCATCATCAGCCCCATTACTTTAGTTCATCAAGCCTTCTTTTATACCAAGGCGTCATCATTAACAAGGGGTTTTCAAGATTTGGGATTCAATAGCTTCATCTTGCTTATTTTATCACAATTGTATAATCACATTCATACAAGTATACAATTAAGCATATAGAAGACTTTACAATACAACCCAACACATATCATTCGCTATTAAGAGTTTACTACGAATAGTATAAAAACCATAACCTACCTCCACCGAAGAATTGCGATCGACAAGCTATCTTCTCACAGCTGCGTTCTTTCTCTCTCTTGATCGATCGTTTCTCCCTCTCTCTGTTCTTTCTATTTTTCTTATTCAAACCCTCTTTCTTTTACCCTAATTATCATATAATTAAGTATAAGAGATGGCAATAATAACCCACTAATTAACTCAAGATTACCTCTTTTAACCCCCAAGTAATTAGACTTATTAACATTAACCCTCTACTTTATAATAAAGCAGGAAATAGTCCAAAACGCCCCTTAAATTAATTAACAGAAATCCGACCCCGCCTGCGATTACGCAGCCTGTGACGGCCCGTCGCGCCTGTGACGGCCCGTCGCGCCTGCGACGGTCCGTCCTGCTGCTCCGTCACAGAGTTCAGAGACTCAATTTCCTTGAAGAGTCTGTGACGGTCCGTCGTACCCACGACGGTCCGTCCTGACATTCCATCGTGACGTTCAGAGAGTTGCTCTCAGTACCCAAATTTATAAATTTTAAGTGTTTTGGAACGAGACCCCCACGACGGTCCGTCGTGCCCATGACGGTTCGTCGTGGGGTCCGTTGACTCCGCCAGTTTTTCCAGAATTAAAATCTGCTGCTCAAAACGACTAAACAGGTCGTTACAATAGATACCAATTTACCCATCGTTCATCCCCGAACGATCACGAGAAGAAAAGCAAGAGTGAAAAGAAGTACCTGAATCTGTAAACAGGTGTGGGTATCTTTCTTGCATATCAGCCTCCTTCTCCCAAGTGGATTCTTCAACTGGTCGATTCTTCCATTGCACCTTAATGGATGCAATCTCCCTCGACCTCAACTTGCGGACTTCTCTATCTAAAATGGCAACAGGCTCCTCCTCATAAGACAAGTTCTCATCAAGTAGAACTGAATCCCAACGAATGATGTAGTTTCCATCCCCATGGTACCTTTTCAACATAGACACATGAAATACCGGGTGCACTCCTGACAGCCCTGGAGGCAAGGCTAATTCATAAGCCACCTCCCCTACTCACTTCAGGACTTCAAATCGACCAATATACCTCGGGCTTAGCTTACCTCTTTTACCAAACCGCATCACACCCTTCATTGGTGAAACCTTCAGCAAAACTTGCTCACCTTCCATGAACTCCAAGTCCCTAACTTTTCGATCTGCATACTCCTTTTTCCTACTTTGAGCCGCTAGAAGCTTTTCTTGAATAGATTTCACCTTTTCTAACGAATCCCTCAAAAGGTCAGTACCCCAAGGTCTAACCTCGAATGCATCAAACCAACCAATGGGAGACCTACATCTCCTCCCATACAATGCTTCGAAAGGAGCCATATCAATACTTGAGTGATAGCTATTATTGTATGAAAACTCCGCTAAGGGTAAGAAGTTATCCCAATGACCACCGAATTCTATCACACATGCTCGAAGAATATCTTCCAACACTTGAATCGTTCGCTCAGACTGTCCATCGGTCTGAGAGTGAAATGCAGTACTAAGGTCCAACCTAGTACCTAATTCCGCGTGCAATGTTCTCCAAAACTTAGAAGTAAACTGCGTACCTCTATCTGATATGATGGAAAGTGGAACTCCATGCAACCGAACAATTTCTGAGATGTAGAGTCTGGCTAACTTCTCTGCATTGTAAGTCACCTTAACCGGAATGAAATGAGCAGACTTAGTTAATCTGTCCACAATTACCCAAATAGAGTCAAACTTGCCCAATGTCTTTGGAAGACCAACCACGAAGTCCATTGCAATTCTCTCCCACTTCCATTCAGGAATGGGCATTCTCTGAAGTGTTCCTCCGGGCCTCTGGTGTTCATACTTTACTTGTTGACAATTTGGACATTTGGCAACAAACTCAACAATGTCGCGCTTCATTCTACTCCACCAAAAATGTTGCCTTAGGTCACGGTACATCTTGGTTGCCCCAGGATGTATAGAATATCCAGAACTATGAGCCTCTGTAAGAATAGTAGGGATCAAATCATCAACACGGGGTACACATACCCTTCCCTTAATTCTCAAAACACCTTCCTCATCCATTATTGCTTCTTTAGCCTCTCCTCGCAACACCTTATCTCGGATTCGGCTTAGTTTCTCGTCATCAAACTGGTTCCCCTTGATCTTGTCAAGAAAAGAAGATCTCGCCTCCACACTGGCCAACAATCCTCCCTTCTCATTTACTTCTAACCTCATAAAGTCATTAGCCAGAGTCTGAACCTCTCTAGCCAATGGGCGTCTAGAAACTTGTAAGTGGGCTAAACTACCCATGCTCCCTGCTTTTCTACTTAAGGCGTCTGCCACAACATTAGCCTTTCCCAGATGATACAAGATGGTAATATCATAATCCTTCAGTAGTTCCATCCACCTCCTCTGTCTCAAATTCAAATCTCTCTGAGTAAAGACATACTGTAAACTACGATGATCCGTATAGACTTCACACTTAACCCCATATAGATAGTGTCTCCATTGCTTTAATGCAAACACCACCGCAGCCAACTCTAAATCGTGGGTCGGATAATTACGTTCATGCACCTTTAATTGCCTCGAAGCATAAGCAATTACATTCTTCTCTTCCATTAGCACTGCACCTAAACCAGAATAAGATGCATCACAATAAAAATTGAAGTTCTTACCCTCTACTGGCAAGGTAAGGATAGGTGCGGTAGTCAACAAGGTCTTGAGTTTCTGAAAGCTTTCCTCACATTCATCCGACCATACAAATGGAACATTCTGCTTAGTCAAGTTCGTCAATTGGGAAGCAATAGAAGAGAATCCCTTGACAAATCGACGGTAGTAACTGGCTAAACCAACAAAGCTTCTTATTTCTGACACATTAGTAGGTCTTATCCAATTCTTCACTACTTCGATCTTAGAAGGATCCACCATCACTCCATCCTTAGGAACCACGTGCCCCAAGAAGGACACTGAATCTAGCCAAAACTCACACTTGGAGAATTTGGCATAAAGCTTTTTATCCCTCAACATTTCCAACACAATTCTCAAATGCTCCTCATGTTCCTTCTTACTCTTGGAGTATATCAATATATCATCAATAAATACAATCACAAAGAGATCCAGATATGGCTTAAAAATCCCGTTCATCAAGCTCATGAAAGCAGCAGGGGCATTCGTTAGTCCAAAGGACATTACCAAGAATTCATAATGCCCATACCTGGTTCGAAAAGCAGTCTTTGGCACATCTGCTGCCCGTATTTTCAATTGATGATAACCAGACCTCAAGTCGATTTTTGAGAAGACACAAGCACCTTGTAACTGATCGAACAAATCATCAATGCGAGGAAGAGGATACCTGTTCTTAATAGTTACTTTATTTAGTTGCCGGTAATCTATGCACATCCGAAGACTCCCATCTTTCTTCTTCACAAACAAAACGGGAGCACCCCAAGGGGATGCACTTGGTCTAATGAAACCTTTGCTCAACAACTCTTGAAGTTGGGCCTTTAACTCTCTTAACTCAGCGGGAGCCATTCTATAAGGGGGTATAGAAATGGGGCGAGTACTTGGTTCAAGATCGATGCAGAATTCAATATCTCTATCCGGTGGCATACCAGGAAGGTCTGCAGGAAACACATCTAAAAACTCGCGGACTATCGAAACCGACTCAATTGAAGGTACTTGGGTAGTATCATCCCGGAGGTGTGCCAAGAAAGCTAAACAGCCCTTACTAACCATTCTCTTAGCACGAAGAAAGGTGACGATACGAACCGGATTGGAAGTGTAGTCACCCTCCCACACTAACGGATCTGTCCCAGGCTGCTAACGTCACAGTTTTAGCATTACAATCCAAGATTGCAAAATTTGGAGAGAGCCAAGTCATACCCAGAATTACATCGAAGTCAACCATTTATAAGATAACCAAGTCTACATGAGTATTTCTCCCCACAAAAGTCACAAGACAAGACCTATACACCTTTTCAACTATCACAGACTCACCCACCAGAGTAGAAACACGAATAGGCATGTCAAGCAATTCACAATGTAAATTAAGACCAGTAGCAAATGAAGAAGATACATATGAAAATGTGGATCCAGGATCAAATAATACGGTAGCCATGCAATCACAAACAAAAGATTACCTGTGATAACAGCATCAGATGTCTCCGCTTCAGACCGCCCAGGGAAAGCGTAGCAATGGGCCCTATCACCTGTCTGCCCGTTGCCCCTACCATGTTGTGCTGTAGTGGCTCCAGTTTGCCCGTTACCCCGGCCGTTTTGGTGACCACCATTACCTCGGCCACCGCGTTCTCCGGAAAAATGACCTCTACCATGACCACCTCTACCTCTAGCTATTGGGGGTCTATAACTCTATTTTGGACAATTCCTCCTAATATGTCCAGTCTCCCCACATCCATAACACTCTCTAGAGTCAAGCATAAGTCTCTCAGAGAAGTGTTGACCGGTCTGAGGTGGAACCCCAACTACAGTCTGTAGTGAAGACTGAATTGGTCGGACCGAGTAACCTCCTGAACCTTGTCCTCTAGAGTAAGAACCATTAAAATCACCTCCCTTTCGAAACCTTTTTGATGTCGATGCCATGGTGAAGTCATCTGGCTTCACTCCTTCCACCTCTATCACGAAGTCTACCACTTCTTGAAAGGATTTTGCCGTACCCGCTACCTGTAAGGCTGAAATCCGCAATTCTGACCTCAACCCCTTCACAAAACGGCGAACCGCTCTTGTGGATTGAAACAAAGTTGGGTGGCATACCTAGATAATGCACGAAACTTAGCCTCATATGCAGTAACTGACATCCTACCTTGCTCTAGGCTCAAGAACTCATCTCTTTTCCTATCCCTTAAAGTCCGGGGGATATACTTCTCCATAAACAAGCTAGAGAAGGATGCCCAAGTCATAGGTGGTGCTTCTGTTGGTTGACACTCAACATGTGACCGCCACCACATTTTGGCGTTCCCTTGAAATTGATAAGTCACAAACTCAACCAAACCGTTCTACTATACCCATCTTGTGTAGTAGCTCATGACAGTTAACCAGAAAATCATAGGCATCCTCAGATTCAGCACCCTTGAAGACTGGAGGTTTCAATTTCAAGAACTTACTGAAAAAGTTCATGCTGATCATTTGTCATTATAGGCCCTGTGGTCAGACGAGGAAATGTGCCTATTTCCAATGAGGCATCCATAAGGGGAGCCATAATAGATGCATGTTGTACCTCCGGAACCGGAGGTGTTGGTGCAGAAAACACTGGAGGCGTCTGGCCCTGATCAGATAACCCACTAAGATAAGCAAGAACCTGATTGATCATTTCTGGGGTAGGTTGGGGTGGAAATTCCTCATTCTGCACTTGTTCAGTCTCCCCATCCTCGCCCTCTCTCACTACTTCCTCAGTCGGTGGAGGAGTCACCTCCCTAGTACCAGATGGGCTAGGTGCTCGTCCTCTTCCTCTAGAGGACGTCCTCCCACGACCTCTTCCACGGCCTCTTGTCACTACTCCTCTTCGAGCTACAGCCCCAGTGGATGGCTCAGACGCATCTTGTCTTGCCGGTGCTGGTGTTGGCGCAGTTGTTGCTCTAGTTCTAACCATCTGCGAGATAGAGTGAAGATGGTTAGATACCAATTTGTATCACCTAGATACCAATTGGATCCAAGTAATAGCACGAAAGAAAGAAAGAATGGAATTTTCCTATAGTCCTATAGCCTCTCAAAGAAAAGTAAAGGCGTCCCCCTACCGTTCCTTAAGACTCTACTAGACCTGTTCTTGTGTGATGAGACCAATGAACCTAATGCTCTGATACCAAGTTTGTCACGACCCAAAACGTCCGCGACTGGCACCCACACTTACCCTCCTATGTGAGCGAACCAACCAATCTAAACCCTGACATTTCAATATAATATCAACAAAAAGTAATGCGGAAGACTTAAACTCATTAATAAAAACCAATTCAATAACTTCTAAAATTCAACATCTATTATTTCCCTAAAATCTGGAAGTCATCACCACAAGAACATCTATAATCAAATTACTAAACTAAGAGTATTCTAAGAAGCTAAAATAACCAAGCTAGTCTATGCCGGAACTTCAAGGCATCAAGACATGAGGAAGAAGATCTAGTCCAAGCTAGAAGCATTAGCTCACCCTGAAATCCGGTGTAATGAAGACTGGCTAGAGTTGCGGTTGAGTTGAAGACGACGGTATGTTTGCTGCACTCCACATATAACAAAGAAAGAAACATACAAGTAGGGGTCAGTACAAAACACGAGTACTGAGTAGGTATCATCGGCCAACTCAAAATAGAAAACAGTATATATCAGATAATATCATAATTCAACTATAATACTCAACATGTAGCAACAACAAGTTCTATAATCATTTATAAGTACCGCCAAGTTCACGCATAAGGACTCAAGCCTCAATACCATACTCATTTGGGATTAGGTTCATTAGATTGACTATATTAACATCTTTCAAGATTCATTATCTTTATTCCTCTTGTGTCGGTACGTGACACTCCGCTCCCCTACTATTATGTGTCGGTACGTGACACTCCGATCCCCTAATTCTACGTGTCGGTTCGTGACACCCGATCCCCTAATTCTACGTGTCGGTTCGTGACACCCGATCCCCTAATTCTACGTGTCGGTTCGTGACACCCGGTCCCCCTAATACTACGTGTCGGTTCGTGACACCCGATCCCCTAATTCTCATTCTATTAATTCATCAATCCTTCTTTTATACCAAGACATCATCAGATTACTTTAGTTCATCAAGCCTTCTTTTATACCAAGGCATCATCAGCCCAATTACTTTAGTTCATCAAGCCTTCTTTTATACCAAGGCATCATCATTAACAAGGGGTTTTCAAGATTTGGGATTCAATAGCTTCATCTTGCTTATTTTATCACAATTGTATAATCACATTCATACAAGCATACAATTAAGCATATAGAAGACTTTACAATACAATCCAACACATATCATTCGCTATTAAGAGTTTACTACGAATAGTATAAAAACCATAGCCTACCTCCACCGAAGAATTGCGATCGACAAGCTATCTTCTCACAGCTGCGTTCTTTCTCTTCTCTTGATCGATCGTTTCTCCCTCTCTCTGTTCTTTTATTTTTCTTATTCAAACCTCTTTCTTTTACCCTAATTATCATATAATTAAGTATAAAAGATGGCAATAATAACCCACTAATTAACTCAAGGTTACCTCTTTTAACCCCCAAGTAATTAGACTTATTAACATTAACCCTCTACTTTATAATAAAGTAGGAAATAGTCCAAAACGCCCCTTAAATTAATTAACAGAAATCTGACCCCGCCAGGGATTACACAGCCTGTGACGGCCCGTCGCGCCTGCGACGGTCCGTCCTGCTGCTCCGTCACAGAGTTCAGAGACTCAATTTCCTTGAAGAGTCTGTGACGGTCCGTCGTACCCACGACGGTCCGTCCTGACATTCCATCGTGACGTTCAGAGAGTCGCTCTCAGTACCCAAATTTCTAAATTTTAAGTGTTTTGGAACGAGACCCCCACGACGGTCCGTCGTGCCCATGACGGTTCGTCGTGGGGTCCGTTGACTCCGCCAGTTTTTCCAGAATTAAAATCTGCTGCTCAAAACGACTAAACAGGTCGTTACATCAACTTAGGATAGGTAGTTTTTAAAAAATTAGGACACAGTCAAACCTCTTCTCTATTATAAATTTTTTACATTTTTGCCATAAATATTTCAATAAAAAATTAGTCACATTCTTCACATCTTCCCATGAAAACTCTTCATGTTTTCAGCAAAGAGGGGCATTTTGTGAACACCTAATTTTTTACCAAAACATAATATATTTTACACAAATTTAAAAAGGGGTTATATTTAAAATAAAATAAAATAATAATAATAAGTTATAAGTTAATAAAAATTATAAGATCAATTATAGTTTAATAATAAAAAAATTTGTACATAGAAGTTGGGAATTTAAGTTATTTGTCAATTATCTAGTTTAAAAATAAAGAAAATATTATGAAAGAGTATAGAAAAAGAAAAGAAAAGAGGAGTCCTAAAGATTTCAAATTTGTTTTATCTTATCCTAATTATTCTCAACTTCCTAACTTATTTTACTAAAAAATCTCATCCCATTTATTTATTTTTTATTTTTTTTATTTTTTTCTCTCTCTCTTTTGGACGTTTTGTTTAAAAATTTTACACATTTTTTTATTTTGTTAATTTTCTATTATTATTATTTATTTATTTTATATCCTTATCTCAACCCCGATTTTCTCAACTAATTTTCAAATTAAATCATAATCTCACTCTATTACGTTCCTTTTAATTAGCACCAGATTCTCACCCAAAAAAATTATATAACCCACGTTCAGTTGAAAAAAAATATACAGAGAGAGATATAGAGAACACATAGACGCAGATTGAAATACAGAGAGAAATATAGAGAACACACAGAAACAGAGATTGATAGACATAGAAAAGAAAAAACAAGCAAATACAAAGACAAAAAAAAGAGTTATTTCTTTTGATAATTAGGTTAGAGTTAGAGATTTGATTGTGATTTCGAATTCGTGGATAACAGCTCGCTTTTGTGGTATCAATTTTCGCAGTGAAGTAACTATACATTCTCGCGTGATTTAAATAATATTACTTCTATGACAAGTTGAATCCAATAGCATGAAATACTTCAAATCACATTTATTATATTGATTATTGTTACATTATTATTATTATGTTTTTTAGATAGATTTTGCAATTTATGTCGCTTCATGATATTGAATTGTTGAATTTAAATAGATTAATATATCTTTCCGTCTATTTTCACTTTAGAAGATTTTTGTTGAATTTATTGTAGACTTGTTAGATTAGGATATATAAATAATTAGTAATTGTTTTTTATCTAAGTAGAATTGTAAATTTCATCTAGAGATTCATGATAAAATAGTGAAAATTACTATTAATAATTAGAATTAAAAAAAATAAATTTTGAAAAATTGTATAAAGAGAACAAAAGAATAAAAAAATAAAAAATAAAAAAACAAGAAAGCATAAAAAGTTCAATAGGTGAGGGGGGATATGAGTACCTACTTCTCTTGTATTCATATATTACTTGGAAAACAAATTTTGATATACTAAAATAGAATGAAAAAAATATTAAATTACACTGACAAACGATATGGCTTCCCACAGGAACCAACAAGCATCTCACTGGCTAAATATAATTGAAAGGAGTAAACTACCTCAATATGTTTGTAATGTTGTTAATTGACGTGGTAGAATGTTTGATCACAACTCACCAATTCTAAAGTAGATAATCTTGTGAGAACTGAAGGTTGACATGGAGAAGCGTTGACACTCTCCAATCCTGGATCAGAATTTCGTAGTCCAGCAGGCATTCAAAGATGGAAGTTGAAGGGTAAAACCTTCAAAATAACTCTTTTACCATTGAAACTCATTCTTAGGAGAATTATCAATACTTTATCACAAATATAAGTTCAATAGGTGATGTATCACTTTCCTCTTTTACCAGTTGAGACTTCACAATTGAAACTTAGTGCCTCATTTGGAAGGTTACAATGATAAGTTGAAGATTGTATCTTATATACCTTTTTCTTCTTCCCAATTAGAGATAGTAGAGAGAGCTCTTTATTTTGGTAGAAAAATTATCTATAGAGTATAATGAAGAACTTTTAACTTGTAAAGAAAGAAACCTCAAATTTGTATCATTTAATTACATTAGCTTGAAAGACTTTTGACGTCGATATTGTCTCTATTTTTCTTTTATAAGTAGCTAAATCCTTGCTAGGAGTGTGTGCGTTTGATGGCTGTGTGTGTGTAGAACCCCTAATAAGTATTAATTACTCAGTTCTAATATTGATTGTATTACATGGATCTAGAATTGTCTAAAAGTTTTAATCTAAAAATCAGTGGTTGGAAACATTGATTGAGCTCTCTTACACCGTTTTGGCTTGAGAAAACACAATGTGGTTGGGTAAGATTTAAAAGTGAGGACTTGTTGAAATTTACTATTTGGACTTGATTCAGGAATGAGATAATCATAGTAATTTTCATTTAATTATATGAACTAGAGATAGTCTATCTACTCAAGCAACACTTGTGTTTCAATTAAAAGGATCTTGAAATTTGAGAAAATATCAAGTATAGCCTAGACCAATCATTATTTGAGTTGAAACTTCAAATCAATATGAATACACTCCTAGTCCTTTTCAAACTTGGTAAATCATATTTGTACTGCATTTTGTTACTTGATATTAGTGAAATATATATTTAGAATTCTTTGCTAATTGCTTCAAGTGATGAAATCAATTTAAGGTAATCACTTCTTTCAATTCTTGTGGTTCGAGTACAACCTTCAAAGTTACTTATTATTTTGCATAAGACCATCTATTTCACGTCCCGAACCAACATTCTGGGCGGGTCTGACACTCGAAAANGGTGCGGAGTGGACAAACGTTTGTTAACTTGGTTTTTAATAAATCCTGCAGGTGGCAAGTTGAGGTAAAGGATGAATTGCAATGGCTTGCAAGAAGGTAATGGGGACTTGTATTCCCAGACTTCACATTTTCAAAAATTATGTTTTCACATTTGAGCAGAACGGGAATATCGATTTTGAAAGAGAGCTTTTAAGCTAATTTTTGGAGTAATTATCAAATCAAAGAAAGAGTTTATTTTAAAAAAAACAGAGTTAATTATATTTTGGCATAATATTGAGCACCGATATGGGCATATGAGTTCATATAACTCTAATCTCCATTATCATATAGCCATCATATGTAATAAAGGATCATACACTTTTTTAGAATTAATCCTGTAAGGTGTGCTTTTTAGTTAGACTATGGATACACTTTACATAAGTCGTCCATATCTGACGACAACGTATACGGAAAGTTTCTGGCAGCGTGGGCAAACGTGTATCACCTCTATGCTCATATAGGTGTTTCGGTTAAAGAACTCCCACAGAAACTATACTTATTGTATGAGTAAAATTAAGTTTATTATTGCTTTTTCTTTAACGAACTAAGTTATTTTCTACTATTTTTACAAATTTTCTATATATTGCATGTGTTTTATTGCTTTAAATTGATTTAAGTTGTTTAGGAGTTTGAGTAAAGTCAAGGTAAGTGTTCCTTCCAAATGTTTTCAAGCTTAGTTGTGTTTAGTATTCCACCAGCTCGTCATACTCGGAACACTTCACAATGTGATGAGTGGGCCTGCATTATCTTATGAATGCAGACACGGTAACAAGCTCATCACCTCCGCCTCTTTTGATCCAGTTGAGCACTCAGAGTCAGGTTGGTGAGTTCCTTGCATTCTGAAGGACCTCCTTTTCCTTTGGCTTTGATATTTCATTATTAGTATGTGTCCGGGTTTTGGTCCCTAACATCCTCTTTATTTTAGAGATTCATATACATTAGTAGTTCAGTTTGTCTTTACATTATCATTCCTATGTTAAGACTTTAGTTTGTCCATTTGGCACTTGAATGTTGATTTTAAAAACATTCTAGTCTAAAAGTTATTTTGTTTATTAACAGTATAAATTAAGTGCATTGGTGTCCACGACCCTCTAGTCATGAGTGGCACCCACTTAACTGTCTAGAGGGCGAACCAAGGAATCCAACCCTAACATATACCAATATTCAACTACGAATACCAAAAAGAATGTTCGAAGCTCCAAAACTTACAAAGTAACCAATGAAGTAAATCTCTAAAATATGTTCCACCGTAATCCCAAAAATCTTAAAGTCATCACATCAAGACATCTATCTTCAAATACTAAGTCAAGAATCATCACAACACCACTAATGACTAACCATCAGTATAACGTCCCCGACAACTAGGGGAACATAGACACAGAAGGGGCAGGAGGAGCAAGTCGAATCAATAAGTACTGAGAGAGCGAGAGAAGATGAAAAAAGAGAATAAAGGAACAGGAGAAGGGTGGACTAGGGGGGTAAGAATAAGAAGGGCAAAAACGGGGACTAATGAGTAGAGGCAAGGCGGAATAAAAAGTGAAAATACGGGAGAGAAAGGATGAAGCGAGGATAAAACGGACAGGTACAGCCCACTGACAAGGAAACTACGGGACAAGTATAGAAGGAAGAGGACATTAGGTCATGACCGATAAATCCCCCAGCTCGAATGAATATCTCACCCTTGGAACCTTGATAATGCTGAGATAGCTGATCTGAGGGGCGATTCAAAGTTGATGTACCCATGTGCAACTCCAATAAAAGGGAAACAAAGAAAACCACAGTAGGGCTGCAATACAGGTTCACATGTCTGAGTAGGTATCATCGGCCACAAACCCAAAATAAACTAATATTCAATGAATAATGGTATGACTCACTATAAACATTTATCATGTAATAGCAACAAACAATGAACAAGTGTCAACACATTAAGTAAATGACCAATAATAAGTGGACACTATCAAAGATCTCCATGAGCACGCATCCTCCACTAAAGCCAACTAAACCATTTGGGGAATTGAATTAGTATATTCCGTTAACCAGCTCTTTTTTCCTTTAATGTTCTGTGCGGCGGAAACGTCACACTCTTCCGATCCATTATACCGTGTCCAGAATGTGACATCCATTATACTGTGTCGGAACTAACATCCTATCTCATTATACCGTGTTCGAAATGTCACACCACGCTCCGATCCATTATACAAAATGGGGTTGGAACATGACACTGCCGATTAAATTATCCCATTAATTTCTCTTTGTCAACCACCTTTTCAATTCATTGTATTTATTTCATAAGTCTTTCTTTATTCAATGCATCACTTTCCATAAAGAGGATTCAAGAATATAAATTTCACGGTCTTCGGGTTTTCAGATCAATCACAAAAACACCAATCATTAAGCCACACCAAACACCCAATAAGTACATAGACAACTTCACAATATCATTTTTGATGGCGATCATCACTATTTAAGTTTACTACAAAACAAATTGTCACGACGCGCCCCCGTTTTTTTTTCTCCTCATATTTTTTTTTTATTTTTATTGTCTGAAGAAAAAAGAGTTTTTTTCCAATTAAAGTGACTTTTGAAAGGATAATTTATTTTATTAGATAGCCGCCCCTGTAATTTGATTTTTGGTGTTCCAAGTCACCTTATTTAACAAAATCCTAATCAAAAGAAAATTTGACTCGTTAATTGGTCTGCGAACAAGAAATCCGGTAAAAGGATTCTGTTGACCGAGGGAAGGTGTTATGCACCCCTCGGTCCCGTGGTTTCTAGCACGGTCGCTTCATTAACTTTTGATATGACTAAGACTTAATTTGGAATATTATAATATTATTTAACTAATAATAAAATGTTTTTACTTTCTTCCTTTCAGTTATTTTAACCTTTTAAAAATCATCTTATTTATTTTAAATCTAGTGAAAATTATTTTATTATTTTTCTAATGTGTCCATTTAAAAATTTGAAACACTCATATTTATTTATTTATATTTTTTATTTCCATTTTCTTCACTATCTGCGTCCCCTCTTTTTGTCTCTCTCTCTTTCCTGTTCTTCTGTGTCAGCCTTCTCTCGGTGTTTTCCTCGTTCGGCCCTTCGCCTTTGTGTCGGCCCCCACGCTTTTCGGTTCCCGTTCACTTTCGCCCTTGTCTTTCGTTCTTCTTCCTCCCCCCCTACCGCCACTCCCTCCCATTTATTCTCCGCCTTTGCCGTTCGTCTTTTTCATCTCCCGCCCTCTTCCCTCAGCTTCGGCCTGTTTACCTTTTGCTTTTTTTTTTCCTCCCCCCCTTTTCCTTTTTCACCCCCCCTCTTTTTTTTCTTGATCTTTTTTTTTTTGCCCCGGTTTCCTTTCTTTTCGCTTTCTCTATTTGTTCTTTTTTTTGTTTTTGTTTACCTCTGTTTTCTCATCTTCTCCTCTCTTTTTTTTCTTTTTTTACTCACTTCTTTTTCACATTTTTTATCTTTTCATCGCACTTTTGTCTCTTTTTTTTCAAATTCTTTTTGTAATAATTTTGTTACTACGTCTTTTATTTAATTTTTTTAAATTGGATCTTAGTTTTTTTTTTACATTCTAATATCAATTTTATAGTTTTTAATTTTTTAATTTTTCTTTTTTTTTTAAATTTTTTTTACGCTTGTTATATTCTTCTTCTTTTTTTTCACGTTCTTTTCTTTTCAATTTTTTTAAATTCTACTTTTGTTTTTAGATTTTTTCTTTCTTTCTTTTCCTTGCTTCCTTCTCTTTTTTAAATTTTTTTTTTTTTTCATTTTTTTCATCACACGTTTTTTATCTCTTTTTTATTTTTATTTTTCTTGTTTCTTTTTAAAAACATCTGTTAAATTTTTCCCCTTCCTCCTTTTTTTCGTTTTTTAATGCTTTCCTTGTTTTTTTTTATTTATTATTTTTTATTCTTTTTGTTCCTTTATACAATTTTTAATTTATTTTTTATTTAATTATTAGATAATTATCCACTATTTTTATCATGAATCTCAGATAATTTTACAATTCTACTTAATACAAAAAAAAACTTACTAATCAATTATATATATAAACGGAGGATCATATAAGAGCTGATGTGGGCACCCTCTCTATGGCCTCCCCATTTCAATTTCTTTTTTTTTTTCCTCCTTTTTTCTATTTTCTTATTTTTTTTCATTAAAAATTTGTTTATGAATTACGAACAATCATTCATATTTATTAATCTATTATAAACCTAATAAGATCACAACCTCCATCTATTTACATTCCCTCTTTAAATAATCGTCTCCTCATCAACTTATTTTGATTATTCTTATGGTTTACAACAACTATAAATAACAACCTATCACATTGTTCATGATCATTCTCCAATTTTCTTATTCTTTTCCTTTTTTAGTTAGTTTTTCTTCTTTTACATTTTTTTTCTTCATCTTTCATCAATCATGTACTTATAAGTTCACCAATGATCTTCAATATTGATAATCATAGATATATTCTTCACGATTCATCAAATTGATGTTTTGCATTAGTTTGGTCAGTTTATGAACAATGAAGAAGGAATTATAATTATTTTTCAAGATTTCAATCAAGAGATGGTCATATTGTAAAAAGTTTGAATGATTTTCCAAATATTTTGAAGATTAATTTATTCATGTATTGTTTTGGATTATATTTTTTTTTATTAGAATATATAATCATCTTCTTCTTCCTCTTCTTCTTCCTCTTCTCTTCCTCTCTCTTTTTCCTCTTCCTCTTCTTCTCTCTTCTTCTTTCCTCTTCTTCTCTTCTTCGTCCTCTTCTTCGTCTTCTTCCTTCTTCGTCCTTCGTCTCTCCTTTCTTCTTCTCTTCTTGCTTCTTCCTTCGTCCGTTTTTTATCCTCTTCGTCTTCCCTCTTCTTTCTTCTTCTTCTTCCTCTCCTTTTCCCTCCTCTCCTTCTTCTTTCCTCTTCTTCCTTTCTCATTCTTTCTCCTTCTTTTTTATCTTCCTTTCATTTTGTTTTATTTCTTTTCTTTTTCTATTCCCCATTCTTAAGTTTTCCGTTCTTATGAGTCTTCGAGTAAATGTTCTTCCTCTGTCCCTTCGGGACGTGCCTTTCTCCTCTGTCTTGTCACGGTTCGAATTAAAGTTCCTCCTTTCTTCTATGATTGACTTTTTCCTCTTCGTTTCTCTTTCTTCTTTCATGATCTTCCTATTTCTGGTCACGGTTTGTGGCGTTCTTATATTCAACGTCTCGCCTAAGTGTATCTTCTGGGTTTTCCTCTAATTTTCGAAAAACTTGGGGTGTCTCGTTTGCTTTTGGATCCTTCCCTCTCAAAGTCCCATTCGTTGACTGAAGATAGTCAAAAGTGTGGTGCGAGTTGCTATCTGCTTCATTTTTAAGCCTGGTGGCAAAGGTCTTTTTCAGGGGCTAATTACGGTTCCTCTATACTAGTTTCACAAACTAGGGTTTACGGTGCTCTGATTCTTATGTTCTTTCCTTCCTTCGTTAAAATACCGTATTTTGAGGAGACATACGTCATTCTTACTGTTCCTTCTTTCTCAACTCTGTCTGTATCCTACTTCTCTTTCCTCTTTATTGATCTTCCGCTTCTTCTTACTCACTTCTTCTCGGAGCCTTAGGGTAAAATGTGATCTTCTTCTTCTTCTTCCTTCTTCGTTCCCACCTCAATTGCATTCTTCCTAAATCGGTTTGTCGTAAGCCCATCATATAAACTCCTTTCTTTTTGCCTTCTTCTCTAAATCTGGTTCTTCTTCTTCTTCTTTTCCTTTTTGAATCTGTGTTATCCTAACTCAATTACTTCTTGACTATCGATCTTACTATAGCACATGATCTCGTTGCCTTACTTTCCTCTTCTTGGTCTTTTGCCCTCTTCTTCTTCTTGGTTAAAGACCTTCCTCTGTCTTCCGTTCTGTTCTTCTGATAAATATTCCCAGTTCCGAGGCTTTCCCCACTTCCCCTCTTCTGAACTGGCCCCTTCCTTCCTCTTCTCATTCCGTGATCCTTCTTCTTCGTTAATCGGAGTTCACTTCTCTCTTTGCTACGTCTTAGCTGTGCTTTGTAAGTGATAAATTCAAAAACAGAGAGGAAGACAGGGGATGGAGCTCGGAATAGAATACAAGTGTAGAGATTGATAGGGGGGTGTTAGAGGGACGTGCTTGGTCGAACGCTAAAGGCTCTGGCTATCGTTCAAGTGGGAATACCTTGATATAAGCTCACTTTGGTCGAGTTGTCATATCGTTGTTCCATCTTCTGTCTTCTCTTCTAATCTGTCGATACTTCTTCTTCTTCTTCTTCATTCTTCTCTTCTAATCTTGCAGGTGGAACTTTTGGCTTCTTCCTTCCTTCTTCTTTCTCTATTCTACGTTAGACGGGACTGCATCTCTAACGTTCTTTCGTCTATGCTTTCTTCTTCTCTTCTTCCTTTTTCTCTCTTGTCTTTTCTCTTCTACTTGGTTCTTCTTAAGGCTTCTAATCTTCTTCTCCTTCTTCTTCTTCATTTCTTTTCTCTTTCTTGTCACTTTGATAAAATAGTAATATTGCACATGATACATTTTTTAGAGCTATTGCATTATTTGATGCCACTAAAAAATATATGATGTAGTTTATCATATTAAAAAAATAGCCATAGACTAAACAAAAATAAATTAATCATTTTTTTAGTACTATTAAAAAATTTAATGAATAAATCAAATTAATTTAATGAAAGCTGAAGAAAAACTTTCCCCCTTAGTATTGAAAATGATGATACATTGAAAAGTGTTGACATTGATCTTCTCTTTTTTTGTACTTTTTTTTCTTTTTAAATTAATTGATTTTTTGTAAAAGTGTTTATACTCAATTAAATTAAAATAATTTTTATTAATAGAGAACCATTTAACAAAACTTTTCACATATACTTTACTTAGGAGTAATAATAATCTACCATAACTCACATCTTTCTAATTTCCAATCCTAATAGATTACATTTTCTACTTTCTTTTCTTTTTTATTTTTTGACCTTCTTCTATTATAATTTCAGAAAACCTTTTAAGAAAATATGTTAAGTATTTTCTCTTTTTTGTTTACTTACAACCAATATATCATATTTACATGTAAAGTTAGAATGTTAGAAATAAATAGATGACTGTGGTACATTTCTATCACCTCACACTCCGATTACATTTACTTTTTACTCTAAATATTGTAGCATGTTTTTTAGTTTTCTTCACCAGTGTGATATTATAAAATATTTTTCAAAATTTCCTCTTCCAATAATAGTAATTATTCCTTGCATATTGGTCATTTTCTTTATATATGTAACTTTAATTTTTAATGGTTAATTAATAATATTCAATGACTTCACGAACCTTCATGTGGATAAACCTAATAATTAATGTGCAAGTTATATAGTTTTCTTATCTACTTTAGTTGCTACAAGTAACAATTTTAAAGGGTTTTTCTAGAGATTTTTGTATTTATTAGTATTTTAAATTTTTTTATATATTATAAATTTTAACGTGTTTATTAACAGTTTTTGGTATATTGCAACTGTTGCTTTTTTCGTTCTGTAATAATATTATTGTGTTGCTATTTTTTTTTAATATTGAAGTTTTGCTTTTAATTAGATTCATGTTAAATTAAAAAAATTAAGTAGAGATATATTGTTAGTTGAATAACGCAAATATGATACTCCATTTGAATTGCTTATGTAGTTGTTGACATGATTCTCAATATACCGAAGATGATTTTCACCAATAAAAACAATAAACCTCTTTATTATTTACAGCATAGATTCAAAGACTGTAATTATTTTAGATAAAATACATATGATAAGCATGACTTGACATTAGTTCTAATTTATTAAATTATTTGGTTATCAATTTATTTAGAGTAACTTTTTTCAAGAATATTTTTTATGAAACACATGTATAATGCTAACTCCCTGCCTAAAAGATCTTTATGAATTTAATGTACAGCGCTATAAACAAAAAGAATAATTTCAAATCAAAATATTTTTCTTTCTTTACAATATTTCTAAAGGAACATAACCAAATAGATTATACGAAATCAAACTATATTAAATACTAAAAGCATTCGATACGTGAACAACACGTTGAAAAATTTTAATAAATTTATTGATTCAATGATCAAATATTGACTCAAACATGTAAACCAAAAATATTATTCATATAATCTAATGAGGTCCGCGCGAAGCTCCGCTTGATCTATGTTTAACTAGCTTTTTATATAACCTAATCTAACAAGTTCCCAATAAATTCAACAAAAATCTTCTAAAGTGAAAATAGACGAAAGATATATTATCATTTAATTCAACAATTCAATATCGTGAAGCGACATAATTGCAAAATCTATCTAAAAATAATAATACTAATAATAATAATAATAAGTAACAATAATCAATATAATACATGTATTTGAGTATTTCATGCTATTGGAATCAAATTTTCATAGAAGTAATATTATTTAAATCACGCGAGAATTTATAGTTACACCTCGGCTGCGAAAATTGTACCACAAAGCGAGCTGTTATCCACGAATTCGAACCACGATCAAATCTCTAACTCTCACCTAATTCTCAATGAAATAACTCATTTTTTTTTCTTTGTTTTTGCTTGTTTTTTCTTTTATTGTCTATCATTTCTGTTTTCTTGTGTGTCTCTATATTTTTCTCTCTGTATTCAAATCTGGTCTGTGTGGTCTCTATACATATCTCTCTATGTATATTTTTTTTCAACTTACGTGGGTTATAAATATTTTTTTGGGTGAGAATATGGTGCTAATTAAAAGGAACGTAATAGAGTGAGATTAGGATTTAATTTGAAAATTAGTTGAGAAAATTGGGTTGAGATAAAGATATACATAAATAAATAATAATAATAGAAATTAACAAAATAAAAAAAATGTGTACAATTTTTAAAGAAACGTCCAAAAGAGAGGAGAGAAAAAAAAAAAAAATAAAATAATAATGGGAGAGATTTTTTGTAAATAAGTTAGGCAATTGGAATATTAGGATAAGGTAAACAAATTTGAATCTTAGACTCCTCTTCTTTTCTTTTTCTATACTTTTTCATATATTTTCTATATTATTATATTTTTAAACTGATAATTAACAATAACTAAATTCCAACTTCTATGTATCAATTTTTACATTATTAAACTATAATTGATCTATAATTTTTATAATTTATAACTTTATTAGTCTTTTTTTTTTTTAATTCACCCCTTTTTAATTGGTGTTTATTCTGTTTTGGTAAAAATGGTGTTCACAAAATAAAACATAACTATCTCACCGAAGAACCGAATCAAGCAAGCTACTTCTCCAATACTTTTCCTTTCCTCATGATTCCGAACCTTTCCAATCTATCAATTATATATGTATAATTGTAGTTAACAGCCTATAACCACTATATAATTCTAGTCTTGCCTAGACCCAACAACTCCTAATCTATCATCAATTTTTTAAAGTTCAAATCCAAGGGTAAGTCTTATTCCCTCCCATTAGCATAACTTTAATATAGTTCATATAATGTACTACACATTATAAGTTAATTACCTATCACAATATGCTAAAACTTATTTTATAATATGATAATGAAGTAGAATCATAATGGTAAACCTAGTCAATTGGTAAACATATGCATACTGCAAAACATGGCAAGACTAACATCTTTCTAATTAATGCCTAAAATTATAGTGTTACTCAACATAATGATCAGCCATAATTAGGCATAAGAACTAATAAGAATCGTTGCTCTTAAGTTTGGAAAATCACCACAGTTTGACAAATTGAGACCTTTAACATTTCTTTTCTCATTCATTATTCTTCTCAATTATAATAATACCTTAATAATATCATAGGATTGCAATACATTCCCTTTGTTTTAGCCAACCATGATTAAATTAAGTCATTACAGTTTTCCCTACATTCCTTAATAAACTCCATGTCCCCGACATTAATTCAACCGAAAACCACTTCTTTCTGACTAACATATAATATTAGTTTTTAACACTTGTATTTCATCAAATTTCACAAGAACAAAGGTGTGGAGAAATTGTACCTGATAGATTTTACACGTCGTTTGATTCTCTATTATCCTAATATTATATAACTAATTATAAATAGTGATAAACGAGATCTACTGTTAATTTTAATATTATTTTCTTTAACCACCAACTAAATAAATTATTAAAAGTAATCGACTAATTTCATAATTATTATTATGAATAATCCAAGACACCTATTTAGAATCTATCGAAAGTGTTTATCAAAATAAAGCTCTAGTATTCAAAACACCCAATGGGTTGTTACAATTTGATCTTTATAATAATATTGAGAGTCTTCCGCGTAGGTCATTCAAGGGTTCGTTTGGGCCCATCAATAATGCACATCCTTGGAGAAAGTCTTCCCTAATTGTTCATTAATGTCATTTCGAAACACGATTGACTGAGATAACCTTAAACTGATTGGTATTTATTCCCTGGTTCACTACAATATCTACCTAAATCTCCACATCAAATATTCCCGTGGCTTATGACCACCTCAAACTCTGCTCTCCTTTTGTCCATTATTGCTGTTACAGAAACATTTAACATAAGAAAGACTCCCCCACTCCTCCAGTTGATCTTTTGTTTAAAATCTGAGTCAAACAGCCACTTTTAACTAGAAATTAACTGTTCCATTCGAAAGTAATATCCAATATAGCAGTCACTCATATAAGGATTTCATAAAGAAAGTTACTTTCGTACTTCCAACATAATGAACAAGTCAGACACCCTACAAAAACATATTACTCCCAATCTACCTCCCATAACTTTAACACAAATGTGCCTCTTTGACAACGACAAGAATCAGAACAATAATGCGAAGAATCTATGTCTGCTACATGCCAATGGTAAAGTAACAAGCCAACATTTTATAAAAACACAGCAAGAATACAGTGCAAAAGACAAATCAGCCATCTATCATTAATCTGGAACTATGACGGATAGTTTACCATACCTTTAAAACTCTTATTCCTTCCCTCCTCCTCTCATAATCGTACACCTGGTCATAGCCAAATGGCATCTCTTTTCGACGACCATACTCTCTGCTTCTCACGCGTCTCTGTTTAGGTTTGAATATTTTTGTCTCCCTTTAGATCTTTTGATAATTTGGAACATTTTAGGTTTGAACTCTTGGTTCCACTCTCCTTCTTGAAGTTATCATGTCGTTAGTTGCTCCACATTAATTTGTGATTATTCAATGGCATGAAGCTCACACCACAAAACCACTTGATTTTTAAAAGCCCCACACGGGTTTCATTATCAATACCAAATCGTCGCTTGAGAATAGCAAAGGCACGTTCAACTGTGGATCTCATGATGCATGCTGAAGAAAAAAAAACCACAATAACAAAATACCCCATAAATGTGGGTTTGGGTTTTTTGTTGTATATTGTTGGGGGCTTTGTTGGTTGTTGTATGTTTTGTATTTTTTTTGTTAGTGTTGTGCTAGTTTTATTTAGGTGTTTTCGTTTGTGGTTTTGTTTTTTGTTGGTTTTGATAGTTGGTGGTTTAATTGTTGTTTGTTGGTTCTGGTGTTTGTAGTTATGTGGTTGTGTGTGGTTTTTTTTGTTTTTTTGATTGTTTTGTTTTTTGTTTTTGTGTTTATTGTTATCCACACCCCCCCCCCGCCCCCCCCCCAAACCCAACACACAACCAACAAAAACTCATTCCTTTTCATTTCTTGGGTGGACTCTCACTATCCTCTTTCAGTTATAGCATTCCTCCCATTATCAGTCTCCTGCTCCCTTCCTACTTCCATTATACCGCCTCTCCCAGCTAGACGTTCTCTACAAGTCAGGGATTAGTTAATTAATATACGTTGTCCACCTAATTTTTTTGTGATAAACGACTTTTAGATTGAATAAGATAACCTGGAGAATTTAAAACAAAAACCCATGTGGTCTCATCTAATGCATCATTTAAATATGACTAGATTCATGAGGCAGAATCCTTCCAAACAAGCTAGTACATACGTGAACTTCAAATTAAAGTTATGGCAGCCAATACATTTTGTGTTGGTTTTCCTTTTCGACCACAAATCTACTTGTTGTTCAATGGAGACGTATGCAAGCACATGTGTGGCCTCTATTGCTCCTACCCATCTATATCCAGAACATAGTTAATAATATTTACTATTGTTTCCATAAAATGATTAAAATTTAGTATTCACTTACCTCAAACCATGGATAATATCGATAGTTGTTCCTTATCTCCGATTGAATACTACCATCTGGGTGGTTTTTAAGGGATAGGGGAAGCTTCAAAACTGCTTCAAGTACCGTGTGAACTCATCGATGAATAATACGATTGATCTATGAAGTGTGATCCAATCTTTGCGAAATCGTTCATTAACCACGATCTCTAAAAATATTAATACTTGTTCTTGAATAAATGTTTTTCTTGAACTCAACAATTGTTTCTTCCAGAACATTGCATATTTTCATACAACACATTCTTGCTCATCCTTATTTGTCCTAATAGCAATGAACATCACTCCATTCAAAATACTATTCCTGTACAATTCCCTTCTTTGATCTTATTCCCTATATGTTCTCTAGAAATGCGACTTTGTATTTTAGTAGGCTACATAAATCGCAACCTCCGAAAGCTAAAACATATGTAAGCTACAGCCCAACTATTGCATCGATCTTCATCTTTGTTTGTCATTCATCCTGTTCCACTCCGACAATATAACGTAATTGCGTTTAATGATATAACAAAGAAAAGAACATAATAAGAAAATCTGTCCAAAACATAGAACGTCTGCTCAATTTTTAGGAAATCAATATCAAATCAGCAGAGAATTAATGCCTTTCCGCCAATTACCCAATAAAAAGGAAAAAAACAAGAACTCTAAAGGGTAATACAAAGAACTCCATGAAAGGTCAGTTTGAATCCTATTGCGCCCAATTCTTCCCTAACAGATCCTATAAAATCCATTTAAGGAGAGCTCTCACACAATCAACAACAACAGCTGTATAAGCATCATTGTTCATTGATGAACAATCAGACCCTTCTGACCCAACACCATTTCTCTGTTTCAAACCCTTAACATCACTCCTCCATATCTTCCATTTCTTAACCACAAACCAGAATCTAAAATCCTATTTCAAATCTACATATTTATGAACAGATAACATTACACACACAACCAAACATACTTGGGTCAAATCCCAGAAAAATATGAAATAATCGAAAGTAATAGGCCACAATTCATAGATTTACCAAAAAATATCGAACCAAATGCATAAATTCACCAAATAAAGTCAAATTCAAACTCATGAGCAAGTATTTCAGTAAAGAAGCAAGTGAAATATGAATATTTTGAAGAACTTCGCAATAAAAAATGGCACAACTATAATTATTGAAAGCATACCTTCGAATTTCATACAGAAATATGAGGGCTAATAACACAATGGGACCCTAAATTTGGAGAGGAACATCTGAGAATAAATAGAGAAACAACCTCCTTTACTACGTTTGAGAGTGGGGATATCCGAGGGTGCGATTCTCACGGTCGGCTTTCTTTTCTGGAAAATACTTCCGCAGATTTGTTACGGAAGTCGTTTTTTTTCGCTGAGTTTAGAAAATAGGATCGTTTAGGAAAATGTTTTCCCAATATTATTGTTGCAACAACCAAATAAAAGAGGAAAATGTTTTTCCAACACCCCTATTGATTTAAAACATAAATATCAGGTGGAGTAAAGAGTAAGAAAGAAGAGAAGGGTCATTTCAAGTTTCATACGTCTTCAAAAACGTTTTAATTTGTTTTTAAGACTTAACTTTTGAGTTAATTTTCAATTAAGGTGAAGTCTTTTCTTCAAAGTATATATGGGACTAAAGTATTCATAGGAAGTTTAAAAATATTTTCACATTTAAAAATAATGGAAATCTGATATTTTCATGAGACTTCTGCTCTTATTTTTCAAGACATAAATAGTAATTACTTGTAAATAAAGCAAGCAGGGAAACTGAGATTTCTAAGTAGACTTGAGCTAAAGTTGTGAGAACTATCTAGAAATCTCAAAGTAACTATGTTTTGATCACTAAAGAGCTAAGGAGCTAATATAATGATATTTGTTGAGTATTTGAACGCCTGTTTTAGGGTGGCTGTTTGAGCAGCAGATTTTTATGTTCTGGAAAACGGCAGAGGCAACGGATGCCACGACGGACCGTGTGGAGTCTCGTCCCATGACACTTAGACATTTTGAAATGGGTACTAAAAATCGACTCTCTGAACGCCACGGAAAAAATACGAAATGGCAGGAACGGACCGTCTCAGCATTGGCCCGTCACAAGACTTTTTTAATAAACAATCTATGTGTCTGACGCCTTGCGAGGACGCAGGACGTGACCGTCGCAGGCCGACGCCCTCAACTGCTGCGTAATCCCAGGCGGGGTCGGAGTTCTGATTAATTAATTTAAGGGGCGTTTTGGACTATTTTCCTCGCTTTAATTAGTAAAGTAATGGTTTTTCATGTTAATAAGTCCTAATACTTGGAAGTTTAAAAGAGGTAACCTTAAAGTTTAATTAGGTGGATTATTAGTTGCCTCTTTTAAAACACTTATTATATGTAAATTAGGTAAAAGAAGAGAAGGTTTTTGAATAAGAAAAAGAAAAAGAACAACAGAGGAGATGGATCGACGGAGAGAAATAGGGAGAATCGAACGAGAAGAGAAAAAACACAAGGCTTGGGAAATTCTGCTTGATCACTAATCTTCGTGGAGGGTAGGGTTATGGTGTTTTCACTGCTAATTCGTATTAAGGCCTCTATAATAGCTGGATGATTGTTGTTGTGGTTGTAATTATAAAGTCGTCTAATATGCTTAATTGTGGTGTATGCATGATGTGATTTTATATATATAATGATTGTTATGAAACAACATGAGAAAGCTATTGAATCCCAATCTTGATAAGAAACCTAAGGTCTCTTGATTAATGATGAGGGCCGTTGGGTAATAAAATAAGGCTTGATGAACCTAAATTAATGAATGATGATGCTTGGTAAAAGACTGCTTGATGAACTAAGTAATGAGATGATGATTCCTTGGTATATAAGAAGGCTGGATGAACTAAGTAATGAGATATGATCCCTTGGTATAAATAAGCTTGGGAATTTACTAATAGAATGATATTAGAGTGGGCGGGTGTCACGACCGATCACGTAGAATTAGTGGGAAACGGTGTCCCGAACTGACACGTATAAGTTTTAGTTGATCGGGTGTCACGACCGCACGTTAGTGGTTAGGGGATCGGGTGTCACAACCGACACGTATATGTTAGCGGGATCGAGTGTCCACTACGACAACATATAATTATTGGGACTTGTGGTCACGAACCGACACGTATATGTAGGGGATCGAGGGTTCACGTCCGACACATAGTAGTAGGGGGATCAGGTGTCACGTTCGACACATAGTAGCTAGGGGATCGAGTGTCCGTACCGACACGGTGAGAGTAATTAAAGACTAATGGTGTATCGTAGGTCCCACGTACCGACACGCAAGAGGAAATAATATATAATAATCTTGAAAGATAGCTAACAGACTCAATCTAACAACATAGTTTCCCAAAAGAGTATGGTGTGGAGGCTTGAGTTCCTCATGATATGATCGGTGATATTATATAAAATGATGTTTATACTTGTTGCGATCACCTGTTAAGAAGATTATTTGAAGTTGTTTATGGATGTTCTCTGATATTATATTGCTTTCTAATTTTGAGTTGGCCGATTGCTACCGTAAAACTTTTTTTTACTCAGTACTTTTGGTTGTTACTGACCCCCTCTTTAAATTTTTGTCTTCGTGTTTATTTGTGAGTGCAGTCAATGTGCCGTCGTCTCAACTCAACCGCAATTCTAGCTCAGTCTTCCCTCAACCGGATCTTCAGGTGAGCTAATGCTGCTAGGCTTGGACTGGATCTCCTTCCTCATGTCTTGATGCCTTGCAGTTCCGGCATATACTAGCTTTTGTTATTTTAGCTTTTTTAGAATACTCTTAGTTTTGTAATTCGATTATAGATGTTCTTGTGGTTGCTGACTTCCAGAATTTTGGGGATAATACTAGTGTTTGAATTTTTGAAGTTATTGAATTGGTTTTATTAATAGTTTTAAGTCTTCCGCTACTTTCTATTGATATTACATTGGCATGTTAAGGTGTTAGATTGGTTGGTTCGGCTCACATATGAGGTAGTGTGGGTGCCAGTCGCTATCACTGATTTGGGTCTGAAAAACTTGGTATCAGAGCATTAGGTTCGTGGGTCTCAATCACACAAGAACGGTCTAGTAGAGTCTTAAAGAACGTGTAGGGTGACCCTTTTTACTTTCTTTGGAGCGGCTATAAGACTTTAGGAAAAGTTTTCCCCCCCCCCATTCTTTCTTTCTTTCCTTCTGTTCGTGGCTATTACTTGGATCCAATTGGTATCTAGGTGATTACAAATTGGTATCTACTCATCTTCACTCTATTTTCCAGATAGGTTTTAAAGAAACTAGAGCAACGCCCTAACGCAACATCAGACATCAGCAAGACCCGATGCACATCTGAGCCAGCCAGCTGTGGCTGTAGCTCGAAGTTGGAACATTGGCAAGATGCGCGCTAAGGTCGTGGGAGGAACGTCCCCTAGAGTGGAGAGGACTAACACCTATCCCATCTGGTGCTAGGGCTTTGACTCCTCCCCGACTGAGGAAGTAGTAAGAGAAAGGGGAGGATGGGGAGAATAAACAAGTACAGAAGAGGAATGCCACCCTAACCTACCTAGAGATGATCAATCAGTTTCTCGCTATCTTAGTGGGTTGTCGTGATCAGGGTCCAGGCAACTCCAAATGTTTTCTCAGCAACACCTCCGGTTTTCAGAGTCCAACATCCCCACAGCCACAGGGCCGCCTCGTATGTATGCCCTTGGACATAGGCCTTTCCACGCCTGACTACTGGGCCTATATGACAAATGACAAACATGAACTTTTCATTAGTTCTTGAAATTGAAACTCCAGTCTTCAAGGGGCCGAATCTCTGAGGATGCCCTACGATTTTCTTGTTGACTGTTCATGAGGCCTACTACACAAGATGGGTCTAGTAGAACGGTTTTGGGTAGGGTGTTGATTCGGGAGTTATCAGTTTCAAGGGAACCGCCAAAATTGGTGGCGGTCACATGTGGAGTGTCAACCAACATAGGCTCCACCTATGCCTTGGGCATCATTTTCTAAGCTTTTTTATGGAAAATTATGATCCCCCCTACTTTTGATTGGATGAAAAAAAGGGATGAGTTTTTGAGCCTAGAGCAAGGTAGGATGTCCGGTTAACATGCATATGAGGCTAAGTGCTCCGTGCACTATCCAGATATGCCACCCAACTTTATTTTCAGTCTCACACGGCTGATTTCGCCGTTTTGTGAAGGGGTGAGATCAATTTGCGAATTTCAGCTTTACAAGTTAGCGCCACAAACCACAAAATCGGCCAAGATGGAGGCGAAATCTTTTCAAGAAGGTAGTGACTTCCGTAGTAGAGTGGAAGGAGTTGAAGCAGTGAATTCACCATGGCATCGACATACAAGAGAGGTGTTCGAAAGGGGGGTGATTTTAATGGTTTCTTAATTCAGACGAACAGTGGTTCCGGAGGTTACTCTTTCGACCCATTCATTCTTCACTACAACTGTAGTTGGGGGTCCCACCTCAGACCAGGTCAACATTTCTCTGAACACCCATGGTGAATCTATATAGTTGTTAGGATGTGGGGACTGGACATATTAGGAAGGAATTGTCCCAAAACAGAGTAATGACCCCCAATAGCTAGAGGTAGAGGTGGGTCATGTAGAGGCCAGTTATTCCCTTGGATGAAACAGCGGTGGCCGAGGTAATGGTGGTCACCAAAAGTGGCCGGGGTAACGGGCAAATGGAGCCACTGACATCACAAACATGGTATGTTACAGACTGACAAACAACAATGTTGCCCATTGTTATGCTTTCCCCTGGGAGAAGCGTGAGGCGGAGACATCCGATTCTGTCATCACACAGGTAATCTTCCTGGTTTGTGATTGCATGCTTTCTTGTATTGTTTGATCCTGGATCCCACATTTCTTGCATTTATCATTCCTCATTTGCTAATGGTCTAAAATTTACATTGTGAATTACTTGATACGCCTATTCAATGTTTCTACTCCGGTGGGTGAGTCCTGTGGTATTGAAAAGGTATATTTTCTTGTTTGGTGACTTTTGTGGGGAGCAACACTTATGTAGATTTGGTTATATATCTTAGAAAGATGTTGATTTGATGTATTCTGGGTATGACTTTGCTTTCTCCGCAATTTTGGCTCTCTTTCTTCGATTGTAATGCTAAAAAGCGGTGCGTTACAAGCCTGGACAGATCCTTTAGTGGTGGGAGGGTGACTAACAACTTCCAATCCGGTGCGTATCGTGTCTTTCTCTTCGTGCTAGAAAATGGTTAGTAAAGGGTGTTTAGCTTTCTTTCACACATCTCAAGTGACACTACCCAAGTACTTCGATTGAGTCGTTTCAGTGGTCCCTTTAGTTTTCCGGGATGTGTTTTCCCTGCAGATCTTCCTGTATGCACCCGATAGGGATATTGACTTCTGTATTGATCTTGAACCGGGTACTCGCCCCATTTCTAATACCCCCTTATAGAATGGCTCCCCGGAGTAATAGAGTTAAAAGCCAACTTATAGAGTTTTGTTGAGCAAAGGATTCATTAGACCAAGTGCTCTCCTTGGGGTGCTCCGGTTTTGGTTGTGAATAAAGAGGGAGTTTTTCGGATTTGCATAGACTACCGGAATTTTGAACCAGGTAAACCATAAGAACAATTTCCTCTTCCTCGCATTGATGACTTGTTTGATCAGTACAAGGTGCTTGTGTTCTTCTCTAAGATTGAACTTGAGCTTCGGTTATAATCAATTGAAAATACGGGCAGCGGATGTGCCGAAAGACTGTCTTTTAAACCAGGTCCTGGGCATTACGAATTTGTTAAGTGATTTCTTTTGGTCTTCCGAATGCCCCTGCCTTGCTAGCGTTCATGATTTGAATGAACGGGATTTTTTAAAAGCCATATCTGGACCTCTTTTGATGTATTTATTGATGATATACTGAGATACTCCAAGAGTAAGAAGGAACCTGAGAAGCATTTGAGAACTGTGGTTGGAAATTGTTTAGGGAGTAAAACGATTTATGCCAATTCTCTAGTGTGAGTTTTGAATAGATGCAGTGTCCTTCCTTGGGCACGTGGTTTCTAAGGATGGAGTGCTGGTGGATCCTTCTAATATCGAAGTAGTGAGAATTGGGTAGACCTACTAATGTGGTCAGCAATAATTAAGCTTTGTTGGTTAAGCCATTATTACAGTCGATTTTGTCAGGGATTCTCTTCTATTGCTTCCCACTGACGAACTTGACTAAGCAAATGTTCCATTGTAGGGTCGAGGAGTGGAGGAAAGCTTTCATAAGCTCAAGACTTTGTTTGACTACTGCACCAATCGCACCTTGCAGTGCAGGTAGAATTCTGTCTCTTGTGATGCACTCCTATCCGGGTTTGGTGCGGTGCTAATGCAAGAGAAGAATTTATGGCTTTATGCTTCAAGACAATTAAAATTGCTGAACGACTAATCCAACTCTGTTTGGAAATTGGCCGCGGTAGTGTTTGCCTTAAAACAATGGGATTTCCCTTTTATATGGGGTTTAGTGTGAGGTCTATAACGGATGCATCGTAGCCTACAGTATGTCTTATACCTCAAAGATTTGAACTTGAGACAGAGGAGATGGATGGAACTACTTAGGACTACGACATCACTAATTTATATCATCCGGGAATGCGAATGTTGTAAATCGGATAGCTTTTAGTAGAAAGGCGGGAAGACGGGGAAGTCCTAGCTCACTTGCAAGCTTCTTAGAACGCCCATTGTAGAGAAGTTCAATTCTGGCTAACTACCTTATGAGAATTAGAAGTAATGAGAAGGGAGGATTTTTACTTGTGTGGATGCGATCTTCCTTCCTGACAAAAAAGATTAAGGAAGCAGTGTTAAGATGAATAACATTGATCGGATCCGATATAAGTGTTGCAAAGGAGAGGCTAAAGAAGCGACAATCGATATGAATTATTTGAGGATTAAGGGAAGGGTATGTGTTACCCCGCGTCGCGATGAATTGATCCAACACATTCTTACAAGAGGCGCAGAGTTAAAGTATTCAATACATCCGGTGCAACCAGATATGTACCGTGACCTAAATCAACTTTTGGGGGGAGTAGAAATGAAGCGGTGACCTTCTGGATTTTATTGGCCAAATGGTCCAAGACCTTTCAACAAGTAAAAGTATGACACCCAAGCCCGAGGGAACACTCAGATAATCCAATTCCGGAATGGAAATGGAGAGAATCGCAATGGACTTCGTGTTGGTCTTCCAAAACATGGTAGTACGACTCTATTTGGGTGATTGTTGATACGTTAACTAAGTCTGCTCATTTTATTCCGTTAAGGTGACGGTTTACAATGCCGAGAAGTTTATGCCAAATAGCTAATCTCAGAAATCGTTCGATGGCATGGGTTTCCACTATCCATCATAATCCCTATCGAGGTACGCAGTTTACTTCTAGTTTTTGAGAACATTGCATGCGAATTAGGACTAGGTTAGACCTTAGACCGGATTAAGAACGCGTTCCATCCTCCGCCGATGTCAGTCTGAGCGAACGTTCAAGTGTTGGAGGATAGGCCTTCGTGCGTTTGTGATGAATTGGTGGCCATTGGATAGCTTCTTACCCCTTAGCGGAGTTTTCATATAATATAGCTATCCTCAAGCATTAATATGGCTTCATTTGAAGCATGGTATGGTGAGATGTAGTCACCCATTGGTTTTGGTTTTGAGTCATTCCGAGGTTAGACCTTGGGGGTACTAAATCGCTTGAGGGATTTCGATAGAGAAAGTGAAATCCTAATTCAAGGAAAAGCTTTCTAGTCGGCGCAAAGGATGCAACAGGAGTATTCAGATCTGAAAGGTTCGAGACTTGGAGTTTCATGGAAAGTTAGCAGTCGTTGCTGAAAGTTTCGCACATGAAGGGTGTGATGCGATTGGGGAAAGAGGTAGCTTAGTTGCCAAGGGTATATTGGGTCCATTTGAAGTTCTTAAGCTATTAGGGGAGTGCTTATGAATAGCCTTGCTCCAGCAACTCTCCCTCATTACCTCCGGTTATTCCCATGTGTCGATGTTGAAAAGATCCATGGGGATGGAAAACTACCTTATCCGTTGGGAATTTCAGTTTTTTGCTTGATGCGAATTTGTCTTATGAGGAAGAGCCTGTTTGCTATTTTTAGTAGAGAAAAGTTTCGCATAGTTGAGGTCACGGGAGCGCATCCATCAAGGTGTCAATGGAAGAATCTACGCGGTTTGAAGAAGCTACTTGGGAGAGGAGGCAGAATATGCAAGAAAGATACCCATATGTTTTACAGACTCAGGTAAACTTCCTTGCACTCTGATTTTTCTTCTCGTGCTCGTTCGAGGACGAACGATGGGTAAATTGTAGCTATTGTAACGACCTGTTTAGTCGTTTGAGCAGGCATATTTTATTTCGGCAAACTGGCAGAGGAACGGATGCACGACGGACCGTCACGGTCCACGACGGACCGTCACGGTCACGACGGACCGTCGTGGAGGTCCCGTCCCATGACACTAGAAATCTGAAATTGGGTACTGAAAATCAACGTCTCTGAACGCCACGGACGAAATGGCAGGCCGGACCGTCTCGGCATGAACGGCCCTTCACACAACTTTTTTACAAAATTGTGTCCCTGACCCTTGCGACGGACAGCAGGACGGACCGTCCGCAGGCACGACGGCCCGTCACGGGCTGGCGAATCCCAGGCTGGTTCGGATTTCTGATTAATTCAATTTAAGGGGCATTTTGGATTATTTCCTGCTTAATTATAAAGTAAATGGTTAATGTTAATAGTCTAAAATACTTGAGGTTAAAATAGGTCACCTTAAGTTTATTAGTGGATTTTTAGTGCCATCTTTTAAAACTTAATTATTGATAATTAGGGTTAGAACAAAAGAGGTTTGAAATAGAAAAAGAAGAACAGCAAGAGAGAGAAGGCGAACGAGAGAAAGAGGAGAATCAACAGAAAGAAAAACACACAAGGCTTGGGAATTCCGTGTTGATTCACAGTCCTTCGTGGAGGTGTAGGTATGGTTTCATGCTATCTTACTTAAACTCTTACTAGCAAATGATATGTGTTGGTTGTATGATAAAGTCTTCTATAGGCTTCATTGTTGTGGTAGCATGATGTTGATTTTATATATATGATTGGTGATGAACAATCATGATGAAGCTATTGAATCCCAAATCTTGATAAACACCTACATCCTTGATTAACAGTTAGCCATTGTCATCAAAGCAGGCTTGATGAACTACAAAAACCGTAAACAATGAGATGATGATGCCTTTGTCATAAAAGACGCTTGATGAACTAAAGTACGTGAGATGATATGGCCTTGGTATGAAGAAGGCTGATGAACTAAAGTTTAAGTGAGATGATGATGCCTTGGTATAAAGACGGCTTGATTTACTAATAGAATGAGATTAGTGGGTCGGAGGGTGTCACGAAACCGACACGTAGAATTAGTGGGCACGGGTGGTCACGAACCGACACGTGATTTAGGGATCGGGTGTCCACGAACCGACACGTATTTTAAGGGGATCGGGTGTCACAACCACCACGTAGATGTAGGTGGTGCGGAGTGTTCATTACCACACATATAATTATGAGACGGGTGTCACGACCGACACGTAGATGTAAGGGGATCGGAGTGTCACATATCCGCAACATATATTAAGTGGGACAGGGCGGGTGTCACGAACTAACACGTAGAGTTAGGGGAATCGGAGTGTCACGTTCCGACACATAGTAGTGGGGATCGGAGTTGTCACGTTCCACACAATAGTAGTAGGGGATCCGGAGTGTCACGTAACCACACAAAAGTAATAAAGACTATGATGGATCGGATTGTCAACGTACCGACACAAGAGAAATTATAGATAATGATCCTGAAAGATGCTAACATACTCAATCTAACGAACATGTTTTCCAAAAGATGATTGTTTGGGAGGCTTGAGGTCCCTCATAGATATGAGTCATGATTTATAAATGATGTTTAAGTATACTTGTTGCTATCCACCTGTTAAGAATATTATTGATGGGGGGTATATGTTGGTATCGTGAGATATGAGGGGGTGCTTTCTATTTTTGAGTTGGGGCCGATGATGAGGCCGGTACCAGTTACGTGGTGGTTGTACTGCAACCCCCGGTACTTTCTGGTTTTCTTCTTGTTTATTGGTTGTGGAGTGCAGCAAACTGTGCCGTCGGTCCTTTCAACCAACCGCAATGGGTCTAGCCAGTCTTCGTCACACCGGATCTTCAAGGTGGCTAATGCTTCAGCTTGGACATGGATTCCTTCCCATGTCCTTGCATGCCTTGAAGTTCCGGCCAGACGAGCTTTTGTGTATTTTATAGCTTTTCTTAGATATACTCTTATTTTGAGTAATTTGATCATAGATGTTCTGTGGTGGATGGGACTTCCAGATTTGGGGATAATAATAGATTGTTGATTTTTAAGAAGTTATTGAATGTTTTTTAGTCATGAATTTAAGTCTTCCGCATTACTTTCTATTGATATTACAGTTGAAATGTTAATTAAGGTTTAGATGGTGGTTTCGCTCACATATGAGGGTAATGTGGGGTGCCAGTCCGATCCATTTGGGTCGTGACAGTATTATTAAGCACCGATATGGGGGAGAGTTCAGATAACTCTAGCCCCCATAAACCATGTAGCCACCATGGGTAGAAAAGGGGCATGCTTTTTGAATGATTCTGTTAGTGCTTTTTAGCATAGACTAGTGGATTCATTAGGCAGTTCAGGCCCTATACGATTGCAAGGTGTAGGACGGCCCTGGCAGCGTGAGGCAAAATGTCGTATCATTACTCTAACTCTTACGTGATGGTTGTCGATTAGAGAAACTCTCATAGAAGTTAAATGTATTTATAGATATATATTTATATTTTTACATACATCTGAGAGTTAATTGTATCATGTATACGTTCAGAGTTTACAACATTGTTTCAAACAAATTTTCTTTATATTGCACTTATTTTTAAATTGCTATATTGAAATGAGTCAGTTATATTGATTTATGCTATTCATGAGTTGAGCAGAGCCAAGGTGAGTATCCCTTCTTACACTTTTCAAGAATAAGTTGGCATTCCAACTTGCATACTCATAAATTCAATGTACTGATGTCATTTGGCCTGCATCGTCTCATGATGCAGACGCAGGTAACGAGAATCGGCATCCAGCGCAACGTTCATCCAGTTGAGCAATCCAGAGTCAGCTGGTGAGCCTCTTTGCATTACAGAGGACATTTTTTTATTTCTAGTTAGTTCATTAGGATGTTGTGGGGTTTGTCCCAACTTCCATGTCAGTCATTTAAGAGGCTTCATAGATAGTTAGTAGTTCAGTTGTCTTTACACTATTATTTCAAACATTTTTTAAAGACTTGAGTTGTCATTTGGGGTAAGTACTGATGTATATCTTTAAGCTATATTCTTATGTTTTAATCTTACACTTATTTAAGTAAGCTAGGACAAGTATCCGCTCGAGGCCTGTAATGGTCATTGATTGTGGTCACGCCCATGGTGTAGACTCAGGGTGTGACAAACTTGGATTAGTGTACAGTGTTAAAGAGTCCTAGGGAGTCTATGAAGTCGTGTCTGTAGAGTCCTAGTTATCGGTGTGAAGCTCACCACATCTATAATTAAGAGGCTTCAACATTTAGGAAAATCCTCATTATTTCATATCCCATTCATGCATTAACATTTATATCTAAAGGTTTATCTCAAACTCGTGATTGCGTGTGTTTTCAGATAATTATACCTCCACGAAGAGCATCAAGCGGTCGTCCAACTAGGAGGAACGTTGAGAAACAAGGGGTAACCATGCACCTGAAGTGCAACCACAGGGAGAAGTTACTAATGCCAAATTTAGAGAGGAAATTATGATGATGAGTCAGGTTGTAACTAACAAGGTGGTTTAGTAAAGAGGATCTCGACAAAAAGGGGATGACACTTTGATGATTCGTGAATTCCTCTAGTTTCACTGGTTCGAGCACTACTGAGAATCCAGAGAACTTTAGGTTATGCATGTTGCTGACACTGAACGAGTTGACCTAGCTGCTTATCAACTCAAGGGTGTTGTGTCACGCCCCAAGTCGACACCTGGCGTGACTAGCACCCAATGACCATTATTGGCCTTGAGCGAACCCTTGGCCTGGCTTACTTAACTCAGTAGAAGACTTAAACATAGGATATAACTCCAGAATAACTTTAAAATAGTACTTAGCCAAAATGAAAACTTCAAGTCTTTACAAATGAAATGAAAAACTAAAGAAAACTAACAATGTCTATTTATGAAGCCTCTAAAGTAAAGATGGATGCTGGGACAGGACCCCCAATCATCCTAATAACTAAAAACAGAAGCAAATAATCAAATTATAAGGATGTCCTCCGGAATGAAGGAAGGCTCACCAACTAACTCTGAGAGGCTCACTGGATCAACGGTACGCCAAATACTAATCTTAGTTACATGTGTCTACATCATAACACAATGCAGGTTAACTGACATCAGTACATTGAATGTACGAGTATGCAAGTTGGAATTCTAACAACATTTAAGATTGAAAAGGAGTAAGAAGGCATTGGCTCTGCTCAACTCATGAATAGCTTAACTCATTTTCAATATAATGCAATTTAAAATCAAGTGCAATATAAAGAAAAACTATATGAAATGTGTTGTAAATACTGATTGTATGCAAGATACAATTAACTCTGGTATGTATGTAAAATTACAAATAACTAATTTATATAAGAATATAATAACTTCCGTTGAAGTTTCTCTAACCGACAACCATCACTTAAGAGCTAAAGTGATGATACAACGATCTACCTCACGATGCCAGCACATCTTATACTCGGCCAAAAGTATAAGACCTGAACTGCCTAATAGATGCATTAGTCTACTGTGAAAAGAGTTCGTCTAAAAAGTATGAACCTTTTCTAACCATGGTGGCTACATGTTTTATGGGGGTTGTGAGTTGTCTGAACTCTCCCTCATATCGGTGCTCAATACTACTCCCAAAAATATTATGGCTCTTATGTTTTAAATACATACTGATTCTGTGGTTTGAGATTAGTGCTCAAAATATTTAGCTCAAATCTATCTTGGAAATCACATTTTCCCTGCTTGCTTCTTTTAGAAAGCTATAGTTCTTTTTTGAAAATTTGTCCTAAGGCTTCTTCGAAATCAAAGTTTCCTTTCTAGTTAAATGTTAAAACATTTTAAGTCTCTTTGGGAATACTTAGTTCCCATATACCTTTGAATAAAATAAGTTAAACTTATTATTTACTTAGCTTGAAACTTGTGGTCTTAAAAACAAAGTTAAAATGTTTAAATAAGACACATGAAAACCATTAAGAACTTTACTTCTTAACTTTAGACTTGAGTTTTCATTCTAACTTCCTTGACTTTGATCGTACCTTTCTTGAATTAAATTATGGATTCAAGGTCCATGATCTCATGTTTATGGATGATTTCATGACGTTTAGATGTACTTTAGATTGTTGGAATTAACTAAGAAATGTGGATACATCACTTGGAACTAGTACAAAAAGATGGGGAAAGAACGGGTCTCCAGGCGTCCTTGGCGTGTGAGAGGCGTGGAGAGCCATAATCCCTGATGACAGACTCTGTTCTAGGGGATCTGCTGGACGGCCGTAGAGCCTGTCTGGACAGCGACCTGTTCCTGAGAGGCTCCGGTAGGCGCGGCGCCTCATGGTATGTCAAACGGGAATTCCGACTTTTCTTCTCCATTTTTATCTCTAAACCTTCTAATCTTCCACGGATATTTTTCTAAACACTTAGGATCACTAATAACCTCAATACCCAATATATTAGACTCGAGAAATAACCCGGAAATGCGAATCAAATCAACTAAAGGCATACTACAACTCAACCAACAAGAATTCAACCATTGTTGTTCAAGAACATCAATGTTCATCATTCAATCTACTCAAAATTTGTTGAATAAAACAAATTGGTGTGTGGGTGAACTAACCCAGCACAAAAATATTTCATATACCTTAATAGAGATCACCTCCGACGAAGTCCACTCGAAGATCTTGGCTTTTTTTTTAATGAATTCTTGATTTTTCTCCCTTCTCCTTCTTCTTTTATCTTTTCTCCCAAGCCCTAAAAGTTAATAAATTTTCAAAAACTGACTTAAGGCTTAGTTTTACCCAAAATAAACCTTTAAAACGAATAAGGAAATAGTTGGGTGAAAAGACCACTTTACCGTTACTAAAATCTGAATCGAGACCTTCCTCGTTCCAAGAGCCTAACTTCGATGCCATACTACCCTCATACTATAATTAAAAATGGTGGGCAAACATCGGATGACATTTTGGAAGATATAATCCTGGGGTTTTTCAACCATATAAATAAATGACTCTAACTCCTCTTGAGATAGAAGTTATGGCCGTTTGAAAATGACCAAAAACTGAATTTCTTGACTTAGGAATTTTCCAGATTTTTCCTATTCTTTCCAAAACTAACTTTTTTTTTGTTTCTTAGCTTATTATTGGATATTAGAAGCTATCAGATGTTACAATATCTCCCCCTTGGGAAAATTCATCCTCGAATGAGATTTCTTTCACTATGCTAAGAATAGTAACATCAAGTTCAACACACAACAAACCAAACACAAATAACAATCATGCTTACTCATAGTTCATGAAGTACTAAGAAGAGAGTTAGTACCTTGATCTGCATTCTTTCCGGATTCAAAGAGATGTGGATATATCTTCTTCATATCATCTTCATCTTTCCAAGTCGCTTGTTCAACAAACTAGTTCCTCCAAAGAACCTTAGCTGGCACAACTTCTTTTGTTCTCAACATGCGAACTTGACAATCTAAAATTTGAACCAAAACATCTTCATAGGACAAGCTATCCTTAATCCCAACATTCTCTGTCGATACAATCAACGAAGGATCACCCATGCACTTCCTCAACATGGAGATATGAAATATTGAATGAACCACTGCTAACTCTTGTGGTAGCTCCAACTCATAAACTATGTTGCCACTCCTCATAACAACCTTCATAGGTGAAACTTTCATATATACCCAGTCATCCACCTCAAACTCCAATGGCCTTCTCCTCACATCTGTGTAGGACTTCTGACGACTCTGTGTCGTCTTTAATATTTCTTGAATGACCTTCACCTTATCCATGGCTTGGTGAACTAGATCTGGTCCTATCAATCCTGCTTCACCAACTTTGGACCACCCAATAGGAGATCTACATCTTCTCCCATAAAGAGCTTCATATAGAGCCATTTGGATGCTCCAATGGTAGTTGTTATTGTAAGCAAACTCAATGAGAGGTAGGTGATCATCCCAATTCCCCTCGAAATCGATTACACAAGCTCTCAACATGTCTTCTAAGTCTTGTATAGTATGTTATGCTTGTCCATCCGTCTCAGAATGAAAAGTAGTGCTTAACATCACCTTTGAGCCTAAATCTTTCTGGAAAGACTTCCAAAACTGAGTAGTAAATTGTTTACCTCAATATAAAATGATTGAAACTAGGACTCCATGAAGTCTTACCACTTCTTGAATGTACAACTTTGCATAATCTTTTGCCGAATTAGTGGTCTTTACTGGAATAAAGTGGGTTGATTTTGTCATCTTATCGACAATCAGCAAAATTGAATCATTTTATGTGCGAGACTTTGGAAAGCCTGGGATGAAGCCCATATTAGTCATATCCTACTTCCATTCCAGAAGTTCAATATTTTGAGCCAACCCTACAGGCTTTTGTTGTTCCACTTTCACTTGCTTGCAATTTGGGGCACTTGGCAAAAAGCTCAGAAATGTCTTTCCTTATACCTTCCCACCAGTATACCTCTCTCAAATTGTGGTACATCTTGGTGGTACCTGGATGAATGGAATATTTGGAGCTATAAGCCTCCTCCAGGATCCTCTCTTGGAGTCTATCCACATTAGGTACACACAATCTACCTTGACACTTCAGCACACCATCTCTCCCTTGTTCAAAAGACAATACTCTTTGCTTATGAACATTTTTCTTCAAATCAAGTAGAATAGAGACTTGGTATTGATTTTCTTTCATCTCTGACACTAGTGATGATTCATACCCACTAGTCACCACTATTCCTCCTTTTGTGGAATCCATAAGTCTGACTCCCAGGCGTGTAAGTCTATGCACATCTTTGGATAACTCTCTCTTTTCTTCCTAAACATGTGAGGTACTCCCCATAGATAACCTTCTTAAAGCATCAGCAACCATAATAGTGTTACCTTGGGTAAAGAATACTGATGACACAATCCTTGAGTAGTTCTAACCACCTCCTTTGTCTGAGATTGAGCTCTTTCTAGGTGAAACCATATTGTAGGATCTTGTGATCCGTAAATATATACTCTAAGTCATGGGTTGAATAATTCTTCTCATGGACCTTCAATTGTTTGGAGTCATAAGCTATAACCTTGCCATTCTGCATTAACACATAGCCCAAACAAACTCTTGATGAATCACAATATACCACAAAACCTTAAGTACCCTCTGGTAAAGTCAAAACTGAAGAAGTATTCAACCTCTTTTTCAACTCTTTAAAGTTTTTCTCACAAGCTTCAGACCATTGAAACTTAACTATTTTCTGAGTCAGCTTGGTCAACGGAGATGAAATAGATGAAAAACCCTCAACAAACCTTCTATAGTAGACAGCCAAACCCAAGAAACTCCTAATATCAATTAAAGATGTGGTTCTAGGCCAACTCTGAATTTCTTCTATCTTTTGGGTATCCACTCCAATTCCATCACTGAAAACTATGTGGCCCAAGAATGCCATTGACTTAAGCCAAAACTCACACTTGGAGAACTTGGCATATAACTCCTTAAAGTCTGAAAAACTATCCTGAGATGACTAGCATGACTTTTTTCATTCCTTGAATAGATTAGTATGTCATCAATGGAGACGATAACAAACATGTCTAGATAAGGTTTAAAAACTCTGTTCATGAGACCCATGAATGCGGTAGGCGCATTGGTAAAACTAAAGTACATGATCAAAAATTCGTAATGCCCATATCTGGTTCTAAAAGTTGTCTTTGGAATGTCACATTCCCTAACTTTCAACTGATGGTAGCCTGATCTGAGATTAATTTTCATAAAAAACATTACGCCCCCGGAAGCATTTCTAAATATCATCTATCCTTGGATAGGATCCTATTCTTGATGGTAAACCTTATTCAATTGAACGGTAGTGTATAACAACCATCTTAAGGGAACTATCCTTCTTTCTCGCAAACAAAACTGGAGCGCCCCAAGGTGAACCCTCAATAAATACCCCCCCCCCTTTTATCTTCCGATCTTTTCGGCTGGTACAATTCAAACTCTTTTAATTCTGTTGGTGCCTTTATGTATGGAGGAATAGAGATAGGATGAGTATTTGGGATGATGTCTATGCCGAAGTCTATCTCTCTTTCAGGAGGGACTCCGGGTAGATCATGAGGAAAAACTTTTGGAAACCTTTTCACTACTGCAACTGATGACTGAATAGGAGGTATCTCAACACTAGAGTCATTAACTCGGACTAAGTGATAGACACACCTTAAAAACTAACTTCTTCGCCTTAAGATACGAAATGAATTGACCCTTAGGCATGCTAAACTGCTTTTCCACTCTAAGACTGGTTCATTTGGAAAATGAAACTTGACTACTCGAGTTCTACAATCAACTGAGGCGTAGCAGGCATAAAGGCAGTCCATATCAAGAATGACATCGATGTCTACCATGTCTAACTTAATTAAATCAGTAATGGTACTCTTGTGACTGACGAAAATGGGATAATCACGATAGACGAAACTGAAACTTGACTACTCGAGTTCTACAATCAACTGAGGCGAAGCAGGCATAATGCCAATCCATATCAAGAATGACATCGAAGAATACCATGTCTAACTGAATTAAATCAGTCATGGAACTTTGTGACTGACGGAAACAGGACAATAACGATAAAGAGTGTATGTCGTGATTGTCCCATTTCCTTCTATAACAAGAGTACCATGGCTGATTTAATTGAGTTAGAGTTGGTAGACTTTGATGTCATTCTTGGTATGGACTGTTTCATGCCTATTATGCCTCAGTTGATTGTAGAACTCGAATAGTGAAATTTCAATTTCCAAATGAGCCAGACTTAAAATGGAAAAGCAGTTCAGTAGTGCCTAAGGGTCATTTCATTTCATACCTTCAGGAAAGAAAGTTAGTTTTAAGGGGTGTGTCTATCAGTTGGTCTGAGTTAATGACTCAAGTGCTGAGATACCTTCTATTCAGTCAGTTCAGTAGTAAAAGAGTTTCCATAAGTTTTTCGAGATGATCTTCCCGGAGTCCCTCATCAGAGAGAAAAAGACTTTGGTATAGATCTTATTCCAGATATTCGTCATATATTTATCCCGCCATATAGATGGCAACCATCATATTTTCAAGAATTACAAGAAAATTTAAAATATTACTATATAAAGGGTTTCCATTCAACCAAGTGTTTGCCAACCTGGGGGCCGCTCAAGTCTTGCTCTGTGAGAAGAAAATGACTCCCTAGAATGTGGTATACTAAATGTAGCATCAATTGAAGAATGTTACAATCAAGAATAAGTATCCTCTTCCAAGGAGTTATGATTTATTCTATCAACTTCAAGGTGTCACCTGCTTTTCGAAAATAAACCTTAGGTTTGGCTACCATTAGTTAAGATTGAGGGAATGTGATATTCCAAAGACAACTTTCAAAATCTGATATAGTCATTATGAGTTCTTGGTCATGTTCTTTGGGTTGACCAATGCGCCTGCAACATTTATGGATCTTACAAATAGAGTCGTCAAACCTTATTTAAATATGTTTGTTATTGTCTTCATTGATGACATACTAATCTATTCAAGGAATAAAGAAGATCACACTAGTCGTCTCAGAATAGTTTTTCAGACTTTGAAAGATAAAGAGTTGTACGCCAAGTTCTATTAATGTAAGTTTTGTCTCAATTATATGACATTTTTGGGCCATATAGTCTCCGGTGATAGAATTAGAGTTGATACCTAAAAGATAGATCAATTCAGAGTTGGCCTAGACCCATGTCTCCAATTTGATATTAGGAGTTTCTTAGGTTTGGCTGACTACAATAGAAGATTTGCAAAAATTTCTCGTTCATTTTGTCTCCTTTGATGAAATTGACTCAAAAAATCGTGAAGTTTCAATGGTCTGAAGCTTGTGAGAAAAGCTTTCAGGAATTTTAAATAGATTGACTATTTTCCAGTTTTGACTTTACCGAAAGGTACTCAAGGTTTTGTGGTGTATTGTGATGCATCTAGAGTAGGTTTGGGTTGTGTGTTAATGCAAAATGTCAAAGTTATAGCTTATGTCTCCAGACAGTTGAGAGTTCATGAAAAGAATCACCCAACCCATGACTTAGAGTGGCTGATGTAGTTTTTGCCTTGAAGATATGGCATCACTATTTGTATGGTATTTATGTCGATGTTTTCAGTGACCACAAGAGCCTACAATATGTGTTCACTCAGGGAGAGCCTTAATCTTATAAAAGAAGGTGGTTAGAATTGCTCAAGGATTATGACATGAGCATTTTTAACAACCCATGTAAGGCCAATGTAGTTGTTGATGCCTTAAGTAGGTTGTCTATGGGTAGTACCGCCCACCTTGAGGAAAAGAAGAATGAACTAGACAAAGATGTTCATAGGTTGGCACACTTAGGAGTTCGACTAATGGATTCCACAGAAGGAGGCATAGTGGTGACGAATGAGGCTGAATCGTCGTTAGTATCAGAAGTGAAAGAAAAGAAAGACCAAGATCCCATTTTCCTTGAATTAAAGGCAAATGTATGTAAAAAAAAAAGTTAAGCTTTTGAACAAGGGGAAGATGAGGTATTGATATATCAAGGTAGATTGTGTGTACCTATGGTGGATGGACTTCAAAAGAGGATCATGGAAAAAGATCATAGCTCTAGATATTTCATTCATCCGTATTCCACAAAGATGTACCGCGATTTGAGAGAAGTATATTGGTGGAATGGTATGAAGAAGGGCATTGTTGAATTTGTTTAACCTGAATTGCCAACAAGTTAAATTAAAGCACCAAAGGACTGGAGGTTGTCTCTGAATATAGAAATTCTGGAGTGGAAGTGGAAAATGATTAGTATGGATTTCATCACAGGTCTACCCAGACCTCGCAGGCAGCATGATTCTATTTGGGCGATTGTCGATAAAATGACAAAATCAGCCCACTTCTTGCCGCTAAAGACTAATCATTCGACAGAGGATAATGCTAGGTTATATATTCAAGAGGTAGTAAGACTTCATGGAGTTTTGGTCTCCATTTATATTTCAGATAGATGTGCATAATTTACTGCACACTTTTGGAAATTTTTTTAGAAATGTTTGGGTTCAAAGGTGATCTTAAGTAGTGCCTTTCATCCCTAGACTAATGGGCAAGCAGAGGGCACTATTCAGTCCCTAGAAGATATTTTGAGGGCTTGTGTTATTGATTTAAAAGGGAATTGAGATGATCACCTACCTCTCATTGAGTTTGCTTACAACAATAGTTACCACTCTAGCATCCAGATGGCTCCTTATAAAGTTTTTTATAGGAGGAGATGCAGATCTCCTATTGGATGGTTTGAAGTTGGTGAAGCATGATTGATAGGACCAGATTTAGTTCACCAAGCTATGGAGAAAGAGAAAGTGAAGGTGATTACAAAAAAGTTGAAAATGACATAGAGTCGTCCAGAATCCTACATTGATGTTACGAGGAGACCGTTAGAGTTTAAAGTAGATGATTGGGTGTATTTAAAAGTTTTACCCTTGAAGAGTGTTATGAGGTTTGGTAAAAAGGGGAAGCTCAGTCCCTGGTATACAGGACCTTATAGAATATCTAAGAGGCTCGGCAATATAACTATTGAGTTGGAGCTACCACAAGAGTTAGCAGTGTTTCGTCCTGTATTTCACATCTCCATGTTGAAGAAGTGCATGGGCGATCCTTTTTAGATCATACCAACTGAAAATATTGGGATCAAAGACAACTTGTTTAAAGAGATTCCTATGCAAATTTTAGATCGTCAAGTTCGCAAGTTGAGAACGAAGGAAGTTGCATCAGTCAAAGTCCTTTAGAGGAACCAATTTGTTGAAGAAGCTACTTGGGAAGCTGAAGAGGATAAGAAGAAGAGATATCGATATTTATTTGAATCTAGAGAAAATGCAGACCAATGTACTAACTTTCTTTTTAGTACTATTTAAGTTATGAGTAAGCATGTTGTTGTTACGTTTGCTTGTTGAGTGTTTGAACGTGATCATCAAAATACCCAGAACCCTTAGTTTGAAAGTAAGAATAACCGGACATCCGAGAGGGTAATTCCCCAGGGGATATATTTTAATATCTCATTCACCCTATAAAAGGATTCAAATCTGGAAATACTTATTTTTGGACGGTATAAGGAAATTCGACAATTTTTAAGTAAGTTAAAAGTGGGTTTTTCGGTCAACTTTAAACGATCATAACTCCTAGTTCAGAATGAGTTCGTTGAAGTTATAGATATGGATGGAAAGACTTTGGAATGATCTTTCTAATGCTGTCAAGTTAGCACAATTCTGAATTTATATGAGTGAGGTACACCCTTTGGAAGTTGGGCTGTTGGAGTTAAGGAAATGTCCAAATCCGAATTTGTAAGGTATGGTTCGGTTTTCTCCTTACCCTATTTATTTATTTTGTATTTGGTAATTAAGTTAGGGTTATAAGTTGAAGTAGATAAGTTTATATTTTTACCAAAAGAGTTGGGGCTTTGAGAGAAGAGGAGAAAAGAATAGAGAGGAGAAGAGCATTCAAGCGTCACCAAGTTTGTCAAAGTAACTTGAAGATTTCATCGGGGGTGATCCAGAAAAAAAATGTGAGTCTTTCAAAACATTGGATTTGTTCACCACGTTCCAAGCATGTTTGATTCAACGTGATTTCATTCTAAAAAGATTAGATTTTTCAAAGTTCTTGAATGTTGTTCTCGAATTGCTTCCGTTCTTGAAGATGATTTGAGATTTAGGAGTTCTTTAATGATCTAGGTGTTGTTATTGAATTCATTGGGTTAGATCCTTGTATATATTATGTGGGTACATGAATCTAAAGTGAATTTGAGAAAAGGAATCAAATTAAAATGATTTAAGGTCAGAAAACGAGAGGAAAAAATCGGCAGATTTTTCCCTAATGAATAGGTTGGAGTGACACGCCCCCATAGCTCTAGGAAGACTGGGGAAGCGTGCCACCAGTGCGCCATAAAGGAACCTCAGTCAAATGAGGTTGGCGCGACGTGCTCCTGATGCGCCTAACTCAGTGTTTTTTGCCCAATTTTCATAATTCAATCCGATTAAGCTTTTCTAATAGTGTTTTTTAACACTTCCTAATCATTTTAACTACTCGAAATGACTTTTTATCATATAGAAATCATCCAGAAACATGAATTACAACCTTGAATCCATAACATCAAATTCAAGGAAAGTTTAGAGATAAGTCTAGAAAGTTTTTAGAGTCATTTCAAGAAGTCTTTTACAAATGCTTTTAAATTTGTTTTAAGACTTAAAGATCAGGTTGAGTAAAGAGTAACGATAAGATAAGAAGTTCATTTCAAGTTTCATAAGTCTTTCAAAAATGCTTTAATGTTGTTTTAAGACTTAATTTGAGATCATTTCAGAGTAAGGTAAAATCTTTTTTTTAAAAGCAGTATATGGGAACTAAGAATTCCAAGAAAGTATAAAAATGTTTTCACGTTTAAAAAGAAGGGAAACTGAGATATACAAAGAGCCTTTGGGTTGTTTTCGTAAAAGAATAATAGTTTTTTGTATGAAGCAAGCAGGAAAAATGAGATTTCTAAGATAGCCTTTGAGCTATGTTTTGAGCACTAATCTAAAATCACAGAAATAAGTATGTTTTAAACACAAATATTTTTGGAGTAGTATGAGCACCGATATGGGGGAGAGTTCAGATAACTCCCAGCCCCCGTAAACCATGTAGTCACCATAGGTATAAAAGGGTCATACTTTTTAGATGATTCATTTAGTGCTTTTTAGTATACACTAGTGGATCCATTAAGCAGTTTAGGTCACGTATCGATGGCCAGGTGTACGACGGCCATGGAAGCGTGAGGCAAAATGTTGTATCATTACTCTAGCTCTTAAGTGATGGTTGTCAGTTAAAGAAACTCCTATAGAATTTATATGTATTTATTGATATATATAAGTTTATTTGTATTTTTACATACATTTCAAAGTTAATTGTATCCTAGTATACGTTCAGAGTTTACAACGTTGTTTCAAACAACTTTTCTTTATATTGTACTTATTTTTAAATTGCTATATATTGAAATAAGTCAGTTATATTGAGTTATGTTATTCATGAGTTGAGCAGAGCCAAGGTGAATATCCCTTCTTAACACTTTTCAAGAATAAGTTGTTTTAGCATTCCAACTTGCATACTCATAAATTCAATGTACTGATGTCAGTTGGCCTCCATCGTATCATGATGCAAATGTAGATAACGAGGATCGTCATCCAGCGCAACGTTCATCCAGTTGAGCAACCCAGAGTCAGTTGGTGAGCCTCCTTGCATTACTGAGGACATTTTTTGTTTATTTCTAGTTAGTTCATTAAGATGTTGTGGGTTTTGTCCCAACTTCCATCTCAGTCATTTAAGAGGCTTCATAGACCGTTAGTAGTTCAGTTGTCTTTACACTATTATTCAAAACATTTTTTTAAAAGACTTAGTTGTCATTTGGGGTAATACTTATAATAAATATATATATATTAAAGCTATTATATATATCTATCTATATCTTCACATATATCTCTCTCTCTCTCTATCTCTCTAATTTATCTCTACTCCTATATGAGCTATCTCTCTTATGTTTACGTCTTCCGCTGAGTTAAGTAAGTCAGGTCAAGGGTCCACTCGAGGCCAACAACGGTAATTGAGTGTCGGTCACACCCAAGGTGTAGACTAAGGGTCTGACATGGGGCACTTCTTCTTCATCCTCCCTCATTTCAAAACCCTTGAGAGCATTAACAAGCTGATTAAGAGTAGGATATGTTGTCTTACCTTGCATGACAGTCCTAAAGATCTTGTACTTAGGAACTAGACCTGTAGAAAAATTAATTACTTTGTTATCTTCATCTACAAGCTTGTGAATGGCTGCAAGGCCATCACATATGCCTTTGAATTCCTTAATGTATTTGTCAATTGTTTTGATTCCTAACTTCACAGTTCGATTGTTTCTTTTAGTGAAACTCCTTATCTTTTGTTGTTTGAAGATAAGCTTCTTCCAAGCATTTTCACATCTCATTGCCAGTTGAGCAGTCTTCGATTAGGTACATGATTTCTTATGTCAAGGTGCATGAGATCTAACTTCTTAGTAACACATCCTTCTCCTCCCAGTCATGACAATGTTGTTGTCTTCTGCACCTTTTTCGCCTGCTACAGTTTTCTCAGTAGTCTGTTCAGTGGAACAAGTATCTTTAGGTGGTTTGTGATGAGGTAGGTTAATCTCATCACTTGAATCAACTGAGACATTTGTGTCCTCCATAAAATATAGTCGTTGACATAAGTTTAATGGAGCAGGACAAAATAAGATGATGAAGTGAAGAGGTCGAACGATTGTTGGTATAAGGGGTCATTGTGGTTTGATAGTATGGTTGTTTTGTTTTTGATCTAATACGTTAAAGAGCGAAAAAACTTTATTGGTATGATACCACTTAGAAATCTCTCACCTAGAGAAATCAAGGATTGCATTGATAAAAATTGTGATGAGTTTACAAATTCTTTATATAGGAAAAAAGTTTTATTTTAGTTATACTAGGAATCCTAATACAAAACAATTATTTACGTGAGTAGCATTGTATCATAACTCAAATACCTTAGGATTTAGGATTTAGTTGTCTAGTCCTAGTATGACTCTAATGCCTGCTTCGATGGACCTTTTCCTTCGACATGTTTCATCAGTCTTCAAGCTTCCTTCAACAATTAGAAGGTATTATGCGTTCTTTAAATAAATGGAATTTGACAATGCATGAGTAGGGTGCATTCAATATTCGGTTTGAGTTTCTCAAATTTCGGGTTTGATAATTCAATAATTAATTGTTAAAAGTATATATCATTTATCAAATTTTTAAATTTAAATTTGGTAATTCGAGAAACGGTAAATTAAACTTTGATTTGGCACGGTATTCGGTAATACAGTATTGAAGGTATAGCCAATTGTACTACAAAGTTAATATTATTCTCCAATAATTTTTATTTTTTTATTTTTGTGGATACAAGATATAATAGAAGATCAATAAGTAAGAAGACATCAAGAAAAACAATTTGATATCACTAAAGGCATGTATTTGGATAAATATTCATGCTTATTCTTTAACTTTCTCTTTGAACTTGTATTAATGAGTAATGGATATGTTGATATATGACCTTCATTAACTAAATAACTTGGTATTCGAGAAATATTGAGTACCAAATGATACTAATATCTCAAACCAAGCCCAAACCTGAATACCATAATTTTAAAATTTTACTCTCGAATACCATATCAAATATTGAATTACAAAATACCAAATAACCAAATAATTTTATTCGGTTCGATAATTTAATTTTCGATATTTTATACCTAGCCCTACATAAAAGTCAACTGATTTATTAAGTTTGAACCTTCTTGTTTCTATTAATAAGGGTAACTAAACGGTCCAAATATAAATTTTTAGTCCTATAAATAAATAAATAGATTAAAAGTATTTGTTATCAAAAATGTAAATATGAGAGATCAACATAATATTATATTACAAAACTAAGAAAAATGAGTGTTATGAAACTAAATAACCTTTGGGAAAGTTTTCCACTACAACAAAAACATTTTTCAGTGGCAAAAGATATTGATATTTATAAAGAGTGCAAAGTTTTTATCGGTATTAGTTAAGTGTCATTAGAAATAATGTCATTAGAGGCTTTAGGGACATATACAAAAAATACTAATTATCGCTAAAATACATATTTATCAGCAATTAAAAATTAATGACCGCTATTGATCATTTTTTATGTAGTATCCGAACTTACTTCTTAGTTATTTTCTCTTTTCCTTATTTGAATTTTGAATTAACTAACCAATACCAATACCAATCATCTTGGCAATTTATTTGAATTTGAAGGACATAAAAGTTTGTCCGACATTCCACAGAATTCTTTCTTTTGGTAAACAATTCAAGATTAAAAAATGATATCTTCGTCCATTTTTAATTGTCATAGTTTATTTTTTAAATTCAAATGATAATAATTTTGATTAATATTTAACTATATATTTTTTTCATCATATTGAATATGCAAAAAATTGTAATTTATAGTACTTTTCCTATAGTTCTTAAGTATCTAAACTTTTTATTTAAAATACCAAATTAATGTAATCTAATGTAACTTTAAAAATTAATCAAATTGACTTTTGAAAGCGCAACATGACAATTAAAAGTGGACAAACTGAATAGTAATAACATTATAAGTAAGTAATATTCACAAAATATTAAGTTAACCTATAAATAGAAAATTAAAGTAATACAAAATTAAATGATCAGTGCTTGTTCATAAATAATATTAATCAAATTACACATCCGACTAAAAGAAGAAAAAAAAAGAAGGAAAATAAGCTAATTTGTTTTTCTTTTTACATATAACATAACCTACCTCTACGGATTGAGCAATAAATTAATAAAACAAAGTGAATTTGATTAGAGTTATAGAATAATCTCCTATTCTCGTAATCTAGTATACTCTTAGAATCAAAAATTAAATCATATCGTAAATTGAATTAAATAAAAAAAATTCGACCAGTGATTAGTTTGACTTAGTTTGGTATTAAAAAAAATTCGACTATATTTGAATTGATTTGATTTCAACTAAAAAAAACTATCCGATACCAAACTAATTTTAAAATTTCATTTTATACATAAAATATATATTTTAATATAATCTTTAAATATTTCTTATACTTTTCATAGTTTTTATCTTTTAATATATTATTTCACGTTTAGAATTCTGAATGGTTCAATAATAGAGATCATAGTCCACATGTGTTGGTAATTATAATAAAACATAAATCAAAAGTCAAATTAATACTAATGCAAAAAGAAAATTAATTCAACACTAATATAATAATATTGGACTTATTTTTTCTTGTTACTAGATTGGATTTAGACAATCAAATATAGAATCTTTTTAATTTCCTCCTTTCATATTGAGGCAGTATCAAATATGTAATTAAACTTATTTTAGCATGATTTATAACTTTTAAAATATAATCAATTTTCCATCATCATCAATGACTTGTGAATTTACAATATTTCTTTTATGCGATTTTATTATTATTATTATTATTAAATGTTATTATTATTATTATTATTATTATTATTTTATTGAATATTTTAGTGTCATTAATCATATCGTATTTTGTGTTATTTTCTTAAGAAACACCTTAGATAGTTGTTATTTGGTAGGACTAAAGAAATATTTGAAATACAAATAAATTATATGTTTGTATGTATACTTTACCGGAAAAACCCAAAAAAATGCAAAAGTCTGAAAAACCAAAAAAAAAAAAAATCGAGGTTGAAAAACCCAAATTTTATTGATTTGATTTGGTTTATACATTTAAAAATATGACACAATGTATATTTATAGATTGGATATTTGAAAATCCCTAAATCAACCCTTCAAGAAACCCTATATACTCTTATTCATTTTTTTAAGAAAAGTGTCTCAAAAATACTTCAACTTTGGTCGAAATTTTTGTTATGATACTGTAACGACCTGTTAGTCCGTATTTTGACGCATCAGATATTTTATTTCTGGAAAATTGGCTGAGTCCAACGGACCCCACGACGGACCGTCGAGGTGGCCCGTTCCAAAACACTTAGATTCAAAAATTTGGTACTGAACATCGACTCTCTTAACGTCACAACGAATGGCAGGACGGCCGTCAACCGGCGTGACGTACCGTCACCGACTCTTTTGGTGGAAATTGAGTCTCCTGACGGTTGCGACGACTGCAGGTACGGACCCGTCGCAGACACGACTTGCCGTACAGGTTGCGTATTCTAGTCTGGGACGGATTTTTTTTTTTACACGTTTTTAAGTGACGTTTTGGACTAATCCTACTTGTAATTAATAAGTTAGAGGGTTTTAAAAGGTTAAATAAAGTCTAATTACTTGGGGTTAAAGAGGTAACCTTAAGTTTAAAACATTCGTTGGTTCTTCTTTGCCTCTTTTCTTCTTCTTCTCGCCTCCTTCGGGTCCCCGCCCCCGGGTTTTCCCTCCGCACCGCCCCCGGCCTCCGCCCAAAGGAAAAAGAACAAAGAGAGAGAGAGAATCGCTCAAGAGAGAAGAAAAGAACGCAGCTTTGGAAGATACTTTGTCGCTAAATCTCGGTGGAGGGTAGGTTATGGTTTTTATGCTACTCGTAGTAAAACTTCTTAATAGGAATGATATGTGTTTGGTAGTATTATAAAGTCCTTCTATATGCTTATGTGTGTATGCATATGTGATTTTTATATATTGATTGTGACGAAACAAGCATGAGAAGCATTGCATCCAACATCTGGATAAAAAACCTAAAATCTCTTGTTAATGATGATGCCTTGGGTAATAAAAGAAGGCTTGATGAACTAAATAATGAGATGATGATGCCTTGATATAAAAAGAGGCTTGAATTACTAATAAAATGAGAATTAGTTGGTACTGGTGTCCGAACCGACACGTAGAATTAGTGGGACGGGTGTACACGAACTGACCGTGAGATTTAGGGATCGGTGTTCACTAACCGAACACGTAGATTTATGTTCGGGGTGTCACGAACCCGACACGTAGATTTTAGGGGATCGGGGTTTGGTCACGAACCGCCCGTTAGATTTATGGGATCAGAGTGCCCACGTTTCCGACCATAGTAGTAGGGGATCGGAGTGGTCCCACGTACCGACACAAGAGAAGATAGATAATGAATCTTGAAAGATCTACTAACATACTCAAAAATCTAAAGACCATGTCCAAAAGAGTTATTGGTTGTGGAGGCTTGAGTCCTCTAGATTGATCGTTGAGATTAGAGATGAGTTTATACTTGTTGCTTATCACCTGTTAAGAATATAGTTGATTTTTTTAATGATGTTTATCTGGATATCTTGCTTTCTATTTTGGGGGGGAGTTGCCCGATGATACTACTCAGTACTTGTGGTGTGTACTGACCCCCTACTTTTATGTTTTTCTTCTGTTTATTTGTGGAGTTTCAGCCAAAACGTCCCGTCGTCCTTCAACTCAACCGCATTCTTAGCCATCTCGTCACACCATGATCTTCAGGGTGGAGCTAATGCTTTACTTGGACTGGATCCCTCCTTCCTCTGTTCCTCGATGGCTTGAAGTTCCCGGCAAAGACTAGGCTTTGTTATTTTACTTCCATTATAATACTCTTAGTTTATTAAATTTGATCATAGATGTTCTTGTGGTGATGACTTTCCAGATTTTTGGGGATAAAATAGATGTTGAATTTTGAAGTATTTGAATTGGTTTATTAATAGAGTTTAAGTCCTCCCGCCTATACTTTCTATTGATATTACATTGAAATTTTAAGGTTTAGATTGGTTGGTTCGCGCACATAGGAGGGTAAAGAGTGGGTGGCCAGTCGCGATCCATTTTTTGGGGTCGATGACAGATACCAGACTTTATGCGGACTTTTTCCCCCCTGCACTAATTAATTAATGTATTTTAAAGGTACATATGTGCACCCGGTGAAAAACCTACTAATTTTAATAATGCAATATTTATGATGTCCACACGAGCATATTTATATCTTTAAAATACACTATTAAAAAGTATAGGAGGTAAAAGATCATTTCCAAAATTTAATATTATATAATTATTTCGATCAAAATTCAAATATATCTCAGACCTTTTTACTTTTTGTTTTTTAATCTAAAAAAGAAGCGTAAGGATGTTTATGTAAACTGTCATTTGATGAGTCCAAGATCTTGATGTACTCGTTTGAATAGAATTAAACTTAAATTATGAGTATGTTATTGGAATCAAAACAAGGAGTATCATGTACAAGCTAACAAAGAAACATTGAACAATGATAACAAAGAAAATTATTTAAAAAAACCCAGACTATATTAAATTAATTTGATTAATTGACTTATGTATGGATAGTAAAAAAAATGTTATTGGGAGAAAAAAGATTATCTAACAACCTTTATTTGAGGACTATATTATGCATGTAATTATATTATTGTTAAGAAAAAAAAATCTCAATTTATAAAAGTATAACAAAATTTTCTCTAAAAAAGGAAATGTGGCAAGAAATTTATTGCTACTCCATAAACTATTTTAAGCGTATTAGATATATATCATAATTATAAAGTAACAACTAACAACCTATATAAGGCAAGAAATTTTCAAATATTAATTTACGATCCCAACTATCATAATTAACTTCGAATATCTATCCCATCCACCCCATAATATTTCAAAAAGACAGAGCTATAGTTGTATCATAATTAAAATTAAAAGTGACAGCTTATATGAGTCAAACTTTGAATTAATTTAAAGTCACCTCCAGTCGAATTTAATAAGGAAGATATAAATATGAGTAATGACTATTTAATTCAATATATGAAATCTTTAACCTAATAAAATTAAATAATAATTTGAGTAAAATAATAAAAAGAATAGTATTGGAGAACCTCTAAATTTGACGCAAATTATTAGTTTTATCTTCGAATTATTAATAGTTTTAAAAATATCCCTCTATTTATTAACTAAACTTAGCGACATGATTGATATGCAACATGACATAGCAAATGATCTGAAAAATTTCTTTAGGAGCATGAAACTCTTAATAAAAAGAAGAAAATAGTGTCGAAAAACTTTAAACTTGATGAAAATTTAGGATTGTATTGTACTCATTTATAAATAAAATATATTTAAATTCAGTTAAATAAGTAAAAAGACATTTAAAACAGTCAATAATTTAAAATGAAACTAATAATTCGTGTGAAATTTATTATTCTTTTCAATACTTCTCTCGATAATTAATGATACTTTGATTTTGTTGTAGTCTCTTAATGAAGGAGATAAAAGTTCAATTAACAAATCTAGGGACCTTCATTTGTTTGGTGAAAATCATTTACATCCCAACTTTGCTTTAAAAATCAAAATTTCCCCTCAACTTTGAAAAATAATTATTCTACCTCATTTATCCTATGCGGACCTTATTTGACCCTTCTCATATTTTATCCTCCGTTTATGTAACATTTTTCAATAATATATAAAATATTTAATTATTTAAATACACACTATGTTATAATATTATGAGTTTTATTATATTTTGGTACGTCCAAATACATGTATATAGGAATATATGGGGTCAAAATTGAGTTAATTTGTTTTAGTTACACTCTATCCAAGTAGATTTACATAAATCTAGGATAAATAGACAAATCATTGCACCCTCACCTCCCTTCCATCTTGTTTGTCACTCTCTTATCTCACTTGGGTATCTGGTATGCGAGATACATGCTAATTACACTAGTTTTTTTCTAATATTATTGAACAACACCTTGGTCTGCGGAGCTTGGATCAGGTAGACTGAACCGACCCTTTTTGACAATTCTAATTATATGATTTGTGTTAATTTATATGATTTTAGAATTTTAGCGGGAAGAAGAGATTATCCTGGGATCCAAAACAAGAAAAACGGATTAATAGACGAAGTGGTTTTTTATTATTTTACCATATAAATTCATTTTATTATGTATTTAAGATTTGTGGAAGATTATATCAAAGCTGGCATGTTCACCCTTTTGACCTAACGCATTTTGTACTCGTGATACTCTGAAACTATATAGTTTACTTAATTTTTTTATAGGGGGTTCTAAAGTCTGGTTGGATTGCTTTTAAAGTTGATTAAATTTATTCTTAAGTTATTTTTTATTTTTGAGAGTATTTGATAAAGTTAAAAACAACTTAAAGATATGTTCTAAATGAGTTTTAAAAACTTTTTTAAAAATAAAAAATAAAAAAATTCCCTACTTTTATACATTTACTTAAAAGTCATTTCTATTTGAATTTTTATTTTTTTGACTTAATTTTTTTTTAAGCTAATCCAAATCAGGCTATAAGTTTATGTAATGTGTATAGTGACTATGAAAATTGATATAAAAACTGGTGCTCATTGAATTTTATATTTTATTTACTATTTTACTTTATGAAAGAATTGTACAAACATATACTTATGAATTGTGATGTTTAATAGTTAAAAATCTATCCTGAATCTCTATATAAACAAAATCCGATTTTATACACCATTTTAACAATGTCATAATCATATGAAATATGTATACTGTTTATGAAATCATATGCCAACCTGGATTGCTCCTAAACTGATTCAATTAGTATATATTACTGTGATATCATGTTTGCATCATGTTGAATAAAAATTGGTTGAATGTTGTTATCTTTTATTCTGAAAAATGTTACTACTTTTCAAGATCTTTTTAAAATATAAAGTAAAAGTTATTAAACAAATATTTCTTTTTTTACTCAATGTATTAGAGTATATTCTTTTTCAAAATTAATGAATCTTTTTTAATATAACTTTTCAATTGCCGTGTCTTCCTTTTGTTGTTTAGTAAATTTTTCTAAAAAAAAAAAATTTCTTTTGTTCTACTTTAACTTAATTAGTGTATAATTTTTTACGAAATTATGAATCCTTTTTAGTTATGATTTTTAGTTTTAAATTCAAGAATTCACGTTGAAACAGAGACATCTTCGTTAACATGCCTGCTTCAGCGTGATTTGAATTTTTTTAAAAAAAAAATCTACTATAATTTAATTAGTATATATTTTTTTCTAAATCATGAAATTCGTTTTAGATATGACTTTTAGTTTTTAAGTTTATATTCTTTAGTATATTGCTTTATTATTATTCTGGATGTTGGTAATATTTGTTTATATCTTATAACTATTTTGAATAAAGACTTAACGATTGATGACGAAAAATACTTTAATAATAAACATTGTAATGGACCTCTTCACAATAAATTTACACAAACAAAAAGTAATTAACCACTTATATATCTAAATCATATTAAATTTATTCAACTTTTTAAATGTTACATATATCACATAATTAAAATAAAAAAGCCAGCACGGGCAATTGTATCCTACTTAAGGGAGAAAATCATGTGAGAATATCAAGAAAAGATATTTTAGAAGTAAGAGATCATGAAAGAGTAGGAAGTAGTTCATATGTCCTCAATTACTCGTAAACTTTTGAATTGATAAATTTATAAGAAATGAAAAAAACCTAAATATCCTTTAAAGTATTGGAACCTTGGTAAAATTATTCTTCCTCACCTTTATTTGGCTTCAGAATACCCCTGTCATCCACTTTTGGGTTCAAAATTGAACCACTTCATTTTACTATTTTTTTAAATTAAAACTGTTTAAATATTTTTTAAAAGTAACTTGCCGCTCAACTAGTGTTAAATCATTTAATTTTTATTAATATAATTTATAAATTAATTCACTACGCACTCAATACTAACTAAGTCTCACCCAATTAATAAACCAATTATAACATCAAAATCGTCATAAACACTACTAAAACACCACGCAATTATCTGAAAATGACATCCAAAATTATTTGAGTCCGAATTGAAGTCCTAATCAAATTTAGGTTGAGCCACTTATTTAGGACGACGCTTTCAATAGGATTTTCTTTCAAGCTTGAATTCAAAATTTATGATTAAAGGTAAAGAAGTAGTACATCCCGGATTAATTCATGATTTTTTTAAATATAATTTTATAAATACTTATGATCTGTTTTAAAACCTTTAGTATATTATTTTCTAAAAAAGTTATCTATGAAGTAACATCATATAATTGAGATGAAAGAATAATTAAGATGAACATAGTTAGACTTTTAAGTTTATCGGTAATTTTTATTTAGACACTTGAATGTATGATAATTTACTTTTATAGATATTTTCGCCTCAAATTTTAAAACACTCATTGACAATAGCTTTCTAGTTGCATAAGTAACGTGACGGGTTTATTAATTTGGTGGGGTTTAATTAGTATTGAGTGAATAGTGGATTTATAAATTATACTAATAAATTAAATTATAACAAATAATTGAGCGCTACGTATTTTAAAAAATATTTAAATAGTGAAAATTTAAAACTATTAAATAAGTGGTCAATTTTGAGCCCGAAGGTGGATGACAAGGTATTTTAAAGCCAATAGGTGGGCGGGAAGGATATTTTGGAGCCAATAGGTAGATGGAGGGTAATTTTGTACTATTTCCATACTTCGAGGGTATTTTAGGCCCTTTTTTCGTTAAGAAAACAATAATTGACTAGTGACTTTTACCATTTTAGCCTTATTATTTATTAAGTGGATGAATTAAAAATTTAAGTTTTTCAAAAAGTTTTACTTTTTTCAAAGTAATTAATTGAGTTATAATAGGCAAACAAAAATGTTTATCCTTTCTTGATTTGTCAAAATAGACAAGTAATTAGAGACAAGTAAAAAAAAAGTGGACAAGTAATTTTGGGACAAAGGGAGTATTATTTTTTGAGTGATTAATGGAAGATCGGAAATAATAGAATATTGGGGTAAGAAGTTTTTAAGAATTTTTACTTGCTCAAATAATAATTAAGGTGAAGTAGGATAAAAAATAATGAATCTCATTTTCCAAGTTTGTTATTACGGATAGCTCCTAAAAGCTCGGATTAATGATATATATATAATACTTGAATTCTCAATGTGAATACTATATATAGTTGATTTAGATTTTTTTAGATATGTACTTGTTAGATTTTGCTCTGATTTTCTTACATTATTTGAATTTCATTTTTTCTAAAAGAAAAGACAAAACATTATTATAAATATTTTTACTTTTTTTCAAAAGAAAAATATAATTTTCTTCGATATTTTGGTAATTCTCTTCTTAGAGAAAAAAATTGAAGATCTATAAATTAAAGATTCTTATTCTTATAGCATAACATAAAAACATTCACAATGTAGTCAATAAAGAATTTTGTTTATGAGAGATTTTTCCTGAATATTTTTAAAACTTCTTTTTAATTAGTTTTTCATATTTACGCTGATTGACTAAACCATATAATAATATTTTAATTTTTTAATATAAATTTTTGTTATCTGATTTATCAACCATATGATATGTAATTGTAAGCTTCCGCATGATGCTCTAATTACTTTCGAATCCAACAATATTTTTACCATAAATTCTCTTTTTTAAATCACTTTGTTAAATTTTGCTAAAATCCTAAAACTTCTTGTAGAATTAGTAATACTTATATACTTTTTGAGTCGTTAGCTATTATAATTTTTATATAACTATACTTATAGAACTAAATCATGCATATTTTTAACGAGTAATTAATATCCCCTTTCTTAAGTGTTGAGTTAACAATCACCATTTTCGGTTTTTTAAAATATGAGTACATAACACTTCCATTGCATAGACCGAGTGTGTAGGGAGTGGGCACGGCGAGCCGATTTTCGATTACATTAAACGAGCCGTTGTACATAAAAAGTTGTTACAATAAATAACTAGTGGGACCTTAATGTTAAAAATTGTTATCTCCTACTTTAATACAATATATTAGACCTTAATGTTAAAAATTGTTATCTCCTACTTTAATACAATATATTACTTTATTTATTTAATTTTATTATTAATATATATTTCATATTTTATTTTTAATAAAATTACTTATTTTCAAGATTTAATAGTAAATATTAATTAATAAATATAATATAATAAAATAGTTATGTCAATTATTAAGAGATGTATTAATATACCATATCCCTAAACTATGCTTTAATATAATATATTATTTTCGTTATTCACTTTTACTTGTTCATTTATAGTACTTCTTCGTTCATCTTTACTTGTCTACTATACTAACCTAGTAATTCTCAAACTTGATCAATTTTAAAAAATTACAAGAATATTTTTAAATTTTTCTATCTGTGTTTACCTTTAGTGTTTAAAGAATTACGTTCTATACATTTTTCAAAGCATTAATTTAATATATTTAAATTGTAATATTTATTATATATCTTTATATATATATATATAATAGATATAGGATATATATAGCGATGTTTGTCCATTGTAGAATAGTCCACAATCTAAACATGGGAGCTCTTTACTCCAACATACATTACTGGCTTGTTGATCACCCAAAAATCAGTCAATTTGAATGGAAACAAGGTCACACTTTTGGTTCTTCCATATCTTTTCTTATAATTTCAGTGTCTGTTTACTTATATCTGACTCTCTTATCGCTCCGTTTCTCTAAATTTATCTCTACCCTTTCCTACCTAACCCCATTCGCACCATTACCCGGCGATCCCAGCCCCTCATCCTCTGCCACGTCCTCGCTCCTACTCATGTCATTGCAATCCATCCTTTCCCTTGTCCTACCCCAAAGCCCACCTCAATTGAAGTGATCGTATGTTTTTTCTCTCCCTGTGCCAATCATACTCTTCCACTTGTGACCCTGTTTTCCTTTTGGTTTTACATTGTTTACCTTTTCAAACATTTCTTGAATTTGTGATACACTTTTTTCATCAGCCTCCGTATTTCTGAGATCACGAAGGTTATCATTCCTCCATGTGTATCACCATACAGTTGTGCCTATTCTTGGTTATATTGGGCTTCAATTTGCGCAGTCCATGTCGAGTGTTGCTGTTATTATCAACGCTTCGATTCATGTTATAATGTATGCTTATTATTTCCTTTCGGCTATAGGAAAAAGGCCATGGTGGAAAAAAATGGTGACAAATTGTCAAATATTTCAATTTATGACTGGGTTTATAATATCAGCTATGATGTTGTATTACCACTTTACAACTGAATTTGGATGCACTGGAGTTTGGGTATGGTGTATTGGTATTGCTTTTAATGCCTCACTTTTAGTGCTCTTTCTTGATTTTCATTCCAAGAATTATACCAAGAAAGGACAACAACTAGACAAACATAAATAATTTCTGTATCCATTGTTTACTTGTAATGTTCTACTATTTTCTATTTTTATATTTCGCTCTATTTCAATTTACGTGATATTATTTGATTTGACGTATGATATTGAGGCAGAGAAAAACTTTTAAAATTTGTGCACATAATTTATTTAGTTGTTGATTATTTTTATGTTTTATTTTTATTTGCTTTTTATAATGTTGCATTATTTGGTTTTTATGTTGTTTTTTATGTTTGTTGTTAATTTGTTTTTTTTTTGTTTGTTAGGGTTTTGATTGTCGTTACTGTTTTATTGTTTTGCGTTTATCCTTTTATGTTTGTTATAGGCGCGGTTATGTTTTGAGGGGGTGACTTGTATTCTTGGTTTTCTATTTTCTTAATGTCTATGTTTAATCTCTGTATATGGGTTGAATCCCGTATTTGGTATTGATATAAATTAATTACTGTCGTTAGTGTGGTTATGTGGTTCTTCTTGAGTAGGTTTTTTGTCTCTTTGTGAGGGGTTCCTTTACGTTCAATTTCTTTTCTTTCTTTTTGATTATTATCTTATTTTTCCTTTCCTATTCCTCCTCCTTTTTCCCTCTCTTCACGCGTCCTTTCCCCTTGGGCCACTCCCTTTCGCTCCCGTCTCTCCTGTTGGGTCCCCCATTTCCCCCTCTCCCCCCTTCTTCCTCCCTCGCCCCTTCTCCTCTTTTCCCTCGCCCTGCCTTTTTCCTCCTCCTGTCCAACCCTGATTTTTCTTTGTCTTCTTTGGCTTCCCTTGCTTCCATCAGCTTCTTCCTCGTCCTTTCTTCTTCCTTCTTCTTTGTATCAATAAGGTATGTTGATGTATATACATAGTTGATACAATAGTTAAAACATTATAAAAACGTTTTCTATATATTCTAATATATTACTACTATATATAAGTAGATTATTTTTGTCATTAATAATATATATAGTAGGAGTTACTTCATTAAAAAATTTAATAAAATTATTTTTAAACATGAAAAAATATTTTTTTTTTCATAATCTTAAAAAGAATATGTACAACATAAACTGGGACAAATTTATTATTACTTCATATGTAATGCTAAATGTCCGGAAAAATTTGACCATAATTTGACCAGAAAGGTAAAAGAACTAAAATATCCTTGTCTTAACTTTTACATTTATTTTATCAATTGTAACGACCTGTTTTAGTCCGTTTTGGAGCAGTCGAGTTTATTCTTCAGAAATCACTGTCTGGGTTTTTCCGACCTGATACCACGACGGCCGTCCATGGTGCGCGGACGGAGACGTCTAGGGGGTCCTCGTTCCAAACCCTAAGAATTTTTAGAAATTTGGGTACGATCTCGACTCTCTGAAACTTCGCGACGAAATGTCAGGTACTGTGGACCGTCGGAAAAAAAACAAAAAAAAAAAAAAAAAAAAAAAAAAAAAAAACAAACAGACATGACGGGCCCGTCACAGACTCCTTTATGAATTGAGTCCTCTGAACTTTTTGCCGGAAAGCCATCAGGCCGGACCGTCCGCATGCAACGACGGGCCGTCACAGCACGACGGGTCCGTCACAGGCGGCGTGACCCTGACGGGTCCTATTTCTGTTTAAATTTTTTAAAGGGGTGCTTTTGTACTACTTTTTCTGCTTATAATTATAAGTTGTTTTAGTGGGTTATGTTTCATCATTCAATTACTTGGGGGTTTAAAAGAAATAACCTTGAAACAATTGGGGTATTTTATCATCTTTTATACTTTAATTATATACGAAGTTAGGGTAAAAGAAAGAGGGTTGGAATCAAGAAAAGAGAAACGAACATCAGATAAGAGAGAAACGAGAAGAACGCAGCTTTTGGAAAGTAGATTGCTTGATCACAACTCCTCGTGGATGGTAGGTTATGGTTTTAGGCTAATTATTTCATAGCTAACTCTTACATAGCGAATGAATATGTATTGGGTCATCTTGTAAAGGTCTCCCTAATATGGCTTATTGTTGCATGCATGATAGATTACATAATTGTGACTTGAATTCGCCTGATAAGGTTGTTTGAACATCCTTAAACCTTAAAAATCCTTTTTGTTAATGATGATTTCCTTGGTATAAACAGATAGGCTTTATGAACTAAAAAATTGGAGGATTATACTGGACTACGGGTGGGTCTGTTCCGACACCAGGATAGGAAATGGATCGGTGGGTCACTTTCCGACACCAGGATAGTAATACTTCGATCGCGGGAGTGTGGATTTTCCTTTCCTACCTTGGCACTGACGCGCCTTATATAGTCAAATGGATCGAGTGTGTTAACGTTCCGCCACCCAGGGATTATAAAGAGAATGAATATTGAAATATTTTAAATGCTTAATCTATAAGAACCTGTTCCCCAAAATAGTATGATGTAGAGGCCCTTTATTCCTCATAGATGTGTTTGTTGAGGTTGTAAATGATTCCTTAGACTTGTTTGTTATCACCTGTTTAAGTGGATTAATTAGTTTTTGATTTTATGTTTAACTGAATATATTGGCTTTTCTATTTGGAGTTGGCCCGATGAATACCTACTCATTACTTGTGTTGTTGTACGTACCCCTACCTTGTAATTGTTTCTTTGTTAATGTTGGAGTGCCAGTAACGGGCCATCGTCCCTTTCACTCAACCGCAACATCTAGCCATTCTTCATCACGTCAATGTCAGGGTAGCTAATGCTTCTACCTTGGACTGGTGGAAATCTTCTTCTTCCTGTCCTTGATGTTCACGACCCAAAATGGGGCCCGCTGACTGGACCCACACTTTCGCTCTATGGCTGAGAAGAACCACCCCCTCCAATTCCCCCCCAACGTTTCAACCAAAATAACAAAATATAATGCGGAAGACTAAAACTCCTTAATGAAAATGTGATTAAATAAACTTTAAGAAACTCAATACTAATTTATTATTCCCCAAATCGGAATGTCATCATCACAAGAACAATATATGTCAAATTACTCAAACTAAGAGTATCTAATAAGCTAAAATAAAAAGCGAGTCCCTGCCCGAAACTTCTCAGGCCATCAAGACAGAGGGAAGAAGATGCCAGTCCAAGCTAGAAGCGTTCGCTCACCCTGAAATCCGGTATAATGAAAGACTGGCTTAGGATTGCGGTTGAGTTGAAGACGAGGTCTTTTTTGCTGCCAATCCACATATAACAAAGAAGAAAAACATAAAAGTATGAGGGTCAGTTACAAACACAAGTCCTGAGTATTCTCATCGGCCAACTTAAAAATAGTGAAAGCAATATATCTCAGATAACATCATAAAATCAACTAATATTCTTAAACAGGTGATAGCAAACAAGTATAAAAAAACATCAATTATAAGTACCGCCAGTTCACTCATTGGACCTCAAGCCTCAATACCATCACTCATTTGGGGAAAATAAGGTTTCATTAGCTTGAGTGGATTTTAACATCTTTCCATATCATTATCTTTATTCCTCCTTGTTGTCCGGTACGTGAAACACCCTCTCCCCTACTGCCAACTAGTGTCGCGTACTGACACTCCCGATCCCTACTACTAGTGTCGGAACGTGGACACTCCGATCCCCTAATTTCTACGTGCCGGTTCGTGACACCCGATTTCGTCCTAATCCTACGTGTCGGTTCTGACCCCCGATCGCCCCTCAATCTACGTGTCCGGTTTTTATCGTGACACCCGATCCCCTAATCTACGGTCGTTCGTGACACCATCCCCTAATCCATTCTTATCAATTCATCAACGCCTTCTCTCTTACCAAGGCACATCAATCTCATTCGTAGTTCATCAAGCCTTCTTTTATACCAAGTCATCATCATTAACAGAATTATTTTTTTTAATCAAGAATTTGGGGATTCAATAGCTTCATCATGCTTATTTCATCCATCATATTATTAAGATCACATCATGCATGCAACACAATTAAGCTATAGAAGCCTTTATAATACTACCCACCACCATCTCATTCGCTATTAAAGTGTACTACGAATAGCAATAAAAACCATAACTACCTCCCCCGAATATTCGGGATTCATAGCAAGCAATTACTCTCATTCTTGTTGTCTCTTCGTTTTCTCTCTCCTCCTTCTCGATTTTTCTCTTTTCTAGTTCTTTTTTTTTTCCTTATTCAAACCCTCTTTCTTTTACACCCTAATTAGCATATAATTAAGCTTAAAAAGATTGTAATAACCCAACTAATTAACTTAAGGTTCCTCTTTTAAAACCCCAAGTAATTAGACCTTATTAACATTAACCCACCACTTTATAATTAAAGCATGAAATAGTTCCAAACGCCCCTTAAAATTAATTTTACAGAATCCGACCCGCCTTGGATTAGCAGCCCTGTGACGGCCCGTCGCGGCCTGTGAAACGGCACGTCGCGCCTGCGACTGTCAAGTATAAAGGTCCCCTGCTGCTCCGTCACAGCGGGTGGTGCATAGATCTAGATTTACTGATGGTGCCTGACTGTCCGTCGTTCCCCAGACGTTCCCGTCCTGGCCATTACCGTCGTGACGTTCAGAGAGGTCCGATTTTCAGTACCCAAATTTCAGAATTCTAAGTTTTTTTGAAACGATACCCCCAAACGGTCCCGTCGTGCCCATGACCGGTTCGTCGTGGGGTCCGTAGACCCTCCGCCCGTTTTTCCAGAATTAAATTCTTCTGCTCACAACGACTAAACAAAGGTCTTACATAGATCCATGTTCCCCCTCGTTCATCCCCGAACGATCACGATACGAAAAGCAACGATGTTACAAGAATTACCTGAATCTTTAAACAGGTGTGGGTTCTTTCTGCATATCCCTCCTTCTCCCAAGTGGAATTCTTCAACGGCCGCGTTCTTCTATTTCACCTTTATGGATGCAATCTCCCTGACCATCAACTTGCGGATTTCTCTACTAAAATGGCAACAGGGCTTCCTCCTCATAAGATAAGTTCTGCATCAGCAGAACTGAATGCCCCAACTAATGTGTAATTGTTTCCATCCCCATGGTACCTTTTTTCACATAGACACATGACTACCGGTGTGCACTCCTGACAGCACTGGATGCCAAGCTATTCATACGCCACCTCCCCTACTCCTTCAGAACTCACAGGGATCCAATATACCTTCGGACTTAGTCTTACCTCTTTTTACCAAAGCGTCATCACACCCTTCATGGTGAAACCTTCAGCAAAATCTTGCTCATCCTTCCATGGAACTCCAAGTCCCCAACCTTTCGATCTGCATACTCCTTTTTGCCTACTTTGAGCCTCTAAAAGCCTTTTCTTGAATAATTTCACCTTCTCTAACGATCCCTTCAAAATGGTTCAGTACCCCAAGGTCTAACCTCGAATGCATCAACCCAACCAATGGGAGACCTACATCCTCCTCCCTACAAGCTTTCGAAAGGAGCCATATCACTACTGGAGTGAATAGCCTATTTATTTGGTATGAACACACGCTAAGGGTAAGAATTATCCCACTGACCACCGAATTCTAATCAACACATGCTCGAAGCTATCTTCCAAATACTTGAATCGTTCGCTTCAGACTGCCATCGGTCCTTAGGGTGAAATGCAGTACTAAGGTCCAACCTAGTACCTAATTCCCGCGTGCATGTTCTCCAAAAAAACTTAGAAGTAAACTGGCGTACCTCTATCTGAGATGATGGAAAGTGGAACTCCATGCAACCGATACAACATTTCGGAGATGTGAGAGTCTGGCTACTTCTCTGCATGTAAAGTCACTTAACGAATGAAATTAGCAGACTTAGTTAATCTGTCCACATTACCCAAATAGAGTCAAACTTGCCCAAGTCTTTGGGAAGACCAACCCACTAAGTCCAGTGCATTTCTCTCCCACTGCCATTCATGAATGGGCATTCTCTGAAGTGTTCCCCGGGCCTTTGGGTTTCATACTTTACTTGCCTGACAATTTGGACTTTTGCAACAAACTCAAACCATTCGCGCTTCTTTGCTCACCAAGAAATGTTGCCTTAGGTCACATCATCTTGGGTTGCCCCAGGATGTAATAGAATAGTCCGAATCTAATGAGCTCTGTAAGAATAGTGTGGATCAAATCATCAACACGGTGTACACAATACTCTTCCCACTATCTCTTCAAACACCTTCCTCATCCATTATTGCTTGTTAGCCTCCTCCTCGCAACACCCTTAATCTCGGATTCGTCGGTTAGTTTCTCGTCCATCAAACCTGTTTCCCCCTTGGATCTTGTCAAGAAAAGAAAGATCTCGCCTCCACACTTGCCAACATCCTCCCTTCTCATTTACTTCTAACTTATAAATCCATTAGCCAGAGTGCCCTGAACCTCTCCTAGCCAAGGGCGTCTAAACTTGTAGTGGCAAACTACCCAGTCTGCGTGCTCCGTGCTTTTCTACTTAGGCCGTCCTGCCCAACGAGAAAAAACCAAACAATTAGCCTTTCCGACGGAATACAAGAATTAACATCAATAATCCTTCAGTACTTTCCATCCACCGCCTTTTGGTCCCTCAATTTCAAATCTCTCTGATAAAGCATTACTGTAAACTACGATGATCCGTATAGACTTCACACTTAACTCCATATAGATAGTGTCCCATTGCTTTAATGCAAACACCAATCGCAGCCAACCCTCTAATCGTGGGTCTGGATATCGAGAGATGCATAGAGACTGTAGTAGAGAGGAAAGAGGATGATTTATGATGAGGTAAAACCCTTTATTTTATAACTAATCAAACTTACATATCTGGCCAATATAGTTGACCGACACTTCTTTTTTACACATGACCTATTATATTTGACCGACGATAACAACAAAAACTTTACATGACGTGGCCTTTAGTTTATTTATGGCCGACACAACTTTGACATATGTCCTTCTTTTATAATGGACGACACGCAAACAACAAATACAATACTATTCTATTTTTACATATGGCCCTCTTCTGTTTTATTTTTGCCAACACTATTTTTTTTTTCTTTTAAGAATATATATATTATATATATATATATATTATAATATCTCTAGATCTATATATATATCATATCCTATATATTATTTTGAGATCTTGAAATTTCAAGTGAAAGCGTGTGGTCAAAATTAATATTTTTTTTGGTGCCAATTTTTTTGGTTCCTTTCCATGTTTAATTATGAAATTATTAATAATTAATTTCAATAATTATTTTCAATGTCTTGGAAACATAATTGAAGAATATATTTAATATTTAAGTTAAAGGGCAAAATTGTCTAAAAATAAACTAGTTATAGTGTGAACATGTCATTTTACCAATCTGACCAAATTATGGCTAATTTTATTGGCCAAAAGGATTTTTCTTATCCCAATTTGCGTATCACTGTTTGATTTAACACAAAGTTTAAGACAAAAGAATAACTTTGAAACTTGTGATTTAAAAAGTTCATTAGATATTTGTGTGAGTAGAAATCATTTCGGAAAAAAAAATACTCCCTCCCTTCAATTTTAACTTGGCACACCTATTACAAATAATTATTGATATAATATTTTATCAAAGCTAATTCCTATAAATAATGTTGTTGCCCCTGCTTTCTCCCCTCCCCTTTCCTGTTGTGGTCCCCTCTTCGCCCCCTTCCTTCTCTTTTTCCTCCTTTCCGCGGCCCCCTCCCCCCTGCCCCTCTCCTTTTCCCCATCCACTGCCCCCCTCCCCGTGCCTTGTCCACCCCCTCCTTCCCCCTTCCGTTTCTTTTCTTCTCGCCCGCCCGTGCCTCTCGTTTAGAATTGATTTTAGAAAGGGTGACATATTAAAGGTTAGTTGTGCAAAAGTGCGTGACTTTTTCTATTATTGTTGTTAATCCGGTTCTATATTGCATATAGGTATAACAACTAATGGAACACTCAGTAAAAGTTTATTGTAATTATGGGAAAAAATTTTTTATATTTATACAATAAATTAAAATCTTATAAAATATTTTTAATTATTTAAATATTAAATTATATTATTTCAATTATGTAAATGTGTAATGACTTTTGGACTTTATTGTACTAATTGCTAATTAAATATCTAATACTTTCTCCGTATATTTTTTTTGTTACTGTTTGACTTGATACACCTATTAAGAAAATAATTATTAACATATTTTACCAAAATTATTACCTACTAAATGATGTCACTTTAAGTCTTGGGAATAAATGAGAAAGAGTATTAATGATTAGGGTAAACAGTGAAACATATAATCATCTTTTTTTGATATGTCAAAAATGATAAATAAAAATAAAAAAATATTTTAAAAATAAGTCACAAATAAAAATGAAAGAATAAATATTTTAAAGGTGTGCGAATTTGCGAAATGGAGAGATACACATTTGATAATGCCTTCCTTATTATCACTAAAAAATGGGTTTAGTTTCACTGATTTAAATTCGTTAGTCATACATGATAAGAACTTAAAGCTATTCAGATTCATGTTTACATGATCACTAAATTACTATTTTCTGCATGTACCCATTTTGCAAAGATAGCTTCAATTTAATTTAAATATATTTATTCTATCCTTCATTATCTGTTATTTTTCTTTTTATTTGCTTTAAACATCCACTTTCGCAATTCATATCTACCTATTCCATTGTTTCATCCGTAATATCACAACTTTTATATTTTCATATTCGTAACCTCTAAATATTTAATATAAAACTTTAAAACAGTTTTTGATCTTCCTTCATTCTCATCAATATAAATTTATGTTTTTTTTATAGAGATTCTTACCCATGTTATTATAGACAGTGATTGATAAATTCATATTAAATTTGGATTAAATCTTAAATTTATCATACGTTGACCAAGTGAAATTACTGGTTGATAAAGTTAGATTAATATCTAAGTCAAAATTGTATGACTTAAATCAAGTCTATATTACACTTGGGTCAGTCCATTAAGTTGACAAGATGAGCCCAACTCATGATTCTTCAGACTCATGGATCAAAATTGCTCGGACCAAAATACCCTAAAGCCCTTGTGGAAGCCTATATAAGGAGGTCTTCATAAGACCAAAATACAGAAAAAATACATACACACAGGAATACATAATTGCTCTTTAGTGGTGATCTGCAAGTCTTCCGCATACAAAAAAGTCTTCGCTCCAAGTGTTGAGCCTCAAGTATTCTGCCAAATCAAGAACATCTGTAAAGAGAAGAATCAAGGGATTACATATCTTTTTGAGATATTTTATAAAGATTGTAACATTCATACTAATTCAAATACAAATATTATTGTTTGCTTGCTATTTTTCCTTTCATGTCTATTATATTACAGGATTGAAACTTTAGACGCTTACAAATTGGCACGCCCAATGTGACAATCTTTACCTCTCATCTTTTTTCTTTGAACATAAAAATTCAAGAACACCGAGATGGCTTCCAAGAAGATCAACTCAAAATCTACATCTGCATCCAAATCTAGATCTACATCTGTATCTGCATCAGCATCTAAATTCGTATTCGCATCTGCATTGAAATCTGTATTTGTATTTGGATTCACATTTGCTTCTGCAAAAACTAATGGATCCAAATTCTGCATCGTTGTGAAAACATTGTTGATGTTACTGCATGAAATATTGGACCTATCACAAGGAACCAAGCCAGATTGCTTTGACAACAAACCTCACGAGTGTCGTCTGAGTTTGCTATTGCCTTCGGTTTATCCCCAAAATGTGCGAAGTCTCCTGCAAAAGCCGTAAAACAAGACATCACCGAAATGATCGAGAGGGTTCTTGCCCAATTAAGCCCACCTACATGCAAGAAGTCCTTCTCTTCGACCAACAATGATGTCATAAGCACGAGATCTACCCCACATAACATGTTTCACGAAATTAACGCTATTCTCCGTCACCTACTATGGTAGTGCATGCAATGGTGAATAACGCTTCATCCGTAGAAGAACAATTTGTGAGCTTGACAAGTGCTATTGAAGGCTTGACCAAGTATTTTTAAGATCAAGATGCTCGAATTGTTAAGCTAACTGATAGGGTGAAGGGCATGATGGATGAAGAATCAAGTCATTCACCTGAAAAACGTATGCAAGTGCAAGAGACAGTCGATCACCCCTCAAAGCAACTGGAATATGCTAAAGAGATTCAATTTTCATCTAAATGAATGATCCCTATCAACCACATCAAAGAGTCCATCATGGGACCATCAAAGACAATGCACGGTTGCCACAAAATCCTCCTTGACATACGCAAAGCCATACACTACAAGGATATCTTGGAAACGCCTGTCGGTTAGCAACCTCCAAAGTTTCAGCAGTTCGATGGTATGGGAAGCCCAAAGCAACATGTTACAAACTTTATCAAAACCTACAATAATGCTGGGATATATGAAGATTACCTCGTCAAACAATTTGTCTGCTTGCTTAAGGATAATGCTTTCGATTGGTACACGGACCTTGAGTTTGGCTCCATCGATAGTTGGGAAAAATGGAGCAAGAATTTCTCAAATGCTTCTATAGCACCAGAGGTACTGTAAGCATGGTGGAACTTACAAACTCACGTCAACGAAATGAAGAGACAGTCTTTGATTTCATCAACCGATGGAGGCATGCAAGTCTAAACTGTAAAGATAGACTTAGTGAAGCTTCGAGCATAGAGATGTGCATTCAAAGTATGCATTGGTGTATCCGCTATATTCTACAAGGCATAAAGCCTAGAAATTTTCAAGAATTGACCACTCGTGCTCATGATAAGGAGTTAAGCATGTCATCGGTTGGAACTGAAACACCATTTATCCACGAACTCCGTAGAGGCAAAGAAGGCAAGAATTCAACAAAGTGGGAAAATATTTTCCAAAAGCTGAAACAAAAGAATCCATGAATGCCAATCCGATCATGACTTGAAATTTTATTGAAGAAAATATGGAGAAAGACATTCCAAATATCAATTAGACAAAAATGATTAAGTTTGAAGACTTCGAACCCATTGATGTAAATAATTTGTCATTTCTTCCTATGCTAAGTGATGTGGCTTCTGGTGAGGGATAAACAAGAGAAGATGAAGACCCATTAAATGATCTTAATGATTGGGATTGGACTCTTGTGACTCGTCGTGAAAACCGAAAAATGAGTTCGCATAAGGAGTCAACAAAGCAACACGTTAGGGAAAATATGGTAAGGAGACCCAAAACCAAAACTTTGATTATGCATTCAAAGAAGAAGGAAAAAAAGGCACACCACAACTAAAAGTTGCATCGACTAATTAGATTTGGAGAATATTTTCCAAATTGGTTTTACACTAAGTTCACTGTGATGGCACAAAAGCTCTGTGTTGTAATGTCGATGAAAAGGAAGCGAAAGATGCAACTCCATCATATCAATCACCAAAAGATGCTCCAAAATCGTCTCTTGAAGTTGAAAATCCATCTTGCCCATCACCAAAAGATGCTCTAGCGCTATCTCCCGGAGTAAAAAATGCATGTATGGCCAAAATCACATTCTCTGATGAAGATTTTCTATTTGGTGACACATTTCATAATCACCCTTTATTAATGGTTGGTTTTGCACGTGAAGAAAAGGTAAATAGAATCTTAGTCGATGGTGGATCTAAAATCAACATCCTTCTGATTTGCACTATGAAAGAACTTGGGATATTAACAACAACATCTTACTAATAGTAGCTTGATGATCCAATGATTCAATCAAGGATGACAATGGTCCATAGAGACCGTCAAAATAGTCCTCACCATCGGAGAGTTGTAATCAAGTGTGTGGTTACTTGTAATTGATGCAAATACTTCATATAACATTTTGCTTGGTAGGCAGTGGGTACATGAGAACAAAGTAATCCCATCTACCTACCACTAATGTTTGAAGTATTATGAGAATGGAGTTGCAAAAAGGATTATTGCAGATGATAATCCATTCGCTGAAGTTGAAGCTCATTTTGCTGACGCAAAGTTTTACTTGAAGAAATATTCTTTAAAATTTGATGACATTGCATGGAGGAGATGTCAGACTCCTTAACAAAATGGCTAACGTAGTGGTCGATAAGGCAAAAGTCATAAACAAGAAACATCCAAAGCTTGGAAATCCAAACAATATGTCTAACATGATTGGTTCTTATTCAAGTAAAAATGTCACATCCATTCTTCATTATGTCCCAAAGGAAAAAAAGGACAAGCGACACTCTCTCAGGTTGCAAGAAAATACGCTGAAAGGTTTGAACCTTCCAGTATTATGAAGTCGTAATTACTTGGGAAGTCTGTGGCCCCTAAGTCATTACCTAACGAAAAAGTTATGGCCCCTAAGTTACCTCAATATGAAGCACTACCAATGAGGCGTTTAGAAGAAGATTTTTATCCTAATGCTTACAGATTACTAGAAAAAGCTGGATTCGATCCTAGCGAACCGTCAAAATTGGGGAAACTTCCATCAGAAGCTGTTATGAGGCAACCACATGAAGGATTGGGCTACAACAACAACAAATTAACTATACATACTACCTGACAGAGAGTCGGCTACTCTAACAAAAGAGTTCCTCCCTCTTCGCATGCTTGGACTCATAGAGGAATCTCTTATTTGAGCAGGTTAGGAGGTCCATTGAAAAAGAAAAACAAGGTTTGGATAAATACCAAGAGTATGTAAACATCTTTACCCAAATGTCAAAGTGCTCCTAAAGACTTTCAAAACCTGATCTCTTCTAGAATGAGGCAACAGGCGAATATTGTGGTCTCATGTGGAGAAGTAATAAAGGCAAAGTCAAATGTTATAGTCTACACAGAGCAACGTGATGAAGATGAAGAAAATGTTGGCTCTTCATATCATGTCATTGCACAAGATGAAAGGCATATTATTTCTCCAATTAAAACGGATGGAGAGTTGGAGAATGTTTCATGGCGTTACCATATATTTTTCAATAATGGAGAACCTCAAGAAGATAAAGATGCTAAAGATGCGCCACCCGAATTTGAAAAAGGAGTAAAGGGGACAATTGATACATTGAAAGAAATCAACCTTGGAACTAATGAAGATCAAAAACCCATTTATGTGAATGCTTCATTGGCAAGTGATAGGGAAAAGAGACTGATGTGACTTACCAAAGAAGTCTAAGATGTATTTTCCACCAGGAGTTTCCAAAGCAATCCTGATTAACCCAAGGTAGGCAGTCATCATCTTGTTGTGAAAATTGGTACACGTCCCATCAAGCAAGCTCAACGGCATTTTAGGACTGGATTGGTTCCTGTGATAGAAACTGAAGTTAAAAAGCTTATTGAGGTTGGCTTTATTCATGAAGTTAAGTACCCACATGGGTTTCAAGTATTATCCCCGTGAATAAGAAGAATGGGAAAATTTGAGTTTGTATTGACTTAAGGGATCTCAATAATGCATATCGAAATATGAAGTTCCACTTCCTATCCCTAAGCTTATGATTGATGGCACTACTGGGTATGAGGCGATGTCTTTTATGGATGCTTCATCCAGCTACAACCAGATCTGCATGTTACCAAAGGATGAAGAGTTGACCGCCTTGTACACTCCAAAGGGCATTTATTTTGCTACAAAGTAATGCCTTTTGGTTTAAAGAATGCAAGAGCAACATACCAAAGATCTATACAAAACATCTTAGATATAATTTTTCACAAACATGTTGAATATTACGTTGATGAGTTAGAAGTGAAATCAAGAAAAAATTGTGACCACTTGAAAGACTTAAGTATGGTGTAGAAATTCCTTGGTTTCCTTGTACGACATCCAGGAATAAAAAATGATCAAGCAAAAATAAATGCAATTTGGAAGATGGTCGAGCCAAGAAACATCCATGAATTGAATAGTCTGCAAGGGAAGCTAGCATATCTTAGGAGATTCATCTTAAATCTAGCAGGAAAGTGCAAACAATTCAGTTGTCTTATGAAAAAGGGCAGTCTTTTCGAATGAGATCAAGCTTATAATAATGCCTTTGAGAGCATCAAGTCTTACTTGACCAAACCATCAGTTTTAGCAGCTTCTATTCCTGGAAAGTCATTGATACTTTACATATTGGCTCAAGAGAGATCAGTGGAAGCACTCTTATCCCAAGAGAATGGCGAAGGGAAAAAAATTCCCTTTACTACTTGAGTAGGATGAATGAGAACCAATGTTGAATCTCGCCAATTGAAAACTATGTTTGCAGTTAGTCTTCTTCTCACTTAAGAATAGGACACACTACTTTCAAGATCAATGTCGTCCGTCCTTACTTCAAGGCCAAACCCCATCAAATTTGTGATGTCCGAAATTGTCCTCAGATGATCGATTAGCAAGATGGTATCTCCACTTTCACATGTTGAAATTTTGTATGTTCCTCAAAAGGTTTTGTGAAGTGAAACATTGGCCGACTCTTAATGCCGACCACCCTATACCTATACTTGGGAGCTCACGATGAATTAACCTGAGAAAAATGCACAAAATTTTGGGGGTTGTGTTTGTTGAAGTTCAAAACCACCTTGGAGGATGTATTTTGATAGGGGGGCCTCCACATGAAAGGAAGCCAGTGCTGGAGTGATACTCGTTGTCCTCCAGAGAAGATCTAGCCATAATTCCTCACCTTAGCGACAATTTAGCTCCAATAATTATTGGCCATAATATCAGCCTAATACAAGGCGTTAGATGTGGGCGGTTGATTTAGAAACGAGTTTGCAATTACATGTTTTTGGAGACTCTGAATTAGTGATCAACCTATTGTTGGGTAGCTATGAAGTCAAAAAATCAGAATTGCGCATCTATCATGACTATGCACAATAATTGGTTAGATGGTGTTTACATCCCCACTCTATTCAAATAGGGAGAAACGTCGAGGTGATTCAAAAATAATCAATTAACTTAAATTTTAAGAATTTAAGGAATAAACAAATTTTAAAGGAGTCGTCACCAAATTTTAGGAAAAAAAACTAGGAAACCAATTAAAGTGATTTACAAAACTATTAGATTCTAGATAAGGGTTCAGGTTATTTCGTAAGATGTTAGACACCCTTCGAAATTCACAATTATCGGTCCCGATTGTATTCATTTTTTCAAATTTAAGAGGAGATAAAAATAATATATACAAATACAATAACACATGCGATATACACAAATAATAAAATAAAATAATAATGTAAGAATCGGCTTAAGGTTTGTCTAACATGAACAATATACACAAAAATAAATATAAAAGTATAATTTGAATTCCAATGGAATAATTTCAATGGGAAGCCGCACCAGGGTACCTGTAAACACACTTAGTAGAAGTGTTAGTAGTAAATAAATATGAACAAAAATAAACGAAATAAATAACTAAAAATAAAACTTATCTTATTAACATGGAAGACATTGAAAATCGATAGTAATTTCTATATCTGCCAATTTTAACAAAATAAATAATATGAACCCAAACTAAATTTCCATCTTTTAAAATGGAGAGACCTCCAAAATCGACGGAGATATTTTCTCTATCGCCAATTTTAACACACAAAATACATGAATTTAAATTAAATTTCTTTCTTTACAATATGGAGACCTCCAAAACCGGCGGAGAAATTTTTTGATTAGCCAATTTTAACATACAAAATAGATGAATTTAAACTAAATTTTCTTTTTTTCAATATGGAGGCCTTCAAAATCGATGAGAGATTTTCTCATTGTCCATTAAAGCATAAGACTTTTTTCAATATAAAATCACAAAAAATTAAAAAGGATAAAATAATATAGAACTACTAACCATCGGTAGCCGAAACGAGTCATCAAATAACTCTTTTAAGAAAAAATTCATCGCATAAATGACAACGAGAATATTGATAAAATAGATCAATCAATTAGTAATAAATGAAACAAAATGAATTTACAGTAATTATAATATGAAAAAAATATATATGGCATCATCAAGAATAAAGGATTTAAAAAATATTAATAAAGTAAGATCATATATGGCCACAAAATTAGAATACTTTACAGGAAAAACTTTAATATTTGCAAAATACGTGTACAAGCAATAAAATTCAACATGAAAGATAAAATAACAACTTAAAGCATTCTGTAGCCAAAATAATCTCTAATGTCAAATAATATATATATATAGAGAGAGAGAGAGAGAGAGAGAGAGAATAATCAATAATCAGTGAGACAAACTAGAAATCAAATAGGCACAACCAAGCATGAAATAGTAAATACCGGGTCGAAAGCGAAGAACAATATAGATCAGTCACTGCAAGATTTGTCAAAAATAATAAGTAAGAAGAACGAAATTGTCAAATATTCGAGCAATACTAAGGAAAAGCATTCACCAAATAAGAAACCCAAACACCAAAAGATATACAAGTATAAACAAAATATAAAAGGCAGAAGGGTCACCTAAGGAAACATTTTCCGGTTGGATCTTGTTGGAATCAGAGCTCGGAGCTAGCGAGATTGTTATTTGGTGCTCTTTTCATCGGAGTTGGAGCTCATAGGTTGGGGGATTTCTTTGTAGTTGGTCGGAGCTGCTAGTGCAAGCTCGAGCTTGCTGGTTGTGATTTGACCGAAAAAGGGACAAGGAGGTTGTTTTGGTTGCTTTTTTTTTAGGTTCGGAGAAAAGGTGGGATTTTAGAGGTTGTTTTTGGGTTGATTCTGGTTGGATTTCTATTTGGTTTTCGCCAGAGAAGGAGATGGGTGTTGGTTGTGGATCTATTTTGATTGAGATGGGTGATTTGTTTTGGGATCTAGTTGCGATCTTCGAGCTCGATGGCTCACTAGGAATATTTTTTTTGGAGCAATGTTTATCATTTGGTGGTTTTAGGTCGTTCTGGTGACATTTCAACGGAAAAAGGGGAGGAAATGAGGTGGGTTGTGTTTTGGTGGTGGTAAGCTGATGGTTTTGGGGACTGTTTGAGTAGGGAAAAACGTAGAAAGATGGTGGATGACTGGAAAAAGGAGGAGACGAAAGAAAAAAATGGGGGTCTTTGGGTGGTGGACTCACCGGATTTCGACGGAACTCCGGTGACCCGAAAAATAACACTACAAGAAAAATGTACTTTAAAGAAGGGAAATCTGATTGCGAAAACTCTAATTCTGGTCCTTAAAATTTATTAGTGACTAGAAACATTTGGTTGCCACCCGTCCTTATTGGTTTCTTTGCTAAAAGTCAATATGACGGGATTTTTGTACTGGTCCCTAAATCTATTTACCGACCGACATTAATTCTTTTGGAGACCGTCTTTTTGGTCGCGAATTAACGAATACTAGTATGCTTTTTTTGTCCCTATAGACATTTAGGGGCCAGTTCTTCTGGTCCTAAAAATGTATTTCCGCAGACTATAAATTATGGTCCCTAACTAATTCATAATTTCCTTTGTCTAATATCTTAAACTGTTAGTGTAAAACTTACAAGATAATAAAATTGCAAGATTACAATTGAAATACAATGAAAAATTTAATCCTTCATGCCTGAGGCGCTGATATCTCGCTCTCCTTTAAGGAGATTCAAGCCCACTGCAACAAATGTTTTCAAACCTGTTTCCCAACATAGTCCTCTTTGACACTTGTCCCTCCAGGATACAACAACTTTACAAGTATAGACTCAACAACTCTGCGACAAGAGTTGAGTCCTAAAGCCTCCACAAAAAAAAAACACCTCCCTTAACTAATAGAACGCTCTTTTTAATACTACTCTTTCTCTTTGTTTTCTCTGTGTGTTGTTTGTGTATCTCAAAAAACCAAATGAAAGACCTAACCACATTTATACTACAAGACCGTCCTTTCTTTTCTAAGCAATCAATAGGAATATCGATGGTGGTAGTAAAATATGAAGTATAATGGTCTTAGGAGTTTCATAGTGACAATAGATACATAGGTTTTACAATGTGAGTACATAGCTTACATATACAATGGGAGTTACATTATGCTACAAAGTAAATGAAGAATTAAGAATGAAATCAATGATGGATAACAAGCTAAGGGAAGTGTAAATCCTCCATTCCATGTTCATTCTTATACTCCCAACTCCAAATTAAAAGCAATTTAATATTTTAAATATTATATTACAATGCTAATCACCTAACCATCCACCCCACTCATTTTAATATTTGTAAGATAGTATAATCAGTTTGAAGGAAAGACCACTAGTGCATAATGAGGTGTGCTCTGTCATTGAACCTGCCACGTAGTGAAACAACAGTATTTTTACTCCAGAGTCGTAATGGTCTCAGACTTGAACTATGACTACTTAAGGGAAATAAATAATCACTGGCTCACACATAATAATCAAGGTGTTACAGGGCGTTTAACAAACCAGCACGTTAATACCATGTGCTATTGCCCGTGTTTTCATGATTTTCATTTGCGAATCATCCCCATTCTCGATGAACACGTGGATCACATAAGGGAAATCTGTCGAAGTGGCTCCTTTAAGATGAACACTCCACCCATACAGTCTACAATATTCATTAGAAGTTTATCAATCAACCTTCACAAACTAAGGAAACTGCACTTACATCATGAGGGAGGGAACAAAATGTGCAGTTTTTTTCACAACAAGTCATCATATGGTAGTTTTTCCCTTTTGACCTGGTTTATAGGATCTCTAGTCCCAGGTTGGGTTTCCTCATATTGACTCACGGATTTTTAGGCTTCAATCCCACCCTCGATGTGTCCAGACCCTTTTCTCTTGTTAAGGCCTTCGTAAAAGGCTGCAAGATTATCATAAGATTTGACATTATCAACATAATGGTAGCCATTTGTCAAATCGATCTTAACATTACTGGTTTTGCCTCTTAAGGTCCCTGGATTTACCGTTGTAATAACGATTTTGAAACTATAAAACAATTGTCATGCGATGCATCACATGAAATTAAAATAGGAGGCGATTGGGGGTTTTTCAAAATAAGATTTGAAACACATAAATCTCTTAACCATTCGCTTCCTCACTAGAGCTGAAACTAAAACCATTAGTTCAGGCCTCCTAGTAGGTTAAGCAATTAAGTTTGCTTTTGATCTCTAAAACAAACAGCACCACCACCCTACAGTAAGACATAACCAGTGGTAGAAATAGGAATCACCCTGACAATGTTCAATCTGCATCACAAAAGCCTTCGAAGTACAGGGCAGGATATTTTTTATATGAATAAACCTAATTTTTCTTCCAATTAAATTCTCATAACCTTGTTATTCATGACCATGTCATTACCCTGACTTGCTTTAAAACCTGCCAAGTACTCCTACTGCATATGCAATATCAAGGCCTTGCTATCGTCACATATCTCAAACTGCTGATTATACTAGCTATTCCGTTTGATTCTTACAACATCTTTTCACTTTCAACAGGATAAGTGAACACTTGCATAAAAGAGTAGCACATGCTTGCAATCATGAAAGTTTATATGTTTCAATTGTTTCACAACATAAATGTGCGTTCAAGCAAATCCCCCACTGTTCTGTTATTTTTTTCCACGAATAAATTTTGCCTCACACCAAGATCTTTCATATCAAAATAGGATCTAAGAACATTTTTAAGCTTCATCAATAACATTCATGTTAGAGCCAAAGATTAACAATTCATCAACATATAGACAATATCACATGTGAATTTTCCCAAGACTTATGTCTGCACGTATCACAACCTCATTTGTTTTAAATCAATTTTCAACCATGCAGGAATCAAAACTTTCAGTTCCATTGCTTTTGGTGCCGCCTGTTTTTCACAAGCCATATAGGGATTTAGTAAGTTTACATACGTTGCTTTCTTGGCCTGCTTCAACAAACACTCGGTTGGTCATATATATTTCTTCATTAGGTCTCCATTTAGAAAAGCATTTTTTACATCCATTTGCTGAATTTGCAAATCAAAAATTGCATAGCCATAGAAATAAAAGTCTAATGGATGTAATTCTTGTTACCGGAGAAAAAGTATCAAACATTCTAAGGAGGGCCTTTCTAGTTGTTTTAAAAAAAAAAAAAACCTTCTTGCACTAGCCTATCTTGGTATTTATCAATAGATCCCCAAAATCTTTTCCGTTTCATCACAACTTATTTCCGTAAGACCCATTTACAACCAATTTTTATAACAACCAGGTTGGTAAATCACCTAACTTCCAAGTATTTACTAAAAATTAGAGATTCCATTTTCAATCCATTTCATCATTTACAGGCCTCTTTCCAAAAATAGAATCATTGAAGATAATGCTTCGTTCAAAGTAGGGGTCCATTTTTCAACATTAAACACACAAAAATCAGGACCAAAATCTTTTTCTACTGTAGCTCTTTTACTTCTTTTTAACTCAAAATCAAAACTCTTTATTTTTTCAAATTTGAGTAAATAACTAGGTAGTGACAATATTTTGTTCATCCTTTGACCTTGACCCCCCGATTGTTTGTATCAAATGAAATTTATTTCATTAAAATAGCATCACCCCGATCACACATTATTCTATTAGCAATATTTCTCAAATTAAAAATCTATAGGCTGTACTCTTTTAAGCATAACCAAGAAAACACCAAGTAGTAAACTTTTCCTTACCCAACTTTTATCTTGGCTCTATTATCCTCACAAGCTAGACAACCCCAAACTCTTACATCGCCCAACTTTGCTTGTAACCTTTCCACAATCAAAAGGTGTCCAATTTAACTTTTTTGAGGCACACGATTCAACACATAACAAGCAGTTACATAAGCTTCAACCCCCAAAAAATTTAAAGGTGCATGGTGACTCAATTACAATGACATTAGTCAATTCAACCAAAGTTCTATTTTTCCTTTCTGCTACTCCATTAGGATTAAAGGAGATGTAAGGAGGATATTTTCATAATTATCCCCAATGATCTAACCAATAATTAAACTCCATTTTGATTCATATCACGCCTCTATCATTCTATTCTTTTTATTTTTTCTTCAAAAACTGTTTTCAGGACCTCATTGAGATAAGTTTGTTGAACTATTTCAAAAGCACACTTTATTTTTTCAAATCATCAAGGAAACAATGTAACTTAGAAAACTCAGTCAATGAAAATGATAAATATCTATTACCAAACCTCCACAGTTAGAATCCACCAAGTTCACAAATATCAGTTAAACTACTTCTAAACAAATCAGTTTTTCTTTCAACTTGAAAATGGGCCTTTTAGTGATCTTGGCTTTACTACATACAAGTCACACTTTTTTTCAAAATTTCTTTTTAATCATTTGGCTTAATCCTAAACTACTATGAGTGCCATTCCCAACATAACGATCATTAATTATGACCAAACGAGCATGCCAAAAATAGTAAAGAAAGCATAAAACAGAAGTAGAAGTTTTATTCATTTCAAATTCACCTTAAATATCCCCTCACATGCAACCCTTCCCCACAAAAATACCTTTCCTCACTATTACATATTGATCAGATTCATAATCTGTTTAAAAATAAAAAATCCTGCTTTATTAGAAGAAAAACTAACTCAACTTTTGTTTTCTCATAGAGGAGTATAAAAATAATAGCTCCAATGTTAAATATCCTTCCAGAAGTAAAAGCCAATTCAACATCTCCCTTTCCAAGCACTTGAATAAATGTAATCATCACCAAGCATGATGGTTTTGGATCCTCAAAAAAATGAGTATATTTTTTTAAACCAGTCTGTTGTCATAACAGACATACGTTTGCACCAGAATCAGCCCACTATCCTCAACATATCTAACCAGGTTATGTCGGTAATCACAATCCACAAAGGTTCTCTTCGTTAACGTTTGCCTGAGGGTTGAGACCCACGTTTCTGGAATCCTGTAAAATCGAGCAATATCCCACTCTTTTCCACAACATAGCATAGTCCCCCTTTTCTGAACTTGTTGATTTTGTGCTTGGTGATTTTCACATCATTATTTTTATTGGAGGTCCCTACCATTATTTTTCTTGAATTTTTTTCTCGTAGGCTTTAAAGAAGTAGTTTTGTAGTTTCATCAGGAGTAGCATTATTCGAAGTAATTATTTAGCCTTCGTGTGATGTTGTCCTCTTCTGTTTGTAAAGTGCATCTTGGCCTCTTGCGTCTTCTTCCATGCGGATTTTCATTATCAGATTCAAGAGAAGTTTCCTTTTGTTTGTGGCACATAGTTTTTTGAATTCCTTTCCCCAAGAAGGTGGAAGTTTATCCACTATGCCCAAACAAGATGTTAGCTCCATTTAACCTCTTCGTACTACTCTCAACAGCATGTGAAGTCTTGAGCTTGATCTACCACTGATTTTGTTGTCTCACCATGTTGTAAAACGAAAAAATCTACTACTAGCATATTTTTCGCTCCACAAGCCTCTTTCGCTATCATACTTACTCTGCAATGCCTTCCAACTTTTCTTTGCAGTTCTAGAGAAGTTTTAATCATAATAATCAATAAAAATTTCAGATAGAACAGTAATAAGATAATACGACACTATCCGGAATCGCCTAATCGTACTTTGCTACTTTCTCTTATGAGAAATAGTTTCATCATCATCATTCAAGTGGTGATGTCTTCTTTATTGGATTCTTCTTAGTTAATACATAAGAACATTGAGAAGACTTAATTAGAAACGTACTTTACCCTTCCCTCTCTTGAATGGTTACATTGAAAAAAAAACCCTAAAATGGCTTGTTAATATTCTTCCCATCTTGAATATCCGCGGTTTTCAATTTGTAGCCATCGTTGAATCTCCTGAAAATTATTTGAACAACTTACAAATAATAAATTGCAAATTACAATTGAAATAAAATTAAGAAATTAATCTCCTCCGCTGAGGCGCGGATAGCCGCATACCAACGCCCAACCCCCTCTCTTTAGAAAGGAGATCAAGCCTGCACCTCACTGCCGCAAATATTTTCAACACTCGTCCGAGAGCATAGCCGCTTTGACTTGTCCCCCCAGATACAACGACCCTTCACAAAAGTAGAACTCAAGCAACTCTGGACAAGAGTTGGTCCCAAGCTCCACAAAAAAAAACCCCCCCACCACCACCACAAAACCTCCTTCACTAAATGAACTCTCTTTATACTAACTCTTTCATCTTGTTTTCTCTTGTGTTTTTTGTGTATCTCAAAAACCAAATGAAGACTACCACATTTATACACAAGAATCTTCCTAGGGCAATGTAATAGGAAGATAATGGTGTATTAATAGTGAAATAATGGCTAGATTTTCATAGGTTACATGGGATTACATAGGTTTAACAATGGAGTTACATATGTTACAATAGGAGTTACAGTGGTACATGTTTGATATACCGTGGTTTCACGGTATAATAATACTTTTTCCTTAAGTTTATAGCGTTTCCAAAAGCCTTTTGGTGCTACTTTTGATAAAGTTTCTCTTTGTTTTGCATGAATCTTCGCAAAGTCTGATGCGGAGATTTGGAGCGAAAAAATGCAGAAGAGACCACCTAACGGAGCTTATGACGGTCCGTCGTGGTCTGTGACGGTCCGTTAGGTGGCACGTTTTGCAGCTGCTGAGTGAAATGGGGAAAGTCGACCAGTTGGGATTACGAAGCTTGTGAACGGTCCCGTCATGGCTCTGACGGTCCATGCTCAGTTCCCGTCGTGGGTTCAGAGAAGTGATCCCAGTACCCAGATTCCCGAGAGTAAGTAATTTTGAACGAGCCCTCGAACGGATCCACCGGTGTGGCCTATACTGTCCGTCATACATGCCGTCGAGGGAATGAAGAGAGGCAAGAGCAGAAGAAAGTGCACAGTAATGGGGACGACGGAGTCCATGACGGTCCGTATGACCAGACGGTCGTTGCATGGTCCTCCGACCCGCCGCGTTTTGGCAGAATTTCCAGCAATTAGAAGTCTTGTGTAATTTAGTTTTTTATTTTTATATAATAAGTTCGAAAAACCTCCTTTTTGAGGTTAGACAACAGATAGTTAACATCATATTATTATATTCTCTGTATTAGTGTTAGACTGATGAGATGAGTTTAAAGGAGGGTCGGGGGTGGGGGAGAGGAGGGTGGGGGAGGAGAAGTGGAAGAACGATTTAGAGGGAGGGGGTGGGAGTTAGGAGCGTAAAGGTGATTTGGAGGGCGACGTGGGACTGAGGGGGTGTGTGGAAGTGAAAGAAGAGAGAGGGGGGTGGGTAGGGAAAGAGGAAGGTAGGAGCTAGAGGGTCTAGGGCGGGTAGGGGGGGGATAAGAGCGTTGGAAGGAGGGGAGGAGGGAAGAGTACAAGTCTGGGTTAAGATTGGGATTAATGTAGGTACGAGGGGGGGAGGCGGGGTCGGGACGAGGGGTGATAGGAAAGGGAGGGAGGGGGGATGAGGTGGATGGAGGGGGTGTGAGAGACTAGAGGTAAGAGTATAGGGAGGTGCGGAGCGCGAGTGGAGGTGACGCGATGGGAAGAGGGAGTATGGGTCAGATAAGAAGGGATGATAAGCTAGGGGGATAGAGCAATGAAGGACGGAGGGGGGGAAGTAGATGGAGTAACGGGGGTATGGGGAATAAATCTAAGATAGAGGGGGAATGTGAGGTGAGAGGAGGGAAGCGAAGACGAAATTGCGAGGAGCGGGAGGTGGCGTAAAGGAGAATGGTTAAAGAGGCGTGGTGAAAAAACAGCATAAAGGCCTTAAAGTATGTAGAAATAGGGGTGACGAGAATTGGGAGTGGCGGGTGGAAGTGGGCAAAGGGAGGGAGGGGGGTGGGGGGTTGTCGGTGGGGGGAGCCAGGAGGTGGTGAGATGGCGGGGTGAGCGAAAGGATTCGAACACGATAAGAAGGTGTACTAGAGTCATGAACGTGGAGGAGGTATGAAGGGAGGGGAGGATGGATAGGGGATGCTAAGGGTAGGGTGAAGGGAGTGATGTGGTTTGGGAAATTATGGGGGGGGACGGCGAAAAGAAGGGAGAGAAAGAGAATATAGGAGGAGTATATTGGAGGGTACTATGGGGGAAAGGTGTGCGAAAGCGGGGGCAAGGGGGCCGGGAGGGGGGGAAGAGAGATAAGAGATATGGGGTGGGTGGGATGGGGCGTGGGTAGGGCACCGGCGGTATGGGTAGTAGGGGGCGTGATATAGGGAATTGGGGAGGGTTGAAGGGGGTGAGGTAAATTGGGAAGGGGAAATAGGGGGGTAGAATTTTAAGGTGAGATGCATGAACGGTAGCGGGGATAGTGAAAGAGTGGTGGTGGGTGGGGAACGAGAGGAGGGTGTAACGGAAAAGAGGGGTGTTGTTGATGAGATAGGGGGGCGGGGCGTTATGAGGTTGTGTGGAAGGAAAGGAGTGGATGTCGGGCGAATAGCCCCTAAAGTGGGCTCAGGCTGGTGATGGAGGGTGGAGGCGTAGAGGGCTTGAGGTAGTGGGAAGGGCGGGGGAGGGTAAGTTAATGGGGTGTTAGTAGGGGGAGCGGGCGGGGGTAGGGAGAAGGGAGTGAGATGAAGGGGGGGTATGTGCGTTAAAAGGTCACAGGGGGGGGGGAGAGCGAGAGTTGCGGAGGCAGTGAGGGGTATGGGGGTGGAAGTCGGTGATGGAGTTGGGCGAGGAAGCGGGAGTGGCTGATAGAAGAAGGGGAGGGTGTTAGGGGTGAGGGGGGGGGTTGGGGTAGGGGTGGCCAAGACGGGGGGACGGTGAGAGAAGTTTAGTAGGGGCGAATGATAGATGGGTTGTGTGGGAAGGCAGAAAGGGCTTGGGTTGAAGGGGGAGGGGGAAGTGAAGTGGATAAAAAAAAAGGAGATTTGTAGTAGAGCCTGTGTCGGTGCAGGGGTAAAAGCGGGGAGTGAGGTAGGGCCGGGGCTGTGGCAATGGGGGAAGGAATTGAATAGAAGTGGAATCGGAAACAGATATGAGTGGTAAAGAAGAAGGGTAAAAGAGTCCGTAGGCGAACGGTGTATGGTTTGAGGGGGGAGGAAAAGGACCGTGGGGTGGGGAGGAGTGGGGGGAGGGGGGGGATGGAGGGGAAGTGTATTGGGGGTTGTAAAGTGTGGGGGACGATGAGTAGGGAAAGAGGCATAGTACATAGGAGGAGCGATTTAGGAAATGGGGGTGGAGCAGCTATGGAGCGTGAAGCAATGCATGGGGAGGCATGTGAGTGTGCGGGGATGGGATAATGGAGGGAATATTGGTTCCAAAGAGATGGGTGGGGCCGCGGTAGGTGAGTGATGAAGGTCGGCCGAGTGAAGATTGTGGGGGGGAGAAAGGGTATAGGTGGGAGGAGTCGGGATGAAAAAGGGAATTTAAGGGGGGGAGTGGTGGTGGGGGAGGGAATGAAATGAATGAGAAAGTTATAAAGAGAACGGGCAAGAGGAGAGTATAGGTGTAATGGGGAGGAGCCTAGGGGGAGTGAGGGGAAGGTGGGGAAGTGTTAGAGTGGAGGGGGGGCTTGGTGGTTGGGAGTGATGGATATCGAGCGATTGGGTGAAAGAAAATGGAAGACACGCTGGCGGGTAATAAGAGGTAGGGTGTCAGGAGATCTTGGTTTGGGGGGAGAGGAGTGGGGCGGGGTTATGAGGTTGAAGTGGTACGGGGAAATGAGTTGGATGAAGAAGAAAAGGAGTGAGGGATCAATAGTTGGAGATGAAAAGAGGGGGCAGGTGAGAATGGGTGAGGGCGAGGGATAGTCCAGAAGTAGGGGTGTAGGAGTACGGAGGAAGATAGAGGATGGGGAGTAGAATGGAAGTAAAGGGAGGATGGAGGATTAAGAGGGGGGAGAAGGAGAAGTGAGATGTAGTGGAGGCTGGTGGTGAGGGGGGAAAATTAGTGGAGGTCTTGGAGGTGGGGGTGCGGATTGTGACATAGATGGAGGAGAGCGTGAGTTGAGTGATCGATGGATGAGAGAGGGTGTGTCAAGATTAATGGGGCGGCGTGGCGGGATAGAGGGTACACAAGTGGACACAGGGGTGGTGAGAAGTAGGTTATGTTTAAAAAGGATAGATTGTTGCGGGGGGGGCGGGTGAGCGGTGTGGTGAGTAATGGCAGATAAAGAGTTATGTGGAATTGGGTGGTAGTACGGGCTGGGGGGTGGTTTGTGGGATGGGTGGAAGGAGGGCGGGGGGTTGTAGGGATGATGTTGGGGATGTGAGAGTAGGGTGGGATGGAAATACGGGCAGAGGGCGGTGAGGATGATGGGAGAGGAGATTAATGGAGGTTAGTGTGGCGAAAGGAGAACGCAGTACCGGGACGGCAGGGCAAGGGAGAAGTTGGGAGGGTGGTGAGGGGGTGTTCGGGGGTGGTACTGGGGGCGGTGGTGGAAAGAGGATGGGACGGAGAGGGTGCTTTGATATGGTGAGGGTGGCGGTCAAAGATGTAAGGGGGGAGACGAAGGTATAGTAGACACAGATCAAGGAGGGGTGAAATGATAGAAGGGTGAGGTTGGGGAGGGTCAGGGCTATTCGGTGTGGAAGATTTGGGGAAATCACGTTGGGAGTGGGCGGGGTGGGGGGGGTTGGCAAAGGAGCGAAGGGAGGGAAAGAAGAGGGGCTATGTAGTTGGGAAGTAAATGGATCTAGATAAGAATGAGGGATAATGATGAAAAAGGGAGAATAAGTCCACAGAGTACGAATGTGGGGGGATGATGAGTGAAGGTCGAGGAAAGAGGAGCCGTGATACGAACTTGGAAGAAATCAAGTAAAGTAGGGTTAGGAAGGGTGAGGGTAGAGGGGTGAAAGTATGGCAGGTGAAGTGCGATGAGAAGAAAGGTGGGTGGCGGCAAAGAGGGCTTGGCGGAAGCTTAATATCATAGAAGATGGTATCAGTTTTAATGTGAATGCAGAATGGGTTTAAATGGTAGCAGAAGCAGGGTGGTGAGATGGGATGAGGATGTGCTCAGTGGATGAGGGGGGGGTGAGGGGTGTGGGACGACTGGGGGTTTTATATATGGAAAAGAGGAAGACCAGATAAACGGAGGAATGCAGGGGGTGGATCGCCCCAGATTGCGGGGTCGTGGTGGCTGGGGGTTGAGAGGTGAGCGGCACCGCGCTACGAGCCCCAAGGCGCTTGACAAATTGACCAGCTAAAGCTACCACGACCCCTGAGTCGGTAGAAGAGCTTGTAAAGCCGCGTTCAATAATTCGGGGTGGAACGGTGGCCGAACAACTGGACGCGAACGCGAATTTTCAAGAAAAAGCGCAAGACGTTACAGGGGGGGTACAATCGGGTCTCGAGCACTCGAAGCAAGGGATTTGATTTTCCATTGAAATCTATGTGTTTTAGAGAAAGAGAAAGCACGAGATTGTTCGAGAGCGGGGCAGGAGAGAGAAGGTATTAGACGGAAGTGTTGAGAGAGACTAGAAGGCATGCTGATGGAAGAAATAGGGGAGAAAGGGAGTAGCGGGACGGGAGGAGGAGGCGTGGGGGAAGCATGACGCGCTAAGGGAGTCGGGTCGGGATATGAGAAGGGAATCAAAGGTAGGGCGTGTAGGTGTCAGATTAGAAGTGGGACAAACGCGGCAAGGCAGGCGGGTGATTGGGTAAGGCGATGGAGGGAGGCCGACGGTATGATAGTGTCGGTAGAAGAGGGGGGTGACTGTGGGGGGGTGACGTGGGTGGGTGGCGCCTAGGGCGGACTATAAGTGACTGAAGGTGAAGGCGCTGGGGAAGAACAAGGAGGGTCAAAAAGGGAGAGAAAGAAGAGGGGACTTGAGGGTGGTATGATCAGCGGGGTAACGAGTGGGGATAATGGACGTGTTTTGAGGTAGTAGGTGGCGGGGGGGGTTTGTTAGGAAGATGTGAAAGATGGGATTGAGGATAGCTATGATGGGTGCGGTGAGTTAGGAACTCATTACTGAGGTGAGGGTGAAGAGAAACGTGATGGAGTTGGAATGGCAAAGGGAAGGGCGGATGGGTTTGGTCACGTGTCTAGTAGTTATAGAGGTAATATGGAGCGAAGAGAAATGTAGGGGGGTTAGTGGGAGGCTATGGTGAGTGAAAAGGGCTAAGCAGGGGGAGGAACGTGGAAAGATGGTTTAGGGTATTCAGATAGGGGGGAGAAGAAGTGGAATCGGGTTGGAGTTTGTAGTAGGCAGGGGGGGGATGAGGGGGAGTAGGAGGAGTACGGTCGGTTGAGTATCATAGGACACCGAGTAGAGAATAAACGGTGTGGTCAAGGGTTGTTATAGTGTGCGGGGGGAAGGGGGGAGTGGGCGGAGGGGGCGGACTAGTATGGGGTGGAAGAGAGGGGGGTGGGTTGGTCCGGAGACAGATAGGAGTGATTTTCGGATTATCATTGATTTATTGTTGGTTTTTTGTTGATTAATCAAGCAAGCTGTGGCTTTTATCTTCTCATTGAAGTAATTACATTGAAATTCCCTTCTTTTTATTTTTGAATATTGTTGTTTATGTCTATAGTACTTAAACTCCATAACTAGGGGTGTTGGAACCATAGGCAAATAATGATATAAAAACCCTAGCTAAAATAACTTCTAGAAAAATTAGTGACTTGCATGTATTAATATTCTTTCGCTAGAGCTTTTAACGGCTAATAAACTTAGAACTCCGCTCTAATGCTACTTGCCGTACAAGAGGTGCTACTAGGAAAGAATACTACCTAGAATTTAGTGTTGCTATCTAATATGCTAGTATGGATTGTACGGGTATAACTTAGTCCAATATTGAATACGATTGTTAATAAAGGTAAAGATAAGGTGGAACAACACACGTAGCCGGACAAGGTGCGGAGTGAGGATTTTCTAGATGCTTGCCAAGGATTTGAAATACATAACTTATCAATTTGCGATGCAAGATACTGGAAAGAATTGTTATAGTTAGAATTATCAAGTGTATGAACCTGTGGGGAACAACGAACCCTAATTACGTTATTAATTGATTAAAAAGCCAACTTTCAAACTTCCAAGTGTCCTCTTTCAAATTCGTTAATTTTCTTTTAATCATTTAGAGATATAACCCCCCTTTTTATGTTTTACTTTCTAGGAAGTCTTCCAACCGAACAATAGTAATACAAATTGAAGTTAAGTCTAGACTATTCCTTTCCCCCGTGGGGGAAAAAACCGATCCCACCTCACTAGTTGGGTTATTTCTTGACACGTCTTCTTTACTTCTTCTTTAAGAGTAGTTTGAGCGTATCAAATTTTGGCGCCGCTGCCTGGGTAATTAGCTTTATTTAACCTTGAACTTATACTATAGTTTTAGTTGAATTTTCTTGATTTTACTTGTATTTATTGTTTTTGATTCTTTTCAGAACTAACCTCCTTGTATGCCAATACACTGAGAGGAAAGAACCGTTGTTTTTCTACGATCCTATTAGAGCTCACACGCCAATTGAATCGAAATTTTTGGAATAAATAAGATGAGATCCGAACCATAACATCCCAACTCCGTTTGATGTTCATAGTCAGATGTTCCCCGATGCTCCGGTGAACATCAACAGAGGGGCACATAATCCCCGCTTCCAACTGCCCCAGCATACTAAACAGAGGATTGATAACCTAGAAGAATTCGGATGTGGGCCATTGGTTTTGCCTCCTCTAACATGACCCCAATCCACACTTTGTGGTCGCTATAGTCTGATGCAAATGCTCACTGCAGCGGTTTTTTTCAGGGCTACTTTCTGAGCTCCATGCTCATATAGCCTAGGTAAGGGCAAAGTTGTGTAAAAGTTTGTGTGGGTAGGCCTGATTTGGATCTAATGTTAAGGGCTCAGAGTTTTCCTCTCTCACGCCGGAGAGGCTGTTATTGGTTCACTGACTCCCATACCACCCATCTTTGGAGCTGTTGAATTACTAAGGGATTCTTCTTTATCACGCTACTAATCCCGTCCTCCAATAAACTAAACCACAAAGACAGAGTGAATAACTTTGTGGCCTACCAACCAGGAGAGTCATTTAGTTAGTTTCTTGGGATAGATTCCCCTCATTCTTGAGAAGTGTTCCAAATCACCGTATAGAGGATGAGTCAACTGAAAAATCTTCTATAGGGACAAGATTATAACACAAGCATGTTGACCCTATACAGGTGGATTCTTAGGGAGAATGTCCTTATGCTGAGATCGCTGAAAAATTAGAAAAAATCTCCCGGAATAACAAAGCTTGGAGTACTAGGAGTCTGATACAGGGAGAAACCCTCGCATTGCGTCCACTCCAAACCCAGCCACCGATGAAATTCGGGTAAGAAATGGCTCAGAGGTTAGACTGAGCTTGGGTTGGTACTAAAACATTCATGGGGGTGTAAGAAAAGATTAATAATGCAGTCAAATATTGGCTAAAAAACCACAACCCCTAACGGGTGATGTTTACTAATGGAGGACCTAGAGTACATGAACAAATGGGGGGTTTTCCCCGACAAGCGCCTCAAGGCTCGAAATCCTGATAATTTCGCCAGGTCAGGAACCAAGGTCGTGAACTACGTAACTACATACCGTGAGGGTCATATGTCCGAGATGGAAACTACAACAACCCGCGACATACAACTTTAACAGGGTAACTACCGCTAATAGAAACACAGGAATGGGTCCTTATCCTCCCAAATCGTGAAGTTACTCCGGGTTGTGGAGAGAGTATGGCGGCGAGTTAGAGGATATGATTGCACAATGATGAAGAGGTTCGATGCTAAGTGATGATCACATTAAAGAGTTGAGGTGTGATTTCCGCTTAGTGTTGGAAAAAAGTTGATACACATGCATTTCGATTAAGCAGATCGAATTGCAAGTGGCCCAATTATCTGCTACAGTAAACACACGGCAACGGACACTACTTCCTAGCAACACTGTCAAAATACCAAGAATGATTCGCACTAGATGACAATCACTACTCGGGGTGGTAGGCAACCATGCGACCCACCTATGCCATCTGGATGAGGAAAATGTGAGAAAGGATATGATAATGTAGTAAGGGTAGTGGGGAGCAGAGGAAGCCATGGAAAGAGTACAGAAGTATCTCTCAAGGTAATCCCATGCCTAGGGTGCCGACCACCACCTTCTCCCTCAGAGATTAGTGAAAAGGAACCTAGGATGGTAAATACCCCGGCGTTTATTATAAAACAATGTTGAAGCGCTTCTATGCAACGTTCCCCCTTTGGTAGAAGCTCTAGAAACAAATGCCCGCGGTTTATGCTAATTTATGAAGATCTGGTCCCAAAAAAGATCCGGTCACTTTCTTCGAGGTAGCTAGACTACAAGCATTGTAGGCTATTTGCTACAAGAATCCCTCGTACAAAAGAAAGAAGATCCGGGTGCGGTTCACTTTCCTTTGTGACAGTTGGGTCATTACTTTTCGAAAGCATTATGTGATCGGGGGCATGCATAAATCATGCCGCCTCTCAATTTCAAGAAGTTGGGTTTGGGGATCCAAAACCCACTTCGTGCGGCTACTGATTGCCCGATCGTAGAGTAAAAGGCATATAGGATACTCCATGATGTGCGTAGTAAAGTGGAAATCATTCATCTTTCGCGGCTGATTTTGGTATTCTTTTATTTGAGGTCGATTTTGCGTGCCTATTTATTCCTGGGAAGCCATCCTTGCTCAGGTAGGAGCCTAGTTGATATGGATAAGAGACGATGACTTTTTCGGTTGAATATGAAGAAGCGAACCTTCACAACATTGTAGACCATGAGGCAATTGGTGAAGCTCCCAATCGGTATCTTGCATAGCCCACCGAGAAAAGATGAATAATGAACTGAACAGAAAAACGCAAAACAAGAGTTTGGAATGGTTGGGGCTTTGGTGCTTGAACAGTCTGGGGTGCCTTGTCTTCCAGGCAAGCTCAAGTCCAATGGACAGCCCTTATTTGATACCCAAGTATTTCTCTCATGGAGTAATTGAAGTTAAAATCCAAGAGGAGTGTGGTTAATAGGAATAGAGATAGAATAAAACTCTATTTTTTGGGCATAAAGGAATCGGGGAATATCGTAATAGAGCAAAACCATTGGATGAATTCTGAGTAATCAAGTTGTCCCCAGTCGTGCGCGCATTAAATCAGCAGGCTCTTGTTGTAGTCAACCCAATTCTATATCATTTTTTTTAGTAATGGTAGCATTTTTCTATTAGATGGTGTTTGAATTTGTAGGCACACATCACCAGGAATTCTGCGAAAAATTTACTTATTACTTTACTCTGTGCATGCCGTCACTTCACTGAGGACACACTCTACGGACCGTTGCGCCTGTCGAGGACGTCGTATTCATCGTCGCAACCAGGTAGTTTTTTCCTGTTATTTTGAACTAGGCCCACACACGACGGAATCAACGACGGGTTCACAACTGCGACTGACAGTTCGTTCGGGAACCTTCGCGGTGATTAATGCTTATACCCGACGCCGACCCGGCTTACCCTTTTCTTACAAAATCTGACCGTTTAACAAACCCAAACCCCCTCCTTTACCCCACTCATGTCATTATTCTCTCATCTCCCCTCTCTTTCAACTTCCACATTTCCCCCTCAACTGATCATTGCCCCCAAAATCCTCAGCTTATAATTATCATCTACTATCGGTGCTTGCTGCTGTAGGTGTCTAACCTTTCCAACTGAGTCATTATCCATGTTGCTTTTTCTTTCTCCATTTCCAAGGTAGTGTCTCTAAATTTATACTTCATTTATCTTGCATTTTTGTTTAGTAGTTAGTATTGTTAGTTCTTAGTCGTATATTGTTTCCTGTATATGATTATGGTCTAAACCTAGGCTCAAAATGTTCGAATTTGCCATGTTGACAACCTAGACATAGTGATTTGCATTGGTAGTTTCCTAGGTAGTTGGGATGACACATATATGTCCCCACAACACTCCAAGACCATGTGGGTTCATCGGGGATGCATAGGGACCCCAGTTCTGATCACTGCTATGCAGAACTAGCCTCGGATGACGGACCTGTATCACACACGACGGATCATCATAGGGTCCGTTTCCAAAAGCCCTAGCAAACCCTAATCCCAACACAACATGTGACGACCGTTGTCTTCACGACGGTCCGTCCTTCAACAACTGTTCTGGTTGTCGAGACCCTGTTTCTACGGGCTCTCACTTTTTCCACAGTGTCATTCCACGGAGACATGTGACGGACCGTCATACCCACGACGGTCCCTCCTGCAACGACTGTCATGATGGTCATAGACCCCGCTATCTAAGGGTCTCCCACATTTTCTACAGTGGCCTAAACGACGGAACTTACGATGGACGTCTACCCACGACGGTCCGTCGCTGCTCGACCGTCATGATGTCAAAACCCTCCTGTCAAGTTCTTTATATTTACATAGACTAATACAACACGACTACCTCATGAAGGTCCGTCATAGCCAGTATAGCGTCATCTGGCCCGTCGTGTGAATACAGTTTTAATCATCACTAACACCCACTATTTTCAATGTTTTATTTCGTATGAGCTTGCCTGTATTGTTTTCCACCACTCATACTATATTGATCCTTTACATGTCCTATCACTAGGCACCCAGCAAGTACCGCACCTACGCCCGCGGGGGATTCGTCTTTCTGCTCATCTGCCCGCATGGTCATCGGCTCTGATGATGAGCGTGACCCTGAGTACGTGCCCCCAGGCACTTCCAACCACCCCCTTCCCTCCCGTGGCTTCACGGCCCCTAGAGCTACCACCAAGGAACTGTGGCGTCCGGCGTAGTCACGCCTCCCAGTCTGATGAGGCGCACATTGACCGGCACACCCTCTGGGTCGGCCACAAATGAGGAAGGAGCGTCTGGTGCAGCCTGATGAGTATCATGGTCCGAGGAAGCTTCTGGATCTGCATAGGTTCCCCGCACCCGCCCTCTTGGCTGCAAGCGTCGGCCTCGTCTGATGAGGCTGACAAGTTCAGACTCTACATCCGGCGCCGAGTTCATGGTCCCCACCCCAGCCGCTGACCAGCCAAACCATTGGTGTGGGTCGACGGCCAGTTTTCAAGTTTATTACTTTACTCAACACTCCGTACTCAACGTGCCTGACGACGATAAAAGAGATAATGACTCGAACACTCAACACCTTGGAGCGGCGGGTACTGACAAGGGAGTTCTCCCCACGATGCCGTAGATCCATGAATCTCTCTTCACCAGGCATCGCTTTAGAGTGGACCAGCACATCCCGTTGGACGATACAGCGAGGAAATGGTCCCGAGAGTTCTACAATACACATCCTACGTAGCGATCTCCGATCACAGATAGGACAGGCGGATGCTCCCGCTAAACAGGCCTCTTGGCGCAGGTTCGATCCGGGACGTGCATGGTTGACATTTCCCCTCACCAGCCATCCTCCGGTACCTATACGGCTAGAGTGCATATGCTACTCTACTCTCTACCCCCAACAACCCATCACTGCCGAGTTGACTATCGTTTGCAATAGTTAAAGATGGACAGTTCTGGCGAGAGCCAGTACTGAGAAAACCCACCAAGCGGGGTGGATGGCCCTGCCCCTGCCAGTATAATGGAGAGTGTGCCATTGGGTCACTGAGCCGAAGGGGGGCCATTCTAGAAGGCCAACTCACGTTCGTAGCAAATTTCTTACTGGCTGCTCGTCCTTCCACTTCTTTCCCCCACACTGCTGATAACATAGTTCCCTGGGATCGAGCAGTGGTTGATGGCGGCGATGGATAGCCGCGGCTTCGATGGTGAACTTCTCATGGCGCTCCAATCAGTCCATGCACGAGAGGGCATTCAGAGGTCAATGGACTACCGCTACCTAACCCTTCCGTGTATGATCTTTGCCCTTGCAGGGCCCTATGGCACGTATATCAGCTTAGACCCAGCGGCACTGTCGACTTCGGCCTCCATCAGAGACTAGGACAATGAGTTGCTCCCGCAGAGCGCCGTCCAGAGCCTGCCCGCCACTTGCTTATGATCTTGCGGATACTGTGTGCACTGCCCAGGCCCGCACGCCTACACCGGAATCCACTGACACTACCCCGTCTAGTCTATCCCGGTAGTAGCACAGCCCCTATCTCCTCTCGCACCGCCCCTCTACTAACGAAACCGTTACTGTTCGCCAGCTTGCTAGGGTCCCAAAAACTAGAGGCACATGGCTACCCTTCTGGCACCATATTCAGCCCATGGATGCAGAAGTCGATTACAGAGTCCGAGCACGTCTTAAGAGGAAGAATCAAGCATTACAGAGCGAAGATTGCTGAGGTCAACCATCGTCGGACGCTTTTGAGTTAAGACTGTAGCCCGACCATCCCTCCGTTGGATGTGTCGGCTTGAGCTCAGTCGACAGCTTCCGTCGGGCAGACAGGACACGATCCTGAGGCAAGGGGCCCGGAGTCTGAGGCCCCTTCCTGTTGAGCTTTTCTGAGGATCCGGCTAGGGGGCCCTGTTTACCACTTCAGACATTCCAATCCACCTACCACCATCCCCCTCGAGAGAGTGCAAAGATGCGTAGGGGTCGATCAAGAGGAAGAGTCACGAGGCAAGGAAAAGGAGCGCCCGAGACTGGGAGCTCTGCGCGAGACCTCACTTTGCTGACGAGGCGGCGCACCAGATTATAGCGTCAAGAGTTTTAGCGTCGGGGCGTCTACTCGCCCGCACTGTAGATATCGCTGGCGGCACACTTACTGATGGTGCGACTGTTGCTGAGGACATCACTAAGTGTTTCCAGATTGCACGGACGTGGGTTCTTTGGGAACCGGACCCACCATCTTGCTGATCGACGGCGCTTTGCGCCACAGGTTTGTTTTCCACCTACCACTCTAGTATTTTACCTTTTTATATGCATTGGGGACTTGCATTCTTTTTTTTGGGGGTTGGGGTAAATGGATAGTGATTGTTAGGTGAAGTCTGAGTAGCCCAATTCACTATCCTCTTTTGGTCCTGCGGTATTTCTGCCTGTGTTGTTTCTTTTTCCCCAAAGACTGTTACTTTTCTTTGACAACCGGCATGTTTATATCGTTTGTACATATTTTAATTCTAAGCATGTGGGCTAAATGGATCCTGATAAACTGGAAAATAAATGCATGACTAGGCATAGTAAACTGAATAATTTTGTGGCTCTAAGCATGAAATAGAGAGTTACACCATTTGCCTTCCCTAATCTTAAATTCGAACTAGGTGTCCGTGACACTCTGGTATAGTGATGAAATCAAGTTAGTGGTTAGGAGAATTTGAATAGTCCACTATAGTACTTAACAGAAAGAACTGCCTGGTTTCCTGCTGAAAGTAAGCTTTATAGACATAGGAAAGGATAATAGGCCCTTCTTCAACAAGGCCCATTTCTAGCCTAAATAAAAGAAACCAACTGACATTCCTATCCTTCTTTGATCCATAATCTGAGCTTAAATTAGCTTTCTTTTCACCCTAACTGATCTTTCGGGAACCATGTTGTTTGCCCTGGTCCCTCCTTGGACATGTGCACCTCTCTTCTTTCCAAAAGCATAAGTTGAGGGTGGCTATGTATTAACAACCTCCGTTATGGCCCTGACCAACTTTTGGGTATTGTGTACCTGACTAATGGCAAAGCCATTAGTGAGGTGACTATTATGAGGATCCTCTGGAAAGTGGGGTTGAAAGAATCAAAGACAGAGAAAGAAATAAAAGTAAAGTGACTCAAAATTAGTTGAAACAAAAGTAGAATATAAAAATATACAAGAATTATACAAACAAGAAAAGCAAGAGAGAGTCACTCCCACAAATGGAGAAATAAGAGAAATAGCAAGGTGAAAGAATATGAGAAACTGGGCAGATAAATGATAAAAGAGCGAAGTTTTAGCCTGTAATGTCAAAGATGTAAAAAAAGTCACTAACATTACCTAAATATACCTACCCGTGAACCCTTAGACTATTTACAAAGCTAACGAAAGTCCTATCGTTATCTAAGGTTGTATAGAAAACTTAAGGTAGTGAAACAGAGGCACGCTTATGCAATAGGTATGAATGCGTGTGATCTTTGTTCTGATACGAGTGTTGAAAGTAAATCCTTATACTCATACTGAATCATTGTGTGCAAATGAGGATTTTGTTCTAAAGTGAGGACATTAGTTGTCAATAACAGAATTGTTAGCACTCTCGGTAGAGATTGAAGAGGATCGGTGTTAATGCATGGTGATCTGTTGCATTTCTGATCCCACAAAATATGCAAGCTAATAGTGATAGCATGTCATAGATTTATGAGATCAATCGGGATTGATAGCCAAGATTTGCAAAGGATAAAACATGGATACTATTGTACTAGGATTGTGTAGTGAGTCATAGTGCTTCGCTTGAGACAAACAACGATTTAAGTTGAGGGTGTTGATAATACCCGTGGTTTTTCACGTATAATTAATACTTTTTCCTTAATTTAGGTGTGTCCCAACAGTCTTTGTGGCTAACATTTTATATAAGTTTCTCTTTTTTGTTTTGCAGAAATCTGTCCAAGCTAATGCGGAGAATAGATTTTGAGCGAAAAATGAAAAAAATGCAGAATAACCACATACGGAGCTTATGAACTGGTCCGTCGTTCCTGTGAACGGTCCGAGGTGGCAACTTAGTGCAGCTGCTGAGGAAAATGGGGAAGTCTGACCAAGTGTGGGAATTACGAAGCTTGTGACGGTCCGTCATGGTTATGACGGTCCGTTTTTGGCAGGTTCATCGTGGAGTTCCGAGAAGTGATCCCAGTACCCCAAGATTCCGAGAGTTGAAGTTTTGAAAACGAAGACCCTCGAGTGGCCTTTGTGGCTATGACGGTCCGTCATACATGCCGTCGAGGGTGGAGAAGAGATCAAGCAGAAAAAGTGCACAAGGTATGTGACGATGGAGTCCACGACGTCCGTCGCATGTCCGTCGACCCCGCCCGTTGTTGTCAGACGTTGGGANTCTTCACAAAACGGCGAATCATAGCTTCTTGTGGATGAAAGAAAGTTGGGTGGCATCTCTGGATAGTTGCACGAACTTAGCCTCATATGCATTTTAAACCGACATCCTTTACCTTGCCTAGGCTCAAAAAAACTCATCCCTTTTTTCTATCCCTCAAAGGACGGGGAGGGGATATTACTTTTCCATAAAACAAGCTAGAAAATGATGCCCAAGTAATAGGTGGCGCTCTGTTGGTTGACACTCAAATGTGACCGGCACACCACAATTTTGGCGTTCCCTTGAAACTGTGAACTCACGAACTCAACACCAAAACCGTTCTAACTATACACATCTTGTGTAGTTAGCCTCATGACAGTCAACCAGAAAATCGTTAGAGGCATCCTCAGATTCGGAACCTTGAAGAATGGGAGGGGTTTCAATTTCAAGACCTTATATGAAAGTTCAGGTTGATCATTGTCATTTAGGCCCAGTGTCAGGACCGTGGAACGTGCCTATGTCCATGAGGCATCCATACGAGGGGGCCATAGTGGCCTGAAGTTTGTACCTCTGAAACCGGAGGTTTGCATTTGCAGAAAAACATTGGGGTGCTGACCCTGATGATCAGTCCAAACCAATAAGATAGCGAGAAGAAATTTGATGATCATTCTAGGGTAGGTTAGTGGTGGCATTTCCGCATTCTGTCTTGTTCATTCTCCCAATCCTCCCCTTCTCTTACTACTTCCTCAGTCGGTGAGGGGGGAGGTCACCCGCCCTAGCACCAAGATGGGCTAGGTGCTCGTCAACTCCCTCTAGAGGACGTCCTCCCACGGACCTACCGCGCCTATTGCCACTGTTTCCAACTCGAGCTACAGCACCAGTGCTGGCTAAGATGCATATTGTCTTGCTGTGTTGAGGTTGGAGTAGTCGTTGCTCTAGTTCTAACCATCTGCGAAATAGAGTAAGATGGTCTAGATCCAATTTGTATCACCTAGATACCAATTGGATCCAAGTAAGTAATAGCACGAAAAGAAGGAAAGAAAGAAAGAATGGAATTTTCTAAATCTATAGCCTCTCAAAGAAAGTTAAAGCGTCCCCCCTACAGGTTCTTTAAGACTCTTACTAGAAAGGTTCTGTGTGATTGAGACACCAACGACCATTAGATGCTCTGATACCAAGTTTTCACGACCAAATCAGATCGCGATGGCACCCACACTTACCCTCCTATGTGAGCGAACCAAACAATCGTAAAGCTTAACAACAATGTAATATCAATAGAAAGTTAATGCGGAAGACTAAGACTTAAAAATCATTAATAAAACCAATTCAATAACTTCTAAAAATCAACATTTTATTATCCCCAAAATATGGGACGTCATCACACAAGAGACATCTATAATTCAAATTACTAAACTAAGAGTATTCTAAAAAGATAAAATAACAAAAGCTAGTCTATGCCGGGAACTTCCAGGATCAAGACATGAGGAAAAGGAGATCCAGGTCCAAGCTAGAAGCATTAGCTCACCCTGAAATCCGGTGTGAGGATAGACTAGCTAGTGAATTGCGGTTGAGTTGAAGACGACGGCACATTTGGACTGCACTTCCACAAGAAACAAGAAGCAAACATAAAAGTAGGGTGGTCAGTCAACCCACAATTACTAGTAGAGTAGGTATCATCGGCCAACTCAAAATAGATAGCAATATATCTCAGATAACATCATAAAAATCAACTAATATTTCTTAACAGTGATAGCACACAAGTATAAACATCATTATAATATCCACCGACATATCTATGGAGGACTCAAGCCTCCCCACAATACTCTTTTGGGAAAAAACATGTTCGTAGATTGAGTATGTTAGCATCTTTCAAGATGCATTATATATATTTCTCTTGTGTCGGTACGTGACACTCCGATTTCCCTCATTAGTCTTTGATTCCTCTTGGTGTCGGTACGTGACCTCCGATCCCAAACTACTATGTGTCGGAACGTTGCACCTCTGATCCCCTACTACTATGTGTCGGAACGTGACACCTCCGATCCCCTTTACATATAGTGTCGGTCGTGACCCGTCCCACCTAATCTATGTGTCGGTACGTGACACTCCGATCACCTAAATATACGTGTCGGTTCGTGACACCCGATCCACAAAAACTACGTGTCGGTTCGTTGGACACCCGATTCAACTAAATCACGTGGACAGTCGTGAACCCGTTCCACTAATTCTACGTTCGGTTCGTTGACAACCCCCCACTAATCTCATTCTATTAGTAAATCAGCCTCTTTTTATACAAGCATCATCATCTCATTACTCTAGTCATTCAAGCAAAGCCTTCTTTTATGAACAAGGGCATCATCATCTCATTACTTTAGTTCATCAAGCATTCTTTATCCAAGGGCATCACAGATCATTAATTAGTTCATCAAGCCTTCTTTTATACCAAGGCATAATCATAATCAGAGATTAGGTTTTTATCAAAGATTTGGGATTCAATAGCTTCATCATTGCTTGTTTAATCAAATCATATATATATAAAATTCACCATCATGCATACACACAAATTAAGATATAGAAGAACTTTATAATACAACCCACACAATCCTTCGCTATTAAGAGTTTACTACGAAATAGCATGAAAACCATAACCTACACACTCCACCGAAGACTAGTGATCAAGCAAGAATTCCCAAGGCCTTGTGTTTTTCCTTTCTAGTCATCTCTCACTCTTTCTCTGTTCGATCCCCTCTCTCAGCTTGTTTTCTTTTATTTTTCTATTCAAACCCTCTTTCTTTTACCCTAATTATCATATATAAGTGTAAAAGATGGCACTAAATAATCCATCATTAACTTAAGGTACACTCTTTAACCTTCAAGTATTAGGACTTACCATTACATAACCCATTCTTTATAATTTTAAAGCAGGGAAATAGTAAAAACGCCCCGTAAATTAATTAATCAGAATCCGACCCCGCCTGGGATTACGCAGCCCGTGACGGCCGTCGTGCCTGCGGCGGTCCGTCCTGCGTGTCCGTCGCAGGGTCAGCCACCTATTTTTATTAAAAGTCTTGTGAAGGGCCTTCAGCCTGAGACGGTCCGTCCTGCCAGTTCGTCGTGTGGCGTTCAGAGAGTCGATTTTAGTAACCCAATTCAAAATTCTAAGTGTCATGGGACGAAGACCTCCACAGGACGGTCCGATCGTGGCATCCGTTGCATCCTGCCCGTTTTCCAGCAGATAAATAAAATCTGCTGCCCTCAAACTGGACTAAACAGGTCGTTACAAATACTCCCAAGAATATCATTATATTAGCTCTTAAGTTATCAAAACATAGTTACTTCTGAGATTTTAGATTAGTTCTCAAAAACTTAGCTCAAAGTCTATCTTAGAAATCTCAGTTTCCCTGCTTGCTTTATTTACAAAGTAATTACTATTTTCTGAAAAATAGCCCGAAGTCTCATTTGAAAATATCAGTTTCCCTTCTTTTTAAATGTGAAAATATTTTTAAAAATTCCCCTTCAGGATCTTATTCCCCATTATACTACTTTGAAGAAAGAATTACCTTAATTTGAACTCTAACTCAAAAATTAAGTCTAAAACAACATTTTAAAACGTTTTGAAAGACTTATGAAAACAATTGAACAGAAAACTTCTTCTTATTCTGTACCTTTATCAACTGATATTTATGTTTAATTTAAATCAAGGGGTGTCTGGAAAAACATTTTCCTCTTTTATTTGTTTGGTGGCAAACAAAATATTGGGGGAAAACATTTTCCTCTCTAAACGACTATTTTCCTAAAATCAGCGAAAACGACGTCCGTAACCCAATCTGCGGAAGTTCATTTTCCAGAAAAGAAAGCCGCGTGAATCTCACACCTCGGCAATCCCCACTCTCAAACGTACGTGTAAAGGAGGTTGTTCTCATTATTTCTCCAGCTTTTTCCTCTCCAAATTTAGGGCCCCATTGTTGTTACGTCTTCATTTATTTTGTATGAAATGAAGGTATGGCTTTCAATAATATCGTTGTGCCATTTTTAGTGCGAAGTTCTTCAAAACTAGTCATATTCACTTGCTCCTTTACTGAAATACTGCCCTATGTAGTTATTGTCTATTGTGACCTCGTATTGAGCCAGGCATGAATTTATGCATTGGTCGATATTTTTTGGTTAAAAGCTATGAATTGATGGCATCCTATTCATCTTCCACCGCCACCCCACCTTATCCTTTCATATTTTTGCCACCGCCGGATTGACCATAAACAGCTCAAGTTTCCGGTCTCCCCCGTGGGTGTATCGTTATGTAGGCTTCACTAACCGAAGTAGATTTGAAAATAGCGACTCTCTTAGACCCTTTAGGGTTTGTCCGGTTAAGAAATGGGAAATATGGAGGAGTGATGTTAGGGTTTGAAACAGAGAAATGGTGTTGGGTCAGAAGGGTTGATTGTTTCATCAACGAACAATGATGCTGATACAGCTGGTTGTTGTTGCTGTAGTTACGAGCTCTCCTAATGATGTTAAGGCTGTTAGGGACGAATGGGGCTGCAAACTAGGATTTCAAACTACCTTTCATGGATTCTTTGTATTCCCTTTATTTCTGTTTTTTTTCCTTTTTTATTGGGGTTAATTTTGGAGGAAAGGCATTTCAATTCTCTGTGATTTTTATTGATTTCCTAAAAATTGATCAGACGTTGCTATAAGTTTTGGACAGATTTCTATGTATGTTCTTTTCTTTGTTATATCATTAAACGCAATTACGTTATATTGGTGTTGGAAACAAGATGGAAGACAAACAAAGATGAAGATGTGAGCAAAGTTGGAGCTGTTGTTGTAGCTACATCTGTTTTAGCTTCGGGAGTAGTTGCGCTTAATGTAGCCTATTAAAATCAAAGTAGCAATTTCTAGCGAAACCTTATAGGAATAAAGATCAAGAAAAGGGAATTTTACATGAATAGTATTTTTTGAATGGAAGTGAAGTGATGTTTCATTGTATAGGACAAATAAGGATGAGCAAGAATGTGTTTTATGAACTATGCAATGTTTTAGCAAAAGAAGAAAACAATTTGTTGAGTTCAAGACAAAAACATGTCTATCAAGAACAAGTATTAATTATGTTTTAAGAGATCGTTGGTTGTAATGAACGATTCGCAAGATTGGATCACACTTCTATAGGTCAACGTTATATATTCATGCGAGCCTTCAAACGCGTGGTACTGAAGCAGTTTTTGCAGCCTCTACCCTATCCTTATCCAACAACCAAGATGGTAGTATTCATCGGAGCATAAGGAACAACTATCGGATAATTATCCATGGTTTGCTGTAAGTTGGGACATACTAAAATTTTAACATTTTATGACAAAATAGTACATATTAGTAAATAAGTTGTATGATAGAATTGTGTAGGGCAATAGAGGAACACATGTGCAGTGCCATCCGTTCCTATGTTGAAATCAACAAGTAGATTCGTGGTCGAAAAAAGGCACAACAACACACAAAAAATGTATTGGATTGCCATCAACTTTAATTGAATGAAGTTCACGTATGTACTAGCTTGTGGGAAGGATCTGACGCATGAATATCGCAGATAAATGATGCACTAGAGAACCACATGGGTTTCAAATCTCCAAGGGTATCTTATCAATCTAAAGTAGTTTTTCAAAAAATTAGGGGGGACAAGTTTATATTAATTAAACTATCAGACTTTGTAGATAAATTCTATCTTGGAGATGCGGGATATGGACTTCGTAAGGGATTCATTCCTCCTTATCATGGAGTACGCTATCACTTACAAGAGTATAGTGATCGTCCACCCCAAAATGAAAAGGAATTATTCAATCTTCGGCATGCATCATTGAGATCCACAGTTGAACGTGCCTTTGCTATTCTCAAGCGACGATTTTGTGTAATTGATAATGAACCCTTTTGGGACTTTAAAACTCAAGTGGATGTGGTATTAGCTTCATGCATTTTACATAATCACATAATTAATTTGGAGCCTAACGACATGATAATTCAAGAAGTAGATGTGGAACCACTAGTTCAACCTCAAAATGTTCAAATTACTCAAAGCTCTCAAGGGAGTCATCAAAACCTATCAAAACTAAACGAGAGAGGCGTCGTGAAGAAGAAGATAGAGAATGAGAGAATGTGTCGTCGAAAAGAGATGCCATTGCTCATGCCATGTTTAACGATTATGATAGGAGGAGGATTAGATGTTCCGTAACGAGTAGGTATAACTATCAGGTCAAAGTTCCAGATTTAATTATTAGGATGGCCGATTTGTGAACTGTATATTGCTGATGTTTTTTCTAACACGTGTTGTTTACTTTTACATGGGGCTATAGTAGCAGACATAGATTTCTTTGCATTATTGTTTGCTTTTGTTGTTGTCAAAGAGTCATTTGTTTTAACAGTTATGGGAGTAGAAGTAGATGGGGTAAGTAAGTAAGTAAGAGGTTTTTGTTAGTGTTACTTGTTCATTATGTTGGAAGTACGAAAGTAAACTTTCTTATGAATGTTATATGAGTGACTGCCTATATTGTGATATTACTTTTCTGACATGAAAAAAGTTAATTTCTAGTTTAAAAGTGGCTGTGAATAAGATTTTAAAAAAAAGCTCAACTTGAGAGTGGGGGAGTCTTTCTTATGTTAAATTTTTTCTGTAACAGAAAACTAATGAGACAACAAAAAAGGAAGAGGAAGCAGTTTTAGGTGGTCAAAGCCAATGAATATTGAGGTTGAGATATTGGGAAGAATATGCAGTGGAACCAGGGAAAAAATCAACCAATCAGTTTAAGTTATCTCATTCAATCGTGTTTCGCAATGCCAGAAGGAACAATTAGGAATGGACCTGTTCTTCCCAAGCATGTGGAGAATCCATCTCAAAACGCTAAGAAGACCACATGGAATAAGTGCAAACGTCTACTAAACAAAAGTGGTCTTTGATGGGATGGACAACTTGAAGATGAATACTGTACGTACCAGAGTGTATGCAATGCATATTCAGGTAATGTTGTTGTATCAGTATTGACGTCGTTTATGCAACTCTATGAATATTCAAGATATTCATGAAATATCTTAGCTATTAATTTTGACTTGAACTCTGTTTTTTTGTTTGTGAGAAATTAAAGAGTTGAGGCTTTAGTTTTATAGGAAAAGAAGAAAAGAGAGAGGGGGTGTTTTAGTTCTATATTTTTCCATTTCATGAAGTTTATGTTACAATTGTGTTATATGTTGATGTATCTTGTTTAATACCATGTTTTTGTCATTTATATTGTAGGCGCATCCTAGTCATGATAAGTTCATCAACAAGAAGATTGATATGTTTGAAGAAATGTCTCTTGTTTGTGGGAATGATCGAGCTAGGGGTGATTGTGCTAAGTCGTTTGAAGATATAGGCTTGGATTGTAGTTCAGAGAAAGGTAATGAAGATGAGATTGAAGGACCATCTAAGGAGAATGGAGTGCAAGATGTGAGTGAAACTTCTCAAGTCAAGTCAAGTCGTAAAAGAAATCGTCCTTCTAATGTGCAAGATGTGGTCGGTGATATTTCAACAAAACTTGGAGAAGAGTCGGCAGCAAGCAATAAGTCACGATAAGCTGATAGGCGAAGATGGGGACATGGGTTGTATGAAGAAGTTATGGAAATTGAAGGTTATGGGGAAGAGTTCCTAGGGGATGATTTTGACTATTTGGTACAAAGTGATACTTTAGCTAAGGGATTCATGGCTAAAAATCAAAATCTTCGTAAGGTTTGGTTGGAAAGGTTCAAGCGACTACATAAATAGAATATATAAGTGAATAGGAAGAACATAACTCTATATAGTACTACTATTATTAGAGGGCTGATATCTTTTTGCTTGAATTTGATTTGTGTGCTTGAGACAAAATTGTTTTACATGTTTACAAATTGTTAGTTTATTGATTTAATGGTGTTATTGAACTAAGTATTCACAATTATATTATTATGATATGTTTGTACAACTTACTGTTTGATATGTGTGTGGTGTACAGAGATGAGAAATTGTGCACAATAATGTGAAAAACTTCAAGGCTTATGGTACGGTACCTAAGGCTTATGGTACAGAGATGAGCAATTGTGCACAATAATGTGTGTGGTGTACAAAGATGAGCAATTATTGTGCACAATATGTGTGTGGTGTACAGAGATGAGCAATTCTGCTCGCCTTTAATTTATTGGTCTGTATAGTATAGTGTTAGCTAAAAGCATGTACTAATGTATGGTACGCTATTTTCAAGTTTTTTATTAAAACGACAGTTCGATACATAAAATATCCTATATTCATTGCAAAATTAGAGATCTTATTTTAAAGGATTAGTATTTGATAGTTTGTGTAGAAATAATAGAAAAATATCAAGATCTAGTGGGGAGGGAGTTGGAGGTGAAAGAGCATAGAAAATTATTTTCCTAAAAGAATTCCTCACTCACCAACCAAACACTAGAAATTGTTTTCCGGAAAATGTTTTCCACTCACTAACCAAACATAGGAAAACAAGTTAGAAATCAACTTGTTTTTCTAGAAAACATTTTCTAGGAAAACATTTTGCATAGAAAACATTTTCCTTCATACCAAACACACCCCAAGTTTAAAAACATTTTGTAAATGACTTCTTGAAAAGACTCTAATAACTTTCTAGACTTGGCTATAAACTTTCCTTGAATTTGATGTTATGGATTCAAGGTTGTAATTCATGTTTCTAGATGACTTTATATGATTAGAATTCATTTAGAGTAGTTATAATCATTAGGAAGTGTTAAAACACTTAAGAAAAGCTTAATCACACTGAATTACGAAAACTGGGCAAAAAATGCTGATTTAGGCACATCCGGGGCGCGCTGATCCAGCCTCATTTGACTGAAGATCCTTTCTGGTGCACTGCTGGCGTTCCACCCCAGCCTTCCTGGCGCGTCGCGCCAACCTATTCCTTAGACAAAAATCTACCGAATTTTCCCTTTCATTTTCAAGACTTAAATCATTTTAATTTGATTTTTTTCTCAAATTCACTTTATATTCATATACCCACATCATATATACAAGGATCTGACCGAATGAATTCAAAAAAACACCTAGATCATTTAATAACTCCTACATCTTAACTCATGTTCAAGAAAGAAATCAATTCGAGAACGACATTCAAGAACTTTCAAAAATCCAATCTTTTTAGGATGAAATAACGCTGAATAAAACATTATTCGCATGTGGGTGAATCAACCAAAACTTATGGAAGACTCACATACCTTTTTAGGGATCATTGATGATGAAATCCACAAGTTACTTCAATGAACTTGACGAATCTTGAACGCTCTTTTCCTTTCTCCTCTTTTCACAAAGCCCTATATCTTTTGGTAAAAGTATAAATTGATCTAATTCAACTTACACCCCTAACTTCATTACCAAAAATGAAACAAATAAACAGGGTAAGGAAAAGACTAAAATTACCCCTTAAAATTTTGGATTTGGACATTTCCTTAACTCTAACAGCCCAAATTCTAAAGGGCGTAACTCACTCATACGAACTTGGAATCATTATAACTTGGTTGCGTTGGAAATATCATTCAAAGATCTTTCCAACCATATCTGGAACTTCACCTATGTCATCCTGAGCTAGCAGTTCATTTGAACTTGACAAAAAAAAAACTCACTTTTAACTTACTAAAAGTTTCTAGATTTTCTTATACTTTTCAAAAAATAAATATTTCCATATTTTAAACTCCTTTGTAGTTCTTTCTAGTTGTAAGATGTTACACCCCAAAAAAACATGACGTGGCATTCTTTTCCCAAAGAGGCAAAAGAAAAGGATCTATCCTCAAAGGATAGGAATCAATAACTTCAATTCCAGAGGAAGAGGCTTCAAGCCTGCTGGACAAGGAACATGTTCGTATAACAACATAAACAGAGCAATTCCTCAGAATAGTCTTTCAAGAGGAAGTCATGAGAGGAACAATATTGATGCATGTTAAATTTGTGGTAGGAATAATTATACTGCTCTTAAGTATTTTTACAGGTTGGATTCTTCTTACCAAGTCATAGATGACCTACCACAAGCATTGACTGCTACTAATCTACAAAACACTACCGATGACACCCCGTATGTGGACTCGAGAGAAAGTAGCCATATGACACATAACTTAGGTATCCTAACTAATCTTAAACTTATTGGGAATAGATCAAAGTTAGGATAAACACATGTTGGAAATATATCTGAAACAAATCTAAAGTTAAAAGAAGTTATTGTAGTTCTTAAGATCAATAAATATTTACTCTTAGTTAGTAAGCTTGCAAAGGATAATTGTTGCACTCTTGAACTTGATGAAACTAACATTTTTTAAAGGAAAAGAGGATAAGGACACTGCTAGCAAATGGATCTAAAAGAAATGTACTCTATGCTTTGGAAGATAAAAATATGTATGCTTTAACTGCTGCACACGATTGGAAAACGTCAGACAACATGTGGCATACTAAATTAGGAATCCCTAGTTTGAAGTCTTTAAAATTTTTGAGTAGTAATAGTTGCATCAATATTAGTAGTTGAAATAAAAAGTCTATTCTTTGTTCTAGTTGTCAGTTGAGAAAGAGTTGTAAACTTTCATTTGATTTGAGATATAAAATTGAGAAAGAACCTTTATTGAAAATTCATTGTGAATTATGGGGACCTGCTCTTGTCAAATCTTCCCAACATATGAAATATTATGTCGTTTTGGTTGATGATCACACAAGATATACATGAATTTATTCATTGAAAAAGAAATATGACTTTTTTGAGGTCAATCTAAAATTCCAAAAAATGGCGGAAAAATAATTTTCTAAAGAGATTAAAAATTTTAGTGTGATATAGGTGGTGAGTTTATCCAAATAGACTTCATTAAGCATTTGGAAGATTGTAGAATTGTGAGACATATTTCATGTACCAACACACTTGAACAAAATTGAGCTGCAGAGATAAAATATAAACATATTATGGAGACGGGCTTAACTCTACTACTTCTCGTTAACCTACCTTTGTTTCTTTGGGTTGAGGCTTTCTTCACTATAGTATTCCTCATCAATAGATTGTCTTCCTTAGTTCTAAAGATGATGGATCTATTTTGTTAAGTTGTATGGTGAAAAACCTGATTATAATAACCTAAAAGTGTTTGGGTGGGTGTAGATGTTTTACTTATATCAAGGGTAGCAACAAGTCCCGTCCCAAGACCTAACCTTGTGTGTTCATAAGGTACAACAACTTACACAAAGGATATAGATTATATCATCCCTCCACAAGGAGGGTTTACATATCCAGACATGTTGTGTTTGATGAAAACACATTACCCTATGTGTCTCTAAAGAAATCTCAGACTAAAATTGATGTTACACCTCATCTTGCTACTTCTGTTGAATCTTTCTCTAAATGCAGGCACATGATAATTTTGATTCAGGGAAGTACATGCTGCTAGTCCACACATTAATAGTGATAATGTTGTTACAACTCATATACTAATTGATGATGAGAGTATTTTTGACCTCTTAGGAGCAATATCAGATGTTGAGGAACAGGTTGAATGTGATGATCCATACAACAATATTAAAACTCCAAGTGTAGATTTTGGTTCTGCTAGTAGCAATGAGAAACATGTTGCACTTACTAGTCCAGCCAATGAGCATCATCAAATAACTACTTTAGTTGATGTACTAGTTAGTCATCAATGTGACAAATGCAACACTTCAGTCAACTAATTTGGTTGATGCACCAGTTGAGTACTTCCTACATCACAACGGCATCATATGATCACAAGACACAAGTCGAAGGAACAACATTTGTCAATTGTTGCTCGCAATAGCACATAACTTTTGAGAGAACCAAATACTATTGAGAAAGCACTACGGACGCCTCATTAGCTTTCATCAATGCAGAAAGAAATTGATGCTTTATATACTAACAAAACATGGATTTTGGTGCTCAAATCTTCTCGTATAAACTTGTTGGATCAAAATGGGTGTTCAAGATAAAATTAAAAGGTGATGGGACAATAGATATATACAAGTACAGACTTGTGACAAGGGTATTGTCGCATCTTGAAGAGATAGATTTTGATAAAAAATTTAGTCATGTAGTTAAATCCATAACTATTAGGGTGGTTCTATCCATTGTTATTAGTTCAAAGTGGAAAATTAGACAACTAGATGTCAAAAATGTCTTTCTCTATGGCTTCCTACAAGAGGAGGTGTACATGAGTCAACATCCTTTTGATCATCAGTATCCTCAGCATGTGTGTCTACGTAAAAGGTAATTGTATGGGTCTTAAACAAGCATCAAGAGCCTGGTTCGATATGTTAAACGTGTGAATTAACACCTGATTTTCATTTGTAGTACGAAGACCGTCTTATTCACTTTGCAAACTCATTAAGGCAAAATATTTATCTTATTATATGTGGATGATATTATTGTCTCATGAAGTAATCCATCTCATGTCTTAGAGTTGATTCTACAACTTGGGAAGGAGTTTGTTATGAAAGATGTTGACCTTTTACACTTCTTTCTAGGAGTTGATGTGAAGTATTTTGAACGAGGAATTCACTTAAATCAAAGAAAGTATGTTTCTAAATTGCTTTCCAAGACAGAGATGACTTTGGCAAGGGTTGTAGCCACTCATTTGGCTCAGAAATATGGTCTGGATGAAGCTGTAGGAACTCTTGATGCCTTTTTGTACAAAATGATAGTAAGGAGCCTTCAGATTGACCTTCACAAGACTTGATATCACTCATGTTTTAAATTTAGAAAGACACTTTATGCAAAGCCCAAACATTGAACATCTTCAAGGGGTAAAAAAGATTCTCAGGTACATCAAAGGACTTCACTTTGGACTCATAATTATTTCACAATCACCATGTAGGTTGTATGGATACTCAGATATTGATTAAGGAGGTTGTACCACCACTTGGAGATAAACTACAGGCTATAGCATTTACCTAGGTGCAAATTCTATTTCTTAGACCTCCAAGAAATAGACCACAGTAGCCCGAAGTTGAGTATATAGAATTAGCCTCCACTACCGCAAAAATGACTTGGATTTTGTATTTTTTTCATGACCTTGGAGTGTTTCTTCGATTTGTTTCTACGTTGTATTGTGGTAACATGAGTTCCTTGAACATGACACTTAATCCAGTTATGCATGCTAGAACCACACATGTTGAAATGGACTATCATTTTGTTCATGAGAAAGTGTCCAGGGTTCAACTTTTTACTCAGTTTGTGAAGTATAAAGATCGGATAGCTGATATTCATACCAAAGCCTTAACAAAGCAGGTTCGATGTGGTTTTCGCAGCAAGCTAGGAGTTACAGTTCCTCCACTAACTAGCTTGAGGAAAAGTGATGAAGGAAGTTTGAAGACTGATGGAACATGTTGAAGGAACAGATCCATCGAAGCAAGCTAACGAGCTAGAGTTAGAGTCATACTAGGACTAGACTACTAAATCCTAAATCCTAAGTTATGCACGACTAAACTAGGTATATTGTAGGAGTTCGACTAGGATAAGTTATTTGAGTTATAATACAATACTACTCATGTAAATAATTGTATCGTAGTAGAATAAGACTTGTTTCCTATACAAGGAGCTTGTAACTCAACATTATTTTTCAATTCAATCCTTGATTTCTCGTGAGATTTCTACACTAATTAACTCCAATCAAAAGTGATGATTTCAACATTAACATTTCGTTAAATTTGTTTTAGCAAATCATTTGATATCTTTGATTCGTAGCGATAAATATTAACTCTAATATAATGTCAAGTGTAAGTTTATGAATTGTTGGGTTAAAATTGAAAGGTAATTGAAATTTCTTTAATTGCTCTTAGGGGTGAGCGATATCCGATTCGAGATTTTCAAGTTGTGTTTGATGATTTTTTGGTAATTGCTAGTTAGAAGTATCGATCAAATATCAAAATTTTAAATTTTGACTCAATAATTCGGTAATCGGTAAATCAAACGTCAATTCAGTATTGATATCCAGTAATACCATTTTGATGTTGTAGCATAGTGTATTACAAGTTATAATATTATTGCTTAATTATTTTTATTTTTTCATGCGGAGGCATGATATAAGAGAAGATCAATAAGTAAGCAGATATTAAGAAAAGTAAACACAACTATAAGACATTTGTATTTGGATTGTTAATGTTTAATCTTTAGCTTTCTTTTTGGACTTGTATTAATGAATTATGAACTTGTTGATTTGTTATGACTTTCATTAAGTAAAATAATTCGATATTTGAGGAATACCAAACACCAAATAGTTCTAATATCTTATACCAAACTCAAATCCAAATATCTTAATTCTAAAATTTTACTCCTAAATACCATATCTAATCATCAAAAATTTAATTTAATGCAGTAATTCAATTTTTGATATTTTATTCATAGCCTTAATTGATGTTCAACTTCTCATGTGTTAGTTTGGCATTTAAATGTTAATAAAAATGCTCATTATGTGTTTCCTTCTGTCCGTTGATGGGGCAGCCTCTTTTTACTTGTAATATTAAGTGGCATATGATAGAAATTAAAATCCTCTCATTATGTTGCATTACATCTTTTGTCCTTTGATGGCATTTGATGCCTTCTTTATTTTAATTGTTTGTGGTAGAAGTGATGGTAGTAAACCATTCATTTTAATAAAAAATAAATTTTTGGCACAAACACATTAATTATATCACTATTTATTTTATTTTATTATATTTTATATTTATGTAATTCTCAGGTCATTTATTCACTTATTTACTAAGCATTGCATTTTTCCTTACAAACTTTAGTGCATTAACCCCTAGGCGACTATAGCTATTGCTTGCCCCCATTTTAGTTTTATTTTGCGTGGGTGGGTGGTGGCATGTAAGAAAAAAGTACTTATATATATATATATTCACAAAATAAAAGTATAGTATGCTATTTCTTTTATAAAATGGATACAAATTAGGAAAAATTACAGAAAATTAAGACATTTTAAAAAAATAATTACTAATTAGCGATACTTTTTGTATTTACCATTTATAGACAATACTTGTTTACATGGTCAATAGATTTATTAAAAGTGAATCTATGTATGCAATATATAGAATTAAATTGTTTTTGTTTTTTGAAATATGCTGTTGTTGTAAAAAAATTATCACATGTATTATAAGTGTATAAAATGTGTGATAAATGTATTATTCATCATTAAAATTAGTCCTATATGGAATAATAATGGTTCTTTGATAATATGTATTAAAACTTGTATTATAAAGAATTAAAAGTGATCCTGAGGTAAAAATTATATTGCTATAAAAATGGATATTTTTTTTATTATCGTCGTATTGATGTAAGTTGTCCCTACAAATTAAACTATTCAAAGTAATTAATTTTCACTTTCCTAAGGGAATAAAATAACTTTTGGGAATTATTTTCTTATGTGGGAAAATGGCACTTCCTTATTTATATCATAAATAATTTGAGCCTATATTATTATTTACCATATGTTATCTTTTTATTCTCTATTTTATTATTATTTTTCTTAAAGTATTGAACTCTCTCACTAAAAATTTATTAAGTTATTGTTGCTTATAAGCTACAAAAGAACAAACTCTATTTTCTTTCTTGTGTTTTCTTCATATTTTCAAGAAGTCCAACAAAATTATATATGAAGACACAACATTATTGTCTATATTTTTGATCAACTATCAGGATATTTGAACCGATTTATAGTTTAATTTTATTTTAGTAATTTGGAATGTGATGTTGTTCTGAGTTTTTGTGAAAATTAATTTTTTTGATATTCTTAGTTCACAAGTATATATATATATATATAATATATATAATATATATATATAGATATATATATATAATATATATAATATATATATATATTATATTTCTGTTGTAGGTAGTATTGAATTTATTGAGTTTAAAGATATTAACTAGAAAATATAATTTCGATCTATAAAAAAGAAAAAAAAAAGAAAAAACTTGAAAAATTAAATCAATCTCAAAAAAGAGCACTTGCTAGTAACATTCGGGAAGAAAATCTATAAGAAGTTAATGAAAAACGTGGCATAGTTCCTGATAATCAGAATTGTTAAATATTTTAAATTGTTGCATCACTGAAAATAAACGTGATGATTTTTTTTATGTTTTTTTAAAAAAACTAAATAAATATATATTAGATCCTCTTTAAAGTTTAGGTTTATACTTCAATTTTATTGAGTCGACTCTAACTATAGAGGAAGAATTTCTAACCTGTAAGTACTGAAGTACTTACATTATTTGAATGTAAATAAAATAGAAAGTGCATAAAGCTAGTAAAAAGAGAAATTTTATTAATCGAAAAAATATATTTTTTTCTTGAAGCTTTGAACTTAATTTTTATTTAAAATTTGTTGAGATTATAATTGGACTTTCGTATCCTAAAAGAAACAAATAAGAAGGATTATTATTGTTATTATTATACAAGTGAGAGTTTTTTCTAGTGTAGACTTGACTCTCTTTAAAAATAGCAAGATATTATTTTTTCATCCTAAAGACTGCATATTTTCTTCCTTTCCTTTTCAATTGTAATTTTATAATTTTACTAACATCATTTAGCTCATAAAAGTAGTGAATATTTTATTCATGTGTTTTACTTCCTTGTTATAAAAAATAAGTAATAAATATGAACATTGGCATTAATTTATACAGTTGTATCTCAACATTGGTCTATGACGTAATTAATAGCATTGTTGGGATTCCACCGACAATAATAAATAGGTTTAAAGTAAAGTAATAAATAAATTAATTTAAGAGGAGTAATTGTAATGTTGTAAATATAGATTAGTATGTTGTAAATATCACAATTAAATCATTAAAATTTTGTTATTTATTATTAATTATTAACACGATATACATGTACAAAAACACATAACTTTTAACTAGTATTCCATAAATATGTGGCATGAATCCAAAATGTCATTGAATATTTTTGGATGTTTCTTTTACTGGAGGATCCTTTCCCCTGATTTATTTGGACAAAATCTACCACCGTACATTTAATTCTCTTTATAGTGAAGGTTAAAAAAAATGCATTTTACTTTTCCTCTATTTATTGGATATAGTCCAATTTATATGTTATGATAATCACCTACTCCTATATAGCGCCGGCTCTATGCTATATATAAAACATTAAGCCAAAGGTCTTAAATCCTGAATTTTGTGGGGCCTCAAATTTACCAAGAATAAATAATATTTTTCTCAAATTTAAGGAAAATTACTTGTATCCAGATAATAAGAAAAATATTTTTCAAAACTTGTTTTTTAACTACACACCTCAACTTTCCACCCTAACTCAAATCTTACATATCAATTCTTGATACTTATCTGGAACTTGATTCCCGATTTATGATTTGAGGCCCTTATTCATGACTTCAATTCCAGACCATCTCTTGGGTCTCAAATTATATTATGGTTTGGATTTATATTGAGAATGTGTCATGAATCAAAATGCGAGGTCATATCTCAAATTTAGTGTCGAAGTTGGTGTTTTGAGTCAGATATCGGGTTGTGCTTTTTGTCGGGTTTTGGATCAAAAGTTGGGGTTGAATTTCGATTTTGAAGTCAAATCCTAGATCGAAAGTTAGGATCGGATGTAAGGATTAGGTGTCTGCATGGTTCCTAGTTCAAAAGTTAGATCATCTAAGGTTGAAACTAGGATCAAGTTCCAATATAGAAGTCGTGCCTTAGGTGAGAAATGGGAGTAAGGCCCCAAATCAGGTCTCGGGGTAAAATTTCGAATAAGAAGTCGAGTCCAGGTCAAAAATAAGGATCGCAACCTGATTCAGAAGTTGAGTTTTGGTTTGGGTGTTTTCGCGGATATGAATTGAATCTCGAATCGAGTCGAGATAGGTTCTATATTAGTAAAGTTGGATATCGATCTCGGGGTCATAATCATGTCCAATTCGAATGTCAGATCACAAGTCGAATGTTGGGGTCAGGTTTCAGATCATGTCAAGGTTAGGTTTCAGAGTGGGATCCTAATACAAAATGTCGAGACTCGAATTAAATGTGTCGGTATTTGGCTAAGATCTGGTTCAGTTCGAATGTCAAATCTCGGCTCAAGAATCAAAGTTGAATCCCAAGTTTTAGCTCCTTTTGTACTGTCCTTCTTCAAATTTTTGATAAGTTAGAGAAATATTCTGTCAAAAATGTTAATCAATAGTTTAAAAGCATTGAACAAAGTAAGTTGCAAATTCCATTCTTGTGTCTACTTAAAGTTTCACGCATTACAATAAACATAGTAAAGTAGAACCAAATTATCAACTTCTGGAATTAGATTTATGGTTCTAACTCTTATTTTTATTTAAAATTTCACGAGTAATTACTTATAAAATTATATTAACAATTCATATAATGATTGTCCTGATTAGTCAAGGATATTTTTGAAAGTTAAATCAATAAAATCTTATCTAAAACTAATATTTAATAAATATTTGAAGAAATCATTTTTAAAAAAAATATTAATAACATTTTACATTTTAAAAGTGTAAGAGAATAGATTTTAAATAAATACATATGAAGTTTGTTTAGATTTTAGGTTTCTAATTGAAATTTCGTTTAGGACTCCATTTTATGTGACCCCGGTCCGATATGTCCCTCCACACCAATTAACTCTTACACCACTTCTTTTTTTTTTTTATTAACAAATTAAAACAAAAAAGTTGATAATATACTTCTGACTATCATAATTTTGTTGGGCCAATCCAATATGTTTCTGGGTACTTATTAGCAAGCATAATGGGAAATGTTAAGGAAAATGAAAAGAGGAATTTGAAAAAGATTCTTTATGCTTAAGGAAAAAACACATTCTACCTCATTGGTGTGCGAAAGAAACATTAGTCATTTAAATGTAGAGAAAAACCCACTTCTATATTGTAAAACTTAAGAGAAATAAGAAGATTAGAGAAGAAGAATATAAGACAGTTTAGAGGAATCACAGTATTTGCTTTTTCTTTCTTTCTTTTTCAAGTTGTGTATCAACATTATTCTCAACACCACAACTTATTTATTAGGAATACCTGAGGAATACAAAATGGTGTCTTAAACATTACATTTAAACCTGAGATTATTACTATCATATGAGGAAAGGAGGAATATGTAAAGGTAGGGAGTTAGGCTCATCATTTTGGACACATTCTCATCACATTTACTACTCATTAAAGTAAGAGAATAACCCAAGAGTATTGGTCATTTCCATTAATCTCACAAAAAATAATTACAAACACTTCCTCCGGGGGACCATTGATATGATGATATGCCTCGTGAAAACCTACTGTAAGAAAAAACATCGTGGGAAATAAAACTTTGTGAAGGATACAAATTGAGGACCACTTATGTTGTTATTATGCTTTATTGCTTCCGCGTTTAAATAAAACCTTGCCAGGAAAAAGTGGGAAAACAAATTAATTCATTGGGATAAAACCTTAGGCCAAGGGTAAAAAGAGTGACAGCGCGTAGTTTACTCCCTCCTATTGCAATCTTTAACGTTCATTTAATTTCTGGATACGACATATTCGATCTTGGATACCCACTGTTTTTTAAATGTGTGAGACGTGGGTTTATGATTGCTTTAGGAACAGATCAGCCAAATTATCAACTGAGCGAATGTTGAAATCATTTCTTTCACCTTTCTTCTCAGATCATGAGTGTTGTAAAAAGAAACATTGTAGTGAAATGTGTTTGTTCTATCTTCCTTTGTTAATGGATCCTCCCTTGAGCTGAGGCATACAGGAACATTGTCATTCGTAAAATTCGTTGGAATATCCTTTTTTTCAAAGGAAAACAACACATTTCTTAACTATGTTTCAGTTTTTTATCTCACAAATCCACTCTCGACGCTTCAGGTGACGTTGTCTTCTGCAGAGTTGAAGAAGTAGCAGATCATATGTTTGTTTCAGTGAACGCCAGATCATAGCTGTGCCTCACATAATATATAAATAAATAGCGGGGTTGGGTTATATGTATGATTTTTTTTGAGATCGAGTTTATGTGGGATCAGACACATAGTCAAGCATCTGCATAATCTTAATTCTTTCTGACTTGGATTTCATTAAAATAAATTAATCTCCTATCAATGGTTCCTTGGAAGAATATGAGTACATGTTTGACTCCATTTCCAATGTCTCTTGGTAGGGCCGAGCTGAATTTGCCAATAAAACTTATTGCAAAATAAATTTTTTGGATCGAGTGATTTTAGCAAGTATACCATTAGGCCTCAATAGCACTAAGTATGAGTCATACACCAAGAAGCTTCCTTCATCATTTCTCAAGGTCAAAATGGATCTTATGTATGTCAAGCGATCTCATCAAGCATGTTGTTGGTACTCAATGAATGAGATTTTTCCGTTTGTAAAATCGCTTTAACCTTGTCGGTTATGTTGAGGGTTGGACAATAATCACCTTTTCAAATACTCAATCTGTAGTGCCAAGACGAAAATTGTTCATGACCAAAGATCTTATTTCCAAATTCTTCGTGTTTCAAAACTTTAACAACTTTTGAAAGATTCATTAGGAGTGCCATATGAAATTGATATTATTAAACATTATATCCTCTTATTTTATAACAAAATCAGATATTGTTCAGACCTCTTTATAAAAACATAAGGACAAAGAGGGTTCATTTTTGTACCCTTTCCTTTTAGCAAAAACTTGCAAGCGATTGTACCATCATTTTATGTGTTCCAGGATGGTTTTAATCCATACAAGGATTTTTGTGATGCTTATCGAAACAACTTTCTTGAAAATTTATATGCTCAGGGACACAGAAATGTTTCAGGAACTTTCATAAAATAGGTTTTGTGGTCCAATGAGCACCTATATAAATAGGCTGGATAACATATATTATGATGCATTTTAAAGCTTTCATGAACGGCCAAATTTATTAGATACCTGAATGGTTAATTGCATCCACTACAAGGAAATGTCTTCCACACTAGAATCAATACCAGATTTGCGCAAATAATAACTATTTTGCCATAAATCGTGCTTTATTATTCTTTAATGACTTCAACTTTTTCAATTCGTTTCCCACGACAATAAATCTATTTGTGCCTCACTGGCTTGACAACTTTTCTGTTCTATGTTTTCGTGTTCGAATATTGGTCCAAAAAACTTCACGTTTTCAAGTGAAAGTGCAATCTTTTGAATTGCCCCTGTCCATTTTGGCCAACCATTTCTCTGTCTGCATTCATTGACAGATTTTGGTTCAAAATCTTCACCTTGTTGCATTATTTCAAACGGCAACATTATAGGAAAAAATAATGTCCACCACAATATTATTTTGATTCCACCTTTTTCTCGTCGAGACATAACTTATTGAGATTACTTTGTTCTCATTATTTTCAGTTGTTTGGACCTTCTCAATGTTCTTGTCATTGTTATGTCTTAGATCTCTTCTTGAGCAATTTCCTCCACGATATGATCTTCATGATCATTTGTTCCTTTTCTTTTTTCGATGATTTTTATCCTTTGAATCAATTGGCCTACACGTTTTAAACGTGGTGTAGACTCATTTGTTTTAACAACTTGTCCTATCGGGACATCAACTTGAACAGGAGCATTTGCAGCTGGAACATAAGATTTAGCAACCCTTGGAAGGTTAGTAAATGCATCTGGCAGTTGATATACAACATTTTGCAAATAAATCATCTTTTTAATCTCTTGCTCACATTGATTTGTTCGAGGATCCAAATGAGATAGAAATAATGAATTCCAATCTCTTTTTTTTTCAATTGTTTATGTTCTCCCCCTAATGTTGGGTTTATGATTCATCAAAATGACAATCAGCAAACCATGTCGTAAATATATCTCCTGTCATAGGTTTCAAATATTTAATAATAGAACGAGATTCATACCCAACATACACTCCCAACCTTCTTTGGAGACCCATCTTTGTGCGTAGCGGTGGGGAAATTGAAATGTACATCGTGCACCCAAAAATTTTAAGATGTGAAATATTTGGCTCATGACCAAAAGCCAAATGTAATGGACATAATTCATGATAACTAGTTGGTCTTATTCGCACCAATGCTACTGTATGCAAAATAGCATGCCCCCATATTGAAAAGGCAACTTTGTCCTCATTAACAATGGTCTAGCTATCAATTGGAGACGCTTAATCAAAGATTTTGCTAGATCATTTTGAGTATGAACATGAGCAACTGTATATTCAATTGTTATCCCCGTTGACAAATAATAATCATTAAAGGCCTGGGATGGATACTCACCAGCATTATCAAGACGAATTATTTTAATTTTATTGCATAATCTGAAAATTGTGCTCTTAATCTTATTATTTGAGCTAACAACCTCGCAAAAGTCATATTGCGAGTTGATAATAAGAATACATGTGATCATCGTGTTAATGCATCTATCAAGACAATATAATATTTAAATGGCCCACATGGAGGGTGAATTGACCTACATATATCACTCTGTATACGTTTCAAAAATACAGGGGATTCAATCCCGACCTTAGCTGTTGATGGTTTAATAACTAACTTTCCTTGAGAACAAGCAGCACAAGAGAATTTCTTTGATTGAAAAACTTTCTGATTCTTCAAAGTATGCCCATGTGAGTTCTCAATAATTTTGCGCATCATATTATAATCGGGATAACCCAACCGGTCATGTCAAACGATAAAATCATTAAGATTAATAAACCTTTTGTTTACTATGATATGTGATTCAATCATACTAATATTTGTATGGTACAATCCAGAAGAAAATGCGGATAATTTTTCATGCACATATTTTTGCCCCAATTTTATTGCAGTAATATAAAGGTATTCAACCTTTCCTTCATTGGCAGTCTCAACATGATAGCCATTTTGGCGAATAACCTTGAAACTTAACAAGTTTCTGTGAGACTTACTACAATACAATACATTTTCATTATTTAATATCGTTCCCCCAGGTAGTAGTAAGGCCGCTCTTTCAGAGCCCTCAATTAATTTTGCACTACCAGATATTGTTGTAACATAAACCTTTTTCATAATCAAATTAGAGAAATATTTTCTATCTCTTAAAATAGTGTGAGTTGTGGCACTATCAAAAAGACACATTTCTCCATTTCTCATCTTGAACCAATTGAAAATTGGAGAATTTTATTTATCTTCATAAAATAAAAGTACATCATAAGAAATATGAAAAATCAACAACTTTACAAGAAAATAAAATTACTTATTTTTCAGAATACAAAAACAACATAAGGAAAAACATAACAATTAAAAGCACATAAATAAAATAACATAATTGTTTTCCCCAATCAAATGATCAAACATTAGTTTTGATCTCCAAATAAGTCTTCAACTTTCAAATGAGTAATATCATCAATGTCATAAAAAATCATCATCTTTTAAATCTAAATTTGCTTCAATATTGTCATCATATTTTTGTGAAGGCCCTGCCTCGGCATCATTTTTACTAGTCAAATGTGGCTCCACCCGAGCATTAGAAGAAGATGCTCCATTTTTATTTCAGTTCTAATTTCAAAGACATGTCTGTGAATAAGAACAACCAAAATGTCAGCCTGCAGGCACTCATTCGTTCCAATCAAGCCACCACCCCCTACCTTCCATGCCATACGATGATGATGCCTCTTAAAGGGTTGCTTTGTGAAAACCCAATATTTTCTCCCTTTTGTGGACGGAGACACCACCATGGACGTTATTATTATCATCCTCTTCCATTGCCACATCCACCCTTGATTTTATTTTGTCTCTTGTCCGATTGGTCATGTTGCCGTTCGAACCTCCATTGGTCTTTCAGTAACCGAGCAGTTCCCTGATAGGATGGGCGCCTCATTGCTTTTTCAATAAGGAAGGTGATGATAAGTTTCTCAGTCACACGAAGCATGAGATAACTCAGAATATAGTTTTTAAATACTGTTCACAGGTATACTGCTGAAGACCATTTGGGCATGTGGAAATTATGAGAGTTGTTATAAATGTCCTCATCTTATATCCTTCCCCACATAAATTTCAATTGGGAGTAATTTGTATCCAACAGAATATTATTCACTTATAGTTTTAAAATTCTGTAGACCCTAGTGAGTTCCAATCATAACGAGCCTTAGCACTACAAAGGGGTACTTTCACCGTAAAAAGGGGGCATTTAACCTTCAATCCTCATCCATGGGATGGCATGACGAAGGAAAGATCATTGCCTGTGCACTTTGTCCTGACTCGACGCCGTATACCATTTGTAATAGTGGCACAAGAGATCTTTAGTCGTCAAAGGTTAATTTTAGGTCGAGTACCAGAATGACAAGACTTTTTCCAAAATGTCAAGTGCCACGAACTCATGCTTGAAAATAGAAAATGATAAACTACCAAAGAAATGTTGTTCAACTTGAAAAATCGTACTGATAACGTATTGTAAAAACTTAAGACCAAAATCAGAGGAGATAGAAGAATAAAGACAATAGAGAAAACTATAGCTTATCTTTCTCTTTTCTTTCAAAGCTGAACCTATATTAGGACTTACATTGAGGAATACCAAAGCCGGAGCATGAAGAATGTCAACATTACATTAAGCCTTGAGAATTATACACCTAGTATGGAGGAAATAACAACGTGTAGGAGTTATGTTCATCCATTCGACCCAATATCAAAACATTTATACCAATAAAGGATGACATCCAAAACCTAGGAGTTATGGTCATCATTTGACCACATTATCACAACATTACTACTTATAAAGATGGAATTAACCAAGGAGTATGGTAATACCAGCATCCACAAAAATGTTTACAAAATTTATTAGTTGTTACAAGGTGATGTTGAAACGATGGGACCATCTGGCATGTTGTGTGGTCGATCGACTTCAATTTAGCGATTACTTACGCTTTGACTTGTGGGTTGAAATGAGAATGATGGAGAGATTTTTTTTGACAAAGTTTTATTTTATTTAATTAGTTAATTATATATTTAATAATCTAAATTAAATATATAAAAACTTTTCAATTATTTAGTTAATTAACCGAAACATTTAGACCAGACACAAATTCGCGCAGCGCGCTTTATTTAAAAAATTTCTCATTTATTTGAATTAGGTAATTGGAGATTTAACTATAAATTAATGAGCCAAAAGATTTTAATATTTATGTGCTTAATCAAAAATTACTCCGACTAGGATTCGCGCTGCCCGTTTTATTTTGACGTTTTTCCATCAGTGCAATGATGGTTCTTGAAAGGTTGCAACTAGTTAGGATCAATCAGATCCCGTTCAAATGTGGTGTTGTATGAATGTTCCGTGGGATTGAAGTTGATAACTTTTCGGAACTAGTTCCTCTTGGCTATAAATACCCGTAATTTTTCACACTTTTTACTTGTGAAAATTTCTGATTTCTTCTTCTTCTTCTACACAAATTTTCTTCGTGTACTTCACTGTCGTTGAGTGGCTCGCTAACACCAACATTTTAGGTATCAATGCACTGGTGATTTTGATCATTCTATCATGGGATGACATATTCCAAATCAAACCTCAGATACTAGAGGAAAATAATTTACTTAAAGGGACATTGTGCATTTGGTGGTCTTGATCTTTTTTCATTTTGTTTTTCTAAATTTTGGTATGTTTTATAAATTTTAGTGTTCTGTGAATTAATTTATGTTCTTCTGTTTTTTTACTGGTTCATTAAGCTTTGATAACTTTTTATTTCTACAAAGTTTATTTTAACCAATGGTACTGCTTTAAACACAAATTGGGCAACAATTGAAATACAAATAATTAAACTAGTCAAGTACTTTTTCATTGCAATGCTAAACATTAGGGAGTTTTTAAATTCTTATGCCTAAGATTTTTTCAGACCAAATTTTGTGGTATTCTTGCTGGAAATGAGGTGCTCATGACTAATCCATTTGTTGCTCATCTTAGGTCAATTTATTGAATAAATCAATTCAATAGATGAGAATCAGAACAAATGTAAATAATCATATTGAAAATTGATGATTTCTCCAAGAAATAAACGAATTAAGGTCAAAGTGGAGTTCTTTAAAAAGGAAAATGAAAGCGGTGGAAAACGTCTGTGACAAATCTAAGGCTAGATTTTGTAGTCAAAGGATGTAGACAAAAGGAAGGTCTGAATTTACTTTGATGCCATACTCTGCAGTAAGAAGGATAAACTCAATTAGGGCTGGTAATAGCACTGAGAAGCAGTGCATGATTTAAAGATCACCAAAATGAGGTAAAAACAACTTTACTTAAGTGGAGAGTTGGAAGAAGAAGTAAGATGGAACCACCTGAAAGGGTTGTGATTCCTAGGAAAGAAGAGAAAGTTGTGTTTCCAAACTTGTGTAGACCGTTTTATAGGCTCAAGCCAAGGACAATGATTATACTAAATTGACCAAACAATGTTGGCAAATGAATTCAAAGATTAAACAATGTGATTAAGTGTGTGTGTTACATAAAAACGTTCCCAAATCATTGAAGTCATTGTTGTTATAGTTGATGACATTTTATTAATGAGTTATCAATATTGACGATTATAAATGATACTAAGCGAAGTTATGTCCCACAACTTCGAATGAAAGCCTTAGCAGTTGTAATTTGATCTAGGGATCAGGATTCTCAAGAACTCCTTAAGAGACTGAATTATCTCACTCTCGTTATATGAAAGAGTACTGATAAGTTCAAGGCTTGAATTTAAATGTATTCCAAAACTTCATTGATAGTAGCAATCTCTAGCAGTTTAAACACAAGAAAATGACGGTGAAAGTGAATTACTCCAAATTAGAATATGAAAGAGGTTGTTGAACAGGCTTTATGTCGATTTATGAAATTGTACAGGACCTAGAGTATAGATGTGGCTATTAGCAAACTGAGTCGATTCACTAATAATTCAAATCAAACTCACTGGATGACAATGAAATGTGTGTTGGGGTGATTAAAGGATATAGTGACGCAAATTAGATTTCTGGGTCAAATGAAGCAAAATCCACAAGTGGTTATACGTTTACACTTAGTGGAGGAGCATTCTCTTCGAAATCATGGCTGCCGAACAGGACATGTATAAGTGACACAATGAAATCATGACTTATTGCTTAGAATTCTATTCTGCCCAAACTGTGGATATATGATGCATACATTGTGATAGTCAGGTAGCAATAGGTAGGGTAGGAAGCGTCATGTACAACGAAAAGTCTTATCATATACGACGAAGATAGTCAGGTAGCAATAGGTAGGGTAGGAAGCGTCATGTACAACGAAAAGTCTTATCATATACGACGAAGACATAACATTGTAAGATAACTTCTCTCTAGTAAAATTATCACAATTGAATACGTGAAGTCAAGCGATAATTTGTCAGATCTACTAACGAAAGGCCTAGTGAGAGAGACAGTTCAAAGATTATCTAATGAAATGAGTTTACGTCTTAGGACAAGTCAGCATGACGGTAACTCTATCTAGCGGACCGGAGATTCCAAGAGCTAGATTCAGGGTGAAAAATAAATTTGTGACTGGCGGTTTGACATTGTCAATCAATTCGTTCCATTCCCATGATGAAGACAATGTTCAGGAACAAGGTTAAGACTTTAAGGCTTGTTAATGAGTTAATAAAGCTTAAAATTTTTAATGATTTTCTAAGTTTAGCAGATTTGACCAAATAGTCTACAAGATGACACGGTCAGGAAATTTCACCTCATGTGAGTGAGAAATGTAAGCCACTTCAATGAGAGAGTTTATGTCAAAAAGTCTATCTCTCTATTATCATAGAAACTAAGGGTAAATGTTCAGGCTGTTTTTTGCTGGTAACGAACCATTGTAAGAACCAAAACAGGAAATGTTAATTGTGTGACATATGACTGTCTAGGTATATACCAAAGCTCGACAGTATAAAGATATCGCATCTACCAATTGATCGAGTATATCAAACATATATTCACTACGAAAAGTCTAAGGAAAAACCTACTTATCTAGATGCAATTGATCCTTGCTTGTAACGTACACACTCGTCTGTGCATTCCTTTATGTTATGACCATTCCCCACTAATGTGGGAGATTGTTGGGTATCAAGAGTCAATGGAAAATGGAGGGAAGATGAAAAAACAAATTGGAAAAGATTATCTTATGCTTTAAGTAAAAGGCAATCTCTTGCATTGGTGGTGGAAAGAAAAATAGATTTACTTAAATAGAAAAACACTTCTATTAGTTGTCAAAAGGGTTTGAAAGAGGGACCTCCCCTCCCCCCTCCTGCGCCGCCGTCATGGTCGCTCGCTCGACTTTGACTTTGGCTTTGAAAAATGATCTGCGCGATTCATTTCATTTTGATTTTTTCTCTGTTGAAAATGACTGTTCTGAAATGTTACAACTTTCAAGAACAACCATGATTGTTTGAAAGGTTACAAACTTTTATAAATGGTCGTGTGGACTCTAAAAGGTTGCAACCTTTCGAAACAGTTCCTCTTGGCTATAAATACCTGTAATTCTTCAGACTTTTTACTTACGAAAATTTCTGATTTCTTCTTTTTCTGCACAAATTTTCTTCAATTACTTTACTGTAGTTGAGTGGCTTGTTGACACCAGCGTTTTGGGTATCATTTTATCCTGGGTGGACATGTTCCAAATCAAATTTTGGATATTATAGGATAATAATTTCCTTAAGGGGACACTATGCATTCGGTGGGCTTGATATTTTTTCGTTCTGTTTTTCCAGATTCTTATATGTTTTACAGATTTTAGTCTTCTGTGAATTAATTTCTGTTCTTCTATTTTTTCATTGGTTCATTAAACTTTAATAATTTCGTATTTCTGTAAAGTTTGTTTCAACCAGTGGTACTGTTTTTGACACAGATCGGCACTAAACTCATTTTAAAATATATTTTTTGATTTAGATCTATCTTTTAATCATAGTTTTTTTTAATTAATATTCCTAATTAAATTATTTATCCTTAATTTTAAATATTCATTTTTTAAAAAGAGATTTGCGTGTTTAAAAATTAAAACACATGACTCATGATTTCAAATTTACAAGAAACTCTTTCCTTTGATATTTATTGTAACGAAGCTATTTTATAACTAAATGAAAATGTTTATTCCTTGAATATGAATTTTATGTTTCTTTCGGTTCTCATAGATACATACATATATTTAATTAGTTCTTACAAAATAGTTTTCAAATGACAAAAATAAAATTAACAAGGAAAAATCTAAACAATTCATAATTATCAATTTCTTTTCTAGTTTGTTTTTCTTTTAAAACCTACCATTTATATATATTTGTGTTAAGTGTATTTTTGTTTATATCTTTTACGTTCCAAGTATTATTAAAGTGGAAACAATGGTTTTTGTTCTTAGCGCTTACTGTGATTGTAGTATATATTACTCCCTCTGTTTCAAAAAGAATCATCCTAATTTCTTTTTTAGTTTGTTTAAAAAATAATGATCTCTTTTTTTTGGCAATATTTTAATTTAAATTTTTCACGTGGCATTTTTAAGACCACAAGATTAAATGGTATTTTGGTACATTTGACATAACTTTAAATTAGAACCATAAGATCAAGAAGTATTATTTTTTTTTGCTTAAATTCGGTTCCAAATCAAACTAAATCAATCTTTTTGAAACGGAGGAAGTATTAGATTAAGCATATTTATTTTTTTACTTAATTAGAGGGAGTGTGTATTTTCAGTACCACTTAATATCTTTAACTTTTGATATTCTAAGGTATAAAAAAAGAAAATTTCTTTTCGATCAAAACTGGAAAAAAAAAATCTAAACAATATCTCAAACTTTTTTTAACGTGTCTTTTCATTTAAATTTTTTTTAACCTCATCTTTCTTAGATTCTGTCTAAGATCGGTCTAGCTAGAATTTTCAAGGCACTACAGATTTCAACCCAATTTCTTTCAGCATTCAATTTAACCCAAAACGGTCGAAGCAGGTCGTTATCATTGAAGACTGTTTAAGAAGAATAAAGAAGGAGAGTCAAAAGTTAACGGTGTTAACATTAAATTTGGTATAAGGACAAAAATTATACATTTTCTCTAATTAAAAATCAAATATGCTTAGTCTAATTACATAAGGATCATAACAATTATAAGTTAATAACACGGAGACTAAAACCACCATTTTTCCAAATTATTGGACCATTTTAGTTTTGACCTTTAGTTTGAAACTCATACTCTTTAGTGGTAACTTTATCATTATGAAATTTGCTAATATTTATATAAATTTCATAACTAGTTTGAATAAAAAATCAATTATTCATATTTAAATTTTTTTTTAATTTAAGGACATTTTAATAGACTTCTTTAGATTAGATAAAAGAAAAAAAGAGAGATAAGGTACTAACCACACACACGTTAAAAAAATATGGGCAATTTTCATAAAAATATAAAAATTTAAATTATATGTATAGCAATTTGTATATTGCGCCATAGCAAAAAATGAGAACTGTAAATTCGCTATACATATTACAGTTGAAGCAATGTATAAAACGAAGTTCTTAAGACAAGAAAGAGAAAGACACTTGAGCAGAGAACTGTAAACAACGAAGTGTATATTGTAACGACCGTTTAGTCGTTTTTGAGCAAAGATTTTATTCTGGAAACTGGCCACAGGTGAAAGGAGGCCAGACGGACCGTACAGGCACGACGGCCCCCGTAGTTGGAGGGGTTTGTCGTTTCAAACTACTGGAAAAAATCTGAAATTGGGTACTGGAAAATCGACTTCTTTAAACGTCATGAATGACGACATGGCAGGGACGAACCGTCACAGGTGTGACGGACCGTCACGGAGTCTTTGGTGGAAGGAAAACCACTCTCTGACGGTGCGACGACCTGCAGGCCGGACGTCGCAAGCACGGGGGGGGAAACGAGGCCGTCGCAGGTTGCGCAATCCAGTCATGGGTCGGATTTCTTTACACGTTTTAAAGGGCGTTTTGGACTATCTGCTTCATTATAAGTTAGAGGGTAATGTTTAATCTAATTACTGGGGGTTTTAAAAGAGGTGACCTGTAGTTATTTAGTGGATTATTAGTGCCATCTTTAAAAACTTAATTATATAAATAATTAGGGTTAAAAAGAACAGGAGGTTGAAGAAAGAAAAAGGGGAGAGACGTCGATGAAAGTCGACGAGAAAGAGGAGGAGAAACGAGGAGAAAAAAAGCTTGGGAAATTGCTTGCTTGATTCAATTCTTCGGTGGAGGTAGGTGATGGTTAGGTCGATATTCGTAGTGAACAACTCTTACTAGTGAATATTATGTGTGATATATTGTAAATCCCTCTAATGCTAATTGTAGCTGCAGATTTGATGATGAAATTGTGATGCTTAACAAAGCATGATGAAGACTATTGATACCACAATCTTGAAAGAACCCTAATTCGCTTGATATAATTTATATAATGAGAATGATGATGCCTTAGTATGAACGAAGCTGCTTGATGAATTAGGCGGAATCGGGTGCCACGTTCGGTACCAGGATAGAATGAAATAGAGGATCGGGTGCCAGTTCCGTACCAGGATAGAATGAAAATAGAGGATCGGGTTGCTGCACGTTCCGGTACCAGGATTAGAATATGAGGATCGGAGTGTCACAGTTCCGACACCAGGATAGAATATGGATCGGGTGCCACGTTCCGGTACCAGGATAGAATATGAGGATCGGCGTGTAACGTTCAGACACCAGGATACGGCAATATGGATCGGGTGCCACGTTCCCTTGGTAACAGGGATTAGAATATGAGGATCGGAGGCCACGTTCCTTTTGGGACACCAGGATAGAAATAGAGGAAGAAAGATTAATGAATCTGTGAAAGTAATGCAATAACGTCATATTAATGAACTTAATTCCCAAATAAGTATGGTTGGTATGGGGCTTGAGTCCAGTGTGAACTCCGGTTGTAGTTTATTGATGAATTCATGTGTTATTGCTACATGTTGAGTATTGTAGTGATTACATTATATCGCATATACGTGCCTATTTTGAGTTGGCCGAGATATCTTCTACTCAGTCGTGTGGTTGTATGACCCCCTAACTTTCATGTTTTCCTCTTTGTATTTGTGTAATGCAGCAAACGTCTCTGATCAACTTCACTCAACAGCAGATCTAGCCCCGTCTTCACTCATCGAATTCAGGGTGAGCTAATGCGTCTAGCTTGGACGGGGTCTTCTTCTTCAGTCTTGATGCCTTGAACTTCCGGCAGGCCTAGCTTTTTAGTTTATTTGTTCTTAGGACATTCCTGTGAAGTAATTTTGAGAAGATGTTCTGTATGATGAGACTTCCAGATTTTGGGGATAATAATAATAGTATGAATTGTTGTATTAGAGTTTAAGTCTTCCGCATATTTTATGTTATATATCTTGAAATGTTAAGGTTTTAGCAGGGTTGTTCGCTCACCTAGGAGGGGTAAATGTGGGTTGCAGTCGCGGCTCGGTTTGGGTCGTGACAAACGTGGTATCAGGAGCATTAGGTCGTTGTAGGTCTTCATCACAACAAGAAACGGTCTGTTGAGTCTTAAAGAACGGTAGGGGGCCGCCTTTACTTTTCTTTGAGAGGCTAATAAGACGTTAGGAAAATTCCATTCTTCTTTCTTGCTTTGTGCTATTACTGGATCCATTCGGTATCTAGGTTGCTACGAATGGGATCTGAACCATCTTCACTCTATTTCGCCAGATGGTTTAGAACAGAGAACAACGCACCAGCAGCAGCAACAACGGAAAGACAAGAAACGACTGAGCCAGCCACTGTTTAGGCTGTAGCTCGAGGAAGAGCAAGGAAGAGGCCGGGGGAGGAGGTCGTGGGAGGACCGTCCTCTAGAGGAAGAGGACAAGCCACCCAGACCATCTGATACTGGGCGGGACGCTCCAAACAACCGACCGAGGATGGGAGGTGATAAGAGCGGGGGAAGGAAGGGGAGAATTGAAACAAGTACAGAATGAGGCAATGGCCACCCCAACCTACACCCGGAATGATTCAATCAGGTTCATCGCTATCTTAGTGGGTTATCTTATCAGGGTCAGGCACCTCAGTGTTTTCTGCACAACACCTCGGTTAGAGGTACGACATGCGGACTACCTATGCTCCCACGAAGGGCATGAATCATTGGGAATAGGCACATTCCACGTCTGACTACTGGGCCTATTAGACAAATGATCGAGCATGAACTTTTCAGTAAGTTCTGGAATTGAAACCTCCAGTCTTAAGGGCGCGAAGAATCAGAGGATTTGCTACGATTTGGTTGTTTGTCATTGAGTACTACACCGAAGAGGTATAGTAGAACGGGTTTGGAGTTGAGTCGTGAGTATCAGTTTAATGGGAACGCAAAAACCTGGTGGCTGGTACATGTTGAATAGTGTCAACCAACAGAGCACACCTATGACTTGGGATCATTCTCTACCATGTTTATGGAGAAGTATCTCCCCGGGACTTGAGAGATAGAAAAAGGGACGAGTTCTTTGTGAGTCTAGAGCAAAGGGGAGTGACAGTTAACGCCGTATGGGTTAAATTGCGCGCACTATCAGATACGAACCAAACTTTGTTTTCAGGCCACAAGAACGGATTCAGCAGGTGTGAAGGGGTTGGGTCAGAGTTGCGGATTTAGGCCTTACAGGGTGCGGCGCGCTACGGCAACATCCGTCCAATGAGGTGGGGAATTTTGTGATTAGAGGAGCTGGAAGGAGTGAAGCCAGGACGACTCACACGACATCGAAAGCGAAAAGGTTTGAACGGGGAGGGCCGAGCTTTAATGGTTCTCACTCTAGAGGACAAGACTCCGGAGGTTACTCAGTCGGACCAATTCAGTCTTCACTACAGGGGGGGGACTTTGTAGTTGGGGGTCCACCCAGAACGGTCAAACACTATCTCCGAGAGACCGATGCATGAAAAACCCGAGCGTGTTATGGATGGGGGGGAGGTTGAACACATCAAGAGGTATTGTCCAAAAACAAGAGTTACAGAACCCCACTAGTAGAGTAGACGGTGGTCATGGTAGATGGCCGCTTTTCTGGAGGAAGTGGTTGTCGAGGTGGTAATGGTGGTCATAACAACGGACAGATGGTGATGGGCAAAAGGGAGCCACTACTACGAAACATGGTAGGGAGCAAGGACCGACAAACCGATTAGGGCCCATGTTACGTTCCCTGGGAGATCGAAGCGGAGGCGTCTATCTTTATCACAGGTAATCGTTTGGTTGTGATGCATGGCATCTGTATTATTCTGACAACTGGCTCCAAGTTTTCAATGTATCTCATCATTTGCTAATGGTAAAAATGCATTGGGAATTACTTGACATGCTATTCCGGTTCTACACGGTGGGTGAGTCTGTTGGTAGTTTGCAAAGTAAATAGGTCTTGATTGGGACTTTGTGGGGAGCAACACTGAGCAACAATATGTAGATTTGGTTATTTTAGAAGAAATGGGTTGTGATTTGATTTTGTAATTCTGGGTATGACTTGGCTTTCTCCCAAATTTTGCGCTCTTGGATGTATGCTAAAACTGTGAATTGGCCAAGCCGGGGACGATCCGTAGTGGTGGGAGGGGAAGACACCTTACCCAATCGGTGGCTTATAATCTCAGTTCTAGGCTAGAACAGGTTAGAAAGGGGTTTTAGTTGCTTGGCCCCATCTCAAGGATTGACAAGACCACAAGGACCATTCGATTGAGGCGTTTCGGTGGGCCGCGAGTTTCTTGAGCTGTATTCCCTGAGATCTTCAGAGGGGGGTTGCCCCCAGATAGGGAATTGGACTTGTGTATTGATCTGAACCGGGCACACGCCCCATTTCTATTACCCCCCCGTTATGAATGGCTCCCGCCCGGAGTTAAGAGAGTTTGTTAACAGGCTCCAACTTCAAGAGTGTTGAGCAAAACAGGGGCTTCTTATAGACCAAGTGCATCTCCTCTGGGGTGCTCCGGTTTGTTTGTAAGAAAGAAGGGGGGAGTTTTGGATGTGCATTTAGACTACCGACAGTGAACAAGTGTAAACTAGTAAGAACAAGATCTCTATTCCCGCATCAATTGATGGACTTTTCGATCAATTTACAGGGGGCTTGGGTCTTCCTAGATTGACTTGAGAATCGGTATCATCGCAATTGAAAAGACGGGCAAAACGGATTGTTCCAAAGAATGCTTTTCGAAACCAGGTTGGTATGGGCAGTACGAATTTGTGTGATGTCTTTTGGTCGTGCACGATGCCCCTGCGGCGTGATGAGTGTGACTGAACGGGATTTTTAAGCCCTATTTAGATCTTCTGTGTGATCGTAGTATTGATTGATATCTGTATACGCCAAGAGTAAGAAGGAACATGAGGAGCCATTTGAGAATGGGTGTTGGAAATGTTGAGGAGAAAGAGAAAAGCTTTATGCCAAGTGTCTCTACGTGTGAGTTTTGGACTAGATGCCAGTGTCCTTTTGGGGCAGTGGTTTCCAAAGGACGAGTATGGTGGTCCTTCTAAGATCGAAGTCAGTGAAGCAAATTTTGGGTAAGGATCTACTAATGTGTCCAGAAATAAGGAGCTTGTGGGTTACTAGATACTACCGCCGATTAGTCAAGGGATTTCTTCTATGCTTCACAACGACGAACTTGACTAGCAAAATGTTCATTTGTATGGTCAGATGAGGTGTGAGGAAAGCTTCCAGAAGCTCAAGACTCTGTTGCTACGGCACCAATTTACCTTGACCTAGTGGAGAGAAGGCAAGAAGAACTCATTGTGTATTGTATGCATCTTATTCGGGTGTTGGGTGCAGTGCGAATGTCAAGAGAAAGAATGTGATTGCTTATGGCTTCAAGACAACGTAAGGTGCATGAAGTTTCTTATCAACTCATGATTTGAATTGGCCCGCGGTAGTGTTGAATTTAAAACAATGAAGACACTATGTATATGGAGTTAGAGTGTGAGGTTATGGATCATCGGAGCATCCAGTATTGTTCTTCACGCAGAGAGATTTGAATTTGAGACAGAGGAGATGGATGGGAACATAATGAAGGACTAAGACCATTAACTTATTATGTATCATCGGGGAGGCGAATGTGGTGCGGATGTGCCTAGTAGAAAGGGGGAAGCGATGGGAACGTCTAGCCTATGGCAAGCTTCCAGCCGCCCCACCCTATTTGGCTAGAGAAGTTCAGATTCTGGCTAACGACCTTATTGAGCAGATTAGAAGTAAATGAGAAGGGAGGAGGATTTTTAGCTTGTGTGGAGGCAAGATCTTCCTTCTTGACAGATTCAGGGAAAGCAGTTTTACTGATGAAAACTTGATCCGATACGAGCTAAAGTGTGCAAGGGAGGCTAAAGAAGCGAAAGGAAAATCGATGAGAAGGTGTTGTGTGGTTTGGAGGATTAAGGGAGGGTATGTGTACCTCGGTCGATGATTGATCAACACTATTTTCGGACAGAGGCTCATAGTTCAAGGTATTCGATACATACGGGGTGCAACAAGATGTACGGTGACCTAAAGCAACATTTTTGGTGGAGAAGAATGTGAAGCTTGATATTGTGGATTTTATTGCAAATTCCAAATTGTCAACAAAGTAAAGTATGAACAACCCAAGGCCCGGGAGGAACACTTTAGAGAAGCCCATTCCGGAATGGAAATGGTGGAGGAGAATTGCAATGGACTTGTGGTGGGTTTCCAAAGAAATTGGCAGTTCGACTCCATTTGGGTGATTGTGGAAGAATTAACTAAGTCTGCTCATGTTCCTTAGGTTAAGGTGACTACAATTGCAGAGAAGTTAGCCAAACTTTTACATCTAAGAAGTTGTTCGAGTGCATGGAGTTCCCAAACTATCCATCAATCAGATAGGGACGCCGTTTACTTCTAATTTTGGGAAAACATTGACATGCGTGAATTGGGGGACGGGATAGGTTTGGATCTTAGTACTGCGTTCAATCCTCAGGACGAACGGTCAGTCTGAGAGAAGATTCAAGTGTTGCGAGATAGCTTCGTGCATGTGTGATAGAATTGCGGTGGCCATTGGATAGCTTCTTACCTGTGGAGAGTTCTCGTACAAGAATAGCTATCATCCAGTATTGATTGGCTCCCTTTGAAGCATGGATATGTAGGAGATGTAGGTTCCCCCATTGGTTGTTTGATGCATTCGAGGTTAGACTTGGGGTAATGATCTTTTGAGGGAGGATTCGATAGAAAGTGAAATCTAATTCAAGAGAAGCTTCTAGCGGCGCAAAGTAGACAAAAGAATATGCAGATTTCGAAAGGTTAGAGACTTAGAGTAGGGGGTGTGAAACAAGTCTGGTTTTGAAAGTGGTTTCGCCAAATGAAAGGGGTGGTGGTGATGACGGGTTTGGTAAAAGAGGCAAGCTAAGCCCAATGGTACATTGCCCCATTTGAAGTAACTTAAACGACGTAGGGGAGGTGGCTTAGAGTTAAGCCTGCCTCCAGGGCTGTCCGGAGTACATCGAGTATGGTTTCCAGTGTCGATGTTGAAAAAGAAAGATACCATGGGGATGGAAATTACATTATCCCGTTGGGAATCAGTGTGTTTGGATGAGAACTTGACTATGAAGAGGAACCAGTTGCGTTATATAGATAGAGAAGTTCGCAAGTTGAGATCGAGAGAGACTTGTCATCCTATCAAAGTTCAATGGAAGAATCGACCTACCACCTAGTTGAAGAAGCACTGGGAGAAGGAACGGTCAGATATGCGAGAAAGAACCCACATCTGTTTACAGATTCAGGTATTTCCTTGCTGCCCTTGTTTTCTTCTGTGATCGTTCAGGGACGAACGATGGTCAAATTGGTTATCTATTGTAAGACATGTTTAGCGTTTTGAGCAACAGATTTTATTCTTGGAAAAACTTGGCACAGGTGACGAGGCCACGACGGACCGTAGGGAGGGTGTGTTTCAAAATACTGGCAAAAAATATGGAAAGGGGTACTGAAATCGACTCTTCGAACGTCATGACGACATGGCAGGACGCAAACCGTGCACAGGTGTGACGGACCGTCAAGGAGGTCTTCGGTGGAAAACACCTTGACGTTGCGACGACCTGCAGGCAGGGACGTCGCAAGCGACGACCGGGCCTCGAAGGTTTCGCGCAACAATCCCAGTCGGGGTTCGGAATGGTCTTTACACATGTTAAAGGGCGTTTTTGACTTATTCGATGCTTTAATTATAAAGGTAGAGGGTTAATGTTAATAAATCTAATTACTTGGGAGTTAAAGAGGTTTTGACTTTAAGCTAATTAGTGGATTATTAGTGACCATCTTTAAAACTTAATTATAATATTAGGGTAAAAGAAAGAGGGGTTTGAAGAAAGAAAAAGGGGAGAGAAGTCGAACGAGGGAAGAAAGAGGATGAGAAACGAGGAGAAACAAAGCTTGGGAAATTGCGTGCTTGATTCAATTCTTCGGTGGAGGTAGTTTTATGGTTTATGTTACGAGATGCGTGTGAAACTCGTAATAGGGACTATTTGTGTTGATAGTATTGTAAATCCCTCTCTCTATATGCTTAGTGTATGCTTGCATGATGATGGATTATGGAAATTGTGATGAATTAAACAAAGATGATGAAGCTATTGAATCCAAATCTTGAAAAATAACCCTAATTCGCTGATATATTATATAATGGCACTGATGAGCTTGTATGAAAGAAGGCTTGATGAATTCAGGGCCCGGATCGGGGGGGCGGAGGGAAAACAGTGGGAAAGTGGGAGTATGGGGGGGGGAACGGTACCAGGATTAGAATGAAATAGAGGATCGCCCGGGTGCCCCACACACGTTACCTGGAACAGGATAGAATGAAATAGAGGATCGGGTGCCACGTTCCGGTACCAGGATAGAATATGAGGATCGGAGTAGTGTCACGTTCCGGGAACACCAGGATAGAATATGGATCGAGGCCACGTTCAAGGTACAGGATAGAATATGAGGATCGGAGGGTTCCCGTTCCGACAACCCGGATTAGAATGGATCGGGTGCAACGTTCGGTACCAGGATAGGAATATGAGGATCGGAGTGCCACGTTCCGACCAGATAGAAATCGGAGGAAGAAACATAATGAATCTGGAAAGATAATGGAATATACGTCAATCTAATGAACTTTTAATTCCCAAATAAGTATGGTATTGGGCTTGATCCTCATGTGTTGAACTCGGTTGTACGTTATTGATGAATTCATGTTGTTATTGTAACAATGTTGAGTATGGTAGTTTGATGTAATTATTATCGACATATAATGTTCCTATTTTGAGTGGCCGATTGCTATCTACTAAGTACGTGTGGTTGGACTGACCCCCCTACTTTCAGGTTTCCTCTGGGTATTTGTTGTAATGCAGCAAAACGTATTCTGTCAACTTCAACCTCAACAGCAGATCTAGACAGTCTTCATTCATCGGAAATCCGGGGGAGTTGAGCTCAGCGTCTAGTGGGACTGGGTCTTCTTCTTCAGTTGGGATGCCTTGAACTTCCGGCATGGACGAGCTTTTTAGTTATTGTGTTCTTAGCATTCATTAGTTAAGTAATTTGAGATAGATGTTATTGTTTGATGATGCCTTTCCAGATTTTGGGGATAATAATAACTGATTGAATTGTTTTTAGTAAGAGTTTAAGTCCTTCCGCCTTAGTTTTCTGTTGATACATCTTGAAATGTTAAGGTTTAGATGGGTTGGTTCGTCACATAGGAGGGTAATGTGGGTGCCAGTCGCGGCTCGGTTTTGGGTCGTGACAGTCTAAACGCCTTGTATTTCTTATCCGTGTATAACCCCCTTTCTATCACTTTGCTTGTGTATATCCTGCGCCCGCGGGGGCGCACGCCCCCTCGGTTGCCCCGGCCCCCACTTGACTTGCCTCGTCTCCCCCCGCGCCCCGCGCCCTTCCTCCCCTTGCCCCTTGTCTCTCCCGCGGCCCGCGCGCCTCGGCCACAGAACCTAGGCCCGGAGAGTCTTTTTATTGTCTCACTCTCCGTGTATCGACGACCACTCTCTTGTATGGACTGTGCCTCTCCCCTTTATTTTTCCCGCTTCCTCCCAACAGAAACCCCCCCATATCCCTTCGCTTCTGATTTGTCTCCGCGCGAAGCGAGGGGGTGGCGGTGGCGGTGAGCGGGTGGCGCGGCGAGTTTGGACGCCGTGTAGAGCGCGCTCTGGAAGCGAGAGAACGGCACCACAAATCCTGTCTTTCTACCAATTTTCTTTGGCCTGCTCCCATCCAAATACTTTTATAACTTGTGTTTGTTCCCCGTGCGGAAGGCGCGGAGGCGCGAGAGATTGGCGGAGAGTGACGAGCGAGATATTGGAGAGAGGCGACTGACAATTTTGCAACGTTGTCTGGAACACATTCCCTGTAACCCTCTCTTCCTCTATTTCTTGTAGGTTATTAATTTGCTCTGCTATCTTACTTTTCCCCACCCTATTCTCGTTCACTCAAATGTAAGCCCGTACACTCCCCGCCGTTTTTTGTCCCTGTCATCAGATACTGAGATGAGTTTTCTGTCCCCTCCTCCTGCCGTTGTATCTACTGGCTCCCCTTCCCCGCTGTCCCTTCAGTCCCCCTTGCCGCCCCACTTGCTCGCCCCCCGCCTCCCTGCGGCTCCTTCCTCCCACCTACCTCCCCTTAATCCAGAGGTTGACTTTTTTTTTGTCTCCTCCATCCCAGTGTGAAGACTCAGCTGCTGCACCGACCGCCAAAGGGGCGGCCGGGCACCTCAAGGACTGTAATCCCTCCCATACGCTATTTGTTATAGCACACCTGTACTTGGTCGCATATACACTATCTTGAGCCTTCCTACACATTGAGAACATACACCACGATTGGTTGCACTTCCGTACCACCACGCAGCTGTTGTTTGTCTTATTCGCCCTATTATCTAAGCTTTTCCAGACGAAACATTTATCCCCTAAAATTCTTTGGTTATGTCCATACACACCAACCGCGCATTAACGGCATTCTGAAAACTTCTAAATGACAAACATGCAAAAAAAAAAAAAAAAAAAAAAAAAAAAAAATTGTAGATACTTGCTAATTTGTATATTCGCAGTGAAATATACAAACGAACACAATATTAACAGGAATTTTACTATGAAGCGTAATTAATCAAATTATCACCTTATTTTGTCTTAGGGAAAAGCCTTATTATATCTTTATATTTGCTATTTCTAAAATTTCTTGAACACGCATGATTGGTCAGCTTGATAAGGAATCTAATTTGAGATGGAAAATATTCCCGGCAGCCTATTTAAAACGTATATGTATAGGAATATGTTTATTTTTTTTTTTTATATGCTAATCTGTTTATTGTGGTGATAGGATATTATGGTTTAATGGACGTTTTCTCCATCACATATCCAAGACTTGCTTCTGACTGCTAAATCTCTTACATTAAATCATAGCACCATTGAATGGACTAAACAACCGGTACCTTTGGTTCGTATCTATTTTCTATTCAGATTATGTTCCGGCTCAGTATGCCGACATGCACTCTTTTGTCGCGCTGTATTTTACATCTGACATATTACCCACCTAACTACAACACCTTACGGCCACTACTACACGACGCGATAACCAGCCCTATCATACCCGAATGTCCCCAGCCATACTCCCTAACCCTACAATCAATCCCGGTCATGCAACGGCATCCTTTGTTCTTTACCCCAAACAAATGCCACCTCCCCCATGCTTGACACCCGTGGATCGTATGTTTCCCCCGCCGTGCACAATGCTACTTTCCACGGGAACTCTGTGTTCGTTTGGATTGTATACTACCTGGTATCTTTCACAAATTCTTGCAATATTACTTGATTACTCATTTTAAGTCCCTACTAAGTAGTTCAACAAGAAGGTTATCGTTCCTTCATGTCTATCACCACACACTTGTGACGGTTCTTGGTTATATTGGGCTTCAATATGCACAGTCCATGTTGGGACTTGCTCTTATAGTCAATGCTTCGATTCATGTTATAATGTATGCATATTATTTCCTATCCGCGATAGGAAAAAGGCCATGGTGGAAAAAAGTGGTGACAAATTGTCAAATATATCAATTTATGCTAGGGTTTATAATATCGGCTTTGATGTTGTATTATCACTTTACAACTGAGTTTGGATGCACTGGAGTTGGAGCATGGTGTTTTGGTATTGTTTTTAATGCATCATTATTAGTGCTCTTTCTTGATTTTCATTCCAAGAATTATAACAACAACGTCAAGAAAGAGCTCTAATTTATGATAAAGTTAAAGTCGCGGTCATGTCTTGCATGTGCTCAAGTATAGTGACTGTTATCATGTTTTCTCCTAATTTTATCAATTCCAGACTCAAGTGTGTGTTCATTCATCTTCATTCCAAACAAAGGCGAGCATCTCCTTTGTATCCATTACTTATCTCTATTGCTCATCTACTTTGTAGTTTTTAAAAAATTTATTTGATTTTCCATTTGATGTTAGATGCTCTTATTATTGGAGTTTCAGTTAAATTCGAATTAAACTTCTAGTTTCATTTTTTGTTAGCTAGATAATTTTTCTCTTACTTTATCTCAATTTATGTCTTAGACATATAATTTATTTGAGATAGACTTTAAGAGACTACAAGTAGGTTGTTGGTCGTTAAATTTGCAACTAGTACGGGCTTATATTTGAATATGGCCTTATTGTTAACTGATAGACAGTGTTATCAATTATCATATTCCCGCTCTCCCCCGCTCCTTGTTTTCCCCCTTTCTCTTCCTCCTGCGGGGCCGATCTCTTTTCTTTTACCTATTGAACTTATGTCCTCCCCTTCTCTCTTTTCCCCTCTCTCCCTTGCCTTGTCCTTTCCGGTCTGTTTCTTCCTTCCTTCTGTGGCCGTCTTTTGTCGATGTGTTGGAGAATCTACAACCCCCCCTCGCAGTCCCCGTCGTCTCTTCTCTTTTTTGGTGGCTTCTTTTTGCTGCCTACTTTTGGCATACTACCCACCCATCTGACCACCCCTTACTGTATCTTCTTCCACACGATCCCTTTTTTTTAACAACCATAGACTGTCGAATCTTCCAATCTTTCTGACTGTCCTCCTTCAAACTAGCCAGCACTCCTACTTGCCCGAACTACGCTCTTTTTGTCTGATATCCATCCTCTACACCCAATCCAGTCGCCTATAACTTTATTTCACGTACCGCCGTGTCCAATAACTATAATAATATCCCACCTCCCTTCCCGATCACCTTAAATCCTTTTTCATTCTCGAACCTCTCCCTAAAATATATTAAGTCATTTATTGGACTCTTGCTTTGCTTCGTTCACTTCTTTAGCCTAATGAATACTCCGAGAAAACCTCCTGTCTAACATGTACATTGTTGGACGCCGGGTGTGGCACCGATCCAAATGATCTGTGTTCAATCTCCACTGCTGGGTCTGCCCCCACAAGTGGCTACTTTCCCAATTACTTTCTCTTACCCGCCGAGCTTGTGCTGTCCGCCTCAAAGCGCGCCCTCCAGGGTGCTGCCCCCTACCTTTACTCCCCTTGTCACTAGATACCGCAACCCACCACATTTTTCCTCATCTCATTACATTCCCCTCTATCTTCACCTCTCAGAGCCCAAATTCTTTTTACTTCATCTCCTACAACAACTAAAAATTAACAGACCAAAGCACTACTTCAACGCACATCAATTTGTAAAACGTGAACCCTTAAAGCCCTTACAGACATTTAAACGACCCTAAGGTCAAACGATCACCAACCCAAAAGTTATTAGAATATTCTATTCTAAATGATCATACGAAAGAACAACACAAGTAATGCAGGAGAATATACGATACGAAAAATAGTTTTTTATGAAAAAAATAACTTTTTACGTACAACAGAGACAAAGCAACAATCTAATCATAGGAAACAAAAATAGAAAAAGGAAATCCATCAAATTATGATTTTTATAAACCTAGACTGCCAAACACATACAAGCACCTGTAATCTGAGTGAGGAAGTAATTAATACGACCACAACGAAAAGCAAAATAAGACAAAGTTGGGACAAGTAAGAAAACCTCCATGGGCTCATGTAATATGCATATCGGAATTTATTTCAACCAAACCTATTCTTCCCGAAAATTATCAAGTCTTGCCCGAGAGACTTTAACTCACCTTTGGTGTAATACATTTGCCCGCCAAACTCATGTTTTACCTATATTTATTTCTTTTCTACACTGAAACACCTGAACATTTACCAGACATACAAGATCAACCGAAAAGTTCCAGTTATGCGTTCAAAACACTATTGTTAGTTGTCTACTCCATTTCATGCTGATTGATAGTACTTAGCCTATTCTTATGAGAGAAAAAACAATCTACCGGAGCACTTTTTGTCCCATAAACTAAGCGAAGTAATAACCAAAACAACTCATCTCAAATTATGTTGTCCCAACAATAACTATATTTTTCTAAACATATTCCACTCCCTACTTAAATTGTACATTACGTTTAAGAATTTTTAATGTAACTTTTCAAATATGTAACCAAACCGAAATAAGAATTTAAAGTTTTCAAATCATTATATTTCTATATCCCCCCCGCAGAATTTCAAATCTTTAAAACTACACATACATTGCATCAGATTATAGAAGGAAGTCAAAAGAATTTTTTTAAAAAAAAACAATATGCGAGCTCATTTGTAATAATAACACTGTTATATGTTTCATTTTTAATATCTTAATCCCGTCCTTTTCGATAGATAAACTTGTTTTTTTATGTTGTTTCAAAAAGAAAAATATTTTGAATGTTTTTTTATAAAGGATTTAAGATCACAAAATTACATAAAATATATTCAACAAACAAACGTTAACTAAACATATAAATTTTAATTTTAATTGTGATGATTCCAATCTAATATGATACTTGATATATAATCTAGTAGAGAACGTGGATCATTCATTTATTTACTTTATATAATAAATATATATCACAAAACTCTTAAAAAGAAGAATTAAAAACTGATGGTAATACGATTATAATCAACTAAAGATGTTTCTAGAACTATTTAATTTTCACTTGTTATCATTGTGGTAGACTTTGGCTTGCATAAAGTTACCTTTTTACTTGCAATCCTCATTCACTTCATATATAGATAAGATGTTTCTAGAATTATTTATTATTGATAGATTTTTGTTTAGAAGGAAACTTACATTTAGTCTGCGTCGTCTTTAATACAAACATGCATCCCATTCATTTTATGGGGTCCGTATGGACATTTTTTACGGATAGTTCAAGATAATATAATTAATAAGTTTATAACGCTTATTATTTTTAAATATATTATTAGAGTCAAATAAAGGTTGGAAAAATAATTATCCATGATAAAATATTATATAAAAAGTAGGCTATTTTACAAGCATTATATGATAGAAAAAATTATAGAATTAATTTAAAAGTAATAGTAAAAAGTCGAATAATAAAATAGATACACCACATAACTCACAAAAAGAAAACAAAATGAAGTAATAAAAAATAAGTTAATGGTAAGAAAACCCAAAAAAACAAAAAACAATTTAACTTAAGATGTTTCTAGAACTATTTATTTTTTTTTTATCATTTCTGATAGATTTTTGTAGAAAATTACATTTTTGCCCGTATTGTTATTCCTTTATATATAAAGAGGTGCCTAGAATTATTAATATCTTTTTTAATAGATTTTTTGTTAGAATGAAATTAATTTTTGCCTTGGTCGGTTCCTCACTTCACTTTATATAATAGCTTAGTATCAAAGTATATGGTCAGACCACAAGTGTGTGTGGGTGGTGTATATATATTATAATCATATACGGTCATTGCTTACGATCAGGAAGAAATGCGTTTTTGCACGGACAAAGGTGAAGATTGCCGGATTGAGCTATTGAAGCTGATCAACAATGTTCTCTATAAACAATATGTCAACTCAACGATCCATAATGTTGAAGATATGAAACATGTTGAACAAAGTGGTACAACCAACGTGTAAACTTGTTAACTATGAAAGAAAGTTAGAGTCACACTAGGGAATGCGTTAGCTGAAGTCTACTAGGCAACTATGTATTATGTTAGCTGAAGTCGACTAGGATAAGTTATAATTGTAGTAGTAGTGGTCAATCTTTACTCTAGTAAATTGTGTATTTGGATTGTAGTAGGACTCTAATTGTACAAAGCCTAGGAATTGAGAATTCCTCCTACTATAAGAGCATGAACCATCGACAAATAACTAATCAACTAAAATCATTAATTCTCGCATTCTTTAGTGACGAATGTTTATAGGAAATCAGCGCTCACTAAGCTCATCGTTTACTAAGTATTGAATCTAAAATAACCACACGTTCAAACTTCAATGACCCCTTATACCAATAGTGTGTCCACCTCTTTCATTCCTCACCTCATTGCCTCGTGTTTCATTAAACATAAGCCAACAAACTATTTCATATTTCATATAGAGAACACAATGACTATGCAGTTGATTTAGATTATGAGACTAACTTATCTCATTGCGGAGAATGAACCAACTAAAAGTAAATGTTCCATTCAAAAAACTGTTCAGAAAGTTGTAGCTACCGAGAAGAATGCAGAAGATGATGGCAACACTGATGAGTCGAAAGAGAAAGATGTATTGCTAAGGAGTTAGATCTTAAACACTTTGACAGAAGAAACATATACCTGATTATTGCTACTCAATTGCCAAGGAGATGTGGAATGCTTAGAAGAAGACCATCTTCAAGTAACAAAAGATAAGGAGTTTCAACTCAAACAACAACTGCAAAATGTTAGGCTAGGAACCAAAAAGATCGATGAATACATTAAGGAATTCAAAGGTATATGTGATGGCCTTGTAGCCATTCACAGACTTGTGGATGGAGATATCAAAAAAATCATTTTTAGAGGTTTAATTTTAAAGTACAAGACCTTCAAGACTATCATGTTAGGTAAGAACCATATCCCACTCTTAGTCAATTTGTCAATTATTTCACGAGTTTTGATATGAGGGAGGATGAAGAAGAAGTGGCATAACAGAGCTATAACATGATATTCTCTACTCAAAGGGGTAGGAAAAGAGGGAACTACTCTCATATAAAAGGAAACAACAACTTCAACTCTCGAGGAAGAGCCTTCAATCCTATTGGATAAGGAATAGGTTTCGAATATGAAACATATTGTAAGAAAATCAAAGTTTACCAAGTGGAAACAAGGAAAGAAATAGTATTAAGTCATGTCAAATCTATTGTAGGAATAGTCATTCTACTCTAAAGTGTTTTTAGTGGGACTATTCTTATCAATCTACGATGGATTACAAACATTGGTTGTTGTCAATCTATTGATGAACTACAATAAGCATTATTGTTGTGAATCTATAGATGAACTACCACATCTATTAGTTGTTGTCAATCTACATAAACATGACACTTTGTACGTGGATTCATGAACAAGTATTAATTCAGGTATTCTATCTGAATTTAAACACTACAATGGACCAGATAAAATTATCGTTGAGAATGGATTACAACTAGACATAACATATGTTGGAAATACAACTAGATTCGGACTAAATTTACAAGAAGTCATTGTAGTTTCTTAGATTACTAAGAATCTACTCATAGTTAGCAAACTTACAAAGGATAGTGGTTGTACTCTTAAATTTGATGAAACTAACTTTTTTTGTAAAGGAAACAAAGACAAGGACACTACTGGCCAAGGGACCTAAGATGAGTAGACTGTATGTTTTGGAAGATAACAATCTTTATGCTCTAATTGTTGCACACGATTGGAAAATATAAGACTACATGTGACACACTAGACTAGCTAGGACATTCTAATTTGAAGTCATTAAATTATTTCATTAATAATAGTTGCATTAAATGATAGTAGTTGAATTAAAATTTCTACTATTTTACAGTTTGGCAAAAGTCGTGAACTTTATTTGGCTTGAGAAATAAAATTGAGAAGGAACCTTTATTGAAAGTTCATTATGCTATTGGGGTCCTACTCTCGTTGAATCCTCTCAACATATGAGATAGTATGTAGTGTTTGTAGATGATCACCAAGGCATACTTGGATTTATCCACTGAAAAAGATTTTAGAATGTTTGAAGTGACTGTAAAATTTCCAAAAAAAGTAATAGTGAAAAAATAATTTTCTAAAGAGATTAAGATTTTCGAGTATTATGGAGGTGGTGATTTCATCAATACAGACTTCATTAAATATCTAGAAGATTATGGTATTGTTAGAAATATTTCATGTCTTAACACACCTTAACAAAATGGAGTTTCAAAAAAGAAAAAATAGGCACATTGTTGAGACTGATTAACTATCCTACTTCATGCTAACCTTTCTTTGTTCCTATGGGTTAAGGCATTTCTCCCTGTAGTTTTTCTCATTAATAGCTAACCTTCTCATTCTTAAAGACGGTGACTCCATTTGTTAAGCTATATAATAAGCAACCTGATTACAATAGCCTAAGGTGTTTGATTGTAAGTGATTTCCTTATATCAAGGATAGTAACATTTTCCATCCAAAGACCCACCCTTGTGTTCATAGGATATAACAGCTTACGCAAAGGTTACTGATGTTTTCATCCATCAACAAGGAGAGTATATGTGTCCAGCCATGTTGTCATTGTTGAAAACACATTACCTTTTGTGCCTCCAAGTCAAACTGATGTCTCACCTTATTTGGCTACGCTCACTGAATTTTTTCTTCAAATTACAGGTATGTGATGATCCCAATTAAAGGTAAGTACAGTTTATTGGAACACAAGCTAGTGGTGACAATGTTACGGAAATCCAACAACCCTCATACCTCTTGATGATGATAATGATATTGATCCCGGATCAAATTATAGTCATGAGAAATAGGTTGAAAGTACAATGGTAATGAGGATTAGGTTGTAGATTCAGGTTCAACTAGTGGTAGTGAAGAAAAAATTGTACGTGAAGGTCCAAATAGTGGTGGTCTACCAAATCTCGCCTTCTTGTGACTAGCCCATGAGGAATACACTTAGAAGTTTATCTGTGGAGATGGAAATCTGAAGTAACTACAATATAATTAGTTGTCTCAGTTGATACACCTTATGCACCATAAGGGAATCACATGATCACTAGAAATACAAGGTAAACTAACATCATTGTCACTTGAGGGAACCAAAAACTACTAAGGAAGCACTAAACTAATCTCACTGGCTTGCAGGTATACATGAGGAAATCAATTCTTTACGTAACAAAAAAACATGGTTGTTAACCCAAATTTTTCCAAGATAGGTGTTCAAGACCAAGTTGAAGGCCAATGAAATAACAGACAGATACAAAGTCAGGCTTGTTACCAGGGGTTTCTCACAACTTGAAGGGATAAATTTTAAAGAAACTTATGTGGTTAAGTCCACAACTATTATGGTGTATCTATCCATTGATGTCAACCCTAAGTGGGAAATCAATCAGCTAGACGTCAAAAATGCATTCCTCTGTGGTTTCTTGTAAGATGAGATGTACATGAGCCAAAATTATAGGTTTGTTGATCCTAGGAATCTTCAGCATATGTGTCTAATGAAAAAGGTACTATATAATCTTAAATAGGCACCAAGAGCTTGATTTGATAAGTTTAAAATGCATCTCATACATCTTGGTTTTATTTGTAGTAAGGCAAACCCCTTATTCTTCATTTTGCAAATCATAAAGGTACCATATTCCTCGTGTTAAATGTAGATGACATTATTGTAACATGAAATAATCCATCACATATCTCAGAGTTTGTCTTACAACTCACAAAGAAACTTTCTATGAAAGATCTTTGATCATTTAAACTTTTTATAGGAGTAGAGGTCAAATACTTTGCAAGAGGAATCCACTTGAGTCGGAGTAAGTATGTGACAAAGTTACTCGAAAAGACAGATATGACATTCACAAAGATTGTAGCTACTCCTTTTGCTCAAAATCATGGTCTGTGAAGCTTTGGGAAGTCTTATCGATGCCTCTCTATATAAAATGATAGTAGGGAGTCTCCCGTATTTGACACTCAAAATATTTGATATCACTCATGCAGTGAATCTAGAAAGTTAGTTTACGCAATGTCCTAATATTGAACATCTCAAGAGTGAAAAAGATTCTCAGGTACATCAAAGGTACACTACATTTACGACTCAGAATTATTTCACAATCACCTTGTAGGTTGTATGGATATTCAGTTTTATTAGAGAGGCTACACAATCGCTAGGAGATCAACTATCACGACCCAAAGTAGATCCTAGGCATAACATGGCGTATAAATAGGGGCATACCGCATATCATTGGTTCCTCAATCCTATTGATTCACAACTTCATCAAATAGCAGTTAAATAAACATTTTCTTTCTACTTACTTCCCTATCTGAGTGTGAAGTTTTATGTCAAATAAATTCATCTAACTGCAAGCATCCTGTCATAAATGAAATATAAATTGCGATCACCAATCAAATATTCATCTAATTTGATAGCTTTTTTCACACTAATTCTTGTGGGAGTAGACCCCAACGTTTACTATATTTGACTATACATCGTCGTATCATTTTATATAGGTAATTTGAGCATATAACTCTATGCCATCAAATCCTTGACGGACACAAAATAACACCTAATGCAATTAACTAAGTAATCAAAATATTGTGTTAGAACCAACAAAAAAAAACTAAGTATTACAACTCAAGACTCATTGTGTGATATTTTTCCCTCTCTAACCTGTGTGAAACAACTTTGTTCGTATTAGTCTCCGGTACAACTATAAAGGAGGAACAAGTTCTCTGATGAATTTCTTTGATAGCATTGCTAACTTCTTCATTTTTTCTTAGAGATTTATGAAGACCTAATTCACGAAACTTAAATTATTTATTTTTCAGTCTTCAATCTTCCTACTTCACATAGATTATAATCATCAAAATACTACATGATTTTGAATATAGATTCTGAAATCATGGTTCTTCTAACACTTATATTATTTGTATTGTTATCCTGGATTTCAATTCTAGCAGCTTCAGGGGATACAAAACAGTAATGGATAAGCAACAACTAGACTAAACTACCTCTTTTGCAAGCACATGTGGATTTCAGATAACAAATCATGTGTTAAACAAAAATTACTGAACAACTAAAAGGAATTTGAAAATAAAAGAATGATACAAAACATTGTATAATTATGTGCAAGCTTCTCCTTTTTATTCATAAAAATGTAACAATTACAAATATTAGTATATAATCTTATATAACTTTCCAAGTCTCCCTTGCCCTTAATCGGCGAAGAAAATAGAATGACGCAAGGTCACTACACGGACGGAGTTATGAATGTGACCAATCAAACAATGTGCTAAGACGGGCATCGACACCCATGAATGAAGAGACCGTCATAAAAAGATATCTTATACAGCAGAGCTAGTGTTTCAGGCTTACATGATAACACCACACATAACTAGATGTATATAACATCTCTAGGACATGAGGACAAAATGTGAGATCAGTGGTCGAAAACAAAACTTCAACAAAATGTTAGACATAAAAAAGTCCAATGCAAGACAGCCTAATTAGGGGTGTTTATCAACTTCATACATTTTCATATGACAGGCATGATTGCCATCAATCAATGGCAATAATGAGAAATCCAAAAGATACATACATGAGTACCATAGGATACACAGCAAGAGCTTTCCTCCTAGTATTAATAATTGTACTTATGAAGGGGTATGCTGCCCAAGAACTCCAAGCTAGTGCAACACAAACTACAACCACCTTCAATATTACATTGTCCTTTAGCATGCAAATAAAGGCGCCAACATCAAGTGGGAATAGATAGTTACCTAAAAGAATGAGGCTTTGAAAGAAGATTATGTGACCGCCCTGACAGGTCAAACTCATAATTTATCTAAAGTAAGAGAAACATCATTTATATTAATTCTATGACTCCAACTACTTTAGTACTGTGAAAAGGAATCTGCATATACACTCATTACTGTCGGTATAACGGTATTCTTTTAGTGACAGGAGCCTATAGAATGCATTCCTGGGTATATATGCACTAATGAGCTTCCTTTCGATATCTGACATCTCTTGGCATCTTTAGTATATGTCTAGTAATTGCCTAAAGATGCTTAACCATATACCGATATTTGTGTTCTTTTTCTTTTGTTATTCATGTTTTGACCTTATTTTTTGTATAGGCATGGGTTGAGAAAGTTCCATTACCAGTAACAAGATATTCAATGTCAGGATGACAGTATCGGCAGCCAGCAGAGCAAATGCAACAGCCAAAACCTCGGACTGGATGAAAAATAAATCCGATAGTCAGTAATCCATCACAAAATCACTCAAACCACAAGCAATTAAACATCAATTAATCAATCACATAAGCTTCAGCTGCAGCTAGTTCAGTTTGGTTATATAAACAGTCCAAGCTATTTTGGTTACGGTATATAAAACCATAGGCAACTAAACGAAGTATAAAAGAAAAGAGTAAAATAAAGGCTGCCTGTGGACTTTGTTACAGTAACAAGACAGCATGCCATATTCGAGCAAGATCCGGCCGGACCTTAGTTTCAATAGTCCAAAAGCTGATCTAGAATTATTCATTACATCAAATTGTCTGAAAATGAAAATAACTGTCAGACAACAAACTTTCCATTGAATTCGATAATCTCTTGTGGTCTTGTTGAATGGGTCAACAAACTGAAAGGTAATCTCACAACATGTGAAAGAGAAACTAGTAACAACAAAAAAGCAAAAAAATTAAAATAATAAAGAAATGCAAAAACAACTGCAAAAGGTTCATTTAGACATGAATAAGAACTATCCACAGTGAGATGCGTGAAAACTAAGTGATCCTTTTTTTTTTTGGATAAGATATTGGGCTGTGCAAACAAAATACAAAACTGAGTGATCTTGAGTTTAGGACTGACAATCACATTTATACCAATACCCAGTTAAAAATGCAGGTTTCTCTTTGGCCGACAGGTTTAGAAGAATCTTTCCAGTTAATGAAACAGAAAAGTTTGAGGTTGTTTAACATGCTTCTTCATTCATATTTTCCCCAGGATATAGTAAAATATGCACTGATGTCTTTCTGGTTGACCAAGTAAGTCTCACTGTAAGTCCTAGTTTTGACCAACCATTTTTGAGAAGTCTATGAAGTAGCCATTACACTCGTCTTCCATCATATATACAAGCTTGAATAGTTTTACATAGAAGAGGAGTAGAGGACTATTGAGTATTGACACTAGAATTACACGTTTATAATTTGCACCCCTGTTAAGAGTTCTGCTTATACTCCATTCCCTCCCAGAGCATCTTCTCTTCTTCTACCACTTTTGCTTCTCCTTCTTAAGACCAAAAAATTCTTAACAATATACATCTGATTTTCTCTTTTTTTATTATTCAAGCAAGCTAGAAAAAGTCAGATCAGTACTTGTAACTTCCTCTTTGTGATCATCGGCTATCTACTCCAAGTTAATAAATCTCCCAACATGAGATAAGATGGTGAAGTTGCATTAAAGTGGAAGAAGGGTATGTGACAACATCAATATAAAATTTGAGCACAAGTCACTTAAACCTCGACCTCAACAACTTAAAATGAAGAGGTAAAGCAAAAACGCAGGAATGGCCTTCACAGGACAGCCAAGAAATTTCTAGAATATTTTAAGTTACGCAAAGCAAGAAAAACAAGAAAAGATCTCGCAAGCACAAAGCAAGAAAATCAAGGATAAATGATCTTGTTCTCATTCTCGTTGTATAACCCGTATACACTAAATAGGATTAATAGTTGCAATGGAGAAACCAAAATTCATAGAATTACAAATGGCACTTCTTAACTCCACTCTTTTAGCTGTCTTCCAGGCTGATTACCTTACCTCCTTTTTCAGTAACCACTGTACATCCTACCAAAGGCAAAAAATTGGAAATCTACGCTTAATAGGTTGGAAGTCTATCCTGAATAACATATATATATCTCAAGAGTCAAGATATTCGAGATACTGAATGGGCTACTATAGTTGTTTCTCTGCAATCTTTCCCTTATTGTTGCATAAAGGATATCAAAGGTAACTAGTTCTTTACCAAGGACAGTAACTATGCACTTGTCAACCATCCAATAATCGAAATTAGGTAAAACGTGATGCTGAAACCATTTGAAACAACAAATTGAGGTATACACAATCTCTCCATTGAAATTGATGTGGAAAAGTTGTATAGTTTGACTGGGCATGAGTTTAAGAAAACACTGTGATTTTACATGTACACTAGTTCTCCTACCCACTCCCTTTTATCCCACATATCAAAATCACTCCTCTAATATTCCTGGGCTTCAAATGTACTTCTCTGATCCATTAGCCCACAACTCACTCATTAATTATTTCACGCCAATTCTTTGTTTCGAAAAAGAAACACCAAATGTTGCCACCAACTGTGAATTATTGTTTTACCGCCCTCTTGTTCCCCCATTTTCAAACCCTCAAGTCCATGACACGTTTAATCTTTGATTGATCTCTAAATTGGTTGTTCGGTCTCCCCTTTAGCTCATCCTATGTTCACATCCCTTATAATTGACCTCAAAGATTAAATTTCTAACCTCTTTTGGGATCAAAAGGTTGTTATATTTGTTTGACTGTGACACTTCTCTTCTTTGATCTAGCCTCTCAAAGAGGGCCTCTGCATCTTTTTCCAAACCATTAAAATGGATTCAAATTCCTTCCTTAATGTAATTGTATTTTGCTGCACCCAAGATGTTGCATCAGATCCACCTTATTATTACACTCACTTAGGTCATATTGGATAGGTGCAGGCTCTTCAATCGGAATCAGCTGAATTTGTGTCCCTTCCCTTGTTTTTCACATTATCTCATCTGCATCAATCAACTCAGTTTCCAAGATCAACTCTATTGGAATTATGATCACATATGCTTCATGGTTCGTGTCGATTCTCTACATGTGATCCTCAGCCCTTTCTCTTATGAGCACCCCTTGCTTCATCTTCATAGTTAAAACTTGTCGCAATTCGCAGCTCCTGTACAATGCCCACATGAGTGTTTATGCTTTCAATGAAAGGCTCAGCTGTAAGATTTTTAATTAAGCCTTTCTATATTTTATCATTAAAATGAGAGGAAGGCCCACTTTCATTTTTAACGAAAAGAAGGAGGCGCGATCTGCGGGAGTAAGGTAAAATTGATCCACTGAACCTATCCTGTTGTATTGTTGAGTCCAGTCCCGTGCAACATCATCGTGTCCAGGGTGTTTTAACACAACCTCAATCGTATCAATATCCAAAGATTGTCCTTAGATATTAGACCTTTCGCCTTTCTTGGTGTTTTCCCTTTCTCCACAGTTAACTAACACAAGCGGTTGACTCCTTTTCTGTGAATAGTTTTGCCCCATCTTGAGAGTTCAACAACAAAACTTTTTTCAAATTTTGTCGGCACTTCTACCCATACTTGTAAATTGAATCTCCATTCCTTATCCCTGATTTCAACCAACGTCCGAACATTTTTCAGCGACCATTACTTTAACTCAAGCCCGTCTTAAGTGATTCTTGATCTCCTTCTCTAACCATCCGCCATAGTTTTCTCCAATCTGCTTTATAACCCCTAATGGACCATAGTTAAAGTGGCAGACCTAGATCCCTAATCCAATACTATTTGAAATTGGTACTAATTGAGTATGATCTACCTATTGATGAACGAAGACCACCAATCCAGCTTGAGACTGCTTCCCTGGTTTTATCAAGATTCTTTCATGACATGCTCTGCGTCCTTCACACTTTGAAATTCAAATAGGAATGAAATCTCGTTCATGTCAAACACTTGGAGGTTATGTATTCCAATCCAAGCTTAATGTGACCATTTTTGACATCATCTTGTGAAGGGATTTCATTGCACTCAACGAAACTAAACCTAAGCATCTTCTTAAGGGAATTCTTAACATGAGACAACTTTGTTCCCCCCATGGAGCCGTCATATCTCCCCATTATCACCATCATGGATCCATGTAGATTTATTTAGTACTTCTTTAAAGCTTCTTTCATCACTTAATAATCTGACATCCCTGGTCCTTATGGTATTTAAGGCCCCCTGTCTGACTTTATCTCTATTAATGAAGCAGGTAAACTTTGAACCCAAAGTCAACTAGTGTAGCCCTCATTAAATATGTTCTCTGCCGCAATAGTAAGATGGAAACCTAGGAACCCCTTGACCAGCGAATGACCAAAAAATTATAAGCGACCAGGGTTTTTATTTCGCACTTCAGGCCATAGAAGAGGTCGTTAGCATTCTTGTTCCCGAACCCCCCCCTTTGCTTCCCTATGTCTTGTACACTCTACCTCTAATATCTGATGCTTCTCTGAGCCTTTGTGACACCCGATGCAGGGCATCAAGACTTGAAGACATTCTCCTAATACACACTATGAAACTCTCCACCCATTCATACCATCTCTCACTCATATACCTTCAACTCAATAATGTCAAACAACTTTCTCACAAATCTGAAATAAATAAAATTATCCATGACCAATAAAAGACTTAAAAGAAGGAAAAGGAGACTAAGAATAAATCTCGGCGATCGAATACCACCAGAGAAGGTATCTTACACAAGTCTGAAAAGGACCTTAGGTAACTACCTCATTAACTGAGCCTGAGAACATATTAGTACCTATTATTTATTTTTTCTGAACAGGAATCTAGGTGTTCTGAAGATACTAGTAGTTCCTTACAAAAATGTAAGAGATTGCATTCTTAACTTTTGTTATTGATGTGAATTAGAGAATAAAGATGTTTTTGTTCCTGTTATAGACATCATAAGGTTCTTAACAAGATGATAAAGAGCTTTGCTTTGTCTTTGTTTTTATACTTAGGTTTGGGTCCACGATGTAAAAACACTTTTGGGTTTTTTGGGGGGCGCAAAAAAAGATTTTGGTGTTTATGATTATTATAAGTTGGTTTACTCTTGTCATAAAAAATAAAGGCAATAGACAAACAGAATATAACTCTAGGCATGTTGGACTTCCGTGTACAAAATAAATAGAACTATTTTCTCCCATTCAATTGTGTTGTATTTATAGTCATTTAAGACCAAGCTAACTATACCCTAGCAAGTCTATAGGACATGTCCACAAGAAGACAGAAACTTATAAGGGGAAGGAGTAGGACTGCCAAATGATTATGATGTGAACTGTAATAAAAATACACAGCTAGATAGCAAAAAGTTGAAAACTTAGGCACTTCCAAGAGTTCTCTTTTGGGATGGATCTAAATGAGGAGCCAAAGAAATAGTTGGGGTTTATGGTGAAATGTAGAGACAATTAAGAATGTAAGCACATTAAAGAAGTGGAGATAGAAGAAAAGAGAACTGAACCAAGAAAGGACATGCAAGAAACTACAATAAAGTTGTTGGTTTTTTTTTCTAAAAAACAACTATCCCTCAAATCCCAGACTAGTTGGCTGGCTGAATGAATCCACTTATGTCAATTCTGATTCATTTAGGCTCATTACATTCCAATAATATACAATAAGAAAAGGAAGAAAAATATAGCTCATAGTTGTCGGTAGCTAAAAGAAAGTCCTCCATTTCTCTTGAACAAGGGAAGAGCATCATAGCCATGTCATATCATGGTATCAAAGCAAAACTCACTGATCTATGTTGGTGTACTTCTCATTGTTAGATCCCTGTGTTATGTTATACATGCTCCAATTGTCCAGTTCTCATCATACGGGGAAGTGTTAACTATTAAGTCTGATATTGATTGAGGGAATTGGTTGTGCTCTCCTTATATGGTCATAGGGAATCATCCCTCATAAGCTAGTTTTTAGGTTGGAATAGACTGAAGATCCATTTCTTCACATGGTATTAGAGTTAGACTCATTTTCGTTCTTGGTTTACCCAATATTGGGCCATCATGTTATGTTTTCCATGCCATAGATGTCCAATCTTAGGCAAGGCGAGGGAGTATTATTAGTCACCTATTGATTAATAAAACGGGATGTTATCTCCTATATGGGACAATCCTTTCCCTCATGAGCTAAATTTTTGGGTTGTCTTAGATCCAAAGTGCATTTCATAAACAATGATGATTATATCTAAAAAGAAAAGTAATCACACACTTCTAGTTTTTCCTTGGAAGAATTTATGCACCTGGTATTGAAACATTTAATGGTATTAAAGTTATCCTTTTGACCTATGTAAGTTTTGATCAGCTGTTTGCCAACATATAAAACTCTAGTTCTTTCATTTGTTCCTCCGACACTTGTAATTCAAAGCATTATCCTTTCTATTAAGCTATAATTTGGATCTTATATGAGTGCTGTGCCAGAGTAAATTAGAATTACACACGATATAAATCAAAACTACAAAAGAAATACTTCTAAAACATTAACAGAATTGAGTACCTTCTAGCATAAGACACAAGTAAATTAGACTCAACCGATAGTTTGAACAGTAAAGTGGTAAGCTTGCTGATAAAATTTGACAATGTACCTTTTTAACAAAAGTAGACCATGACAAAATGAGACCAATGAAAACAATGAAGAAGAAAGGTCCTCATAGATCCCAATCACGAAGAGCCTTGCCAGGATCTTCTCTATAAGGATTAGGGAAAATCACCAGCTTCAAATTACTAACAATTCTGGGCTGATCTCTTTTGACGGTATCCCAAACGGGTTCTATAAGGGTATTGGGAGGCGATCCAAATCCAGTAGCAGCTATATTCGACTGTACCGATGAAGGTAGGGGTTGTGGAGATGGATGGCGGGAACAGGTGTCGATTTGTAATTGTTGGTTGTGGTAGATGTAGGAGGAGGCGGTGGGTGAAGATTAGAAGGCATGAAGGGAGAAGATGAAACATGTATAGCACCACGAGGGGAAGGAGGGCGTGCTGGAAGGACAATAGAAGGATTGGAATAGATGAGATTTTCAATTTTATCAATGTCGGATTGATATGAGGAGTGAAGAGGTATAGTGTCTCCATGTGACATTTTTTCCGATAGCTCTCAGATTTGCAGATATGATCGGAGATGGAGGACAAGGCGGAATTGAGTGAGTGAGTGGGTGGGTGGTGTAACTGGTGTTGCCCTGTTGAGTTGTAAATGCAGGGAAAATGCCCAGTCGTATTGTAAGAAATTTGGCACTTGTTGGGAAAAAATAAGAAGAAAATAAACAAAAACACCAAGGATATGAGAAGTGTGTGTTGTGGCACTATGCTAACTCATTCTTTATAAAATGTAAAAAGCTTAAAATTTTTTTGAATTATACTCTATCCAATTCCAAATTACATTTATCCCATCGATTAAAACAAAATATATCCCTCCTTTATAATATTTCATTTCACCGTACAACCTTATTCTCCAATATATTTGCGTATAATTTAAAAAAACACTATCTTAAATATACATATGTATCACCATAAAAAATCACAAAAGCACTCGTGATTTTTTATGGTGATACATAAGTGTATTTTATGTAGTGTTTTTAGAGATTGTAAGAGAATATATTGAAAAATTAAGATTGGAAAATGAGTGAAATGTTGGGAATGAAGGGCACATTTGTTTTAATCTGTGGGTATATATAACTTGGGGAAGGTGTAACTAATTTGGATCGGATATAGTTAACTTGACTTGAGTGTAGTCAATTTGGGTCGGGTATAAATAGTAGTTGGTGAGTTTGTAAATTAATTTAACTAGTTAAATTGTAACTAATATATATAATATCTAGTGGCCACATATTTTTTTCTAAAATTATTTAAATGATAATCAACTATAAAAATGATCAATATTGGACCTAAAGGTGAATGGAAGGGTATTTCGGAGAGAATATGTGGATGTCATGGGTATTTGAGAGTCCATAGGTAGATGGAGGGTAATTTTGTATAATTTCCATTAGTTTGAAGATATTTTAGGTCCTTCTACGTTTTGTTTATATTTCTCAATATTCGGGCTATGTTACAGAAGGGGACAGACGGAAATATTAAAGTCAATAATTTCATTGTGTGTAGAATATACATAAGTTGATGAATAATCTCTTACAAGATATGATTAGACACATTATTGATAGTATTAGGCCTAAGTCAAGTAATGATGTGAATGATAATGTTTGGTGAGTAGGATGCACCAAAGGTGTCATTTCAGTATTTCTGCTTTTGAGATCCTTAAACATAAGAAGGAGAAGAAACAGTGGTTAAATCACATCTGAATAAAGAAGTTGTCTTTTAAGATTAGATTTTTCTATGGAGAGCTTGAGAAAAGGAGAATAGCTACAATGTAATAAATCTCTAAAAGAAAATGAGCTGAATATCGTTCAAATGTCAATTGTTTGTAAAACTACAATTACGAGATAAGTTTCGACTATTTTTCAAATAGCTTTCATAGTTCAAAAGTTATGAAAGCATTTTATTTCTTATGCAAATATCAATATTGAAGAATTGTATCAGTAAAACTAATATTAAGATGATGAAATTTGTCAGATCACACAAAATTGTTAGCATATTCATAACAATTCCAACAACTATAATATTGGAGTTCTGAAAAAGACAGGAGACATGAAAAACAAATCATTTAATTTTTATAGGATGTTTTAAGTTGACCTTACACCAACTGATTAAAGTGAATTATCCTTGATGGATCTTCTACATGATTGAAAAAATGGTGATTTTTCTACAAAAATACAAAATCTAGATTACGCTACCACATGATGAAATGAGAGCTACCAGGGGTTGAATCAATTAAATGCAGTCCGATGGAAACAACAAAGAAAATCTAAAATAGAGTCTATATGAATTTATTTTAGAGATATAGTTATGTTAATCTCCTATTTAAAGAGGCACAAGAAATAAGGATAACTATCAACATGGAAGGAAAAATAATTTTTATACGCAAAACATTCGTATTGTACTAGTAAATAAGTGGAAAATATACTTTTGGAGATTGGTTCCCTCAATTTCAAGAATATATTGATAAGAAAATAGAGGATGTCATGTGTCACGATTCGAGACTATCTATCAGTAGTCATACGATGTTTAGTGAAAGTGACCCTAAGCTAACTTTTGACACTAGCATAAGTCATGAACAACTAAATAAGAACATGGATAAGAGCTAACATAATATAGTGAAAAACATAATTATGGAATAAATTCATTATTGAACAGAAATTTGTTTACAACAACCGTAATCTAACAAGAGATTGAAATAAAATAGATTGAATATAATAACTTTAACTACTGCCTATGAATCTTCTATTAATATTGATTATTGGTAATTGAGACATGACCCCCTACTCTCCATAATCAATACATATTAATAGAAGTAAAATATTGAAACTACAGATTAATTTGAGTCCTCAAAATAGGACTACTCATCACTTGTTAGCTGGAAGTTTTGGTCCAAATAACTGGGATCCTAATAGCAAGCACATGAATAGACATCACATGAAAAAAATAGAAAAGGTATATGATTAATACTTTTAAAATATTAATTATATGAGATACACATTATAATTTTTAAAGCTGACATTAATGAATTTGAGATGCTAACGGGATATGAAATTGACATAAAAGTTGATGTAGTGATCAATTAAGAAACATGAAATTGATTAATACTAAACTAAAATAAATTAAATATAAGGTTATGCAAGATTTGAGTTTGAAATATGGGAGATATTGTAACACTTCAGAATTTGAAAAAGAAAAAATAAAATTTTAAAATGCAGCTTGTGTCTACGGCTCCCTTTTATAGTCTGTATAAGCTTCTACGGGCCGAAGATGACAACCGTAGAAAGTGAGAAAATATTTTTTTCAAAAAATCCTCATAACCTTGATAACATGGCAAACATTGATAACACTAATATGAGTGACATGTATCCCTCAAGATCATTCACATGGAGTCAAGCAAAGGGTCTCCAAGACCTACAAGCAATGTTCATGAAAAAGAGAAGCATTAAAGGTGCTTGAAGGTCACCAAAGAAGGACATACATGCATGAAAGTGCATCAAAATGAGAAGGAAGAAAGAAAGAGGCCATGTGTGCAAATGACCATTCATGAATTCAAGAATTCAAAAAAAAGGCAATCAAATAAGACTCTTATCTCATCAAGAGTATAATTGTAAAAGATGAAAAGAGGAAAAAAAAGACCGCAAAATATTATAAAATCAAATTTTAAAGCAGAAATTTCAAATCATTAAAATTAAGTGCAGAAGTCGTAGAGTCACCATGATAATTCATTAGAGCGCTTCAATTTGTTTCATTATTGCATTTTACGAATTTGTGATAAGTTCGAATAGGGAATTCTATAAATAATTGAAAAATCATGTGAAGTTCGTGTTCAATTTAGAGGGTTTGGTTAAGTTTATAATTGATTTTAGGAGAGAGAAAATATTTAGATGAAAGAATTAAATCTAACATAAATGGTCTTTTTGCAACTGTAAAAGTGAATAAGCTGATACAATTTTAATGCAGATTTATTCATTTTGAGTTTTTTTGATTTATTTCCCTGGTCAGTGTTGCGCGATCTTTGTATCTGGGGTCTTAAGTACACTTTGGGTTAAGTGATATTGAAAATTACTCAGCCGTTGATAGTTTTCTTCTCTTCCCCTCCATTGTCATGTCTTTCGTATTTAACATTTTTCATTCATTTCTAAGTACTATCTTCTAATTCAACTTTAAATAATGTGTTGATACAATTTTAATGTAAATTTAATTAATTCATTTTTTTTATTATTGTTACTAGTAGATACTTGTTTAAATTCAAGTATATTGATACAAGTTTAATCAACTCTACAGAACATTGTCTTGTCAGTCATTAGCTACATTTTTCCATTCATTTTAATTCTCTTTTTATACAAATTTAACACAGTGTAATACATTTTTAATACAAATTGAATTCATTTTGCAGTTATCGATACAAGGTTATTTCACTACTGAAAATCACTGTTTAATATTTAATTGTTGCATTGTTGTGTTCTGCTTAATTTTCTATTCGACCCCGACTTTAAATTTGCTGTAAACATTTAATACAGGTTTAATGCATTTTGCAATTAATTGATTGATTTGTTACATTGTTTCCTTGCTAATTCATACGATACAAGTTTTATTCAGTTTACATACATATCAGAGAGTGTTCTTTTGTTTTCTACATTCTGCAGTCATATTTAATTATTTTTAATAATTCAACTTTAATATGTTTGTAATACCATTTTATTAAGTTTATTAATCATTTTTGCAGTTTCTTATGCCTCTTCATGTTAAGATTATACTACTTCTCTTCTTAAAAAAAACAAATAAATTCAACTTTAATATGTTTGTAGTACATTTTTAATTTAAATTTAATTCATTTTGTAGTTTTTTATGGCTCTTCATTTGTTATGATTATATTACTTCTCTAATTAGATATTGATATAAGTTTTATAAAGTCTAGAATCATTGACTATACTACGAAAAAAGAAAAAAATCAATAGTAAGAGAAGATAGAGCAACAACAAAAAAAAAAGAAATAAAGGACAACAGAAAGAAAGTAAGAAAGAATGAAAGAAAGAAAGAAAGAAAGAAAGGGAGAGAGAGAAAAAAAGAGGGAGAGAGAAACAGAAAAGGAGAGAAAGTGAGAAAGAAAGAAAGAAAAAAGGGAGCGAGATATAGATAAGGAGAAAGAAAGAGCGAGACAGATAAAATGGAAAAAAAATTAAAGAAGTTGATATAAATGATAATAAATAAAAAAAGTATCGCTAAAATCAGTAATTATTTATTAAGATGTACCAATTTATGTAATTTTTTTAATTCCAAATCAGATGACCTTTTGACCCAAGTCTTGTCCTAAATCTAAAAATGGGTCTGCTGATGGGTTTCAGTCCAATTCCACTCCTAAAAATATTATTGTATACAATGAATGTATACTACTCATTTTGGACTTTTTGAGACCAATTTTTCTTGTCCTCTACCTGTATTTAAGCACCTGACTAGTATCTGCGTATTTGAGCTGTATTTCTGCATATTTTCTATGTAAAATTGTATACAACTAGTGTATATCACATTGTTTTCCGATATATCACTTATTTACTGATGTATACAATCACTTTTTATGCCTTCAAGACCTGTAATTCAGCTCCTCATTCACCACAAGCAAATTTCCGTTGATTTGGTTGACTCGAAAAGGAATAAAATTGAATTTTGACTCAACTTCTCTCAAGAATCCAAAAATGGTGTGCACTTTGTCTTTTTTATTTTATGAAAATATGCAGAGAATCTACTATGGAAGTTGCTATAGTAGTCCAAATGACTTGAGGCATGAAGTACTAATAGTACGATATGGTTCCGAAAGAGATGATAACTAATGGATAATAATCAAGAACTCATGGGGTTCATCATAGAGAGAGGAGGGATATGGATATATAAGAAGAAACAATGATTTTCCATATGGTGTTTGTGTCATTATTTCATTGGTCTCTTATCCAACGAAGAAGTAATGTTTTCTATTAACTCCTTATTCATTTCCAGTCGTTCAATCACCTCCTCCACTATTCCCTCCGCCCTCTCTACCATTGGTATATGGTTTTTTTAATGTATCATTGTTATAGTATTATTTTGTCGTTTGATGTGAATATGTACGTCATGATACATTAGTGGTTAATCACCCGCGTGTATTGTAGTTTTGTATCTACAGATTATGATGTGACCATTGTTTTGTACTCGGATATGACTTGTATAAAAATATATCATTATAATATATTGTATATGACAAATGTAATAAATGAATTAACAATTAAAACAAATCAGATACGTTCATATCAGATTATTATTGCGTATACTATACATATAAATAGTGTAACAATTAATATATGTAAATTAGTTGTCTTGATCAAGACAAGTATGGATATACATTTAATAGGATATATATATATATATATATATATATAGAGATATATTAATATTGGAATTTTGTGAATGGTTGTACATTGAGCGTTCGTAATGTACGCCAATACATGTATACGATGATTAAAAAATTATGCCAACATGTGCTGGTTTGTTGTTAGATATACATTAAACATTACTTATGTATCAAGTATATAAGTATTGCACATTAAACTCACTAGTCGAATATTCAACAATATTAGAATTATGTATCAATGTGATAAATATATACCTGATGCATTACATAAAACATAAATTTATTGTAGCATTAATGTATTCGAAATTTCATACCACTAACAAAGACTAGTTTAAGAAGCAAAACAAACAATATACATCAATAACTTTGATAAAGATAGGCGTGAAGATGCATCCTTCTTCGATCTTGCTTTCTCCGACAAAGTTAATATCTATCTTTTCAACAAAGGCTATCAAATCCCCAAGATCCTTATTTTTCCAATGTATTTTGATCTCTCGGGGTTGTTAGTTCTCACAAGTACAGTCAAGTATGGTCAAGCATATTCGCAAATTGTTTCATACTTTACCAAATGTGCCCACTGAGACTTGAATTTAAACATGCAACAAAAAAATCAAGGGAGAAAACAGCGAAAATCAAGAAAGACGAAAATCCCTATCAGAAGTTTATAATTGATTTGATTAAATTTCAAATTATTAAGAGGGAATTAATTGTACTAAGATTGTGGAAGTTGAAGTTAGAGAGATAAGGAGGGTAACTTCGTTAACAATATTGAAAATAAATGGTATATATTATTTAAATTTGTTGTGAATTTCATACTTAGTGAATAATAATAGCAACAATTAAATAGATATCACTAAAAACTGGTAAAATTAAAAAAAAAAAGAAAGATGAAGTATTATTAATTCGGGGTGTTGGACATTAATATATATTAAATACTTAATTCTAAAAAAAATATATTAAATAAGAAGATTCTTTAAGATTTTGTATCACATAAAAAAAGTTGGAAAAAATTAGGTGGATAAGTATATATATACTAGTTAATTAGTTAAACTATAGTTTATTAGTTTGCCTTAATTACTGTCCGCGATCTACTTTTAGCTACAATTATGCGGCTCCGCTTTTTAATATTGTATAATTCTCACGTTGGTATTATTCGAAATTTGTATAATATAATTTGTATAACTTTTGTATAATTCGAAATTCGTATAATGTTTACACTTCTAATGTTTGTAATTGTAATTTGTTATTTCAAGCTTCTACAAAAAAAAAATTATATAAATGTATCCAAAAATTATATAAACCTCCTAATTATACAAACGAAATAACTTACACGGTAGCTACAATTCGTAAATATGCAAATTATAAGTATAAAACATAATTAAATTTATTATACTGGTTATTTATAAATCTTCCTGATTTTTTTTTATCGATATCAAGAATTTAGTTAATAGTCTTATATGATTTATAATATATTAATTATAAATATACTATATAATAGTAATAGTTAGAGAAATAATAATATGATAATTATTAAGTGAAATAGAAATTTGAAAGAACTTGTAGTATTTAACTCTTTATTGGATGTGAAGAGAGCTATTTTATTACCCCAATTCCAAAGTACAAACGATTAAGCATAGTGCATAACACACTCTTCTCTTACAATACGCATTTCCTCTAGCACCAGTTACACCACCCACCCAACCCCGCCTTGTCCTCCATCTCGATTCTATCGCAAACGAGAGGCTACCGGAAAAAAAAAGGTACACATGGAGACAATATACCTATTTCATCATCATCTCAATCTGACATTGATGAAATTGAAAACCTCATCTATTCCAATCCTTCTACTGTCCTTCCAGCACGCCCTCTTTCTCCTCCTCGTGCTGCCATTCCTGTTTCATCTTCTCCTTTCATGCCTTCCAATCTACGCCCACCACCTCCCCCTACATCTACCACAACCAACAATTACAAACCGACACCTGTTCCTGCCATTCCATCTCCACCACCCCTACCTTCATCTGGACAGTCAAATATAGCTTCTAGCGGATTCGGATCGCCTCCCAATACCCTTACCGAACCCGTTTGGGATACCGTCAAAAGAGATCTGTCCAGAATTGTTAGTAATTTGAAGCTGGTGGTTTTCCCTAATCCTTATAGAGAAGATCCTGGCAAAGCTCTTCGTGATTGGGATCTATGGGGACCTTTCTTCTTCATTGTTTTCCTTGGTCTCACTTTGTCATGGTCTGCTTCTGTTAAGAAGGTAACTCCCATTTACTATTTCATTGTTCAAACTATCGGTGGAGTCTAATTTACTTTCGTCTTGTGTTGGAAGGTACTGAGTTCTGAAAATGTTTTAGAAGCATTTCTTTTTGTGATTGTGCATGTTTTGTAGTTTTGATGTATAATTCTAAAGTAACACTGCCACAAGGGGCACTCAAATTAGATCAAGTAATAGCTGAAAAGAAAGGATAATGCTTTGGAAATTACAAGTGCCGGGGGAACAAATGAACAATCAAGAATTTTATGTATTGGCAAACAGCTCGATCAAAATTTGCAGAGGTCAAAAGGATAACTTGTCATACCACCAAACAAAAGGATTATGGTGTTTGTTTCAATATCAGATGCAAAAATTATTCCAAGGAAAAACGAGAAAGAGGATGAGTCTAGCTTTAATACCATGTGATCTTCACCTAATCCAACCCAAAAGCTAGCTTATGAGGGATGATTGCCTATGATCATAAAAGGAGAGCACAACCTATTCCCTCAATTAATATAGGACTTAATAGTTTACACTCCCCTGTAAGATGAGGAATGGAGAACTGGAACGTGTATGACATTACATAGGGCTCCAACATTGAGAAGCACACCAACATGGATCATGAGTTGTGCTTGAACATGGTATGACCATGAACCAAACTACATTTTTCTCCCTTTCTGTTTGATAAAGTATTGGTATGTAATGAGCCTGAATGAATCAGAATTGACCTTAGCGGATTCACTCAGCCAGCCCAACATTTTGGGCCGCACGGCGCCGTGGCCCCACCCCTTCGCTGATCGTCGACATGATCCGCGGCCCCCGTCCCCCCTCTATGTTCCACCCCCTCGCCTGCCCCACCCATGACCTAGATCCGCCCCGATCCAGAGATGAACTCTCCGCATTTCTTGGGCACTTATAAGCCATTGCCTAATAATTTTCAACTTTTGTATCTAGCTTGTCTATGTTCTCCCATAATTACGTTTCAATGTGTGTCTTACACTTCACCATCTGACTCCAGTCTTCTCCCTTTCCCCCTGCCGTTGCAGCGACCCACCGCAGTAGAGCCGTGAGGACAGCAGCTCCACAGACCTGACCTCTATCCTTTCCCCTCCCCCTACCCTACCACTCACGACGGCCCCCCCATGCGTTCAGACGAGGGGAGTGCCAATGTGACTATTTCCTATATGGCGGTATGCTTGCTAGGCGTATAATCACAGGGAGGATAGAGTGGTTTTTATTTTGTTTTGCCCCAGGCGCCCGGTGTTTCACACGATCCCCACAGTCCTCTCACGGACGACGACTATGAAAACAACATAGTTTAATGGAAATAGTTCTATTTAGTTTGTGCACGGAAGTCCAACATGCCTAGAGTTTATATCTCGTTGGCTATTGCCACAAACTATAAATAAATCATAAATAGAATAATGTTCGCAACGAAAATGAATGTTTACATCAGTGGATCCAAACCAAAAGTATAAACAAGAGACAAAGCTAAGCTCTTTATCATCTTAGTAAGTGCCTTACGATGTCTATAACAGATATAAAATTATCTATATACTCTAATTTACACCAATAACAAAAGTTAAGAATACAATTCATCTTACGTTTTTTTAATGAACTACCAATGTCTTCAAAACACCTAGATGTCTGTTTAGAAAAAAATAAAAATAATTGGTACTAATATACTCTCAGGCTCGGTTAATGAGGTAGTTACCTAAGATCCTTCTCGGACTTCTGGATACCTTCTCCGGTGTTAATTTATTGCCGAGATCTATTCTTATTCTCCTTTTCCTTCTTTGAAGTCTTTTAATGGTCATGGATAATTTTATTTATTTCAGATTTGTGGGGAAGTCGTTTGACATTATTGAGTCTAAGGTATATGAGTGAGAGATGGTATGAATGTGGAGAAGCACAAACCAGTTATTAACCTGAAAGGAATTGTTGAAATACTTGCTTATCGACCATCAAAATTGTCAACAACAAATTAAAACGTTATAACATAACTTCTTATATCACTCGTCCTGCTAGAAGACTGCCTTACCCTTATAAGAAATGTAGTAGTAAAGGCATACTTTGACATTGTCGGCTTTAGGATTAATGTGTCCCTACAGCTTTGCATCTCCTTGATTGACTACTTATAAAATTTCTGATTCTATGATCCAAAATAAAGAAGGGATAATACGAACATATAGTGTTGGTGTGCTTGGATCTATAGTTTGGATAAAGAAGTTGCACTCTTACCACTAGACCGAAGTCTCGAGAGCAAGATGTGTAGACTATTTATTACATCCTTAGCCTAGAAGTGGAGCACTCTTGTTGTTTCCTCTCATGTACCAACTCTCATTTGTCGTATTGCTGGTCTCGTTAAAGATGGCTCTACTTTCTACCTGACCTTTAGTACTTTGATTTCTTGCTGTTTCATCATCTAAGTCCAGCTCAAGTGAAACCCCTTGGAATTGCCTAGATTTTCAACTTCTACTATCTTTTTTGCCAAATAATTTTCAACTTCTACTATGTAGCTTTCTATTTTCCACTATAGATCACACTGTACTCTATTATTGTCTCCAGGCAGAAGAGATGTGGTGAAATCTCCTCTGCTGAGCACTTTAAACTAGACTCCTTTCAAATCAGAGGTTTTTTGTGACATGTCCTTGAACTGATAGGGTCTAGATTATAGTTGCTTGGTTAAGTAATAATAAAACAAATCTGAAACGGTTATACGTTCACTTTGTGCACTGAACTCGACCTTGCCTTGAATCGTGACAAGCCACTTGTACCACTCTAAATCTCTAGTGCTACTTTGACAAGTCATCTCATGGTGCGCAATTAAATAACCTGGAGTAGAAAAAGATGACTACCAATAGCAGATGCTCATAGAGCAGAAGTTACAAGAATTATTGTGGCCTTTGGATAGCTTTGATTAAATGATAAAAGCAAAGAAATCAGATATTTTGTGTAGAGAAGGTATAGAAGAAGCTGAACAGTTTGTACATTTTCTAGGTGTAGAGAAGAAGGTATGGAGAAAACTTTGAGTATAAACACAAAATTTGTGCAGTTTTTGTTCCTCCCAATGTGGACAAATCTTCTTTATGTTTAAACAAACCTTCAGTTGTTTTTGCCTTTTTGTTGCTTCTATTATGAGTTGTCTCTTATATGTCTTCCTATGGGCCCAAGGACAAACCATGAAGAGGTTGTATACTTTAAGTTATTTGCGGACACATTAAATACGACAAATAATCTTGATCATTTTGAAGACTATTGAAACCTGGTCAGGCTGAATCTTTCCCAATCATAACACATTGTCTTGTTCATGAACCAAGACTACGCACACATGCTCTATTTTTCGAGTTCTTTAATACTTAATGCAGTTGCCTATGGTTGTATAGATGATTCACAGACTCACATTAATGCAGGTGGACTCCTGACTAATGGGTTTATTTTTCTTTCTTATTTCTTTATATTTTCTTCCAGTCTGAGGTTTTTGCTGTTGCATTTGCTCTGCTGGCTGCCGGTGCTGTCATTCTGACGCTGAATGTATTGTTACTGGTAACGACACTTTCTCACCATATCACTCTAAAAGAATTAGGGTAAAACGAGAATAACCAAAGATAAAAAACACGCTAATGATGGATATGTTTAATGATTTTTAAGCAGTAAGTAGACATATTATAAAGATTCAAAGAGATATGAGATTTGAATGGATAGGAAAAAGAACAGCTAATTAGTGCATATATATTCAAGGAATACAGTCTATAGGCACTAGTCCCGAAAAGCAAAACCATTACAGCAGCTCTTATGATGAAAGGAACTCTATTTAGTCGTCTTGTGTATCTAGGATATAGCACGTTTCCTTTTTGCAGTTCTGAAGAATATGGAGTCACGGTATTTATGTAAACAATGCTGCTTCTACTTCAGATGGATTAATGATTTTGACATGCAGGGCGGTCATATAATCTTCTTCCAAAGTCTCAGTCTGCTGGGTTACTGTCTATTCCCGCTTGAGGTGGTTGCTCATTTGCATGCTAAAGGACAACGTGATATTGAAGGTAGTTGTAGTATGTGTTGCACTAGCTTGGAGCTCTTGGGCGGCATACCCCTTCATGAGTACAGCTGTTAACCCTAGAAGGAAAGCTCTTGCCCTGTATCCTGTAGTACTCATGTATGTATCTGTTGGATTTCTCATTATTGCCATTGATTGATTTTAGTTGTGCCTACTATATGAGTGGAAAGATGTATGAAGCCGATACACAACATTGAAGTAGGGATATAACTTGTTGGAGATTTTTTATTACCTCATGAAAATTTGTTGATAATTCTAGGTCACGCTGATATCTACATTGTACGCTGTTTTGTGAAGAAGATGTTATATACATCTAGTTCTGTCTGATGTATGTTATGCCTCAATAAGGAGACGTATTCTCTTAATTTCGTGATGTCAATGCCTCTGAGCATTATGGCCATGTGCTTGTGCCTTATGTTGCTCGGACTCTTCAAAACTATCGACAAATGCATGTAGGATCCTCCAAATATAGTGTATTTAGAAGGATTTGACACAGGTGCAATTTAGCTTGTGCCATTACTCGTTAGTGCAATGTGGCAAGATTTTAAAAGGTGAAGTATCTAAGCTCTGCACTCAATTTTTGAACATTGTATTATCCCATACGAGAATTTATTAGATAAGAGTTGAGTATCTCAAATTTTTGTTAATTGATCTAACTGCTCATTGTCTTTTCCAAGCTTAACTTGAAGAAAGGTTGGCTAATCCTTGGAAACAAGGAAATAAAAAACTCACTTTAGCATGAATAAAAATCATGAAAGCTTAAGCATAACAAGAGTTGTAATAAAAGGCGAGGATATATAACCCCTCTAATTATAACATTATTTTGAGCCCACTTTGAAGCTCCGATTAAATTTGGATTGCGCACTGCAGGATTCGTTTGGAGGAGGGGGAGCTGTTTTCATATCCAAGGCTCGAACTCGGAAACCCTAATTCACAGGTAAAACTCCAATCAGACCTCACACAATCCATGGTTGTTTTAAGACCCCCCACATAACATCAGCAGTGTATTTCACTCTCCAACAGAACATGAGATTAGCTAAAATTGAACTTCTGTTTATCACAGAATATACAATAGTTGTAATAGTAACATTACAATATAAAATTGTCACGGACCCAAAACCGGAGCCGCGACGACACCCACATTTTACCCTCCTATGTGGGAGCGAAAACCAAACAATTTCTACAAACCTTATCATTTCGAATGTAATATCAACATAAAAGTAATGCGGAAGACTTGAACTCAGAAATAAAAGACAATCAATAACTTCTAAGAATTCAACTTCTATTAATTCCCCAAAATCTGGAAGTCATCACCACAAGAAACATCTATGATCAAAAACGTACTAAAAATAAGCGATTTAGGAAGCTAAAATAAATAAAAGCTAGTCTTGCCGAAACTTCAAGGCATGTCAGGACATGAGGAAGGAGATCCAGTCCAAGCTAGAAGCCATTCGCCACCCTGAAGATCCGGGGGTGTTATGTGACGAAGACTGACTTGAACTACTGTTGAGTTCGAAAGAGGACGGCACGTTTGCTGCACTCCACAAATAAACAAAAGGAAAACATACAAGTAGGGGTCAGTACAAACCACAAGTAGTATGAGTAGGTATCATCGGCCAACTCAAAATAAAAACAGTATATATCAAGGAACATCATAAAATAAACTAATATCCTAGCATGCAGCATTTACAATTACCAAATCCTGGTTAACACCAAGCCACATCAATGTAGGACTCACGCCTCCTCATCATACCGTTTGGGAAAACATGTTCTTTAGTTGAGGTATATAGTATCTCTCACGATTCATATATTAGTCCACTGCTCGGGTCGGACGTGACCACTCCGGACCTCATATATCCTGGTGTCGGAACGTGACAAGCTGGATCCTCAATTCTATCTGGTGTCGGAACTGACACTCGATCCTATATTCTATAATCCGGGTACCGGACGTGGCACACGGATCCATATTATCCACTCCGATCCTCATATTCTATCCTGGTTAACAGGACGTTGGCGCCCGAATCCAATATACTATCCGGTGTCGGGAACGTGACACTCGATCCTCATTATTCTTATCATGGCTGTCGGAACGTGGACATCCGACCTCTCTTTCTATCCTAGTACCGCCGAAACGTGGCACCCGATCATCATTTCTATCCTGGTACCGGACTGGGCACCCCGATCCCCTAATGCATCAAGCCTTTCTTTTACACCAAGGCATCTCAATCTCATTGCGATAATTTATCAAGCCTTCTTTTTACACCACGGCATCATCAATCTCATTATATAATTTATTCAAGCCTTCTTTTTATCCCAAGGCCATTCATCATTAAACAAGGTGAATTAGGGTTTCTCAAGATTTAAGAGTCAATAGCTTATCATGCTTATTTTATCCAATCAGCATATATATATTAGATCACATCATTGAATACGCGCCAATTAAGCATATAGAAGACTTATATTACTACTCAACCAACATTCGACTATATGAGTTTACTACGAATAGTTGTTAAAGGAGCCATAACTACCTCCCACCGAAGAATAGGATAAGCCCCAAGCAAATAACTCACAATTTCTTGTTGTCCGCTTCCGTTCTATCTCTATACCGTTCTCCTCTCTTTTTATTTAGGTATTTGTTATTTATATTTTTCTTTCAAACCCTCGTTTCTACCCTAATGAGTATATAAATAAGAATGAAAGATGGCAATAATAACCCCATATTAAATTAAGTTTACCTATTTAACCCCAAGTAATTAGACTTATTAACAATTAACCTCTAATTTATAATAAAGCAGGAAAGGGAAATAGTCAAAAACGCCCTTAAAAAGTGGTAAGAAATCCGACTCCGAACTGGATTGCGTAGCCGTGAAGGGGCCGCGCGCCGGCGACGGTCCGTCCTGCGGTCCGTGCATGCTACAGAGGACTCGTGTTTAAGTGGATGGCCTGTGACGGGCCTGTCGACCTTGCGACGGTCCTCCTGCACTACTCCAGTACACGTTCAGAGAGTCGATTCGAGTACCCGAATTTAAGAGTTTTTTAAGTGTTTTGAAACGAAACCTCCACGACGGTCCGTCGTGGCCCTCCGTCCACCTCTGCCAGTTTTACAGAATAAAATCTGTTGCTCAAAACGCTAAACAGGGGGATCGTTACAATAGATACCAATTTACCCATCGTTCGTTCCCCGAAACGATCACAGAAGGAAAACAGGGCGAAAAGGAATAGCCTATCTGTAAACAGATGTGGGTATCTTTCTGCCGCATATGCTCCTCCTTCTCCACCATTGGCTTCTTCACGGGTCGATTCTTCCATTGAACTTTGATAGATGCAATCTCCCTTGACCTCAACTTGCGAACTTCTCTATCTAAAATAGCAACAAGGCTCCTCCTCATAAGACAAATTCCATCATCAAAAACTGAATCCCAACGGATAATGTAAATTTCCATCCCCATGGTATCTTTTCAACATCGACACATGGAATACGATTACTCCTCCTGACAGCCCTGGAGCAGAGGCTAACTCATAAGCCACCTCCCTACTCCTCTAAGTCTTCAAGGGACCAATGTACCTTGGGCTTAGCTTGCCTCTTTAACCAAACCAGCATCACACCCCTTTCTTGGTGAAACTTTCAAACAAGACTTTCACCCTCCTGAACTACTAAGTCTCTACTTTCGATCTGCATATCCTTTGCTCTTTTGCGCCGCTAGAAGCTTTTCTTGAATAGATTTCACTTTTTCTATCGAATCCCTCAAAAGATCAGTACCCACCCAGGTCTAACCTCGATGCTCAAACAACAACCAATGGGAGACCTACATCTCCTATCTCCTATCATACAATGGCTTCAAAGGGAGCCATATCAATGCTTGAGTGATAGCTATTATTGTAGTGAAAACTCGCTAAGGGTAAGAAGCTATCCCAATGCCACCGAATTCTATCACACATGCACGAGAACTGCGGTACTAAGCCAAACCATGTACCCAATTTCTGCATGCAATGTTGTTCCAAAACTTAGAAGTAAACTGCGTACCTCTATCTGATATGATGGTAGTGGAACTCCATGCAATCGAAAACTTCTGAGATGTAAATTTTGGCTAACTTCTCTGCATTGTAAGTCACCTTTAACCGGAATGAAATGAGCGAGCTTAGTTAATCTGTCCACAATCACCCAAATGGAGTCGACTTGCCCAATTCCTTTGGAAGACGCAACACGAAGTCCATAGCAATTCTCTCCCATTTCCTTCCGGAATGGGCATTCTCTGAAGTGTTCCTCGGCCTTTGGTGTTCATACTTTACTTGTTGACAGTTTGGACATTTGGGCAATAAAATCCACAATTCAGCGCTTCATTCTACTCCACCAAAAGGTGTTGCTTTAGGTCACGGTACATCTTGGTTGACACCCGGATGTATCGCATACCTTGAACTATCTCTGAGCCTCTTGTCAGAATGGTGTTATCAAATCATCGACCGCGAGGTACACATACCCTTCCCTTAATCCTCAAGCACACTTCCTCATCGATTTTCGCTTCTTTAGGCTCTCCTTGCACCACTTTATCTCGGATCCAGATCATTTTTTCATCATTAAACTTACTGTTCCCCTAATCTTCGTCAAGGAAGGAAGATCTTGCCTTCTCCACACAACTAAGATCCTCCCTTCTCATTACTACTTCTAATCTCATAAGGTCGTTAGGCCAGAATCTGAACTTCTCTAGCTAATGGCGTCTAGAAGCTTGCAGTGAGCTAGACTTCCCATGCTTCCTTCGCCGCCTTTCTACTTACGCTCCGCTACACAACATTCGTTCCCCGGATGATACAAATAGTGATGGTCGTAGTCCTTTAGTAGTTCATCCATCTCCTCTGTCTCAAATTCAAAATCTCTCTGAGTGAAGAATACTGAGACTACGTGATCCGTATAGAACTCACACTTTTAACCCCATATAAATAGTGTCTCCATGCTTTAGTGCAAAACACTACCGCGGCCACTTCCAAATCCGAGTTGGATAGTTACGTTCATGTCCTTTTAATTGTCTTGAGATAAGCAAATCACATTCTTCTTGCTTAGCCATGCACCCAAACGCGAATAAGATGCATCACAATACACAATGAATTCTTGACTTCCACTGGCAAGGTTGAGATGGGTTGCAGTAGTCAACAGAGTCTGGAGCTTTCTGAAAGCTTACTCAGATCATCCGACCATTACAAATGGAAATTGGGCTTAGTCAAGTTCGTCAGTTGGGAAGCAATAGAAGAGAATCCTTGAAAAATCGGCGGTAGTAGCTAGCTAAACCCCCACAAAGCTCCTTATTCTGACACATTAGTAGGTCTTCCCAATTCTTCACTACTCGATCTAGAAGGATCCACAAGCCCTCCATCCTTAGGACACCACGTGCCCCAAGAATGACACTTCATCTAGCCAAAACTCACACTTAGAGACTGGCATAAAGCTTTTTCTCCCTTCAACATTTCCAATAACATTCCAAATGCTCCTCAGTTCCCTCTTATCTTGGAGAGTATCAGTATATCATCAATAATACGATCACATAAGAGAATGCCAAATTATGGCTTAAAAATCCCGTTTCATCAAAAATCATTAACGCAGCAGGGGCATTGTAAGACCAAAGACATTCAACTACGAATTCGAATGCCCATACCTGGTTCTAAAGCATCTTTGGCACATCCGTGGCCCGTATTTTTTCAATGATGATTACGGATTCTAAAGTCAATTAGAGAAGACACAAGCACCTTGTAACTGAAAACCCCATCAATCGAACAAGTAATCAATGCTAGGAAGAGGATACTTGTTCTTTATGGTCACATTGTTAATACTGGCCGGTAGTCTAGCACATCCGAAAGAAAACTCCCACTGTCTTTCTTTACAAACAAAACAGGAGCACCCCAGGAGATGACACTTGGTCTAAATGAAGCTTTGACTCACAACTCTTGAAGTTGGGCGTTTAACTCTCTTAATCCGCGGGACCGTTCTATAAGGGGGTGGTATAGAAATGGGGCGAAAGTACCGGTTCCAAGATCAAAAAATACAGAAGTCCTATCCCATTTGGTGGCCATACCAGGAAGATCTGCAGGGAACACATCAAGGGGAAACTCACGGACCACCGAAACCGAACTCGAGATTTTCGGAATGATTGACTGGGTCGTGTCATCATTTGAGATGTGCCAAGAAAGCTAAAATTCCTTTACTAACCATTTTCCTAGCACGACGAAGGAGATTATACCGCACCGGATTGGAAGTGTTAGTCCCCTCCCACACTAACGGATTGTCCCAGGCTTGGCGAGGACAAGACCAAACGGAGCCCGACGATAGTGAAAGGACCCGAGGGGCGGCGAGGATGCCAGGCGCAAAGAAGGGTAGGGACAGGTGGAGCCTAGGCGCGCGATCGACTGAGGTCTGAGTTGACTCCTAGAGAGGTGGGACGGAGAGCAGTCGCGGAGGGCTAAAGCCACGAACGCTGCACGTAGAGGAAGAGGGTAGAACCAAGGACGGGACGCCGAGGGGAGGGAAGAGCGAGACCTCGCTCAGAGCACACCGCAGGACCTCCGGAAGGACCCAGAATTACATCAAATCAACCATTTTCTAAGATAAAACAAATCTAACATAGTGTTGCCCCACAAAGTTCACCAAACAAGACCTATATACCTTTTCAACTACAAGACTCACCCAACGGAATAGGAAAACCACAATAGGCGTTATCAAGTTAATTCACAATGTAAATTTAGACCATTAGCAAATGAGGAAGATACTAAGAAAAATGTGGAAGTCCAGGATCAAACCAATACAGAAGATAACCATGTAATACAAACCAGAAGATTACATGTGATGACAGCATCAGATTGTATCCGCCTTTGATCTCCCGGGCAAGCAATAACAATGGGCCCTTTCGTTTGTTTGTCCGTTGCCACATTTCATGTTGTGATTAGTGGCTCCAGTTTGCCCCCATCACCAGACGTTTTGGTGACCAAACATTACCTCGCCCACAAGTCCTCCGGAATAACGGCTCTGCAATGACCACCTCTACCTAGCTGAATGGGGGTCTATCACTCTGTTTTGGACAATACCTTTGATATGCCCAGTCTCCCCAACCCATAACACTCCTAGATTCACACAGAGGTCTTCTAGGGAAGTGTTGACCGGCTGAGGTTCGACCCCCCAAACTACAGTCTCCGGATGAGTTGAAGACTGGAAATGTCGAACTGAGTAACCTCCAGAAACCCTGTCCCTCTAGAGTAAGAACCATTAAACTCAACTCCCCTTACGAAACCTCTTGGATGTCGATGCCATGGTGAATTCATTGGATTCACTCCTCCAACCTTCTCAAGAAATCTACCCTTCTTGGAAGGATTTTGAACAGTAGCCGCTACCGTAAGGCTGAAATTCGCAATTCTGATCTCAACCCCTTCACAAAAACGCGGAATACGCTCTTGTGGACTGATAACATTAGTTTGGTGGCATGGCATATATGCTTCCTGATAGTGTACAGAAACTAGCCTCATATGCATTGACCGACATCCTACCTTGCTCTAGGCTCAAGATCATCCATTTTCCTATCCCTCACAGTCCGGGGATATACTTCTCCATACAAAACAAACTAGAGAATGAGGCCCAAGTCATAGGTGGTGCCTCTGTGGTTGACATTCAACATGTGCCCGCCACCACATTTTGGCGTTCAGACTTGAAACTGAAACTCAGAACTCAAACACCAAAAACGTTCTCATACCCATCCTGTGTAGTAGCTCCATTTACCGTCAACCAGAAAATCGTAAGCATCCTCAGATCTGCACCCTTGACGATGGAGGTTTTAAATTTCAAGAACTTACTGTAAAAAGTTCATGCTTGACATTCGTCATTATAGCCCAGTAGTAAGACTGGAAGTGGAAACGTGCCGATGTCAATGAGGCATCCATACGAGGGGCCATAGTGGCGCATGTCGTACCTCTGAAACCGGAGGGTTGGTGCAGAACACAACTGGTGGTGCTGACCCTGATCAGACAACCCACTAAGATAAGCGGAGACCGCGGTACTGGAGACGCCAGATGTGGGATAGGTTGGGAGAAGAGAGAAGAAGGGGGTGGCATTCTCATTCTTACTTGTTCATTCTCCCCATCCCACCTTCTCTTACTAATGCCTCGGTCGGTGGAGGAGTCACAGCCCCTAGCACCGATGGCTAGGTGCTAGTCCTCTCCCTCTAGAGGACGTCCTCCCAAGACCTCTACCGCGGCCTCTTGCAACTGTTCTCCTCGAGCTACAGCCCAGTGGCTGGTGGCTCAGATGCATCTTGTCTTGCTGATGTTGAGTTTGGCGTAGTACGGGGGGGGGGGGGTTTTTGGGCTCTAGTTCTAACCATCTGCGAAATAGAGGTGAAAGATGGTCAGTATACCAATTTGTATAACCTAGATACCATTGGATCCAAGGAATAGCCGAAAGAAAGAAAGAAAGAATGAATTTCTAAGTCTTATAGGCCTCTCAAAGAAGAGTAAAGGCGTCCCCCTACCGTTCTTTACGCTCTACTAGACCTGTTTTGTGTATGAGACCAACGAACCTTTAGGCTCTTGATTACCAAGTTTGTCACGCCCCCAAAAACCGGAGCCGCGACTGGACCCACATTCTACCCTCCAATGTGAGCGAACCAACCAATCTAAACCTTATCATTTCAATTTAATATTCAACCATAAAGTAATGCGGAAGACTTGAATCATAAATAAAGAACAATCAATAACTTCTAAAATTCAAAACTTCTTTAATTCCCCCAAAATCTGGAAGTCATCACCACAAGAAACATACATGATCAAAACTACTTAAACTACAGAGTATTCTAGGGAAGCGAAAAATAAATATAACGCTAGTCTATGCCGAAAACTTCAGGCATCAAAGACATGAGGAAGGAGATCCAGTCCAAGCTAGAAAGCAATTAGACTACCTGAAGATCCGGTGTGACGGAAAGATGCTTGAACTACTGTGAAGTCGAAGATGACGGCACGTTTGATGCACTCCACAAATAAACAAAAAGGGAAAACATAAAAGTTGGGGGTCGTACAACCACAAGTACTGAGTAGGTATCATCGGCCAATAAAAATAGAAAACAGTACATCAAGTAGTAACTCATAAAATCAACTAATACCTTAGAATGCAGCACTTTACAATTACCATAATCCTTGGTTACAACACAAGCACATCAAATGAGACTCACCGCCTCCTCATCATACGCGTTTGGAAACATGTTCTTTAGATTGAGTATATTAGTATCTTTCACGATCATGATATTATTCACTCTCGTGTAGGTAAGTGACACTACGTTCCTTCATTATATCATGGGTCGGGAACGTGACACTCCGATCCTCATATTCTATTGGTTGTCGGAACGTGACACTCCGATCCTCATATTCTATCATCGGTACCGGAATGTGGCAACCGATCCATATATTTATTCCACTCCGATCCTAATATTATCCTGTACCGGAACGTGGCAACCCGGATCCATATACTTATCCTGGTGTCGGAACGTGACACTACGATCCTCATATTCTATCATGGTGTCGGAACGTGACACTCCGATCCTCTATGTCTATCCTGGACCGGAAGTGGCCACCCGATCCTCTATTTCTATCCTGGACGGAAACGTGGCACCCGATCCCACTAATTCATCAAGCCTTCTTTTACACCAAGGCATCATCATCTCATTATATAAATTTATCAAGGCCTTTTTTTCACCAAGGAATATAAATTCTCATAATTTAATTTATCAAGCCTTCTTTTTATACCAAGGCATCATCATAACAAGTGAAGTAGGTTTCTTCAAGATTTAAGATTCAATAGCTTCCTCATGCTTATTTTATCCCAATCATTGCATATTATATTATAAGATCACATCATGCATACGCGCCAATTAAGCATATAGAAGACTTAATAATACTACTCAACACATATCATTCGCTCTTAAGAGTTTACTACGAATAGTGTAAAAAGAAGCCCATCCCTACCTCCACCGAAGAATCGTTGATCAAGCAAGCAAATGCCTCAATTTCTGTTGTCCTCTTCGTTCCTCTCTCTCTATACTCGTTCTCCTCTCTTGTCTTTCTTCTGTCTTTGTTCTTTTTTCTATTTTTCTTATTCAAACCCTCTTTTCTTTTACCCTAATTAGTATATAATTAAGAATGAAAAGATGGCAATAATAACCCATAATTAACTGAAGTACATCTTTTAACCCCCAAGAAGTAATTAGCAACTTATAATATTACCTTAACTTATAATTAAGTAGAATAGTCAAAAAACGTCCCTTAAAACGTTGTAGTAAAAGAAATCCGGAACCCGAATGGGATTGGTAGCCCGTGACGGGACCGTCGCGCCTGCGACGGTCCGTTCTCTTGCTGTCCGTCGCATGCTACAGGAGAACTCTCGTTTTCAAGTGGATGGCCTGTGCGTGACGGGACAGTCGAGCCTGCGACGGTAGTCCTGCACTCGTTCACGACGTTAAGAGGAGTCGATTTTCAGTTACCCATTTAAGAGTTTCTAGGTGTTTTGAAAACGACACCTCCACGACGGTCCGTCGTGCCGGGACGGTCCGGCGTTGGCTCTGTCACCTCTGCCAGTTTTCCAGAATAAAATCTGTTGCTCAAAAAACGATAAACAAGGTCGTTACCGTTACAAAAAATTTACTCTATCGTTAAAAAAGGAATGTTCCTATTTCTTTTTACTTTGTTTTAAAAAAGAAATGATCCATTTCCTTTATTGGCAACAGTGTAATTTTAATTTTAACATGACATGCTTACAACCAACAAGATTAACAGCGCATTTTGGTTACATTTGAACCTTAATTTTAATTTAGGAACCACAAGGTTTAAATCTTTAATTCTTTTCTTAAACTTCGTCCAAGTTAAAAACTAGGTCTCCTTTGAAACGAGGGAGTAAGTAATAAAAATACGGAATAAAATTGTTTGTAATTAGCTCTCTCCTTCTATTTTCTTGTCATGTTGCGCTTTTTGAAAGTCAATTTGATTAATTTATAAAGCTAAATTCGATTACATTAATTCGATATTTTAAACAAAAAATTTAGATATTTAAAAACTATATCAAAATATACATTGCAATTTTTTTGCATATCAATATGATGAAAAAATATATTGTAATTAGACTCTAAAAATAAAAAGTATGATAAATAATAGTGAACGGAGGGAGAATTAGATAATATGTCAAAACTCTACATTTACTTGAAAATGGAATCATCGACTTTCTCAATTGTATTTCACATTGCTTTCCTCAATAACTAGCTTTCTTACTACATTTTTTAAAGCTCGAAAATTCAAATTTGTCCTTCAGCTTTAAACTATAAATCTATCATTTTATATTATATTTTAAAATTATTAATACATTCTAGAAAATGTCACTTTACTGATAATAGTATCAAATCTTTTTAATTCATTTTCAAAGAATAAAAAAGAGAATATTATTTTAAACTATTATTTTTATTATTATAATGATTAAATAGTGTGGAATGTATTTTCCAAACATATGTAACTATTTATTAGTGATGGAGTTTGGAGAAGTGACGTAGTCTTTTTAAACAAGGGATGTCCCTTTCATCCGTAAAATAATATGGCAAAGTTTAAGAAAATGTATTATTTTTTCTTTTTTGGATTTCCCCTTTTCTTCTCCTTAAAAATCTTAATATTTTACTTTTAGGGTTTAATAATTTTTATTCTCTCTGTTTTAATTTATTTGTTTTATTTTCTTGTAATCCATTTAAAGAATAACATCTCTTTCTTCTTCCTTTTTGCAACTTTTAATTTTTAACTTACCATGTAACATGTTTAATATCGCAAAATTAAATCATATTTTGATATTTTTTTTATTCAACTATGTATTAAAAAAAATCATACTAACAAATAAAAGATAGGAGTAATTCTTAAAGTGAATATTGATACATATATTAATACTAAAATAAATGCACATTATTATGAAATTAGAAAACATTTGAAGTTTTGTGCTGCTACAAAATTTACAAAACTTTTGACACTATAATTTATTTGGTAGAATAAGTAATATAAGGGCAAATTAGAGGTTTATGGATACTACTACAGTGAACAAAGTAGAATAGTCGAGAAGTCTGTAAAAACATTGGGAGAAAGAATTATGAAAGGTGAGTGGCAAATTTGTGGAAGGAAGCAAAATGGTTTTGTAGGATGCTGCAAAAAGGTGTTTTTTTTTTTCCAAATTGCCACCAATAAAACACTGCTTCATTTTATCACATTTATAAAAGAATATCTTTCGGACCATAAAAAAGTGTAAGATACAAATTGATGCATATAATATATCAAAAGATACTTAGCTTTATTGTCATTGAGTATTCTAAATCAATCATTTGAGCCTAAAGTACAAGAAAATTGATGCATATAATCTATCAAATTACTGAAATATATCAAGATAAAATTAATGCCAACAAACAACACGTTGACGAAGTCTAGCTCCCCTCAACCCATTCATATTATTTTTTTAGAAAAAATGTTACATTAAAATAACTTTTATTTCTCTTTTAATTTATCCATCTCCATTTATTTGAAGTTTTTTTTTTCGGGAAAAGGATCAAAAATACTCTCAACTTTGGTTTATTGTTTGATTTTACCCTCGCCGTTAAAATGAGGTTAAATTTACCCTTACCATTACTAATTTCATCAAAATTAGCCTCATTAGACGGAATCCCAGAAACCTACCAAAATTGACCCAATAACCCGATTTAAAAAAAAAATCTATTCCCTATTTTTAACCCAATGACCAGACCCCTCTAGGATATTCAGTTTACCAATTAACCCAATTCCCATTTTACCCATTCTCTCAAATTTACCCATTAGCTTTTTCTCTAATTTGCTAGGGGAGCTTGCTCAACAAATCAATTTTTCGCCAACGAAAGGTAATATTTTTTATTATTGTCTTTCTATAACATTGTCAAAGTATCAAATCAAACAAATCATATTTGATTATTTGTCTTTCTATAACATTTAGTTGTTGATTACAAGTTAGGATTTATCTCCAAATTTTTGGCTCATTTGTTTTCCTTTTTACTGATATGTATTACGATAAGTTAGTTAGGGTTTGTGGGTATTTGTTTTTCGAACTGATTTGTTTGCCCTTTTACTGATATATATAATGATCTGTTAGTTAGGCTGTGCGGGAATCTGTCTTTGGGTTATTTGTTTGACTTTTTACATCTAAAAATTAACGATTTGTTACTTTAGTTGTTGATTTACGAGTGCTAATGTTCTAGGTTAAGGTTTTTGAGTTATGAATTTTGTCACGCCTTGAGCCTACACCCTAGACGCGGCCGGCGTCCAATGGTCATTGCTAGCCTTGAGGAGACCCTTGGCCTGACTTACTTAACTCAACGGAAGACTTAACTAAATATAAGATATACTTCTCATAAAAACAACTTCAAATAAATATCTGGCCAAAATCGACACTTAAGTCTCACATACAATAACTGAATGCAATTGAAGAGAGGCCCAAAAACATAAACTGTTTGATTGTCTATCTATATATGAAGCCTCTATCATACTCAGATGGATGTTGGGATAGACCCCACAACATCCTATAAATAAAGAAAAGTCTGAAAAACATATAAATGTGTCCTCCAGAATGCAAGAAGACTCATCACTGACTTCGAGTTCTCTGTTGGATCAACAAGCTCTGGATGATGTTGATCCCGGTTACCTGTGTCTACATCAAGATACGATGCAGGCCAACTAACATCAGTACATTGAATTTACAAGTATGCGAGTTGGAATGCTAACAAAACTTAAGCTTGAATAGAGTAAGAAAAAACACTTACCTTGGCTCTGCTCAACTCATGAACTATTGTACTTACTATTAAAACAATAGAGACACATGTAATATATATAAAGCTTGTAAAACAGTGTAAACAACTCAGTTCGTTAAAGTAAATGTAATAACAAACTCAACTTTACTTATATATGAAAGTAATATAGATTTTGTGGGAGATTCTCTAACCGACCACCACCAGTATGAGTCTAAGTGGTGATACAACGTTGGTCACACTGCCAGAATTGTCCTATACTTTGTCATTGCATAGAACTCCTTAACTTAGTGGATCTACTAGTTTAATTTACGTGATCATTTAATAAGTATGATTCGTTAATACCCATGATAAGCTACATGATTTTCAGGGGAGACTTGAGTTTTATGAATCTCATCCCCACGTCGGTTGATCAATACTAATCCCAAAATATAACTTGAGCTCCAAGCTTTTTTAAAAACAACTTCGTTCCTTGGGTTGACGATAATTTGCTCAATACTTCACATTTAAAAAGCTCTCTGGAATCAATGTTTCCTTTTGCTGTTCAAACTCTTTTTGGATATCTTGATTTTCTCTTAACTTAAATTGTGAAATCATTTATACTTTTGAGGGAATAATAGTTCCCTTATAAACTTTGAGAAATTGAATTAATTCTTAAACTCTTTGCTTAACTTACCCAACTTAAGTCTTAAAATCAACTCTTAGCGGAATACTAGTTCCCTTATATTTTTTTTTTTTGGGAAAAAAAAAAAACAAAAAAAGAAAGACTTCAACTTTTACTCTTTACTTTAACTTGGAAACTTGAGCCTAAAACGGAAGTTAAAACGTTTAATAAAGAATCTTGAGATCCTTAGAACTTTGTTTTGACTTACTTCTTAACTTTACACTTGACTCTTAACTTCTTTGACTTTGATCTTTAACTTCCCTTGAATTGAATTATGGTTCAAGGTTATGATTGATGTTCTTTAATGATTTCTAGGTGTTTAGAAATCATTTGAAGTAATTAGAATCATTGGAAGGTGTTATTGTACCTTAGAAGGACTTAAATCTAAACAACGAGAACTGGGCGAAAAACGCCGACTCGGGCGTGTTCGAGGCGCACCACGCCAACCTTTATTGTCTGAGGCTTGGTTCTAGCGCACTGGTGACGCGCCGCGCTTGGCCCCATGTGACTGAGGCCAGTTTCAGGCGCACAGTACGCGCGACGGGCTTGGCCTGGCCTTGCCCATGAGCGTCTGACAATTTTTTCAACTCTAAACCCTTCAAACATCCTTAATTATTTCACCAAACACTTGGGACTATTCGTACCCTCAATACCCACTGAATTCAATCAAAAAAAACTCGGAGAAACTAGAATCAAACAACAACAGGCATCCAATAATTCAATCAAAGAGAATTCGATATTTTTCTTCAAGAACTTCACCTGTTAACGAGTAAACAACTCATAATTGCTAAATTGAAAAAATTGGTGTGTGGGTGAACTATCTAGCACAACATATACCTTAATAGGGATCACCCCAACGAAATCCACTCAAAGTTTTAGACGTTCTTGACGAATTCTTGAGTTTTCTCCCTTATCTTCTTATTTTCTCTCTTCTCCAAGCCCTAAGTGTGAATTTGATTTTTCAAAAATGACTTAAGACTTATTTTTACTCCTAATAAACCCTTAAAATTAATTTGGAAAATAAGTGGTGAAAAGACTAGTTTGCCCTTCCTTAAATCCGGAATTGGATTTCTCTCACTTCAACAACCCAACTTCTGACATCCATATCTCCCTCATACGATCGAAAATGCGCAAACTCAGCGCTTTGGAAATATCTCTCCAAGAGATTTCCAACCATATCAATAACTACCTCTAACACATCCTGAGCTAGAAGTTATGATCGTTTGAAGATGACCAAAACTCACTTCTTAAACTTAGAAATATTTTCAGATTTTTCCCTTTCTTTCCAAAAGTGATTATTTTTAGTTTCTTGGCTTATTCCTAGCTACTTCGAGTTATGAGATGTTACATAATTTATCTTTTTATATCTAAAAGTTCACTATTTGTTCGTTGTTTGTTTATTTATTACGATTTAGGGTTTTGGATAGGTTTTAGGATATTGTATGAATTTGGAGGAGGTGGTTTAGGTTTTGGAGATGTTATTGAGTATGAGCTGATTTTTAGTCACAATATTTAATTGGAAAATTCTTGATTGAATGTGGTCCTTTTTTCTCCAAATTTCTTAGTTATTTGTTTGCTTTTTTATAGTATGTTAATGTTTATTCTTATTGAACGTGGTCCCTTGTTGTCTTTGCGTGCCTTTTTAGGAGTTTTGTTAATGTTATTATTGTTTCTGAAAGTTGTTAATGTTGTCTCTGTGTGCCTTGATTGTGTGCATTTTTATGTGTTTTGTTTTTCCCTTCTTAGTTATTTTGTCTCGTTCATACTTTTGGAAGTTGTTGATGTTGTTTCTTGTGTGTCTTAGGTTGCCTAAAATGGTTTTGGTTGATCTAGTATTTCGTTATGCTGTGGAATGAATAAGAGAGCCTAAATTGCTCTATGAGAGGAAACATTTTCACAAATGAGAAGGTTATGATTATGATCTCTTATCTTATATAGATATTACTAATGAGTACATTAACATATTAAGCTATATGGGTGTGCAACAGTTGATAGTATTTGTCCCTTCTTAAAATTCTATTAAATAGAAGGTGATGAGGGGATTATGATATTATTGTCCTTTATTAATGATGAATTTGATGTAATTATTTTATTTTTTTATAGATGATAGTGAGTTAGATGTTGATGTTGAGAATATAATCAAAATGTTAGAGACTGGTAGTTATTGATAATGAATCTACTGATTGTACTTCTGATGTACTTTTTTTAAAAAAAAAAAAATGATTGTAAAATTTTTTTTATTAATACTTCCAATGATAAACAAACGATTATAAATTCGGAAGAATTGGAGGTTCTTGCACAAGAATGGGGGAGGGTAATTGATGGTAGCTTGTGTGGTTACTAGGATTTACACAAGTCAATGACATTTAAGGATATAGCTTGAGCTAGAGATATATAGTTTGATTCATGACAAATGACTATAAATTTACCATTTAAAAAAAGTGACAGGAAAAGACTTAGGGGTTGTTGCAAGATAAATGCAAATTTATATGTCTAATTCTGGGAAAGCATGCTGCTGGGTTAGATGGAAACATGAAAGGAGAGAGCATAATAAATGCAAGGATCCATGTGGTAACTATAAGGTTAGTGCAACTACAATGACCTTTTACTTTAAGGAGAATTTGCATGCTAATTTTAAATACAAGATAAAGAAAATGAGAGTTGATATGAAAATTACTTTCAACATTAATGCTCATTTTGAAAAGTGTAAGAGAGCCAAAAGACTGGTTTTGGAGGAAATGGAAGGTCGTTTTTGTGATGATTATAAGAAATGTGGATATGCAAAGACTAATCTCCTTAAGGTTTCAAGAAATGCCTTAGAAGATGGAAAAAGAAAGTTTTTAGGATGTATATTTGTTTTGACGCATAGAAGAATGAATTTAAGAATGGATTAGACCTTTAATTTGCTTGGACGGAACATTTTTAAAGGGTAAAATTAAAGGTCAATTGTTATCTGCTATTGGTCAAGACTCAATGAACCATTTCTATCCTATTGCTTGGGCTATTATGGACAGAGAGTGCAAGACATCTTGGGTGTGGTTTTTGTAACTACTTCAGAAGTCACTAAAAATCAACAGTGGAGAAGGAATCACATTCATGTTGATATGTAAAAGGTAAATTCCATGACTGTCACTTCTTTATTCTTCTTTATTCATTATTACAATATCTTTATTTGTTTTCTTATGTATTTTCATTTGTCTTGTATGTATTTTATGACAGGCAAACATGGATTAATTGAAGTTGTTAAAAATATTTTACCTAATGTTATGCTTAGATTTTGTGTGAGGTACATAGAGACCAACTAGAGAAAAAAAGGTAAGAGATCCAATATGATGACTAAGGTATTGTGGTGGTGTGCATGGAGAATATACAAAGAGGAGTTGGATGATCATTTGAAGACATTAGAGCAAATGTCTAAAGAAGGAAAAGACCATTTGTTGATTTTTCAATACAAACTTGATGTATACTATTTTTTGACACTGTTTGCATGAACAATATGGTGGGAAAAAATTTGATTGAGTCATTCAAATCTTGGATATTGGAAGCAAGAAACAAGCTAATAATTGGTATGCTTCAGGATAAGAATCAAAGTTATGATCAAGTAATCGAAAATGAAGATGAATTGATGACTTGGAACTGTGATTGAAGTCCTACAACTATTAAAATGTACAATGAATTCTTAAAGATTGTTAATGTGTGTTAATTAAATTTCAATGGAGATATGAGGTAAGTGAAGAAAATGACGGACACATTGTCAATTTGGCAGATAAAAAATGCACCTGTAGGATATGGGATCTTACTGGAATACCATGTCCCCATTTAATCAGGGCTCTTCTTTACAAGAATCTTGATCCATTTGTAGAGATTCACTGGTGGTACTCTAAGGAGGCATATCTTTCGACTTATCATTGTAAGCTACAACCAATGGCTGGTCAAAAGTTCTGAAAGATTGAAGTAGAACAAGAAATGGAACCACTAGAATCGGTTAACTTAGCTGGCAGACCTAGAATGAATAGGAAAAGAGATAGAGATGAAGCACTTAAGAGACAAACTGAGTGGGTTGCACCATGAAGAGGGAGAAAAATGACATGCTCATGTTGTGGGATTCCTGGACACAATGCAAGAGGTTTTCATAAGGTAAACATTTCATTTTCGATGTAATTTAGTTATTGTTTTTGTAATTGTGATTTTTCTGTAATTGTGACTTTTTTATAATTTTATCAGTTTAATCAGAATAGTGAAGAATCACTTCAAATACAGGACAGGTTAAAAGTAGAAGCAAAAGGTAAAATTCATCTTTTTTTAGTTTTCACATATTTAACAATGTCATGCTTTAGTTTTGTGTAATTGTCTCACTTCTAATATTACAATTGTCTCACTTATTGTTATGTAATATATCTTTAAAATTTCATCTTTTCAGATGAACCAACGCTTGGATAAAAGCACCTCCAAGGATGGACGGTTAAAGGAAAAAAAAGAAAAACGTAAGGAGGCTGAACAATTTTTTCTGGTATAATCAGTATTGTAATATTTTAAAGATGAAATAGTTTTTTTCTTATATTAGACGAATAAACAATGTGACAAGGGGAAAAAGCAAACAAATGAGAGGCATAGGACACTCCTAAACATCAGTTGGGGATGTGGGTCTAGGACAATTCTACACTGCCTCTATTTTTAGTATCAACTCTAATCCCATCACTCGAAATAATGTGGCCCAGGAATGACCAGGCTCAAGTTGGAACTCACACTGAACTTGACATACAACTCTCTATCCTTTAGATTTTGGAGAACTATTCTGAGATGACTTGTCACGAGACCAAGAATGAACGTGATGACACTCGTCTTATCTCACCAAGATAAGTTATCCTAAAACTTAAACATTAAAAAAACGTGGAATTTTTTGTATAATCACCTCAAAAATATCCCATAAATCTGGCTGTCACTTGTACAAACCTCTAATGTGTTATAGCAAAGTTGAAAGAAAATACATTTTTTGATTGACATTTTTTCTAGAATAGAACAAGATCATATATAAGGAGAAGGAAGGTCTGCTGAAATGACAAATAACTACCTCACAAACCTCCACATAAAGTCTCAGACAAGGAGAAGAGATAATGTCACACAGGTTCGGGCTAGTAACCAACAAAAAAAATGTAGTAGCAAGGAGTGAGTACCAAATCACACGGTACTTAGCAAGTATATCTCTAAACACAATCTAAGGAGATACAATACAAGTATTCCTTACACCCTAACTGAACCTCCACACCTACAACCTACATAAATCCAACACAACCTAACAATTCACAATATACAAACACATATCTCAATAACATTATTCTAACAATCACATATTCTCAACAACAAGCTCATATTCATCAATTACAACCTCCACAACTATAACCTTCTGAAAACCAATCCAACCTAATAGTTCATAATTCACATAGCACACATCTCAACAACAACACTCTAACAATTACATATCATCAGCAACAAGCTCAATATTCATCAATCAAAGTTCCATAGAAAGGCACTCACAAGATCAATAAAACACAATATCAAATTCACAAATGATAAATATGTGCAATGCAATGGAATGCAATGTCAAGTATAGTGATGCATGCCTGACCTAGATACACACTTATTGTCTCTCCGTCCGGGACCCATGGGAGACATATATGTTCATTCATCCATCACAACATGTGATGACCCTCGATAATAATAGTCATCGCAGTGCCCGATACGTCCATCAATATAAGTATCCATCGCGGCGTGCGATATGTCACTCAAAATGATATATCATCTTTGATTTCTTATTCTTTCTAAATTCACATAACAGTTGTTACAACCATTCCTCAGAACAATACAAATGACTTGTTCACACAAATAATGGAGAAATGACTATTTTCATAACATTGCACAATTCACAATAACACAATCATGATATAACATCATCAATGATTCAACAAGTCTTTCAAACTATTCTCAACACATCACATATAAACAATTAATCACATTTCCTTTTGTTACCCCTGTTTCTTCATTAAAATTAATCAATGTGGACAAATCAATCCATCACCAAGTCTCATTACCCCCGAACACATATTACAAGGAAATACATGAATTCCATACACTTAACAAGAGTTTAGAATTCAACTCAATAAATCAACAATTCGCTCCAGGACTTGAGCCTTCCCTTTTCGTTGAGATTCGAAATCAATGCAATCTATTCAAGTACATAATCGCAATAAGATTTTAAAACAAACAACACTCATTTGACTATAGGTTTAGCCTAAATACAAAAACCCACTCAATTTATAATCAAGTCCTATTGTGATGTCTACAATATCACCAAGTCTATTTACCCACCGAACCACATATTCACAAGGAAATAAATGATTCCTACACTTAACAAGAGTTTAGAATTCAACTCAATAAATCAACAATTCGCTCCAGGACTTGAGCCTTCCCTTTTCGTTGAGATTCGAAATCAATGCAATCTATTCAAGTACATAATCGCAATAAGATTTTAAAACAAACAACACTCATTTGACTATAGGTTTAGCCTAAATACAAAAACCCACTCAATTTATAATCAAGTTCCTAATTTTGATGTCTACTAATATGTCAACTCTCATATTTCCCTAATTCAAGCTTATGGTTAAATTTTAATTCCTCCAAATATCATATATTTAATAGTATCATATAATGCAATATCCTTAATATTTAGTTACGTATTTTAATATGTCAAAACTTGAATCAGATGGACATAAGAATTTAAACCCAAAAACAAAAAAACTAATTACTCACCAGTACCCTAACGAAACTTAATCAATATGTAATCCATCATTTACACCTTTAATTCATATCATTGCCTAGGTAGGATATTATCCCTTGCCTAAGGTAATGATTGGTCCACTCAATTTCTTATCATCACCTTAGGTTTCAAAATACGGTCAACATCACTTAATCCAACAATTCCATTCTTATTTTTAAACTCTATCATACTATTATACTAACATACTTATCAATATAAAATCAACAATTGCCAATAGGAAAAACGAGCTTTTATAATGAAATTATTTACCTGAAGAATTTAGTTTCTTCTCCGTGCCGAAAGTTGGAAGCTTTCTTCAGAATTCATCTGTAAAGATTCTGCCTCCCTCTTCTTTTCTTAATAATTAAATATTAAAAACTGAAAATTCCTACGATATATATATATATATATATATAATATATATATATATATATAAATATATGGGAAAAATTAGTAAAACTAGTCAAAATAAATAACATATTTACTAAAAATAGCCATACTTTATAATATTAGCAATAAAGGCAAAATGTCATTATTTTAAAAAAATTATGTGTCCAATTTTTTCCTATTTTATCTCTCTTTTTCAATTAATTCATATATATTCTTTTTTTTTTAAAAAAAATTCATTCTCTCTCATATTTATCTTTTTAAAATTGTAATTCTCTCTCCTATTAATTTGTTTTCTCTCTCATGGTTATCTTTTTGTGTCCTCCAACATTCAAGTGCAAATATTTGTTTGCCATTATATTTGGTTGTTTTTTTATCCAAAATTGAATCAACAAGAATCCCTTAGATAAGTATCCTAATCTTGATCCTATTTTCATATTTGTTCTAATTTTTATTTTTGTTTTAAACTTAAAAAAATATTGTTTGTATTTTTCAATTTCCATATTGATTTATCTCCAAGATTGAAGCCAAGGAGACTTACTAGAGGTATTATCTAATCAACCCATTTCTGGTGATTTTTCATCCTTTAATTATTTATTATTAACAATAGTGTTAATGTATGATCTGCCTGCTAAAATGAGGGAGAAAGAAGACGGTTAAAGAACATTTACAAGACTCATTGGTGTGCAAAATCTTACCCAAATTCAGAACGCAAATGGAGAATCATTTGGTCTTTTAGGTTGAAGCGCTAGGACGACTGCGGGGGGAATTTTCTTTAGGTTTGTTTTTTTTTTTTACTCGTGAGGATCTGAAAAAGACGACGAAGATCGGAGATGTTGTCGAACCAATTTCTATTAGTTTGTTTTGTATTTGTAGTTCTTTTAAGATTTGTGTATGCTTATCTTAATTTGTATTCAAAATCACTATGTATTACTTTCAATATTTGTAGTATTCAAAAATTTCATGTTGATGGTTTATGAACTTGTATTTGTCCCTTAATTTTATCATCCAAATGTATGTCAACAGTTATGATTTTATTATAGAAAAACAACTTCTATTAGTTTATTTGTATTCGAATACAAATACAAAATAATAGACATATTGGAAGAATACGACTTAGAAAAGGAAACAAGATTTTGAAAAGAAAAATAAACAACACAGTGAAAAAATATGTACGAATACAAATGTTATTTCTTAAATAAGTACATTTTATTTGACATACATATTGGAATGAGTAAAAAACTAATAAAGGTATGTCAACTGGAATTGACTTTTTTTATTCTAATTTGTATTATGTCTAAAGGTATGTCAACTAGTTATATATTTTATTTAAAGAATGAGTTACACCCAAAATATTCAATTATTTCATTTCAATTTTATATTTCATTCACTTTTTCATCATACTTAATTTTTTGTAGTCTATATATTATTATACAAAATTTCTTTAAATAAAAAAACTAGAATAAATAGAATACAAATAAAATACATATTTGAAATGAATATATACAGGATTTTTGAATAAAAAAATAACTATATAGGGAAAAATATTGAAAAATACAAATATATTCTTAATAGATAAATCGGCATACCTATGGAATGAAACACACTATAAAAAACTATAATAGAAATATAAATAGAATATATTGTGGCTGAATAAATTTTAAAAAGGTAAAAATTCTTGGAGCAAAAAAAAACAAATTTAAAATTTTTATTGAAAATGTACTGATGAAGAAAATTAAGGATGCTTGCCTTTTTTTTGAAAAATCCCCCCCTTAATTTTCTCCTTTTGGTATTAAATAATTATATTCTTTAATAAAAATAAATAATAAAAAACCTTAAATAAGATACATAACATAACAAACTAAAATGACATTTTACTAAAAATATGAAATTGTTGCTTAATGAGCCTCTTAAGATGCTAAATATTGACATTTTAAAAAATTTCCTATATATATTAGTTTTAAAATTCTAAAAATCAAATTCACAGATGATCATAACAATTACTCGTGGCAATTATTGGAAGGGGTGAACTTGTAAATTTTATAAAAAATTCTGAAAAGGACATTTTGGGTCATTACAACGAGTAGAATGGAGCTATTGACCCGAGTTCAATTTCTTCAAAAGATCACTCACTGTGAAAAGTATTAGAAAAGTCATAAAATTTTATTTGTATTAATAAAATTACTCAAACTTGACTTTATATCAATAAAAATCATTTAACTAAATTTTCACTAAAAAAACATTTGATTAGCAAAAAAAGTTTTTTATGTCATATAAATATTGAACCCTATATCAATGAATATAAAAAAATTAAAAAAATTGTTACATAATCGTTGATGAAACCAACTTAATTAATCAAATGCATTTACTTTTATAATATTAAGATCTGTAAGCATATGACAAATGATTAGTATTTCAAAAAAAAAACATTGAGTAGTTAAAGCAAAAAATTAGGTTGAAAAATTAACGTTATAGAAGAAGATCAAGTTTAACCGAGCCAAAATAATATTAAGCTTCAATAAAGAAGTACAATAATATATAAAATTATTGTTTTATATTTTTGTTTTGAAAAAAAGTTACAAAACAAAAAAGACAAATTTTATTAGAGCACTGTTGTTTAATTTTTGCATTGTTAAAGAACAGTTGGCAGTTATAATATATGAGGTCAAAATTTTAAATATTATTTTAGTACTCTTATTCTCTAAGGAGTCCTAATTAGATTTGTGAATACAAATTCATGATTTGGGTGTGCTTTAATTCTCAAACACAAATTACACTAGTGCGACCAATAAATTAAACTCCTAATTAATTTCTTTTATTTAGTATTAGTATATCGAAGATAAAGAGTAATTTGTTTCCACTAAATAAGTTTCCCATAAACAGTTAAATTAAGTTTTTTAATTTTATTTATTTGTAGGGTCTATGTTATATGAAACAAAAAAAATGATAAATTTTATTAATTGGTTTTAGAACACAAATGTCTAAGTTGAGTGATTTTTTTACATAAAACAAATTTTAATGACTTTGCTAGATCAATTCCTAAAGTTGAGTGATACTTAAAGATATGAACTCTGATCTTCCTCATTCCTTGAATAGATTAGTATGTCATCAATGAATACGATAACAAATATATCTAAATAAGTCTTGAATACTCTATTAATAAGGTCCATGAATGCTGCAGGTGCATTAGTTAAATCTAACGACATGACCAGAAACTCATAATGACCATAATGGGTCCTGAAAGTTTTATTTGGAATATCAAATCCCCTCACTCTTAACTGTTGATAGCCAGATATGAGGTCTATCTTTAAAAAACAAGTGACACTCTGATACCTAATAGAAGAGATCATCAATTCTAGGAAGAGAATACTTATTAATTATAGTAACTTTATTCAACTGACGGTAATCTATACACATTCTAAGACAACCATCCATCTTCCTCACAAATAATTTTGGAGCGCCCCAAGGTGAGATCTTTCAACTGCTTTTTTAACTCTTTTAACCCAGCCAATGTCATCCTGTACGGTGGAATATACATAGGACGAGTATCATAAAGAATATCTGTATTGAAGTCTATTTCTTTCTCAGGAGGGAATCCAGAAAGATCATCTGGAAAGACTTCTGGAAACTCTTTTACTACTGGAATTGACTAATTATGAGGTATCTCAACACTAGAGTCATTAAATCGGACTAAGTGATAGATACACCCTTTGAAAACTAACTTTCTCGTCTTAAGGTACGAAATAAAATGACCCATAGGCACTACTAAACTACTTTTCCACTTTATACTAGCTCATTAGGAAACTGGACCTTGACAACTCGAGTTCAACAATCAATTGAGGTATAACATGCATGAAGTCAGTTCATACCTAGAATGACAATAAAAGCTACCATGTCTAACTCAACTTTAACAATCATGATGCTCTTGTGATTGACATAAATGGTACAATAACGATAGACTCTATCTGCCATGAAAGACCCACCAACAGGTGTAGAGACACTGAAGTGATAAAGAAATTTTTCAGAAAGAACATCAAAATTCATCGCAACATAAGAATTTATGAAGGATAAACTCTCTCATGGATCTAGCGTAGCATAAAGATCGAAGTTAAATACTTGGATCATACCAGTGACAACATCTATGAATCCTCTTGATCTTGGCGACTAGTGATAGCATAGATATGGTTTCCTTCTCCGCCTACCCTGAAGTAGCTCCTCTAGATGCAGCCCTGTCTGGTGGAGCAACTGAATAACACTGGGCTCTATGCCCCTATTACCATTATCCTGGTTGTTCTTAGGACACTCTAGCATAAAATGATCGTTCTGACTGCACTTGAAGCAACTACTGTAGCCATCACGATACACCCTTGAGTCTCGTCTACCACACTTATCATATGCAACTCTTACTACCCCCTTGTGCCATACTACTTTGAGAATAGGAAAGGCTAGCTCTAAAATTTTGTGAATTTTGACTATTGTACTCACATTTGTTCCTTGGTGCAGGTGCACTAGCAGATGATGCAGCAGGTCCCTTTTGTTTCTATTGGAAGGATGACCAATGACATTACTCGTCTGTTGCCTAGACTCATTCCCTATCTTTGATCTCTTGTTTCAAAACTCCTCCCCATCTTTCAGCCTTTTTTTCTCAACCTGTTCTACATGGATCATCAGTCTTGGTATGTCTATATCTCATATCAGCAGCTGCCCTGCCTTCTTTACTTGACAGATGAGACAACCCAACAACGAACAAATTCATTATACTTCTTATGTCTGCAACCATCTCCAGAGAATATCAGAGAAGTTGGAGAAACTTCAAACTGTACTCTAGACACTAAAAAATCCTGCTTCAGAGTGATAAAATCTTCTGCCTTTACTTTTCTAAGTTTTTGGGGAAAGAATTACCCCAAGAAGGCCTCTTTAAAAGAAGCCAATCTCACAAGGGGTGCACCCTCAACTCGATTCTTCTTTTATTGATCAAAACAGATTCTAGCGACACACTTCATTTGGTATGCAACTAGTTCCATCCTCTAAGCATCAACAACATGCATATCCCAAAAATCTTCTAAAGCTCCTCAACAAAGTTTTTTGGATCCTCGGTGACACTTAAATCAGTGAAGCTTGGAGGATTCATCCTTAAGAACTCACATATTCTTGAAGTATCAACAAATTTCTGTTAATTTTCTCTCTACCCAGCTTGATTGGTTGTAGCTTGACTTAACATCCGGATAGCTTAACAAAATTCAGCATTGGTGACATTCCTTGGAGTTGCACTTCAGGTGCATTAGGTATCCCTTGTTTATGTGGTTCAACGATACTTCTGGTAGGACGATCTCTAACAGCTCTTCATGGAGGCATGATTTGACGGACACTTGTAAGCACAAATTAGAAGAAACTTTTTAGATATAAACTCTATTGAAACGAAATAAATCTGAAAGAAATGAGATAATTATTAAGTGTCACAGCCTCTTAATTATAGATGTGGCATTTAATATTGATAACTAGGAAGATACAAGCACGATTTCATAGACTTTCTAGGACTCTTGAAATCTATGCTTTGATACCAAGTTTGTCACGCCCCAAGCCTACACTTGAGTGGAACTTTCACTCTATCCCATTGTTGGCCCCAAGTGAACCCTTGGCCTGACTTAAATCTTAGATTACTCATGATAAAAATACTTTAAAAAGTAAAATGTAATATCAATAGATAACTTAGAATGTATATAGAAACACTCATTAGCCAAAAAGGCACTCAAGTTCTAAAACATAGAAACAGGAATGGAAAGACTCAAGAACTAACATCAACTAACTAGACGTCAGCACAAGACCCACGACATCTTAATGAACTAAATTGATAAAGCAATAAGAAGGGGTCCTCCGGGAGCAAGAAGGTTCACCAAAAACTCTGAAGCTCTACTAGAATCAACAATGCGTTAGATGTTGATTTTGGTTACTTGTATTTATATAATAAGAAGATACACGTCAACTGACATCAATACATTGAATATATGAGCATGCGAGGGGAATTATAAAAGAAGAAATACTCTTGAAAAGAAAACTGAAAGAACAAACATGGTCTCAACTCAACTCAACCAAATTCATTTCAAATAAAGTAGTATGATAAATACAGTATAAAGAAAAGCTTTAAAACATGGATAATAACTCTATGTATTTAGAAATATGATACTAACTCCATTTGTATGCAAAAACACAATATAAACTCTTTTTTTTGTGTAAAAATAAAATTAACTCTGTGTATATAACAATACAAAATAGTTCTGTGAGAGTTTCTCAAATCGACAACCATCACTTATGAGTTATGTGATGATACAACGTTTTGCCTCACGCTGCCAAGGCCGTCATATACCGTGCCAAGGGCATAAATACTACTACTAAGTGGATCCACTAGTCTATGTTGAACATCACTACGGAATCATCTAAAAAAGTGTAACCATTTTCTGCACATGATGACTACATGGTTTATGGGGGCTGAGAGTTGTCTCAAGTTCCCCCATATCGATGCTCGATGCTACTCCCATAATATAACTACCTCATATGTTTAAAAACATATCTATGTGGTTTGAGATAATTACACAAAAACTAGCCCAAATGCTCTTGAGGAAGTTAGTGTTTCCTCTCTTGCTTAATTGTAAAAGAATATACTCTTTTCTGAAAACTAGCTCAAAGGCTCTTTTGGAAATTAGCGTTTCCTTTCTTGTTTAAATGTGAAAACATTTACTCTTGCGGAATACATAGTTCCCTTATAATCTTTTGAAGAAAGTGAACTTGATTTGTTACTCTTTACTCAAATCAAATCTCAAGTCTTAAAAGAAGTTTAAAGCATTTGCAAAGGACTTCTTGAAAAGACTCTATGAACTTTCTAGACTTGACTTTTAACTTTCCTTGCATTTAAATCTACGGATTCAAGGTTATGATTCATGTTTATCGATAATTTTTAGATGTTTAGAAGTCATTTAGAGTAGATAGAATTGAAAGAATGTGATAGTACACTTTAGTACTCAAACGGGCTAAACGAAGAAAAAAAATGGGTCGGGCAGGCGCCTGTGACGCAGTGATGGCGCGCATGCGCCAGCCCAAAAGTTCAGAGAGACATTTTTGGCATACTATTGGTGTGCTACCCCAGCCATCTTGGCACTACGGGGGCACATAGCGCCAGATTTCCCCAGTCAAACGTGACAAATTTTCCAACTCATTTTATGATTTCAAATCGATTAAATTCAATTTTTTTCTCAATTTTGCTTTACATTCAGATAATCAAAATATATACGCAAGAATCTAACTCAAAAAACTCTAATAATCGACTCTAAAATCTCAAGAGCTCCTTAATCTCATCCCAAATTCAAGAAGGAAAGCAATTCAAGAACAGAACTCAAGAACACCAAATTCTCAATCTTATTGGACGAAAATTACACTGAAATAAACATGTTTGGCAGCGTGGCTGAATGAACCCAATGCTATGTGAATTTACATAACTCGTAGTATTGAATCCTTGGAAATCCACAATCAATTCCTCAAGAATAGATGAAATCTTGACTTTTCTCTTCTCTTCTCCTCTTGACTTCTTCTCTCTTAAACCCTAGCGTAGATTTTCAATTGTGTAAATACTAAAGTAACCTTTTAAAATATGATTTTGACTTCCCTTATCTACATAGACCGACTTCAAATGGGTATATCTCTCTCATACGAATTCAAAAATGAGCAAACTTGGTGGCATTAGAAAGATAAATCAAAGATATTTCCTACAACATCTCGTATCCCACCTAACTCATCCTGGTTTAGGAGTTATGATCATTTTAATTAGAACCAAAACTCAGTTTTTGCTTAAATTTTCAAATTTGATTATTTCCAAAAACGGTTTCTTTCAAATTCTAGTTCTTTCAAATAGCGACGTGTTACAACTATCATACTTGGTACATTTCATGTACTAATGTGAATGTATGGGCCGACACTCCAATTCACCATGCTAGTTGGTTCATTTGAGATTTTGAATATTGGTGAGTTTTTATGATCCGAGGTACAAAATTCTTTAATTGCTTTATGTCATTTCCATTTTCAAACTTTTTATGAGATGTATTGGTTACGTACAAATCACTTGTTATTTATCTTTTATTCCTAATATACTTAGAGTTAAAACTTTGAAAAACTTAGTAAGAAACATCAATGTTTAAAGAGTATTTTCAAACCAAAAAATAACTAGTAGAGAAAATAGAATCGAAATCAAATTAGAAAAAAATATAAAAATATTTTTCTCAAAGAAAGAAAATTGAGCCCACTGAATGCACATTGTCCCCTTAAGGAAATTATTCCCCTCAAGTACCCAATGTTGATGGAATATATCCTCCCAAGATAAAACAATCTTACTTACCAGTGTATCGGTACCTAAAATCATGGTGCCAGCGAACCACTCTATGAAAGTAAAGTACACTTAGAATGCTACACGTAGTAGTAGTATAAGAAGTCCAGAAAAAATTGTTCAGCTAAAATGAGAGGAAATCCCTCAATTAATAGAAAACAAAGGATAGTGTGAAAAGGTTTTCATTAAAGTCACAACTCTTCATAAAAGTCGCAAATATTCATTTTTCATTCACACCTTTTAAAACTCAGCAATCCCCCGCATGAATGGGGAATGACTCCAAGACAAAGAAATCGACAAGTATGTGTACTTTACAAGCAAAAAATTTAATTTGAGCTGGATAAGTAGGTTTTCTGAGCATATGTTAGATATACTCGGTCAATCGTTAGATGTGATATCTTCCAAACTTAACAAATCATTAAAAACTTTAAGCTTTATCAACTCATTAACAAGATTTAATGTTGTATTCTTGTTCCAGATCATTGTCTTTATCATGGGAATGGATTGAGTTGGTTGACAATGTCTATCCGTCAATCACAATTTTATTTTTCTCCTTGAATCTAACTCTTTGAATCTCCAGTTTTCTAGATAGAGTTACCGCCATGATGACTTGTCCTAAGTCGTAAATATATTTCCTTAGATGATCTTTTAATTTTCTCTCTAATCAGGCCTTTTGGTAAGTGGATCTGACACATTATCCTTTGACTTTACATAGTCAATTGTGATAATTTCATTACAGAGTAATTTTCTAACAGTATCATGTCTATGTCTTATATGACAAGACTTTTCTTAATACATCATGATTCATTCCCTACCTATTGCATCTTAAATATCAAAGTGTAAGCTTAATGATGCCAAAGGTTTGGACCAAAAATAATATCTATCGAGAAAATTCGAAGTCTTTTAACTTGTTCACCGACCTTATCTAGAGCACTTAGCTGGAGATAATTGTAGAGCTAGCAGTACATGTATTTTTGAAAAGTTTCCAAGAAAGTTATCCTCCATCAAAAGTAAATACATATCCACTCGTGAATTTTATTTCATTTGATTCTGGTGATCCAAGTTGCATTACTATATCTTCCAATATCACAGGATATTTGTATAATGTAAGACATAGTTTGAGTATGTTTTAGATACCCCCAAAACTCTTTTTGATGTCATCTAATGAGTTTGATTGGGATTATTTGTGAACCAACTTATTTTATTAATAACACATGATATATTTGATCGCATACACTTTCTGATATACATCATACTTCACAATACTCTAGCATAATCAAATTGAGAGTCACTTTCACCTTCATTATGTTGAAGTACAAAGCTCATATTATTGGAGTACTCTTGACAATATTAAAATCCAAATATTTGAACTAGTCAAGTACCTTTTCAATGTAATAAAATCGTGACAATGCTAAACATCTTAGAGTTTTAAGGATTCTTATACCTAATATCACATGAAGAACTTCACGATCTTTCAAATCAACGTTGCTTTCTAGCATATGTTTAGTAGCATTTATGTCATTAGTGTATCTATAGATGATCAACATATCACCAATATACAAACAAACAATGACCTTGTGATTTTAATGTAAACACATTGAGCACTTCCATCATTCTTAAATCCATTTACAAACATAGTTTGGTCAAATTTCTTATGTCATTCTTTAGGTGGTTGTTTTACTCCGTAAAGTGACTTAAAAACTTCACAGACTTTCTTTTTTTTACCTGGTACCACAAAACTCTCGGGTTATTCCATGTAAATTTCTTTCTCCGATTCTCTATTTATGAAAATTATTTTCACATTCATTTGATGAATTTGGAGGTCATATGCTGCAAGCAATGCAATTAACATCCGAATGAATTAATTCTAGTTACTAGGGAGTATGTGTCGACCAAATAAAAATATTATTTTTGTCTACAACCTTTAACCAAAAATCTTGCTTTGTATTTGTCAATAGTTCCATTGAGTTTCATTTTTCTTTCTGAAGATTCACTTTGAACCCAAAGGTTTATTTCTTGAAAAAAATCAATAACTTTCATTATGGTTGCTCAAGATTAAATCAACCTCACTTTTGACACCATCTTTCCCATAGGATGAGTCTACAGAAGACACAAGAAATATTACAAAATCATATTCGAAGGAAGTAGATGTACGTTAATATTTACTACGCATCTAAATCTCTTTATTAAGTACATTCGCATTTTTTTATTTTCAAGGTCTTTTAGACCCTTCACTAGACTGCTCAAGTTTAATTTTATAGTCCAGATTTATAGGTCCTATTTTAATCCTTTTAGGAATATGAACTTAAACTTTGGATACATCTCCCCACATTTTAAAATATTTCAAGTTGGATTTCCTTCCTTTTCATTTCTCATATGAAATAGATTGTGTTCTGAACAAACAAAACTTTTATTGCTTTCTTTCTGAAAAGACAATTTTTTTTTGTTGCCTTTTGCTGTAAGGATAGCTTCTCCACATAAGTTTTTGGTAAACCAGAACTTATAAGTAATGTAGTCATCATTTCCTCCAAAGTTTGATTTTTATTCATTCTACAGTTCCATTAGATTGAGGTGAATCTGACAGTAGTTTGATGGATAAATCCAATTTCCAAACATAGTTCGATAAGAGGAGATTTATATTCCCCATCCCTATCACTTCTTATCTTTTTTCCAACTGATTCTCAACTTCAATATTCTATTGTCTGTACAATTCTATTACTTCATTCTTACCACTCAGCAAATAGACACAGTCGTTTCTAATGCAATTGTCAATGAAAGTTATGAGATACATTTTTTCATCATGAAATGGTGTTGACTTCATATCACAAATGTCTGTGTAAATCAACTCTAAGGGATTAGAATTCCTTCCAACAGATTCATAAGAATACTCAACATACTTATTTCACACAAACTTGACATTTTTATTTATTGCACTCGAAGTTAGACGAAACTCCTAAGTTGATCAGTTTTCCTTACAAGATTTTGTAATTGACATGCCCAAGTGTTCATGTCACAAACAGTTTGACTCAAGCAAGTAAGAACAAATAAAAATATTGAGTTCGAAAGATTCTTCGTGAGATAGCTTTTTCTCAAAAATATTTTGTTCCTGTTTCTACAATTTTGTGTGATACAAACACTGTTTAAAGTCATCAACTTGTCAAATGTCCTTTTCGAAAGGACCTTTCCAGAAATTTCAAATTCAATTGTTATAGAAATACCCATGAACAAAGTTTCACCGGGTCCAATAAAGGCAATATAGTTCAAATGCTTCTTTTACAAAACATGAAAAATGACTTTTCACCAATATTCATGTCAATAAAAATAGTTATATTTTATAGAAATATCTTTTTATGAAAAATCACAACATTTTAAGCAAACTTTTTCATGAAAGAACTCAATCATTTTGAACAAGTATACAGATAATTTGGTCGTTTCGTACTAGTCATACCATATCTAGTAGTGGAGGACTCAATGACCACAATATCAAAATACTCTCCAAGATTTTGTGGGTCTAACATAATAAAAAAGTATCATCGAATTTCATATCTTGTGCTTCAAATTTAAATTAGATACTAAGTCTAATTTTATCTTTGTCATGAGTAAAGAACCCCTCACATTTTAAATATGATCTCAAAAATATTTTTTAAATATTTAAAAATAATTTTTTCACATATTTTTTTTCTCATGCTATCAAGGTGTCCTTGGAAACATAAAACTACTTTTGAAAATATTATTCTACAAAAGAATTATAGTGTTTCAATTCTATTTAACAATTTTTACACAGTGTCAAAGTTCATCCCATAGAGGCACAAAATTACAAACTCTAAGTCACTGATATTTTTCGTTTATCACAAATAGCATACTACTTAATATTTAAAATACTAATAATAAAGACAAATTTTTTTGAACAATTTTTTTCTATATAACAGTGAAGTTTATAGAAAATCAAATGTACAACATTGACTTATTATGTGAAGTTTTCATATTCTTCAATCCAATTGCATAGTCTATAGTAGAAAACTATAAATTTTTGTCTACAAAAATCAAACACAATCAAATTTCACATGAAGTACACAATTACAGAAGTTTTTTTCAATCTCCAAACATAATTGAAAATATTCATTGATTATCACATAGATATGCTTTTCTTTTAAAATATCCTTCCAACTATAACATTTTGAAAAACTATTTTATCAAATAAATATGTGCATCTCTCATTTTGCAAACTAAAGAATTTCAAAGGCAACACTTTTTGCCAAGGAAAATTCATTCAAAAAACCATATGGTTTGCAGATCTTTTTCCAAAGACATACATGATAAATATCAAAATTGTTAACTTTTAGCAACTATTTTCCTCCTTATATAAATAATAAGAAGAATACCTAGTGTAATCTTTTACTGGAATACCACCAATTTTTCTATACATTCTCACTTCGACCTTGTTAAATAAAGAACCAAATTCTGGAGAAGTAATGCATTAATCTTATACTTCCATGATCCGTTTCTCTCAATCAGTAGAATATAAAAATACCAACAATATAGAAACTTCCTTAAGATTGTTGTTCATATTGTATTCCTAAGATACTTAGAACAAAACTTTGAAGAACTTGGTAAGAGCCAATAAAGTTTAAACAATATTTTCTTACTAAAATATTAAAACTATTAGAGAAAATAGAATCAAAAACAGATTAGAAACATTATACAAATATTTTTCTCAAAGAAAGAAGATCAATCCCACTGGATGCACAGTGTCCCCTTAAGGAAATTATTCCCCTCAATTATCTCAGGTTAATTGAATATATCCTCCTAGGATAGAATGATCTTACTCAACAGTGTATCGGTACCTGAATCACTGTGTCAACGAACCCCTTGACGGTAGTAAAGTATACTTAGAATACTAGATTTAGTAGCAGTAGAAGAACTCTAAAAAAATTCGTTCAACTAAAATGAGAGGAAATCCCTCAATTTATAGAAAGGATAGTCTGAAAAGGTTCTTATTGTGTCATTCTGGAAAGGTCACAATAATTCAGAAAGGTCACAGCCTTTCATAAAAGTCACAATTTTTCATAAAAGTTACAAATCTTCATTAAAATTGCAACTTTTCATTTTTCAGTCACACCTTTTAAAACCTAATATCACTTCTTTATGATGTTATGGATGGCTTTGAGAATTATATTTAGATTTCCACTTTTGTCAAATTCTTTTGTATGAAATTCTATCTTTTGGACTCTTTACTTCTATTATCTGGTATGATGTATGCTAAGTGGATTGTGTATGGCCTCTCGAAGTTCTATATGCAATGTTACGCCTATGATTTACTCTGAGTCGTGACAAATACTATTAAATGACATGTAATCATGTAAGATAAATATAGAGTTCAATGTATAATTTTCATCAATAAAGTCCAATATATCTTGTCAGGATATAAAGGTTGATCTGATCTGGTACTATAAAACTGAAAGCATGGCCCCATTGGGGGCAAAATAAACCTAGGTGACATGTATTGAAACTTGACTACATTGACCCTAGTTCAACTCGGTGCTAAGTACGAGAACATAATTGATAACTCCTGAGAATGATGTCCATAATCATAGATGTTTTACTTGACTGTCATACTACTAGTAAATTTTACTTTTATTAGAAAGTTGATCCACAATTATTGACGTTATTTTGTGTACAAAACTATTCACTTTTGAGAAAAGTGTTAAAAAATATTAATGGCATATTCAGATGTCATGCATGTCATGTATCTTACTGTATTTTCTGAATACTTAAAGTTGGTATTGAAGTAATAGACATTTTATTTGAAAGCATCGTATGCATGTGGAACTGAAAAGCTGAATGTAAAACAAATCATGAAAATTTATGTATTCTAACAGAGACATGCAATTTAAAAGACATAAGTCCAAAGGCATGAAATGTACTTGTCCTGAATCTTTTTTATAAATATATTTAAATATACTAAAATTTATGGAAGATATTTATCTATAAACTGTCCATGAAAAGAAACCGAAATACATAAGATCGATGTTGATCATAAGAACCCTAGATTTTCTAGAATTCAAATAATGAAAAACTAAAGTTTTGTTTAGGACTCAATAGGTGAAAGAATATCCATTAATGAAATTTCATATATCTGGAATAAAGAAGAATGGTCAAGAAATCTTTGTTTTGAAATTCTTGCATTAATTTTTTGAGAACCCTATGGTCAAGGGTTAAAATTTCTATCAATGATCCACTAATAGAAGATAACAAATTTGAATTGAAAGCTTGCAATTGGTAGATAAGGACTTGCATTGATGAAGGAGATGAGAGACAGAGAACTAACCACTTCTAGGGTTTGAAAGAATGACCAAAGTGGAAAAAATTGAACTAAATTTGACTTAAATAATTTTTTATGGTTCCATGCAAGATTTTCCAAAGTAGGTGAAATGTACGTAGAAATAAAATATCTGTTAACTTTTCCTTCATCGATGTTAGATCAATATTTTACTGGTTTAGAATTGTTCAACATATGTGAAACGCCGGTAAAAGTTAGGCTATTTGATAAAATTCGAAATGATCATAACTTTTGAATTGGGAGTCATATTGACAAAAGATCGGCATAGTTGGAAAGAAGATATAAAGACTTTTAATTTAATGAATAATTGACACATAACTCTAAATATTTCAAGAGATATTCTCATTTGAAGTTGATCCAAGTAAAATTTTATATCAAAACTCAACCAGTTAGGAAATTTTCAAATCAATTTTGTACTAGCGGATTATTATGATATTAATTCATCTACAAAATATTTTTTACACTTAGGAATTGATTTTAATACCTATTGCACAATTAGAAATCACTCGATATAGGTCTATATGCATATGCAAAATGATTTAGATCTTAGTTTAGAATCTTTTTATGTGTTACATAATGGGAAATTAGAAACATCATGGAACGCACACATATTTAGATAAAACATACTTTCACAGAGGCTAATAAACTAGCAAATTTTATGTCTAACACAACTTTCATCGTGAAGGCCTACTACAAGTTAATATTACATTTCATCAGCTAAAACAATAGGGAAAAAAATTATAAATATTGAGAAAGCTCATATTCTAACAATTAGAATCGAAACAAGGAAAATCAATAATATATGAAATCACTAACATGCATAACATAAGCAAACACCCAACTAGATGTTACATGTATTACAATTACAAGAAAATTTTTGGTCACATAAAGAATAAATGAAAAAAAATCTTCAAATATATCAGCTTACAAAAAAATATATTAACAAAAAATTAAGTCTTGAAATTAAACATGACATCGAAGATCTATGTCACATGAAGTAACCCCCTAAAGTAAGAAGATTAAGAGCGACATGAATTACTCTATTCTGCTTCAACTATACAAACAAAATAATCATTGTATAAGGATAGTAAATCAAACATAGATAAAAGAAGATTGAAAAATTTACAATAAACTGCAACTCAAAGGCTTGGACCTTGCTATAGATCTTGGAGAACTCCGATCGATCCACTGGATAACACACTTACCGCAACAAATTTTAGGCAAATCATACAAAATTTGAAAGGAGGAACATCACCTGAGAAAGAAATTCTTTCTCCGCTAAGAAGAGCCACTAGTATTAAGAATTCATATGACGACGGAAGTCATTGTTGATGAAGTTCTTATAGCAACACTATCATCCTGACAATGCCTAGTGAAGACCTAAATAAAAAATCCTTAATTTTCAAAAGTTTTGTTGTTTTTATTTAGATTTGAACAATTTTTAATTTTTTTTTTTTGTATAATCCCATATTATGATGTCTTGGGGAATCGAACGAACTCGAACTCAGAACCTTAAGGTTAGAAATGAAGAGTGTTTACCATCAGACCAACTCTCTCTTGTCGTTCATTTTTGTTTTTATATTATACTTCATCACATTTTTTCAATTTTAACTTTTATAGAAACAATACATTTATGATTATTATGGCTCCACCACAAAATGCATGAAATTACCATCCACAATTCATTTAAATGTAGATTATATTTTAATTAAATTGTGTATTTTGTCATTATCTTTAATATATTCTGTACAAGTCTCTCATTTTATTAGTTATTGTTGTAAATTTTTAAACCTTATTAAAAACAATACGTCCAATAACTTTAATTCATGACTAACAACAACTTACAAAATGGCGCCAATGATTTTGGTGGGAAACTTTAGCTGGACAAAAAGTTGCTACACATTTTATGTTTCGTCATAAAGTATGTGTATCATATATTTAAGCAGAAAAGTAAAGGTTGTCATTAAGCGGGCATATTAGTGGCGTGATTGATGTAGTAGGTAATAATTTCATTTCTATATATCATATTTGTTGTAGTGGGGGTACTCTTATCTGTTACTCATTTTTTAAACATTTTTTTGCTCTTTCACTTCTCTCAAGAATACAAAAATACGTGCACTTTATCTTTTTGTTTTATGAAATATGCAGAGAATCTACGATGAAAGTTGCTTTAGTAGTCCAAATGACTTGAGCCATGGAGTACCAATAGTACAATATAGTTTCGAAAGAGATGACAACTAATGGATAATAATCAAGAACTCATGGGGGTCATCACAGAGAGAAGAGAGATATGGATATATAAGAAGAAACATTGATTTTCCATATGGTGTTTGTGTCATTATTTCATTGGTCTCTTATCCAACAAAGAAATTATGTTTTCTATTAACTCCATATTCATTTTCAGTCGTTCAATCACCTCCTCCTCTATTCCCTTTGCCATCTCCACCATTGGTATATAGTTTTTAAATGATCATTTTTTACAGTCTTCTTTGTAGTTTGACTGTGACTATGTAGTATGATACATTAGTGATAAATGACCCGCGTGTATTTTAATTTTGTATCTACAAATTATGATGTGATCATTATTTTGTATCCGGATATGATTTGTATAAAAATATATCATTATAATATATTGTATATGACAAATATAGTAAATGGAATTAACAATTGGAACAGATGGAGATACGTTCGATCAGGTTTATTATGTGTATATTATACAGAAAATGTTTACATTATATTGTAAATTACATGTCTGATCACGACAAAATATGGATGTACATTAATATATATCTATTGAAATTTTGTGAAATGGTGCTTTTTGTCTGTTTTTAGGTAACATTGATAGTGCAATGTACGTAACGACTGTTTTAGTCCCGTTTTGAGGCAACGATTTATTCTGGAAAAACTGGCAGAAGTGACGGGATGCCACGACGGACCGTCACAGGAACGGACGGACGTCGTGGATTACAACAAGTTCGACGCACACCCTCGGAACGCGTAAGTGGTGGGTGTCGTTTCAAAATACTTGCGAAAATCGAAATTGGGGTAATGAAAATCGACTCTCTGAACTTCGGACCGAAATGGCAGGACGGACCGTCAAGGTGTGAAGGACGTCACCGAGTCTTCAGGGAAAAAAATTCACTCTCTGACCTTCGACGGACAGCAGACGGGCCCCGTCGCAGGAAGCGACGGCCGTCACGGGCTGCGTAAGTCCCAAGCGGTTGGGTCGGAATCATGATTACTAATTTAAGGGGAGTTCGGACTATTTCCTGCTTGACTATAAGTAATGTTTAATGTTAATAAGTCTAATTACTTGAGGGTTTTTAAAAGAGGTAACCTTACGTATTTAAGGGAATTATTAGTGCCATCTTTTAAAACTTAATATTATATGATAATTAGGGTAAAGAAAGAGGGTTTTGAATAAGAAAAAGAAAAAGAACAGCAAGAGAGAGAGAGAATCGATGCAAGGGAGAAGGGAAGAACGTTAGCTTTGGGAAGATAGCTTGTTGATCGCATTTTCGGTGGAGGTAGGGAGGGTTTTTTTTTTTACACTAATTCGTAGGGTAACTCTTAAATAGCGAATGATAGTGCTGGTAGGATTAATTAAGTTTCTATATGTTAATGGTGTGTTGCATGATTGGTGTGATGATATACTTATGTGATAAAATAAGCATGCTGGAAGCTATTGAATCTTAAATCTGAAGAGAAGAAGAAACCCTAATACTTTGTTAATGATTTGATGCTTGGTATACAAAGAAGGCTTAATGCACGAACGTAGTGAGATAGGGGATCGGGTTTTGCACGTTCTTGGTTAACAGGATTAAAATAGAGATCGGAGTGAACGTTCCGACACAGGATAGAATCTGAGGATCGGAGGTCACGTTCCGACCACCAGGATAGTATATGGATCGGGTGCCACGTTCCGGTACCAGGATAGAATATGAGGGATCGAGGTCAGTCAGACACCAGGATAGTATATGGATCGGGTTCCACGTTCGGTACCCGATGGAATGAGGAGCGGAAGGTCTCACGTACCGACACTGAGAGTAAAATAATATAAATGAATCGTGAAAGAACAAGATACTAAATCTAAGAACATTGTTTCCCCACAGACGGTATGATGAGAGGGTGTTGAGTCCTCATTGATGTGCTTGGTTTGTAACCAAGGGATTATGGTAATTGGTAAATGCTGAATTGCTTAAGGAGATTAGTGATTGTTATGATTGTAACTTGATAATACTTGTGTTCTTTTTTGAGTTGGCCGATGATACTCTACTCAGTTACTTGTGGTGTTCACTGGGGGAACCCCTACATTTATGTTTTCCATTTTGTTTCTTGTGGAGTGCGCAAACGTGACGCGATCTTCGACGCAACAGAGTTCAAGCCGCTTCGTCACACCGGATCTTGCAGGGTGAGATATGCTTTAGCTTGGACGGATCCCGTCCTCGTGTCTTGATCGCCTTGAGTTCGGAAGACTAGCTTTATTTGTTTTAGCTTCTTAGAATACTCGTAGTTTAGTAAATTGATCATAGATGTTCTGTGTGGTGATGCCCGATTTTGGGGAATTAATAGATGTTGAATTTTAGAAGTATTGGAATTGCTTTTATTTATGAGTTTAAGTCTTCCGAATTGCTTATTTCGATATTAATTGAAATGATAAGTTCAGATTGGTTGGTTCGTCACCATGAGGAGGGTAAATGTGTGGGTTTTGCCAGTAGCGGATAGGTTTTGGGTCGTAAAAACTTGGTTATCAGAGCATTAGCTCGTTGGTCTCATCACACAAGACAAAAGGTTAGTCGAGTCTTTAAAGAACGGTAGGGGGACGCCGTTTACTTTCTTTGAGAGGCTATAAGACTTTAGAACAATTCATTCTTTTTCTTTCTTTCGTGCTTTACTGGATCCAATTGGTATATAGGTGCTCCCAAAATTGGGAGTATCTGACATCTTCACTCTAATTTGAAGGATGGTAGAACTAGAGCAAAGCTACGCCAACGCTCAACATCAAGAAAGACAGATGATCTGAGCAGCACTGGGGGGTTAGCTCTAAGCGCAACAGTGGCAAGAGGCCGCGGTAGAGGCGTGGGAGGAAGGACTCTAGAGGAGAGGACGAGCACCTAAGCCCATCTGATTGCGAGGCGGTGACTCCTCCACCGACGAGGATCAGTAGTAAGGAGAAGGGGAGGATGGGGGATGACCAAGTACGAAGAGGAATGCACCCCAAACTGACCCCAGAGATGGATCAACCAGGATTCTCGGCTTATATTAGTGGGTTGTCTGTCAGGGCAGCACACCAGTGTTTTCTGCACTAAAACCTCAGGTTAGAGGTACAACATGCAGCAACTATGGCCCCTCGTATGGGAGACTCATTGGACATAGGCACGTTCCACGTCTGCTGGACTACTGGGCTATAATGACAACATATCAGCATGAACTTGGTAGTAAGTTCTTGAAATTAAAACCTCCAATCTTTCAAGGGTTTGCGAATCGGAGGATGCTTAGATTTTCTGCGTGAATGTCATGAGCTACTAACAAGATGGGTTTCTGTATGACCGGTTTGGTGTGACGTTCGTGAGTACCAGTTTCAAGGGAACGCCAAAGTGGTGGCTGGTCCACCATGGTGAGGTCAACCAACAGAGGCACAACCTAGGACTTGAGGCCTCATTCTCTAGCTTGTTTTATGGAGAAGAAGTATATCCCGCGGACTTTGAGGGATAGGAAAAGGGCTGGATGCGTTCTTGAGCCGTAGAGCAGGTTAGGATGTCGGTCAATGCTATGAGGCTACGTTTTCGTGACTATCCAGATATGCCACCAACTATGTTTCAGTCAACAAGAGCGGATTTGCCATTTTGTGAAGGGGTGGTTGAGATCAGAGTTTGCCGAATTTCAGCCTACAGTAGCGGATACGGCAAAATCCTTAAGAAGTGTTTCAGACTTCGTAGTAGCGCGTTGCGGAAGGAGTGAAGCCAAGATGAATCACCATAGCATCGACATCAAAGAGGAGAGGTTTCGAAAAAGGAGGCGGTTGAGTTTTTAATGGTTCTTACTCGTAGAGGACAGGGGTCCGGAGGTACTCAGTTAGGACCACATCAGTCTCACAACGACTGTAGTTGGGGGTCCACCTCAGACCGGTAAAAATCTCTCTGAGGACTATGCGTGAATCTTAGAGAGTGTATGGGTGTGGGGAGACTGGGCAATAAAGAGGGTGGCTATTGTCAAAACAGGAGTTATAGGACCTCCAACAGCTAGAGGTAGAGGTGGTCAGGCAGAGGCCGTTATTCTGGAGGCGTGGTGGCCGTGGTAATGTTGGGTACCAAAAACGGCTGGGGTGAGGGCAAACGGGAGCCACTACATCACCAAAAAAATCTTTGGGTGAGGGAGCAACGGACAAACCAAACGCAAGGGCCATTGTAGCTTTCCCTGGGAGATCGGAGGCGGAGACATCTGATGTGGTCATCACAGGTAATTTCTGGTTTGTGATGCATGGACTTCTGTATTGTTATTGATCTGATCCACATTTTCTATGGATCTTCCTCATTTGCTAAGGTCTAAATTTACATTGTGGAATTACTTGATACGCCTATCGTGTTTACTCCGGTGGGTGAGTTTGTGGGTAGTTGAAAGGTATATAGGTCTTGTTTGGTGAACTTGTGGGGAGCTAGCCACACTTATGTAGATTGGTTAGCCTTAGAATGTTGATTTGATGTTGTCATTCAGGTATGACTTAGCTTTCTCGCAATTTCGAGCTGGATTGTAATGCTAAAACGGGGACGTTATCCAAGCCTGGGACAAGATCAGTTAGTGTGGGAGGGTGACTACACTTACAATACGGTGCGTATAGTCCATTCTTGGCGGCTAAGGAAAATGGTTAGAACGGGTGTGTAGCTTTCTTGGCACAATATCAAGGATGACCACGACCTCTCAAGTACCTGAGAGTTTTGAGTCGGTTTCGGTGGTCCGTGAGTTTCTTGATATGTTTCCCCTGCCAGATCTTTCCGGGTATGCCACAGATAGGATATTGACTTCTGTATTGGATCTTGAACGGGTAATGCCCCCATTTCCTAACCCCCTGATAGAAGGCCCCCGCGGAGTTAAGAGAATTAAAGCCCAAACTTAGAGTTGTTGAGCCCCCCCCCCCCCCCTCCAAAGGCTTCATTAGACCAAGTGCATTCTTCCTTGGGGTGCTCCGGTTGTTTGAAACGAAGAAAGATGGGAGTTTTAGGTATGCGACAATAGACTCGGCAGTTGAACAAGGTGACTATAAAGAACAAGTATACTCTTTCCTCGCATTGAGACTTGTTCGAATCCTTTACAAAGTGGTGCTTGTGTATTCTCTAAGATTGACTTGGATCCGGTTATCATTCAATTGAAAAATACGGCAAACGGACGTGTCAAAGACTGCTTTTAGAACACAGGTAATGGGCATTACGAATGGTAGTGATGTCTTGTGCTTTTGGTCTTACGATGCCCCTGCTGCGTTCACGAAGTTTGATGAACGTGATTTACGCCTTATTTGGATCTCTTTGTGATCGTATTATGATGATATATGGATATACTCTAAAAGTAGTAAGGAGGAAACATGAGGAGCATTTTGAGATGGTATGGAATGTGTGAGGGAGAAAAGCTTTATGCCAAAGTTCTATAAGTGTGCGTTTTGGCTAATGCAGTGTCCTGTTTGGGGCCGTGAGTTTCTAGAATGGGTGATGAGTGGATCCGTCTAAGATGAAGTAGTGAGAATGGGAAAGACCCACTAATGTGTCGAAATAAGACAGACTGATTGGTTTAGCCAGTATACGCGATTGTCAAGGGATTCTCCGTCTAGTGCTCCAAACTGACGAACTTGACTAAGCAAAATGTTTCCATTTGTATGGTCGGATGAGTGTGAGGAAAGCTTGCAGAAGCCAAGACTATGTTGACATCCGACCTATTCTTACCTTGCCAGTGCGAGGGTTAAGTTAAAGAAACTTCATTGTTTATTGTGATGCCCGCTATTCTGCTTGGGTTTGCAGAGTTACAAAGAGAGAAGAATGTGATATTGCTTATGCTTCAAGATAATTAAAAATGGCATGAACGTAACTATCCAACTCATGATTTGGAATTGGCACGCGGTAGTGTTTGCACTAAAGCAATGCGAGACACTATTTATATGGGGTTTAAGTGTGAGGTCTATAAGGATATCGTAGTCTCAGTATGTCGTCAATCAGAGAGAGTTGAATTAAGACATAGAGAGGAGATGGATTGAACTACTGAAGGACAGACATCACATATTATTGTATCTCCGGGGAAGGCGAATGTCTGTAGCGGATTGCTTTAAGTAGAAAGCGGGAAGCATGGGAGTCTAGCTCACTTGCAAATCTAGGGCCCATTGGCTAGGAAGTTAAGATTCTGGCTAACGATCCTATGAGATTAGAAGGTAAATGAGAAGGGAGGATTTAGATTTTTAGCTTGTGTGGAGGGCCAAGATCTTCCTTTCCTTGACAAGATTAAGGGAAGCACAGTTTAATGATGAAAAATGATCGGACCAAGATAAAAGTGTTGCAAGGAGAGGCTATAAAGAAAGCGACAAGCGATGAGGAAGGTGTTTGAGGATTTTTAAGCGAAGGGTATGTGTACCCCGCGTGAGGTGATTTGATCAACACTATTCTGACAGAGGCTCATAGTTCAAGGTTATTCGATACATCCGGGGTTGCAACCAAGATGTACAGTGGACCTAAAGCAAACCACTTTTGGTGGGAGAAGAATGAAGCGTCGAATGAGGTTTTATTGCCAAAAGTCCAAATTGTCAAAGAAAGTGAGGAAACCCAAAGGCCCGGAGGAAACTTCAGGAAATGGCCCATTTCCGAATGGAAAATGCGGAGAGATGGCAATGGACTTCGGGGTGGTCTTCAACGACATTGGCAAGTTCGACCCCTTTGGGTAGTGATTGTGGACAGATTAAAAACTAAGTCTGACTCATTTCATTCGGTTAGGTGACTTACAATGCAGAGAAGTTAGCCAAACTTTACATCTAAGAGATTGTGGTTTGCATGGGGTTCCACTATCCATATATCAGATAGAGGTACGCCAGTTGACTTCTAAGTTTGGAATAACCATGCATGCGGCATTGGGTAATAGGTGGGATTTAGTACTGAGTTCCATCCTCAGACCGACGGTCAGCTTGACTCTGCGAATACGATTTCAAGTGTTGGAGGATATGCTTCGTGAAATGTGTGAAGAATTAGGTGGCCATTGGGGATTAGTTTCTGCCCCTTAGCGGGAGTTTTCTACAATAATGCTCTCACTCAGGCTTGATATGGCTCCCTTTGAGCATTGTATGGTGGGGGGGGGGCGGCTAGGAGATGTGAGGTCCCCATTGGTTGGTTTGATGCATCGAGGTTAGACCTTGGGGTACTGTCTTTTGAGGGAGTCATTAGAAAAAAAGTGAAAATCTCTTCGAGAAGCTCTAGCGGCGCAAAGAGTAGGACAAAAAAGAATATGCAGATCGAAAGGTTAGAGACTTAGGTTCATGGGGGCGGGAAACAAGTTGTTTGAACGTGTATTCGCCAATGAAAGGGGTGATTGATGATGCGTTTGGTAAAAGAGGCAAGCTAAGGCCCAAGGTACATTGGTCCTTTGAAGTATTAAGAGAGTAGGGTAGGTGGCTGATGATGTTAGCCTTGCCTCCAGGGCGTCCGGAGGAATCCGGGGTTTCATGTGTCGATGTTGAAAAGATACCATGGGTTGATGGATTGGAAACTACATTATCCGTTGGATTCAGTTGTGATTGATGAGAATTGGTGCTTATGAGGCGGATCCTGTTGCCATTTTAGATAGAGAATTCGGCAAGTTGATGGTCAAGGGAGATGCATCTATCAAAAGTCAATGGAGAATAGACCCGGTTGAAGAAAGCCACTTGGGATAAGGAGGGCAGATATGAGAGAGATACCCACAATCTGTTGACAGATTCAGGTGGTATCCTTTTCGCCCTTGTTTTTCCTTCTTGTGAGCGTCGGGGAGGAAAGATGGGTGTTAAATTGGTATCTATTGTAACGAACTGTTTAGCGTTTTGAGCAACAATTTTATCTGGAAAAAAAACTGCAGAAGTGACGGATGCCACGACGGACCGTCCGGGCACGACGGCTCGTGGAGGTGTCGTTTCAAAATACTGCAAATGAAATTGGGCGGTACTGAAAATCGACTCATAAAATTCGTAACGAAATGGCCAGGACGGACCGTCACAGAGTCTTCAGTGGAAAATCCACTCTCTGACCCTTGCGACAGACAGCAGGACGGACCGTGCTAGGCATCGACGGCCCGTCACGGGCTGCGTGGAGTCCACGGGGGGTCGGAATATCTGCATTAATTAATTTAAGGCGGCGTTTTCGACCTATTTTCCTGCTTTAATTATAAGTAATGGGTTAATGTAATAAGTCTAATTATTGAGGGTTAAAGAGGTACTAAGTTATTTAGGTGCAATTATTAGTGCCATCTTTTAAAACTTAATTATATGTAATTAGGGTAAAGGAAAGAGGGTTGAATTAAGAAAAAGAAAAAGAACAGCAAAGAGAGAGAGGGAGAATCGATAAGGAGAGGGAGAACGTTAGCTTTGCGGAAGAGAGCTTGTTGATCGCAATTCTTCGGTGGACGGTAGGCTATGTTTTTTATAAATATTCGTGTAAACCTAATAGCGAATGATATGTGTGGGTAGTTATTATTAAGCTTCTATATGCTTAATTGTGTGATGCAGACTGCTCTATATATTATATGATTGTGATAAATAAGCATGATGAAGCTATTGAATATTAAATCTTTGAAGCAAACCCTAATCTACTTGTTAATGATGATTGCCTTGGTATAAAAGAAGGCTTAATGACGAAAAGTAGTGAAGATTAGGGCGGGGTCGGGTGCCACGTTCGTACTGGATAGAATAGGAGGATCGGAGGGTCACGTTCCGACACGGATAGAATATGAGGATCGGAAGGAGTGTCACGTTCCGACACCGGATAGTATAGGGATCGGGTGCCAAGTTCGGCCCAGGATAGAATAGAAATGAGGATTGGATACGTGTCACGTTCCGACACCAAGGATAGTATATGGATCGGTTTGCCACGTTCCGGTACACGATAGATGAGGAGCGCGAGTGCACTAGACACGAGAGTAAAGAATTAATGAATCTTAAAGATACAATATATCAATCTAAAGAAAATGTTCCCCACCGAGTATGATGAGGGGCGTGATCCGCATGATGGCTTGGTGTTGTAACCAAGGATTTATGGTATTGTTAATGCTGCAGTGCTAAGGATAGTAGGTTGAATTTATGATGTGGTTACTTGATATAACTGTTTCTATTTTGAGTTGGCCCCGACTGATACCTACTCAGTACTTTGTGGTTGTATTGACCCCATACTTTTAGTTTTTTCCCTTGTGTATTGTGGAGGCAGCAAAAGTTGCCGTCATCTCGACTCAACAGTAGTTAACGCCAGTCTTTCGTCACAAACGGATCTTCAAGGTGAGTTAAATGCTTCTAGCTTGGCCTGGATCTCCTTCATCATGTCTTGGATGCCTGAAGTTTCGGCATAGATAGCTTCATTTGTTTTAGCTTATTAGATAATCTTAGCTTAGAAAATCTGATCATAGATGTTTCTTGTGGTGATTGACTTCCAGAGTTTGGATAATTAAAGATGTTGACTTTAAGAAGAAGTTATTGAATGTCTTTTATTTATGAGTTTTAAGTCTTCCGCCCATTGCTGTATGTGTATTAATTTGAAATTCTAAGCGTTCCGATTGGTTGGTTCGCTCACAAGGAGGGTAACTGTGGGGGTTGACAGTCGCGGCTCGCTCGGTTTTGGGTCGGACATGTCCGCAATCATGTTATAAGATGATTACAAAATTATGCCGACATGTGTTTGTTTGTTGTTAGATATACATTAAGCACTACTTATGTTTCAAGTATATAAGTATTACACATTAAACTCACTAGTCGAATATTCAACAATATTAGAATTATGTATCAATGTGATAAATATATACCTGATGCAGTACATAAAACATAAATTTATTGTAGCATTAATATATCCAAAATTTCATACCACTAACAAAGACTAGTTTAAGAAACAAAATAAACAATATACATCGATAACTTTGATAAAGATAGGCGTGAAGATGCATTCTTCTTCGATCTTGCTTTCTCCAACAAAGTCAACATCTATCTTCTCAACAATCCCAAGATCCTTATTTTCCCAATGTATTTTGATCTCTTCTGGGTTTCATTTTCACAAGGCTACAGTCAAGTATGGTAAGCATATTATGCAAATAATTTTTTCATACGTTTACCAAGATGTGCCAACTGAGACTTGAATTAACATCAGCAAAAAAAATAAGGGTGAACAGCAAAAATCAAGAAAGACGAAAATTACCTATTCAAGAAGTTATAATTGATTTGATTGAATTTCAAATTATTAGGAGGAACTAATTGATAAGATTGTGAAAGTGAAGTTAGAGAGAAAGATTAATGGAGTTAATTAAGGAAGAGAAACGTTAGTTCTGGGAATATGATGTTATGCATCAAGAGGTTAGGGTTTGGGAGTAAAATAAGGAATTGTGGTAATATTTTAAAATGATAGAAAATACTAAAAATTATGGTAAATAAAGATTTATACATGAGTAATTTTTCTTTTTTTCTTTACTCTTAGTTTACGTTTGGTCTAACTTAAGCCCAATTAGATTAATTTTGTTTTAGTTAAATAAAAAGGACTATGAGTTCATATTTAACCAAGAAAATAAAATAGTTCAAACTAACAATGGTAAAACTTGAACTAAATCGATTCATGCACATTTTTACTATCAGTTACCCAATTTTAAAGTATGAACAACTGAGCATGTTGTACAAAACACATTTCTCATATTTTTAACTGTACACTTTTAATGTTCTTATAAATATAATTATGTTTGATTTGTGTTATAAAAGGCTTCATATATTGATTAGAGCCATTGAAAAAGTCAAAAAATGTGTCAAAAATTAGACGAGAATTGTCGAAGATTTGGGTAGATGTTGTAGGAGTCAATTCCTTAGGTGTACAATTGCTTGAGTTGTAAATTTATGGAAATTCTATTAGAGATAAGTTGTGATTCTCTCCTTCCTTCTTTAAGAAATTTTTCACATCAAATTTTTTATACTATTTTATTATTTCATAATTGCATAACTAAGGGAAAAAACTAATTCTTCTAATTTACACATGTCACAAAAATAACAATGGAAAAATTACATATATGTATCTGCTCTTCAAATGTGAAAGACAACTAACTCCAACTCAATTCTCTATTTTACTCCCTAAAAATGATTTTTCTTCTCCCTCCTTAATATTATACTATTATTTTTATTTTCTTATTTTCTAATGTATATCCTTCCTCTTTTTTTTCAAATAATCACCCTATTTAATATTCATGCTTTTATTCTTTTCAAGTTCTTTATTTAATATAAAGTTATATTTTATTCTAAATTTCTCAATAACTTAAATGTAAATAATATTATATAACATACATATTAATGGACAATTCAAATAAAAGTAAAATCATTAGCGAAATACAATTACATAAGCATTACATAAATACTCAATATACAAGATTATTGTTATGCTCCAGTAAATGTTCTATTAATGTATTACAGAGTTTAAATGAGTGTTTTTATCCTTTATTTTTTTTATATCTAACTAAAAATTGTTCAAACTGGAGATTTTCTTTTACCATAATTTATGTCGTTACAGTTGAAACATCTATGATATCTTCAATTGGACATTCAGATCACGCTCATCCTCTATTATCATGTTGTTTATTATAATGTTTGTACTCATTATATCATGTAACATTTTCTATCTCTAAATATGTGACAATTATGCAATAATTGTAAAATATGATTGCAAACCTCCGAATGCAAGTTCAACACCTTTCTAGATATGATTCGTATTTCATCGCGAAATATACCATCAGTTAAATATTATCCATATCATATTCTTTTTCTTGAATAACATAATGTGTGGGAGGTGTGTTACTGTTAACAATATTTGAAAATAAATGTTACTATATCATTTAAATTTTGTGCATTCATACTTAGTGAATAATAATAGTAACAATTAAAAATTATATCACTAAAAATGGCAAAAAATTTTAAAAAAAGATACATAAAGTATTATTAATTCGGCCTAAGTCAAGTAATGATGTGAATGATAAAGTTTGGTGAATAGGATGCACCAAAGGTGTCATTTCAATAAATCTGCTTTTGAGATCCTTAAGCATAAGAAGGAGAAGAAAGAGTGGTTGAATCACATCTGAATAAAGAGGTTGTCTTTTAAGATTAAATTTTTCTATTGAGAATTTGAAAAAAGGAGAATCGCTACATAATAATCTTAAAAGAATGAAGATGAATATAGTTTCAAATGTCATTGTTGTAAAAACTACAATTAGGAGACAAGTTTCGACTTTTTTTCAAATAGCTTTCATAGTTCAAAAGTTATGAAAGCAGTTTGTTTCTTATGCAAATATCAATATTGAAGAATTGCACCAGTAAAACTACTATTAAGATGGTGAAATTTGTCAGATCCCACAAAATTGTAAACATATTCATAACAATCCAAACAACTATAATATGGGAGTTATGAAAAAAATGACAAGGAGACATGGAAAACAAATCATTTAATTTTTATAGGATGTTTTAAGTTGACCTTACAACAACTGATTAAAGTGAAATATCCTTGATGAATCTTCTACATGATTGAAAAAATGGTGATTTTTCTACAAAAATACAAAACCTAGATTACACTACCACATGATGAAATGAGAGCTACCAGGGGTTAAATGAATTAAATGCAATCCAATGGAAACAACAAAGAAAATCTAGAATAGACTTCATATGAATTTATTTTAGAGATATAGTTATGTTAATCTCCTATTTAAAAAAGCACAAGAAATAAGGATAACTACCAACATGGAAGGAAAAATAATTTTTATACGCAAAACATTCGTACTGTACTAGTAAAGAAGTGGAAAACATACTTTTGGAGATTGATTCCCTCAATTTCAAGAATATATTGATAAGGAAATAGACGATGTCATGTGTCACGATTCGAGACTATCTACCAGTAGTCATACGATGCTTAGCAAGTGATCCTAAGCTAACCTTTGACACTAGCATAAGTCACGAACAACTAAATAAAAACATGGATAAGAGCTAACATAATATAGTGAAAAACATAATTATGGAATAAATGCATTATTGAATAGAAATTTGTTTACAACAATCATAATCTGACAAGAGATTAAAACGAAATAGATTGAATATGTTAACTTTAACTACTACCTATGAATCCTCTTTTAATATTGATTATTGGTAATTGAGACATGACCCCCTACTCTCCATAAGCAATACATATTAATAGAAGTAAAATATTGAAACTACAGATTAATTTGAGTCCTCAAAATAGGATTACTCATCACTTGCTAGCTGGAAGTTTTGATCCGAATAACTGGGATCCTAATAGTAAGCACATGAATAGACATCACATGAAAAAAAATAAGAAAAAAAAAGTATGTGATTAGTACTTTAAAAATACTAATTATGTGAGATACACATTATAATTTTTAAAGCTGACATTAATGAATCTGAGATGCTAACAGGATATGAAATTGACATAAAAGTTGATGTAATGATCAATATAGAAACATGCAATTGATTAATACTAAATTGAAATAAATTAAATATAAGGTTACGAGAAGATTTGAGTTTGAAATATGGGAGATATTGTAACACCTCAGAATTTGAAAAAGAAAAAAGAAAATTTTGAAATGTAGCTTGTGTCTACGGTTCCCATCTACAGTCTGTATAAGCTTTTATGGGCCGAATATGACAACCGTAGAAAGTGAGAAAATATTTCTTTAAAAAAAAGTCCTTGTAACCTTGATAACATGACAAAAATTGATGAGACTAATATGAGTGACATGTATCCCTCAAGATCATTTACATGGAGTCAAGCAAAGGGTCTCCAAGACCTACAAGCAATGTTCATGAAAAAGAGAAGCATTAGAGGAGCTTGAAGGTCACCAAAGAAGGGCATACATGCATGTAAGGTGCATCAAAATGAGAAGGAAGAATGAAAGAGGCCATGTGTGCAAATGAACATTTCATGAATTCACAAAAAAAGGCAATCAAATAAGACTCTTATCTCATCAAGAGTATAATTGTAAAAGAAGTGTCTTCTTTATTTTCTTATTATAAATATTAGTCTTTTTCATTTTGGAAGACTTAGACTGTATTGAATATTGACTCTCAAATTGTAGTATCTTCTTAACGAGTAATTAGGGTGAATTCTTGAAATTGCTAGTTAACTTCTTGAGTTTGATAAATTGAAGTATTACCGTTTTGGGATTCTTGGTTTCATTTGATTTTTCTTTCCTAGGTTAAATTTAGGTTATTGAAGTCAATTAGGGTAAGGTGTTGGTCCCTTGTTGCCCATAATTTCAATAACTCGAGTATTAATCCACATATTCTTTATTTCTTTGTTCCTTTCCTTGTTTGATTCTTATCATTTGGTATTAAGAGCCTAGGTTTAGATTTGTTCATAAAATGTAGTCTTGGTTTGTAAAAAAAAATAAGAGTCGGAAATCGTCAAAAAAAAACTGAGTTTTTTTTTTTTGTTTGTTTTGCTATTTTTTGACACTAGATCTTTTTTTCTAGTGATTTTTTATGCTACGTTTCAAATTTTGTTCAATTTGAAGATTTAGAAGTGAAGTTACCATTGAAGGGTTTCAAATTTTGAAAGTGGGTCTTTTGATTGAGGAGAAATTGGAGGTTAATAATTAGTGGACTTTTTTTCTTTTAGTTTAAGGGAAGAAAATCTTAAATTTTGAGTCAATTCCGAATTGATTAGACTGTATTGGATTTAGTCTGTTCTTGGTGTTCTATGTGTTCATGGTGTCTTCAGGTAGGCACAGCAGTCCATAGAGCAAGCCGAAGGAAGAATGGAGAAGAAAGTAACATTTGAACCGAACCGCGTAGGGCGCGCTACAATGCTTCAAAGTTGGTCAAAGGTGATTTTGCGGTCCATTAGTAGAATTTTGAAAAAAATGAAATCTGAAAAAATAATAATCAAAATCTTATACATAAATAAATTTATATCCACGTGGACCAACACTTCGTGGCCACATCAGACACAAGCGCCACACGACATTGCATCAGCAGTCAGCGCAGCTAACAACCTGTCCATGACACCCAGTCTCACCTGACGCGCGTTTGCATCAGTTTCAGAGACGAAAACCTGCATATTTTTCTTAAGACCCCGAAAATATTACAAGTATTTGAAGTTTTTTGAACCTAGAAATTTTCTAAGTGTCCAAACTTCGTGATTCTTTTTCTACCATTTTCCCTTTAATTCCTCAACTATTTAACAATAAATTAATATTTTTAATTACTTGTGAACTAGTTTTATTCATCAAATCATCCAATCAGAGTCTTACAAGTGATGAACTTCTTTGAGGCCTAAAAATTTTTCAAGTGTCCAAATTATCTTCTTTTTTTCTTCTATGTTTTTTAAATCGTCTCCTACCCACAATTAATAATATTTACAGGACAAAAAATGAATAAAAAATAAAAAACGACTAGGTTTCGAAAAATCAATTAATCTTATGATTTAAGAGAAATCAATTTTCCAAATCAACAGAGTCGCCACTTAATTTTTTAATAAAAAATCAAGAAAAAACTTATAATTATTTCAAAAGATTTAAGCAAATAAAATCAATTGAAAAATGGTTTGAAATTCAAATATACATTCCGAGAAGGTGTTAGGCCCTCGGAATACTTGTTAACTTGCGGTTGACCGGCAATTTGACTAAATGAATTTTGACTAATTTGAAAATAATAATAATAATAATAATTTTAAAAAATAGTAATGAAAACTCACTTTTAAAGGGCAAGGAAATAAACTAAAAGAAAATTTTAAAGTAATTCAACCCAATGTTACAAGATCTAAAGTAAAATAAAACTAGGTAATAAATAAAAATATAAATGTTTAAATTTGAACATAAAAGAAGGCATGACTATTTTTTGGAAATTAATTTAGTTTAACACCAAATTTCAAATAAAATGGTTAGTTAATACAAACAAATAATAAACAAGAGTAAAATAAAAAATATTAAAATTTGGGCCCTTTGCCCAAATTTCAAATGGTAAATCACATAAATATGTTATATTTAAAAAAAGTTTACGAGTTAGGTCAAGATAAGTGTTTGTTATAACTAAGAGAGAAGAGTGGAGGAAATTATGTGTGTACCGTCGCTTTCGTTCTCGGTCCTGGTAGCACACTAATCGTTGGTTTTGTAAAAAATAAAAGCGGCGGCGGATGGGCTGTGGGCCGCCGCGAGCAGAGGAGCAGTACGGGCGGGGGAGGCGGCTGGGCGGGGCGGGTCATGGTTGGGCTGTAAAAGATTCGTCGGCGTGTGGTCAAGGGGTATTGAAAAGTACAAAAAAATTTACGAGGTCATTATGTCCCATGGCAATAGTTTTATCCAAAAAAAAAAGATGAAAAGAGGGGAAAAAAAGATTGCAAAATGTATAAAATTAAATTTTAAAAGCAGAAATTTCTTAATCATTAAAATTTAATGGCAGAAGTAAGAGTTCACCATTGATTAATCATTATAGCTTCAAATTTGAATTCATTATTTGCATTATGAATTTGGTAATAAGTTTGAAATAGGTTAATTCATACAAATAATTGAAGAGTCGTTTGTTTGAAATTCGTTGTCTCCATTTTAAGAGGGTTGGTTAATTTATAATTTGATTTTTTAGGAGAAATATTAAATTGAAATGAAATTAAATGTACCATTAAATTGTCTGCAAAACTATATAACGTGAATAAGGATGATACAATTTTAATGCAGATTTCATTATTTTGAAGTTTTTTTGATTATTTTGTTACTATTGGCTACTGTTAATTTATTAATGATTAACTTATCAGTTTATTGATCATTGTCAGTCTTTCGTTAGTTACATTTTCCATTCATTCGTAATACTCTCTGGAATTCAAAATTTAAATAATGTGTGATACAATTTTAGTTTAAATTTAATCAATTCACAATTTTTATTTATTTGTTTACATGTGGATACTTGTTTAATTTCAATATTGATACAAGTTGTAATTCACTCTACAGAACATTGTCTTGTCACGTCATTAGATTAACGTTTTCCATTCATTTTTAATTTTTCTCTGTTTATTCAAATGTACACAGTGTAATAAAATTTTAATACAAATTTAATTCATTTTGCAGTTTTTAAAATTATTTGTTCCTATTGGCTACCTTGTTTAATTCATTATTGATACAAACTGATTCACTCTATAAATTCACTGCTTTTCATATTTCATTTGTTGCATTTTTTTTATGTCATTGCTTAATTTCTCTTCTACCTCGACTTTCAATATTTGTGTAAATTACATTTTTTAAATAAAAGTTTAATGCATTTTGCAATTATATTGATTGATTTGTATAATGCGTTCCTTGTTTAATCATCATCAGTACAAGTTTCACTTCAGTTTACATTGCATTCAAAGAGTGTTCTGTGTTTTCACATCCGCATCATATTTAACTCTTTTAATAATTCAACTTTTAATATAGGTTTGTAATGCATTATTCATTCAAGTTTAATGCACTTTTGCAGTTTTCTATGCTTCTTCATTTGTTACGATTATGCTACTTTCTTCTCAATAATTCAACTTTAATATGTTTGTAATACTCGTTTAAATTAGGGGATTTGTTTTTTTAAAAATTCATTTTGTAGTTTTTATGCCTCTTCATTGTTCGATTTATATTACTATCTAATTAGCTATTGATATAAGTTTTTATAGAGTTCTAGAATCATGATTATATTAAAAAAAAAAAGGAGGGAGAAAAAATGAGCAAAATTAGTAAGCGGAGATAGCTCCAGAAAAAAAAGTAAAAAGAAAGAAAGAAGGAAAAAAGAAAGTAAAAGAAAGTAAGAAAGAAGTAGAAAAGAAAGAAAAAGAAAGAAAGAAAGAAAGGGAGAGAGAAAGAAAAAAAGACGGGAGCAGAAACAGAAAAGGAAGCAAAATGAGAAAGAAAAAAAAAGGGAGGAGATATAGATAAGAAGAAAGAAAGAGCGACACAAGAGAAAATAATTTTTTTTTAAAGAGGGATATAAAGGTAAGTAAATGTAAAAAGGATCGCTAAATCAGTAATTATTATAAGATATACTAAATTTATGTCATTTTTCAATTCCAATCAAGGACCTTTTGACCTGCCTGCCCCCAAGTCTTGTCCTAAATCTAAAAGTGGGTCTGCTGATGAGTTTCAGTCCAATTTCGCTCCTAAAATATTATTGTATACAATGAATGTGTACTACTCATTTTGGACTTTTTGAGATCAATTTTTTTTGTTCTCTACCTGTATTTAAGCACCTGACTAGTATCTGCGTTTTTGAGTTGTTTTTATGCATTTTTTTCTATGTAAAATTGTATACAACTAGTGTATATCACATTGTTTTCCTATATATCATTTGTTTACTGATGTATACAATCACTTTTTATGCCTTCACGACTGTAATTCAGCTCCTCATTCACCACAAGCAGCTTCCCGTTGATTTGGTTGACTCGAAAAGGAATAAAGTTGGATTTTGACTCAACTTCTCTCAAGAATCTAAAAATGACGTGCACTTTGTCTATTTGTTTTATGAAAATATGCAGAGAATCTACGATGGAAGTTGATCTAGTAGTCCAAATGACTTGAGCCATGGAGTACTAATAGTACGATATGGTTCCGAAAGAGATGATAACTAATGGATAATAATCAAGAACTCACGGGCTTCATCATAGAGAGAGGATGGATATGGATATATAAGAAGAAACATTGATTTTCCATATGGTGTTTGGGTGGGACGAGAGTATTTTAAATTGGTTATCTTATCTGAAACCCCGAGCCCGGGCATCGCAGAAGTTAACTCACCGCCTATTGATGTTGTGTCACGTCGGCATATGTTACACCAATTCTGTGTGCGGCGCTTAGGCACTACACATTCCTCCTGCCCTCTCTACCATTGGTATATAGTTTTTTTAATGTATCATTGTTATAGTATTATTTTGTCGTTTGATGTGAATATGTACGTCATGATACATTAGTGATTAATGACCCGCGTGTATTTTAGTTTTGTATCTACAGATTATTATGTGATCATTGTTTTGTACTTGGATATGACTTGTATAAAAATATATCATTATAATATATTGTATATGACAAATGTAATAAATGAATTAACAATTAAAACAAATCAGATACGTTCATATCAGATTATTATTGCGTATACTATACATATAAATAGTGTAACAATTAATATATGTAAATTAGTTGTCTTGATCAAGACAAGTATGGATGATACATTAATGTATATATTAATATTGGAATTTTGTGAATGGTTGTATCATTGATAGTTCTAATGTACGCAATACATGTTATAAGATGATTACAATTATGTCGACATGTGTTGGTTTGTTGTTAGATATACATTAAACATTACTTATGTATCAAGTATATAAGTATTGCACATTAAACTCACTAGTCGAATATTCAACAATATTAGAATTATGTATCAATGTGATAAATATATACCTGAACGGCAGTACATAAGGAAACATTTATTAAATTTATGTGCATTTATGGTATCGCAGATGTCATACACTAACAAAGACTAGTTTAAGAAGCAAAACAAACAATATACATCAATAACTTTGATAAAGATAGGCGTGAAGATGCATTCTTCTTCGCTTTGCTTTCTCCGAACAAAGTTTTAAATCCTATCTTTCAAACAAAGGCTATCAAATCCCCAAGATCCTTATTTTTCCAATGTATTTTGATCTCTTCTGGGTTTCAGTCTCACAAAGCTACAGTCAAGTATGGTAAGCATATTCTGCAAATAATGTTTTCATACGTTTACCAACATGTGCCCACTGAGACTTGAATTAACATCAACAAAAAAACAAAACAAAAAATCAAGAATGAACAACGAAAATCAAGAAAGACGAAAATTATCTATTTAGAAAGTTATAATTGATTTGATTAAATTTCAAATTATTAAGAGGAATTAATTGATAAGATTGTGGAAGTGAAGTTAGAGAGATTAATGGAGGTACACTACAGTTAACAATATTTGAAAATAAATGTTATATATCATTTAAATTTTGTGCATTCATACTTAGTGAATAATAATAGTAACAATTAAAAATTATATCACTAAAAATGTGTAAAAAATTAAAAAAAGAAAAAGAATATGAAGTATTATTATTACGGGGTGAAAATAATATATATTAAATACTTAATTCTAAAAAAAAAGTATATATTAAATAGAATATTCTTTAAGATTTTGTATCACATAAAAAAGTTGGAAAAAATTAGGTGTATAAGTATATATATACTAGTTAATTAGTTAACATAGTTATAGTTTGCCTTAATTACTATCCGCGATCTACTTTTAGCTACAATTATGCGGCTCCGCTTTTTAATATTGTATAATTCTCACGTTGGTATCATTCAAAATTTGTATAATATAATTTGTATAACTTGTGTATAATTCGAAAATTCGTAGAAGTTACACTTCTATGTTTGATTGTAATTTTTGGTTATTTTCAAAGCTCTACAAAAAAAATGAATTATAAAAGGGTATCCCAAATAAGTCTAGATAAAACCTCCGAATGATACAAAACGAAATAACTTACACTGGTACGCTACAATTCGTTAAAATGAAAATTATAAGGATAAAACATATTAAATGTTACTTATATTGGTTATTTATAAAACTTCCTGATTTTTTTTATCGAGAAAAGAGTCTTATATGATTTATAATATATTAATTATAAATATACTATATAATAGTAATAGTACGAGAAAAATAATATGGATAAATTTATTAAGTGGAAATAGAAATTTGAAAGAACTTGTGCCTAGTATTGAACTCTTTATTGGATGAGAAGAGAAGCTATGTTATTACCAACAATTCCAAAAGTACAAACGATTAAGCATAGTGCATAAACCATCTTCTCTACACAATACGCTTTCCTCTGCATTAGTTACACCACCACCCAATCCCCGCCTTTTGGCCTCCCTCTCCGATCATTCTGCTGGACAAATCTGAGAGCTACCGGAAAAAATGTTCACCTGGCGACACTTACACCTCGTTCTCCTCTCATCTCAATCTGACATTGATGAAATTGAAAACCTCATCTATTCCAATCCTTCTACTGTCCTTCCAGTACGCCCTCCTTCTCCTCCTCGTGCTGCCATTCCTGTTTCATCTTCTCCTTTCATGCCTTCCAATCTACGCCCACCACCTCCCCCTACATCTACCACAACCAACAATTACAAACCGACACCTGTTCCTGCCATTCCATCTCCACCACCCCTACCTTCATCTGGACAGTCAAATATAGCTGCTACCGGATTCGGATCGCCTCCAAATACCCTTACCGAACCCGTTTGGGATACCGTCAAAAGAGATCTGTCCAGAATTGTTAGTAATTTGAAGCTGGTGGTTTTCCCTAATCCTTATAGAGAAGAGCCTGGCAAAAAACCCTTCGTGATGGGATCTATGGGGTGACCTTTCTTCTTCATTGTTTTTCCTTGGGTCTCACTTTGTATGGTTTCTGCTTCTGTTAATGAGGTAACTCCCCATTCTTAACTATTTCATTGTTCAAACTATCGTGGCCACGTCATAATGTACTTTCGTCCTGTGGTTGGAATGGTATCTGAGTTTGAAAATGTTTTTAGAAGATTTCTTTTTGTGATTGTTGCAGGTTTTGTAGTTTTGATGTATAATTCTAAAGTAACACTGCCACAAGGGGCACTCAAATTAGATCAAGTAATAGCTGAAAAGAAAGGATAATGCTTTGGAAATTACAAGTGCCGGGGGAACAAATGAACAATCAAGAATTTTATGTATTGGCAAACAGCTCGATCAAAATTTGCAGAGGTCAAAAGGATAACTTGTCATACCACCAAACAAAAGGATTATGGTGTTTGTTTCAATATCAGATGCAAAAATTATTCCAAGGAAAAACGAGAAATCTGTGATTACTTTTCTCCCCTATATATATTGTTTATGAAATGGACTTTGGACCTAAACAACCCCAGATTAACTCATGAGGGAAGGATTGTCCCATACAAGAGGTAACAATCCATTTTCATTATCAATAGGTCACTAGTAACACTCTCTCACCAGCCTAAGATTTGACATCTATGGCATGGAAAACATAACATGATGGCCCAGTATTGGGTAAACCAAGAAAGAGGATGAGTCTAGCTTTAATACCATGTGATCTTCACCCAATCCAACCCAAAAGCTAGCTTATGAGGGATGATTGCCTATGATCAATGAATAGGAGAGCAACTAACATATTCCCAGTCACTAATATAGGGACTTAATATTTTACACTCCCCTGTAAGATGAGGAATGGACAACCAGAACGTGTATGACATTACAATAGGCTCTCACACATTGAGAGCCCACCACATGGAGCATGATTTTCTTTGAGACCAGGTATGAATGAACCATAAGCTACATTTTTCTTCCCTTTCTTGTTATACAGTATTGGTATGTAATGAGCCTGAATGAATCGGAATTGACCTTAGAGGATTCATTCAGCCAGCCCAACTGATCTGGGATTTGAGGGTTGTTGTTTCTTTTACAAAAAAACCAACAAATATATTTGTAGTTTCTTGCCTGTCCTTCCTCGGTCCAGTTCTCTTTTCTTCTATCTCCACTTCTTTAATGTGCTTACTTCTAAATTGCCTCTCCATTTACGCATGAGATCTCACATTTGTATCTTTAGCTCCGGCCGCGTAGGATGCCAGCCCAAAAGACAACTCTTGGAATTGCCTAATTTTCAACTTTTTGCTATCTAGCTGTCTATTTTTATTACAGTTCACATTGTAACAATGTTTTGGCGGCCCTAGAGGCAATCTTCCCCTATAATCGTGCTTTCTGTGGCTATGTCCCAGTAGACTGCTAGGGTTATAGTTTTGGCTTGGGGTAAAAAAATGGACTATGAAATAACAACACAGTGAATGAAATATTCTATTTGTTTGCACGGAGTCAACATGGCTAGAGTTGATACTCTGTGGCTAATTGGCACAAACTATAAATAATCATAAATAGAATAATGTTCCGCGAACTTAAGAATGAAATGTTTACCTTCAGTGGGATCCAACAAACGTATAGACAAGAGGACAAATCTGCTCTTTACTTATCATCTTAGTAAGTGCCTTATGATGTTTATAACAGATATAAAATAATCTATATACTCTAATTTACACCAATAACAAAAGTTAAGAATACAATTCATCTTACGTTTTTTTAAGGAACTACCAATATCTTCAAAACACCTAGATTCCTGTTTAGAAAAAACAAAATAGGTACTAATATGCTCTCAGGCTCGGTTAATGAGGTAGTTCCCTAAGATCCTTCTCAGACTTCTGGATACCTTCTCCGGTGTTATTCGATCGCCGAGATCTATTCTTATTCTCCTTTTCCTTCTTTTAAGTCTTTTATGCGCATGGATACGATGGGTGGTGTGTATTGTATTTCAGATTTGTGGGTACGTTCGTTGACAATAGTGACGTCTAAGGCATATCATGAGTGATAGATATATAGTGGAGAAGCACAAACCAGTTATTAACCTGAAAGGAATTGTTGAAATACTTGCTTATCGACCATCAAAATTGTCAACAACAAATTAAAACTTTATAACATAACTTCTTATATCACTCCTGCCTGCCATTAGAAGCCTGCTACAACTTAAGAAGTAAATGTAGTAAGTATGGGCCCCCCCCCCCCCCCCCCCCGCCCCCCCCCCCATCTTTGACATTTACGGCTTTAGGATTAATGTGTCCCTACAGCTTTGCATCTCTTTGATTTATTGACTACTTAAAAAATTTCTGATTCTATGATCCAAAATAAAGAAGGGATAATACGAACATATAGTGTTGGTGTGCTTGGATCTATAGTTTGGGATAAAGAATTTGCGACTTCTGCTACTCACTAGTACTGAAGTCTCGAGAGCAAGATGTGTAGACTATTTATTACATCCTTAGCTTAGAAGTGGAGCACTCTTGTTGTTTCCCTCTCATGTACCAACTCTCATTTGTTGTATTGCTGGTCTCTTTAAAGATGGCTCTACTTTCTACTTGACCTTTAGTAATTTGATTTCTGCTGTTTCATCATCTAAGTCCAGCTCAAGTGAAACCCCTTGGAATTGCCTAGATTTTCAACTTCTACTATCTTTTTTGCCAATTAATTTTCAACTTCTACTATGTAGCTTTCTATTAGCCACTATAGATCACACTGTACTCATATTGATGGTTTCAGGCAGAAAGATGGGTGAATCTTTCTCTGCTGAGCAATTTAAACTAGACATCCTCTTCAAATCAGATGTCTTTTTGTGGACATGTCCCATGAACTTGATAGGGTGTCTAGATTATAGTTTGCTCTTGGTTAAGTATAATACCACGAACATCAGAGAAAGTGGTATCAGTTGACTTATGCAACGAACTCGACCTTGCTGCTGAATCGTGACAAAGCCACTTGTACCACTCTAATCTTAGTGCTACTTGACAAGTCATCTCATGGTGCGGCAATTACTAACCTGAGTAGCAAATATGACTATACTACCCAATAACAGTAATGCTGCATAGAGCACATGCCAGAGAAATCAGGATATTTGGTTCAGAGAAGGTATAACGAGCTGAACACGTTTTGTTAGTCATTTCTAGTTTAGAGAAGAAGGTATAAAGAAAACTTCGAGTCCCAAACACAAAATTGTGCAGTTTTTGTTCCTCCCAATGTGGACAAATCTTCTTCATGTCTAAACAAACCTTCAGTTGTTTTTGCCTTTTTGTTGCTTCTATTACGAGTTGTCTCTTATATGACTTCCTATGGACCCAAGGACAAACCATGAAAAGGTCGTATACTTTAAGTTATTTGCAGACACATTAAATGCGATAAATAATTTTGATCATTTTGAAGACTATTGAAACCTGGTCAGGCTGAATCTTTCCCAACCATAACACATTGTCTTGTTCATGAACCAAGTCTATGCACCCATGCTCTATTTTTCGAGTTCTTTAATAAATGTCGTTGCCTATGGTTGTATAGATGATTCACAGACTCACATTAATGCAGGTGGACTCCTGACTAATGGGTTTATTTTTCTTTTTTATTTCTTTATATCTTCTTCCAGTCTGAGGTTTTTGCTGTTGCATTTGCTCTGCTGGCTGCCGGTGCTATCATTCTGACACTGAATGTATTGTTACTGGTAATGACACTTTCTCACCCTATCACACTAAAAGAATTAGGGTAAAACGAGAATAAAGCCAAGATAAAAGAACACCCGTAATCTAGTATTGTATTTTTAAAGTCAGTAGAGTAGTACAGCTTATAAGATGCAAAGAGATATGAGATTTGAATGGATAGAAAAAAGAACAGCTAATTAGTGCATATATATTCAGGAATACAGTCACTATAGGCACTAGTCCTGAAAGCAAAACCATTACGGGCGAGGTCTCTTGTGAATGAAGGAACTGCTATTTAGTCCTTTTGTGTGTAGCTGGATATCGCACTTTCCTTTTTATGCGTTCCTGATAATATGGAGTTTAACAGGATTTATGTAACTAAATGCGCTTGCTGACTGTCAGATGGATTAATGATTTTGCATGCGGGCGGTCATTATAAGCTTCTTCCAAGTCTCTCAGTCTGCTGGATACTGTCTATTTCCCGCTTGATATTGGTGGTGCTTCATTCATGCTGAAAGGACACGTTATATGAAGGTGAGTTGTAAGTATGTGTTGGTCACTAGCTTGGAGCTCTTGGGCGGCATATACCCTGTCATGAGTACAACTGTTTAACCCAGAAGAATCTCTTGCTCCTGTATCCCTGTAGTCTCATGATGTAATGCTGTTGGTATTCTCATTATTGCATTGTATTGATTTATTTGTGCCTACTATATGAGTGGAAGATGTATGAAGCCGATACACAACATTGAAGTAGGGATATAACTTGTTAGAGATTTTTGATTACCTCATGAAAATTTGTTGATAATTCTAGTTCTACTCTGATATCTCACAATTTGTACTGCTGTATGAAGATGTTATATGCATCTAGTTCTGTCTGATGTATGTTATGCCTCAATAAGGAGACATATTCTCTTAATTTCGTGATGTCAATGCCTCTGAGCATTATGGCCATGTACTTGTGCCTTATGTTGTTGCTCGGACTCTTCAAAACTATCGACAAATGCATGTTGGATCCTTCAAATATAGTGTATTTAGAAGGATTTGACACGGGTGCAATTTAGCTTGTGCATACTCGTTAGTGCAACGTGTCAAGATTTTAAAAGGTGAAGTATCTAAGCTCTGCACTCAATTTTTGAACATTGTATTATCCCTTGGGAGAATTTATTAGATAAGAGTTGAGTATCTCAAATTTTTGTTAATTGATCTATCTAACTGCTCGTTGTCTTTTCCAAGCTTAACTTGAAGAAAGGTTGGCTAATCCTTGGAAACAAGGAAATAAAAAACTCACTTTAGCATGAATAAAATCTGGCTAAGCTTGAAGCATATAACAAGAGTTTGGTAATAAAGGTAGGCGAGGATATATAATTCAACGGCCCTTCTATATTATACAACATAATTTTTGAGTCCACTTTGAAGTTCCGATTAAATTTGGGTTGCGCACTGCAGGGTTCGTTTGGGGGGGGGGGGTTTTCATTAATACAGGCTTCGAATCGAACCTCTGATTAAAGGTAAACTAACGGCTCCGATCAATGCACCACATCCTATTGTTGGGAAGACTCCCGCTCAGCATAACAACACTAACGATGCAGGCGAGAGTATTTCACTCTCCAGCATAACATGAAATTAGCTAAAATTTACTTCTTTTTATACAGAATACTACTAGTTAGTAATTGTACAGTACAATATAAAATAATCCGTCCGTTTAAAAATGAATGTCTCTATTTCTTTTTTACTTTATTTTAAAAAGAATGATCCATTTCCTTTTTTGGCAATAATATAATTTTAAAAACTCTTTCTCATGTGACATTTTTAAGACGCAACAAGATTAATGACATTTTGGATATTTGAAGACCAAACTTTATTTATAATCACACTTTTAAAAATCTTCTTTCTTCTTAAACTTCGTTCCAAGTTCGGATTAGGTCATCCTTTTGGAAACGGAGGAGTAATACAAACGAATAAATTGTTTGTAATTGGCTCATCTTCCTTCTAATTTTTTTGTCATGTTGGGCGCATTTCTATAAGTTAACTTTGAATTAATTTTTAAAGTAAAAAATGTAGATTACATTAATTCGATGATTTTAAAACAAAAATTTAGATATTTAAACTATACTCGACACTATACTATGGCACTTTTTTTACATATCAATATGATGAAAAATATATGTAGATTAACTCTAAAAATAAAAATATAATACTCATAGTGGACGAGGATAAGTAGATAATCTGTCAAAATTCTAACTTTACATTAAATTGATATCATACGTTCTTAATTTGTATTTCAATGCTTCCTCATAACTAAGCTTTCTTACTACATTTTTAAAGCTCGAAAATTCAAATTTGTCTTTCATCTTTAAACTATAGATCTATCATTTTATATTATTTTAAAATTATTAATACATTCTAGAAAATGTCACTTTATTGATAATATTATCAAATCTTTTTAATTAATTTTCAAAGAATAAAAGAGAATATTATTTTAAACTATTTTTTTTTCACGCTCATAAAACAAATCATAAAGCGAAGGAAGACAGCGAAAGAGATTAAAGAAGAGACTTTCGTCTTATTTCCAAATGGATGTAAGTCTCATCTGTATAGATACAATAGTCAATAACAATCTATTTATAGAGTGAGAAATCAATCAAAAGTCCACCATATATAAGTAGCCATAATATATAGGCTACATTCTTATCAAAAAGTTCAGAAACCTCGTGAATATGTATTCTGTACTAACTTTTGGGACTATACATCATCAATGGATTTATAACACTCCCCTTGGATGTCCATAAACTATGGACTCGTTTAAAACCGACTAGGAAAACCTGGGGAAAAAATTCTAGTGAAGGAAAAAAGGACACATATCTTTTGATACGCACTATTTGTGCCCTCATTAAAACCTTGCCAAGAAAAACCAGTAGAAAAAACCATCGTCAAGGAAAAAAAAGAGTGCAACGAGTATTATACTCTCCTTTATTCAAAATCATTAATTTCTTGTGCTGATGTCTCCCAACCCTTCGACATGTGGTTGATAGATGTTACTTATCTCATCCAATCTCGTTTGGGGTTTGTTCTCATAACCATGTAGCTATGATTGAGATTATTACAATTTTATGCTCTAAACCAACCAGGAATTCATCGTACAATTTCCTAGTTGGAAATGGTTCTTAATTTAATAATTAGCAAACAATTACAAAACCCAATTTGTAAGTTGACAAACAAAAACACATGTGACCATCGCATAGATGCATCAACCATATAGTTTCAAATGATCCACATGACAGGTGAACGGAACCAATTCATCTTTTTATTATGTTCCAAAAATTTTAGACAATACAATCCCACCTTAGCTGGTACAATAATCATTTTCTGAAGAGACAAGCAAACAAGAGAATCTGGAAGAATCTTTTCTTTCTTCCATAATATTAGAGCCACCTGAGTTCTCAATTTACATTTGCATCCACATTTTAACAGAATGTGTCAACCGACTTGCCAATTGAATCTTTATATCAGACACTCTTAAAGTTTACTTTTGTCATGTGATTCAATCAGGATGCCCCAGTTTGGGTGCAACAACAAGAGAAAAAAATGAGTAATATTTATAACCCGCTTCAGTTGTAGTAATTCAAGATATAAATCTTTTAATAATTTTATAGTATCATATTTCTTTTCATTTCATCCGAAACTTAAAAAGATTCTTTTGAGACTTACGAATAACACACTATTATTCTCTGTAATAAACACAACTCGTTAGAGTCTGATATAATTTTGTTGTACTATCACATATGCATGAACACAAACATATGGTAAAAGGGGGGGGGGCATTTCCTTCAAGGAGTAAATTATTTATTATGGTCATGGTCAAGTTAAATTACGATCAAGACATGTTTCTTGCTATTTTTTGTACCATAGGTCAAATCAAAGACAAAGTTGTATGCCACAACAATAATTGACCACAAAATTTATAGGCAAGAAGCATTTTTTTCTTTGCCTTTCGAGAGTCACAATAACCAAACATAAGTGACGATTTTTTAAACGTACAATACCATTAGCCAATTCTTAAATAAACTTTATTTCTCTCAAACCCCCGTAGAGATGAGACGTGACATATATCACATTTTTTTTCAAACCTTCTATAGAGGTGAGTTGTGGCATATATCAAACCCATAATCATTTTATCACATCTTGACCCATTCTCTTATAGAATGGGCGATGCATTCACGCTATTATACAAGGGCCATTCTCTTCAAGGAAGGGACTTAACAATATATGTAATTTATGAAATGTGCATTATAGGCACATTTTCATGACTTTAAAATTCATTATATTTCCATGACATACCTTCAACATCACTTGAAAATAAAGTGCATCACCACTTTATATTCTGTTATTTTGATAAAGGATTTAGTAAAACTATCAAAATATTGGGTCGACAAGGATCGCAAGCCCACCACCCAGCCGACCCACATTTCAATCAACCAATGGGATAGACCTACATAAAAATTTGCCTCCAGTTTGAAGGAATTTGAAGACCTCATAGTGTTCTTCCTTTATAATTACCACAACGAATGACTATCTATATTCCCTTATTTCACACCATTTTTCATATCGTTAAGCGGGATGGGTCATTTTCAGATAATTATTTACTGCTAACCAATTATACGATAGAATTGAAGAATGTCAGCACTGGTTTCAAAGTTATCAGATGTTGCTACCACATTCTTTTCAAGAAATGGAGGCAAGTTCAATATGACGAAGTTCAAGGATTTCATCAAAGCCGTTAGTCATCATGATTGCATTAATTATGGGGCATTGAATAAAACTCGATGTTCTATCAGACAAGGAGTATTAGGCCAAATATAAAGGAATTGAAACCCAACCTTATCATGAGCAAACGGGTATGCATCAAACCAACAGGTTTCCCCATAAAATTGGTTCAAAGGGTCAGGGAACCCTATAATTTTATCTAAATATGAAATGGGCGGTTTATGATTTAATTGCTCACCACGCACAAAAAATGAACCCAAATAAGGTTTGGAAATGAATGTTAGATTTTCTAACATTAGGGGAGAGTGATTGACAGTTGAAAATTATTTGTGAGGTTAATTATGAATTATATGTAGATCAGCGTTTAGATAAAATATGGAACTTAAAGTTCAAGGGATAATTCAGTTTTATAATGTTGCCAAATCAGTTGCCAGATGAATGCACTGGACCCTCAATATAATGCAGCTGCAAATGCCCAATATGAAGTCCTTGAAGGACAGAAGTCTATGATTACGCCGGAAGAGTTAATAGACCAATCGGTTCCAAATATAGAATTTCTTGAAGAAAGAAGGAGCAAATGATCAATATGGTCAGGATAATGAGGAAAGTGCTATAAAAGAGCACATTGACATAACACTTATAAAACTCGGAAAAGGTTTCAGGTTATGAAAATAATAAAAAATGAAGCGATTCGATAAGTTATTGTCTTTTGGAACCGATATCAAATACAAACGTCAACAGTATATTTGATATGAGGTAGCCGCAATGATATAAATTATGACGAGGATCTTGAATCAAAATGTTCTAGAGGGGGACATATAAATGATTGGCCAAGTAAAATACATAATTCAAGATATTTTGTTTCACCTAAGAAAGAAAACAGAAAGTTTTTTGAACTGGTAGTCCATAAATCAAGTATAATGTCATTGGGGTGGTACAAATAATTTATATGCGTAGATAACATAGATTATGAATAAGGTCTGAGTGGGGCATAAAGGGTTATCGCAAAAAATCCTGACATTATTGGACTTTTTCTCTTTGGTGGATCATGAGGTTTGTTTTGAATATGACTATGCAAAAACTTGAATGCATGTAATGAATAATTGTAATGCTAGCTAGACAATGAAGGTTATATGAAAAATCCTTGAAAAATCGAAGTGTCTGACGCATAAAGAGTGTGAAAGAAACTTTTTCAATAACGCTCAAGAATTCGATATGGGATTGAAAGAGTCAAGGAAGAAAAGGTTTAAAAAAATGACTCTAATTAGAAAAAGTCTTTGGTAAGACAATTTTTCTTGACCTACAGATTGATCTAATTGACAAATGAAAAATTGGTACAATGCACATACATAGTGCATATGTTTTGATGCGGTTTATATGATTAAATCACATTCATTGAGTACCCTAATGAATTATGAGATCGTTTGACATAAATGATGATTCAGTGTGATCCCAAAAGAAGGAGAAAGTTTTCTTGTTGATGAACCTCCAGATCTTGGTGGCAATAGGGCACTCTTGCAGCTTGCTAAACATATTTGACACAGATATTTGTTTTGCAGTAAAATTATGGCAAAGATGACAGTTCTACCCAATAAAAGGACATGAATGGTTGTGGAGCACAGACTGAAATATCCTCGAAGGACCAAGTTATGGGGTTATTATATTCGCGGAACCAAGACAAAATTAATTGGTTATGCAGATGCAGAATATTATTGGATCCGCATAAAGGACAATCTCAACACGCTATTTGTTTGAATATGAGGAACATAATTATCTGGCGATAAAATGAGAGCAAGTTCAATATGAAGAGTTTCAAGGCTTTATCAAAACCTTTAGTCATCATTTCTATTTCACCAATATGGTGCGTTGACTCAAACTCAATGATTTTCCCATGCAAGGGAGTGTCAGGCAAAATTCTAAGGGACTTGAGAACCCAATCCTTATCATCATGGTGATATTCAAAAATCAGATGAGGTCTTATCCTTTGGTGCGCTAGAACTTGAATATACCGTCTTACGTCAGTTTTTTTGTATGTCATCCAGACTTTAACCGATGTTACCCTTTGGTGCGATGGGCTTTCTCACACGTCTTCCCTTAACCAACAATATAATAGACCGAAGTACAACATTACTCACCCTTTGGTCTTTCAAAATAATCAAAATAATTATTCAAACTCATGCTATTAAAATTTTACAACTTCTTCCATTTAAGAAGTTCTGTTATTAAAATTGTCAGATTAACAATATTAGTATATGCCTTTTAATTCTGATAATTGTAGTGGACTGAATACTATGATATCTAAATCATAAAAAATATCTTAGGAAGTACATACCTTGCTTTATGCAAACAATAATTCTTGATTATCGTAACGAGATCAACCAAAAATGCGCTACAGAAAAACTAAACTCGCTCTCAATTGGATAGAGGTCTCGTGTGATAACATGTTTAGTAAATAAGCTCATAAGACTAAAATCATAAAGAGAAGAAGACAAGAGACATAAATAGAAGAAAGAAGACTGTCTTCGTATCCAAGGTATGTAAGGTCATATGTATATCATTACAATAGTCAGAACAACCCTATTTAAGAGTGAGAAATAACTCCAAAAGTCACCACTATTAAATATCCTAATAAATAGATACATTTATCCAAAAAGTCATAAACCTAGTGAAAGGGATGGTTGTTCATTGTACTAACTTATGGACTATCCACTCAGTCAATGATCTATAAACAATTTATCTTTTTTGGATTCCCTTTCTTCTCCTTAAAAATTTATATATACTTTTAGGGGCTTAATAATTTTATTCTCTCTGTTTTAATTTGTTTGTCTTATTTTTTTGTAATCCATTTAAAAAATAACGTCTCTTTCTTCTTTCTTTTTGCAACTTTTAATTTTTAAATTACCATGTAACATGTTTAATATCACAAAATTAAATCATATTTTAATATTTTTTTATTCAACTATGTATTAAATAAAAATCAGACTAACAAATAAAAGATAGGAGTAATTCTTAAAGTGAATATTGATACATATATTAATACTAAAATAAATGCACATTATTTTTGAAATTAGAAAACATTTGAAGTTTTGTGCTGCTGCAAAATTTATAAAACTTTTGACACTATAATTTATTTGGTATAATAAGTAACATAAGAGAAAATTAGAGGTTTATGGATACTACTACAGTGAACAAAGTAGACTAGTTGAGAAGTCTGTAAAAAAATTGGGAGAAAGAATTATGAAAGGTGAGTGGCAAATTTGTGAAGGAGCAAAAATGTTTGTATGGATGCTACAATGAGGTTCATTGTCTACCAATAACAATGCTTCATTTTATCACATTTATAAAAAAAATATCTTTTCGGGCAAAAAAAAAAAGTAAGATACAAATGATAATCTATCAAAATATACTTAGCTTTATTGTCATTGAGAATTCAAAATCAATCATTTGAGCCTAAAGTAAAAACATTGATTTGCATATATATTCAAAATTACCTGAAATAGTCAAGATACACAGTTAATGCCAACAAACAACATGTTGACGAAGTTTAACTCCCCTCAACCCCTTCATATTATTTTATTAAAAAAAATTACATTAAAATAACTTTTATTACTTTATTTATTTTAATTTCTCTTTTCATTTATCCGTCTCCATTTATTTGAAGTTTTTTTCGGGAAAAGGGTCAAAAATACTCCCAACTTTGGTTTATTATTTGATTTTACTCTTGCCGTTAAAATGAAGTTAAATTTACCCCGACCATTACTAATTTCACCAAAATTACCCTCATTAGACGGAATCCCACAAACCGACCCAAATCGACCCAATTACCCGATTTAAAAAAATCGTATTCCCTATTTTTAACCTAATGACCCGACCCCTCTAGGATAATCCATTTACCAATTAACCCAATGCCCATTTTACCCATTCTCTCAAATTTACCAATTAACTTTTCGTCTGATTTGCTAGACGAGCTTGCTCAACAAATCAATTTTTTGCCAATGAAAGGTAAGGTTTTTATTATTTTCTTTTTATAACATTGTCAAAGTATCAAATCGAACAAATCATCTTTGATTATTTGTCTTTATATAACATTTAGTTGTTGATTACAAGTTAGGATTTGTCTCCAAATTTTTGGCTCATTTGTTTGCCTTTTTAGTGATATGTATTACGATAAGTTAATTAGGGTTTGTGGGCATTTTTCTTTCTGACTCATTTGTTTGCCTTTTTACCGATATATATAACAATCAATTAGTTAGGGTGTGCGGGAATCTGTCTATGGGTTATTTGTTTGACTTTTTACATCTAAAAATTAATGATTTGACTTTGAGTTATGAATTTTGTCACGCCTCGAGCCTACACCCTGGACGTGGCCGACACCCAATGGTCATTGCTGGCCTTGAGCGGACCCTTGTCCCGACTTACTTAAATCAGTGGAAGACTTAACTAAATATAAGATATATTTCTCATAAAAACAACTTCAAATAGATACCTGGCCAAAATGACACTTAAGACTCACATAAAATATCTTAATGCAATTAAAGAGAGACCCAAAAACTTAAATAGTTTGATTGTCTATCTATCTATGAAGCCTCTATCATACTCAGATGGATGTTGAGACAGACCCCACAACATCCTATAAGTAAAGAAAAGACTGAAAAACATATAAATGTGTCCTCCAGAATGCAAGGAGGCTCATCACTGACTTCAAGTTCTCTGTTGGATCAACGAGGCGCTGGATGATGTTGATCCCGGTTACCTGTGTCTACATCAAGATACGATGCAGGCCAACTAACATCAGTACATTGAATGTACAAGTATGCGAGTTGAAATGCTAACAAAACTTTAGGCGTGAAGATAGTAAGAAGAAACACTTACCTTGATCTAACTCAACTCTGAACTATTGTAATTAACTTAAAACAATAGAGAAACATGAATATGTATAAGCTTGTAAACCAGTTGTAATAACTCAGTTCGTATAAGGTGTAAATGCAATGACAAACTAAACTTTACTTATTATGAAAAGTAATATAATTTTTTGGGAGATTCTCCAACTGACCACCACCACTATGAGTCTAAGTGGTGATACAACGTTGCTCACACTGCCAGAACTGTCCTATACTTTGTCATTGCATAGAAATCCTTAACTTAGTGGATCTATAGTTTAATTTACGTGATCATTTAAAAAGTATGACTCGTTAATACCCATGATGACTACATGATTTTCATGGAGACTTGAGTTATTATGAATCTCATCCCCACATCGGTGCTCAATACTACTCCCAAAATATACTTTAGCTCATGCTTTTAAAAACAACTTTGTTTCCTTGGTTTGAGATAATTTGTTCAATACTTCACATTTAAAAAGCTCTCTTGGAATCCATGTTCCTTTTTCTTGTTCAAAACTCTTTTGGATATCTTGATTTCCTCTTAACTTAAATGTGAAATTATTTATAAACTTTTGAGAAAATATTTAGTTCCCTTATAAATTTTGAGAAATAAATTCAATTTCTTAACTCTTTGCTTAACTTAAAAACTTAAGTCTTAAATCAACTCTTAGAGAATACTTAGTTCCCTTATATTTGTTGAAAGAAAGACTTCAACCTTTACTCTTTACTTTAACTTGGAACTTGAGCTTTAAAACGAAGTTAAAACGTTTAATAAAGAATCTTGAGAATCTTTAAGAACCTTATTTTGACTTACTTCTTAACTTTATACTTGACTCTTAACTTCTTTGACGTTGATCATTAACTTCCCTTGAATTTGATTATGGTTCAAGAATTGGGCAAAAAACGCCGACTCGAGCGTTTTCGAGGCGCACCACGCCAACCTTTATTGTCTGAGGCTTGGTTCTAGCGCACTAGTGACGCGCAATGCTAGGCCCCATGTGACTGAGGCAGTTTCTGGCGCACTGTACACGTGACGCGCCGAGCCTTGCCCATGTGCGTCTGGCCGAGCCTTGCCCATGTGCGTCTGACAAATTTTTCAACTCTAAACCCTTCAAACTTCCTTAATTATTTCACCAAACACTTGGGACTATTGGTACCCTCAATACCCACTGGATTCAATCAAAAAAAAAACTCGGAGAAACTAGAATCAAACAACAACAGACATCCAATAATTCAATCAAAGAGAATTCAATATTTTTCTTCAAGAACTTCACCTTTTAACGTGTAAACGACTCATAATTGCTAAATTGAAAAAATTGGTGTGTGGATGAACTATTCTAGCACAACACATACCTTAATAGGGATCACCCCCGACGAAATCCACTCAAAGTTTTTGACGTTCTTCGACGAATTATGAGTTTCTCCTGATCTTCGTCTTTTCTCTTCTTCTCCAATCCCTACAGGCGTGAAAGTTAGTTTTCCAAAAAACGGACTTACTTAAGGCTTATTTTACCCTAAGAAACCCTTAAAATTAATTTAGAAATAAGTGGTGGAAAAAATGAAAAAAACATAGTTGCCCTTCCTTAAATTCAGAATTGGATTTCCCTCACTTCAACACCCCAACTTCCGACATCCATATCTCCCTCATACGATCAAAAATGCGCAAACTCAGCGGCTTTGGAAAGATCTCTCCAAGGGATTTCCAACCATATCAAGAACTACCTCTAACACATCCTGAGCTAGAAGTTATGGCCGTTTGAAGATGACCAAAACTCACTTCTTAAACTTAGAAATTTTTACAGATTTTGCCCTTTCTTTATAGAAGTGATTATTTTTAAGGTTCTGGCTTTTATTTCCTAGCTACTTCGAGGTTACACGAGTATCCACAGATTTATCTTTTTTAGTCTAAGTTCACGATTTGTTAGTTATTTGTTTGTTTTTTATGATTTAGGGTTTGTGGATAGGTTTTAGGATATCGTATGAATTTTGAGGAGGTGGTTTAGGTTTTGGAGATGTTATTGAGTATGAGCTGATTTTTAGTCACAATATTTAATCGGAAAATTCTTGATTGAATGTGTTTTTCTCCAAATTTCTTAGTTATTTGTTTCTTTTTTATAGTTTGTTAATGTTTATTCTTATTGATTGTGGCCCTTGTTGTCTTTGTGTGCCTTTTTAGGAGTTTTGTTAATGTTATTACTGTTTTTGGAAGTTGCTAATGTTGTCTCTGTGTGCCTTTATTGTGTGCATTTTTATGTGTTTTGTTTTTCCCTTCTTAGTTATTTTGTCTCATTCAAGATTTTGAAAGTTGTTAATGTTGTTTCTTGTGTGTCTTAGGTTGCCTAAAATGGTTTTGGTTGATCTAGTATTTCACTATGCTGGGGAATGAAAAGAGAGCCTAAATTGCTCTATGAGAGGAAACATTTTCACAAATGAGAAGGTTATGATTATGATCTCTTATTTTATATAGATATTACTAATGAGTACATTAATATATTAAACTATATGGGTGTGCAAAAATTGATAGTATTTGTTCCTTCTGAAAATTCTATTAAATAGAAGGCGATGAGGGGATAATGATATTGTTGTCCTTTATTAATGATGAATTTGATGTAATTAATTTATTTCTTATTGATGATAGTGAGTTAGATGTTGATGTTGAAAATATAATCAAAATGTTAGAGACTGGTAGTTATTGATAATGTATCTACTGATTGTACTTCTGATGGTACTGAAAATGATAGTAATACTTCCAATGATAACTACGATTATAATTCTGAAGAATTGGAGGTTCTTGCACAAGAAAGGGGGAGGGTAATTGATGGTAGCTTGTGTGATTACTAGGATTTGCACAAGTCAATGACATTTAAGTATATAGCTGAAGCTAGAAGATTAGTTTGCATTCATTGACAAATGACTATAATTTAACCATTAAAAAAAGTGACAGAAAAAGACTTAGGGTTGTTTGCAAAGATAAATGCAACTTTATATGTCTAATTTATGGTAAAAAGCATGCTGCTAGTGTTAGAGTGAAAACATTGAAAGGAGAGCATAATAAATGCAAGGATCCATGTGGTAACTATAAGGTTAGTGCAACTACAATGAACTTTTACTTAAGGAGAATTTGAGAATTTGCATGCTAATTTCAAATACAAGATAAAGAAAATGAGAGTTGATATGAAAACTACTTTCAACATTAATGCTCATTTTGAAAAGTGTAAGAGAGCCAAAAGACTAGTTTGGAGGAAATGGAAGGTCGATTTTGTGATGATTATAAGAAACTTGTTGGATATGCAAATGCTTTAAACGAGACTAATCCAGGAACTGATGTTGTCCTTAAGGTTTCAAGAAATGCTTTAGAAGATGGAAAAATAAAATTTTTAAGATGTACATTTATTTTGACGCATTGAAGAATGGATTTAAGAATGGGTTAGACCTTAATTGGCTTGGACGGAACATTTTTGAAGGGTAAAACTAAAGTTAAATTGTTATCTGCTATTGGTCAAGACTCAAAGAACCATTTCTATCCCATTGCTTCGGATATTATGGACGGAGAGTGCAAGACATCTTGGGTGTGGTTCTTGAAACTACTTCAGAAGTCTCTAAACATCAACAGTGGAGAAGGAATCACATTCATGTCTGATACGTAAAAGGAAAAAAAAATTCAGTCTGCGTCACTTCGTTATTCTCTGTTTTTCATTCTATACTATCGGTATCTTTAATCTTTATTTGTTGTCATATGTATTTTCATTTGTCTTGTATGTATTTTATGACAGGTAAAAATGAATTAATTGAAGTTGTTAAAAATATTTTACCTAATGCTATGCATAGATTTTGTGTGAGGCACATAGAGATCTACTAGAGAAAACAGGTAAGAGATATAATATGATGACTAAGGTATTGTGGTGGTGTGCATGGAGCGTATACAAAGAGGAGTTGGATGATCATTTGAAGACATTAGAGCAAATGTCTGAAGAAGGAAAAGACCATTTGTTGATTTTCCATTACAAACTTGATATATACTTTTTTTGACACTGTTTGCATGAACAATACAGTGGAAAACAATTTGATGGAGTCATTCAAATCTTGGATATTCGAAGCAAGACAGAAGCAAATAATTGGTATGCTTGAGGATAAGAATCAAAGTTATGATGAAGTTGTTGAAAATGAAGTTGAACTGATGACTTGGAACTGTGATTGAAGTCCTACAACTATTATAATGTACAAGAAATTCTTGAAGATTGGTAATGTGTGTGAATTAAATTTAAATGGAGATATGAGGTAAGTGAAGGAAATGACGGACACATTGTCAATTTGGCAGATAAGAAATGCACCTATAGGATATGAGATCTTACTGGAATACCATGTCCCCATTCAATCAGGGTTCTTTTTTACAAGAATCTTGATCCATTTGTAGAGATTCACTGGTGGTACTCTAAGGAGGCATATCTTTTGACTTACCATTGTAAGCTACAATCAGTGGCTGGTCAAAAGTTCTGGAAAATTGAAATAGAACAAGCAATGGAACCACTAAAATTGGTATACTTAGCTGGCAGACCTAGAATGAATAGGAAAAGAGATGAAGATGAAGCACTTAAGAGACAAACTGGTGGTTGTACCGAAGGAGGGAGAAAAATACATGTTCATTGGTAGGGATCTTGGGACACAATTGACAAGAAGCGGTTTTATAAGTAAACATTTCATTTGCTATGTAATTTAGTTATTGTTTGTAATTGTGATTTTTCTGTAATTGTGACTGTTTTGTAATTTTATCAGTTTAATCAGAATAGTGAAGAAGAAGGCCTTCAAATCCAGGACACGAGTTAAAGATAGAAGTAGTAAAAGTAAAAATTCATCTTTTTTTAGTTCTCACATATTTAACAATGTCATGCTTTAGTTTTGTATAATTGTCTCACTTCTAATATTACAATTGTCTCACTTATTGCTATGTAATCCATCTTTAAAAATTCATCTTTTCAGATGAACCAAGGCCTGGATGAAAGCTTCTCCAAGGCTGGATAGTTAAAGAAAAAAAAAAGCAAAACGTAAAGAGGCTGAACAATTTTTTTTGGTATAGTCAGTATTGTGATATTTCGAAGATGAAATAGTTTTTTTCTTATATTAGATGGATAAACAATGTGACAAGGGGAAAAAGCAAACAAATGAGAGGCATAGGACACTAATTTATGAAGATGATTTTGAGTATCCAGTATCTACTCAAGATTGTGGAGGACTTCCCCTTGACAGCGCCACAACCTACTCAAGATTCTGCAACAAATGAAGATGAAGATTTTTCAGAGTTGAATTCTAGAATCCAACAAAAACAGAAACAAGCAAAACATACTAGATCAAACAATCAACTTTGATTGTGATGGTCTGACTTGACCAGAAGACTATGCACCGAAAAGGCCTACATGAAAGGCGAATGCATCTGAAACGGGATCAAGAGGAAAATGAATATTTGGGTCTTGATGATGAGGATGACATGTCATGGAAGCCAGGAGATTTAGGGTTGAATTCTAGAATCCAACAAAGAAAGAAACAGGCACAACCTACATGATCAGGAAGAATCAACTTCCTTGGAGATGGTCCGAGTGTACCAAATGACTTGTATGCACCAAAGGGACTTACATGGAAGGACAATGCATACATTACTGGAAGAATGTTGGAGCAATCAGAAGTGAAAAAACATAAGACAAAAAAGGGTAATGGCAAGGCACAACAATAACAAGTTCAGTAATAAAGACAATATTTTGTTATTTTATTATATGTTTAAGATACATGTTTATGTGTTTAAAAGTTTTTTGTATTTGCACTAACTTCATTTGGTGTATGTACTAAACTAACTTCTCTATGTTCAAATCAGTTTTTTGTCAATATATGAAGTGATCATCAGTTCTTTTATCAAATTAGTTTTTTTGTCAATACGATGTGAGATTAAAAGGATGTGAAATTTTAATTCTCTTGTATTGTTTTCAATTTATTCAATGCATGTGCATTGTGATGCAAAAATTGCATTTTCCATATTTGCAGCTGAGACATTTGCAGCTACATGGACTAAAATGTAGCCCTTTTGCAGTGTATGAGAAGTTCATATAGTGCAATGGAAATGGGGATGCTGGAGTTCTTTCTCTTGTTAGCTTTTTACCTAAGTTGATATATTTAGACTTGAGTTTGTGACAAGGTTAGTTATGAAGCACTTAGAGCAAATCAAAGTATTTGCATCAGCTAAACCAAAAACTATTTGTCACGTCTTGTTAATGTATCAATCTTGGTACAATTATGTTAACAATATTTGCATAATATAATTCGAAAACTATGTCAAATCATGATATGACTTGTTAACTGATCATCAATCTCATTTAATTGATCAATATGACAATTAATGTGATCGAGTTCTAGAATGGAAAGAATTTCTGTCGGAAAAGTAGGGTAAATATTGCATAATCTAGAGACTAACAAATTGTAGATAGAGCAAAAAGATAATAGGAAATAGGCATCAAGAGTTGTGCATAATCTAGAGATTAACACGGTACCACAATCATTTACTTGCTTACTGCTTCTTCAATAGCAGGGGTCAAACGTTATCTCCGATTTCTTTATTGTGCTTCACGTGACTTCCATCACATAAAGAAAAAGTCCCAGACCTCTAACACCTAAACACAAGAATCTCTCACTTACTAAAATTACCAACTAAATTCAGTTCGAAATGTTATTATAGCAAAAGTTTCAAAATCAAGAAGGAATTATATACAATAATAAGTAGGGAGATATCAGTTACTCTGTTCTCCAATTCAACGGTCAGTAAATGTAGATAACATAATGGTCTCTTCTCCGAAACCAATTAAAAGAGGTGAGGAGGAATCTTCTGTCAATGACCGGAATCTAGACCCCAGACCGAGGACCGGCGTTTGTACCGCTCAGAGGTCCGCAAACAAGCCTACTTACGTATTCTTACTTTGACATAGGTATTTGAGCAGAATATTTGAAAATTTTTGATTCTTTTAAATATACGTGCTAAATTTTTTATATTTCGTACGTTCCTCATCAACCATCTAACATTAAGAGATAAGCACTGAAAGATATAATTCATGAAGTTAATTGTATATCGGTAAAATAGCACAATACAAGTCCCGAACCAAAACAGGAAGAAACGCTTTAGGGAATGATCCACGCTCAACTCTGAACTACGCTAGAATGTAAAACAAGTAGCATCCTAAAGAGTGCGGACTACCAAACTTCCAGATATTGAATGTGGCGTTTTTGGATGATAGCTGCTGCACACAAACAGTTAGCTTCTACGTCCCACCTGTGTTGCACCTAAAGAGAGTTTGTATGGAATTAGTACACCTCGTACTAAGTCGGCGGTTATGCAAGCACACCATAGGGACATGCATGAAAAGAAAAAGCTCTTCCAACACATGATTTTGGAAGTCAAGTCAATGAAATGCCAAAGTTGAATGGGAAAGTGATGCCATGAGAGTGACATGAATCATTATTAGTTATTCGAAGGGCACACAAACAGTAAGAATCTTCATATAATACAGAACATACAACAATAATTTCTTTCGTATTATTCATTCTATATGCATGAGACGGGTTATCATGGGACTTGACTTAGAGACTTTCCACAGAGGGCTCAAAATATGGACCTCAACTAAGGAGTCTTCTAGAAAACACCCCATCTGCTTCATTCATCATAGTACCTCGTTTCAGTTCCATTCATAGGCCAGTTGTGAAACACCGTTATACCTAGGATGTCTAGTTTAAGACTGTCACTCGGGTTTGTGTGCAATGATCACGAATAACCTAATGTCATACCTAGTTAACTGAATCTAGCTCACATCTGAGTTTCTATCTACACCTTCGGTGTTCCACTCATTCATTTTCTTGATTATTCATGTTGAGGCTTGACATCAGTCATTCACTCGGGAACTTTAACTTTAACCAACATAGATCATGTGAGCATCATGAAAGCATCATGAAATCCAGTGTCTCCCCACACCGAAAGAGGTGGAATCCCCGCCAAAGGTCCTCAATAACTGCTAGCGTATATGGGATTTAACCCACCAGATCCCTATAGTGCAATATAGGTTTCAAAGACTAGGAGATGTATGGAGACCCATACCCGGCAACCGACAGTTTCATCTCATGAGATTATGTGAACCTCCGTCCTTCTCTACAGAAGGCATCACCGCTCATAGCTAGCCTATCGGTGCTCAGTATAAATTTCCATTACATTCAACTCAATACCATCATGGAAGCTGGCTTCTAGTATGAGACAATCATGCTCATAGATGATTTTCTCACTCATCATTAGAAGTAAGTGTTTTTAACCTCAATATTTTTCATTAGGTGTTTCATAGAACTGGTCCTCTTCATTCATCTTACACTCTCATTTGTGGTAACGTATTGGGTAACATTTATTTAGGCTCATTTGAGATTTCCCTCATCATAGACATGAGCCTCACATCATGATTGTCACCACATTCTTCATATTAGCACCTTTTTTGTCCATAGTTACTCCCTCTTATTTCGTGATGTTCATTTCTTCTAATTTCTTACGTATCTCTTAGGCTTCGGTTCCACTTATTTGTGAATGTATGTTATAAACTATGTGTCTATACATACAAGCCATGGAGCTTCATTATAGTTCGTTAAGAGTGTAATTTTTTTTACTTTCCTAAGATTATGCATTACAAGACTTATGTAATCTTGAATATATGGCAAAGATCTTGATTTTTTGATCTAAGTAGATGGCATTATTCTCTTAATATTTTTTACTCACGTAGACTTATGTATCAATACGGAGTTTTGGGCATGGGAACCCAATCTTGAATCACTGGGATATCATTTATAGTTTTTCATTGATTTTATTCCTAGTTCTAAAAAAAAAAGTTATTTTTTGATTCTAAATTCTTTTCTAAAAAAAAAAAAATTCTAATTTTTCTATTTCCTAATGTATTTATTTCTAAAACAGATTATTCTTTCTATCATTTCTTTTTAGGTCTCCCCGACGTTTCTCAGCACAGAACTCTTTCTCCGACAGAGGGGCTCCCCGACTAGACGCACGTCCAGAACGTGGCCGGGCCACAGCACCATTTCCTCCTTAACCGGGCTCAGCGTACTTGCCGGCGGCCTTTGCTCCGCAAAAAGAGAGAACTTTTGATTTTCTGCACTCCGTATTTGACCTTTGCTCTTCTTCTCAAGACTTGGGCACCCCTCCTCGGAGGGATTTACTACCGCGACCGCGGCGCTGGGATAACAACCGAGAACTAGCCGGAAGTAGCGCGAGTTTAGTACTTTCATTCCGCGCACGGCGGGTAAAATCATTCTCGGACGACTTCTTTGTCCTCTTCACTAACATTAGAACTCTAATTAATCCAATCATTTTCATGCAAATAATTAATTTCTATTACTATTAGCATTCTAAATTAAAATCTCAATATTTACATAAGGAATTAATTTCTATTTTTTAATTAGAAATTCTAAATTTACAATTCTCTATATTTATGTGAAAGAATTAATTTTCTATTTTAATTAGAATTCTAAATTAAATCTCCATATTTACATGAAAGAAATTAATTTTCCTATTTTTAATTTACTAATTCTAATTAGATCCCCATATTTACAGAATAATTAAATTTTTCTATTATTAAATCTAAAATTAATCCTCAACAATGAAAGAATTAATTTTCTATTTTTAATTAGAACTCTTAGGTTGGAGAAGGGTTTGTTTGTTCGAAACCCCCACAAACTTCTTCGATTTATTCTAATTTTTTTGTTTTGTCCTTAATCTGTCTGTGGGAGGTCAGGGGTTTCGATTCCCTATCCTACGCCTCACAATCATTTTTCTTTATCCTTTGAGCCTGTTTCAGCTTACTGAGGGGCATGTGATCGATTCCCCATGACCCCATAGTCTTTTTTTTTCAGGCGCGAGAGGCTGGGGATCGATTCCCCACAACCCTCCCCTTTTTCTCAACTGCTGCACTCGCTAAGGGTCTTCAGCGTCGTGGGATCGAAACTCCACAACGACATCTTATTTTTCCTTTTTTTTCCGCCGTCCCCCAGCCCCCAGTTCGAGCCTCGCCTGGCCCGTTCTTTTTATTTATTTATTTCGGCATACTTTTGTGAGGTCTTGGGTTCGATCCCTGCAGACTTCACCTATTTTTATTTATTTATTTTTTGTTCAAATTTCCTTTCCAGAATTCATCTACACTTTTTTTCACAGGTTCTGGAAATGTTATTCCATCCAACGATTTTTCTTTCTTCTTTCGCACCCGTTTTTAATCAATTTTCACAGATTTTCTTGGGGAAGTTTTCATGGTTCATTTATAAAAACGTTTTAGGTACATTTTTCATAGATTCGTTTTAAACCAAATTTCTCCCTCGATCAAGCCACCTAACAATTTCAGATGAACTTCAACGCCTTATCCCATTTATTCACGAAAAATAGACCACCATATTACTTAAACTTTTGGAGCATTACATAGAGAGCCTCATTCAACGTAACCTTCACACACACACCTTGCACATAATTTCCAAAAAAAAAACATGATTGCCTTACATATAATCCAAGTACAAAACAACAACAATAAACCCAACATAATCATATTCAATCAATCACGAAACAAATATACCAACAAATACCCTAAATCTGCCAGCATCATCATACCCAACCTAACTTCCTTGGGAGCTGTGACAAGCCAAATCAAATGGAAACAAACCCTAGTTATCAAGAATTAAATATCTTGAACCTTAAGGGGTCTCGTGGGAAAGGGACCAGAGGAGAAGAAACTCTACCTATCATGTTCAAACGTTGATGTTGCTGCCGGAAAAACTCCTCCAGCCACTCTCAATTTACTTCAACGTACACCTCACCTCACTCGACGAACCTCTCTTAAGCCTTGAGCGTGTTTAATTACTTTTTCTTTTACTTTAAAAATTCTTGTGAGTTCTTCATGTACTCTTGCATGTATTTCCAGTTCTTGAATTATTTTTGGAAGCACCCAACAGTGAGCAAGATAGCATGATGTGCCTAGGCTTAGGAGACGACATTCAAGACTCAATTGATTACTAATCAAATATGATTTATTTTAATTAATACGTGAAAGGACCATTATGCCCTTAAAATTTTATATTTTTAATTAATAATTAATTCGCCTTTAGTACCTATTATTTTATTTTATTTTATTTTTTTCGAATCGTTACATCTTCGTTCAACATCGAGCCCCTCAAGTCACTCGCTTGAGACTCTTTGACTTACAGAAGTTTTATATTTGTCTCAAAATGTCTTTGATGTAGAAAATGTTATTCATTTTACTTTGGTTAAATGATGTAACTTTTTACAATATGTTATGTCCTTCCATTACAACACCAAAATGAAGAACAAAAAGGTTCTTCCATTACAACACCAAATTGAAGAAAGAAAAGGTCCTTCCATTACAATATCAAAATGAAGAGCAAAGAGGGAACCAACACCACAAAAGACAGTAACACTAAAAACTAATGCTAAACACTAATAACTGATGCTGAAAGTAAACACTAACATAGGAAGTCACTTAGTCGTTAATGAAACTCAAATCCAACAAAAAAGAAAACATGAAATTACTTTATCTTGTGATATTTGTCTTTAAATGTCCTAACTTTTTGCAATACCAAATCATCAATGCTTTCAACGTAGCAATTATTTCCGACAAATGACCAGCCTTTATCTTCAAATTTTCCACAACAATCTTCATTTTCTCCATTTCAATCTTTAAATTCTCCACTTCAATTTTTGAATTATTCATTTTCATCTTGACATCTTTCGACGACGATTCTAAATTACGTAGGTAAGCTACTTCAGGAAAAACTTGGTCTTCCCATTCCTAATATCCACATGAAGAAAATTGTCATAAGAATACTCGAAAATAGTTGTATACGAATAAATACGAAATCAGTTCATATCAAGAAATACCAAATCAGTTCAACAAAAGGAATATATCAATTTATATACTTACATTCGGACGAAGACATCGAAAAAAATCTTCTTTCTGGATTAGATGTAATACTTGAAATCAATATTTTGACCACCAAACCACAATAATATTTTCTTTGAGACCAATAACTATATTGTGACATTTCCTAGAGAAGAAAAATAGAGGTGAACAAAAGAGAGATGTTGAAAGAACAATTGATAGAAAGAAAGGGAGATGCAAAAAGAACGAAAGAGAGATGTTGGAGAAAAAACAACTTAAAATCCCAAAATCATACCTTTCGTTGGCGAAAAATTGATTTGTTGAGCAAGATAGATGTAGAAAAGGAGATTAGAGAGAGAATGCGTAAAATGAGCATTGAGTTAATTGGGTTAATGAGATATGGGTTATCCTAGAGGGGTCGGGTCATTGGCTTAAAAAGAGGGAATAAGAATTTTTTTAAAAATTAGGATAATTGGATTAATTTAGATTGATTTTGGACATCTCGTATCATGAGGGGTAATTTTGGTGAAATTACTCACGAGAGAGATAAATTTAACTTCATTTTGATGGCGATGATAAAGTCAAACAATAAACCAAATTTGAAAGATATTTTTAATCCTTTTTCCTTTTTTTTGTTTCTCTTATTGTTTATTTCTTTTAAAATCGTCCACAAATTAAGATTCAATATGTAGAATAGGTGTTTGGATTTCACAGTTACTATTCTCTTTTTTCAAAAATAGAACGATTTAAAGATTTTAATATTTACTTTGGCAGCTTAATTTTGAGAAGTCTCTTTAATTTATTTTTTTCTTTTTATTTTCAAATTATTCACATTTGTTAATTTTAATGGTAATTTACAAACTTTGTATTTTAAATTAGACGGTGAGTTCAATTTTCAAATTTTAATTATGAGATGGTTTGATTTGGTTTTTGGCGGATTTAGTAATGGCATTTGATGGTTAACTAAAATTCTAGTCCTATCCGGATCTGAGACATATTGATTGCATTTGAGACATTTGGATTCACATTTACTAAATACTTTTCTAAAACTTTAAAAGTAAACAAAATACTCTAGAAAAATTTTGAATCAAACAAAGGTTTATTTTATTTTGAGTTGATCTGTCAGCAAAACTTAATTACGTGTGCTAGCCCACGTATACAAAATCTATACACTAATTATGTTATTATTACTAGTAAACAAATGTTATATTGTTGATACTAATCTTACCTCTTTGACTAGAATATTACAAGTACTATATGAGGAACTTAATTATTTGATAGAGTAGTAATTAGTACATTATCCTCCTAATGTAGTTTTAAACTAAATACGGATGATTCTTTTACAGGTAATTTTGGTAAATATATATTTTGATGTGTATTATAAATCTTGTAGGACGAATGAATTTTGCAACCAATCGTCAGGAATATAAACAGGTTTATCCTCGAATGTTCGATACATATCTTCCTAAAATTCATCACTTTTAATATCATCAACTTTGTGGCCTCTTCTACTTTCAACGTTGCCTCTCCCTTCTCCATTGTAGTGTTGTTTTGAACATCATATTTGGAAGTTGTATTCTCAACTGCATCGCAAACCCTAACTTGATCTTACGTGCGTTGTGGTGTAGTCGTTATCATGATGAGTCAACATCATAGGATCATATCCCCGCGACAATCCCAGCGTTTGTTGTTAGATGACAAAAGTCTTCTATGTAACACTCAAACATCCTTTATTGATTAGGATATCTCGTTTTCTATTTGTATTCAAACTCTAATCATGTACATCACAATATTATATATATATATTTTATGGCAGCCCTGGGTCCACCTGAACAATATGACCATTTCTGTCCCTCTTCCTACGTTTCATTCATTTTGGTATCAGAGCCAACTTTTTTTTTCTTTCCTTTCCGCCACCATGGACAACTCCCACCAGTCCTACTATTTATTGCCGCTGGCCGGCCTTGCCGTTCAGCGCAACGTCATACCTCTCCACACATCTCGTCCATACCTGACTCCAACTCCAAAACACTTGCTCTTTCCCTCCCCGGCCTTCCCGATAAAACTTGATCGCGAAATTATTACCTTAGGCAATCGACCGTATATTCTCTTCCCTGCCTTTTGAAGCCCTTTGATTTATGGAAAAGGGTCATCTTGCCATGGAACCTATGCTCCATCCGCCCTATCTTATAACCACTACTACTTCTCAGGACAACCTCTGCATCCAACAACAAATCACCACCACCAAATCCAGCCTTCACGCTTGGGGCAATAGCGGGGACAAAATCCTTCTTCTTGCTCAAAACTAACCATTAGCATTCTATCGATCCTACCTTTACGTAATCACATTCGTACCACTCGTGAGCTTTGTTATCTCTCCACCTTTATATTCTCAATCCCGATCTCGCGTCAATGCAACTTCCCCCACTCCCAAACCACCACTAAAGGGTTCTTTTTTTTTTTCAACCATTATGGAACTATGTTTGAACAAGAAACGAACTATAATCCCATAGTCTAGCCCTTGCTGCCCGTCCATAACAGACGAAGACCTTATGATTGCTATTTTGTTCGACTAGACTCTTCCTAATGGACCTTTTCGCTCTGCCCTGCCATTTAACCCTCAACCTGATAACCTCACCACTGACTCACTTCTTGGTTTACGCTCCAAGAGAGGATAAACTGGCTGAGGGAAACCAAATCCTTCCAACTTCAAGCCAATGCCATATCTTCGCATACTCCCAAACCGACCAACCGCTCCCCCATCACTGGATATCCTAATCAACAAAGTGTCACCACCGCTCAAAAATCCTCCACTCCGCCCGACCAATACCAACCTCCTTCGTTCCTCTATAAGATCATCACCTCGCATAATCTTCAAATAGTGGAAACCCAACCACCATTCTCGTAAACTTGCTACACCGCACGCAACAACTGGAACTTACCCACCAACCCGAATCCTCTAACCGTCCCACAAGCCAATAGGGTTTACCCCTCGACTAAGTCTATGATGTCCCTTCGGCTAATTATTGATAAATTTCATGGTTTTTTGCGGACTCAGGTGCCTACCAATCCTGTTTACGTCAGACTTGTCTCCACTATCTAGTTCACACAGACTATAATGGTTCGGATCAACTTGCTGTAGGTAAATGGCCAAAAACTCTCTATTAATCACACTCGGCTCCTCTAAGCTTTCTTTGTGCTACTCTTCACCATCTTCATCATCTCTTAATAAAATTCTTCTTCATGTTCCTTCCATCACACCAAGAGTTTACCTGAGTGTTTTCTCAATTTAAACTAAAGATAATATGTCTTTATGGAATTTCAGTCTCCATCCCTCATGTTGTTTTGTGAAGGATCCTCAGGGAATAATACTGACTCCGCGGGTCCAATTGGATGATGTTTAATATCGTTGATGGTGGTGGGCTCTCCCTGTTATCATCATCCTCAACTCCTCGCTCCTTTTGTCGATATCTCGAGCATACTCCAAGCGTGGCATGAGCGCCTTGTTCATCCCCATGCAACTTTTACGTAAAGTCTAAGTCTCTAGTTTTTAATCTTCCCGGACTTCCAACAAAATTCCTCAGTTTGGGATCTTGTCAATTAGGAAAAGTCATAGGCTTTTCCCGTTACATCTTCCTCAAGTGTAAGTTTAATGTTCCCTTTCGCTTTGGTGGTATTCTGATTGTTTGGGGGCCTTTCGTACGCATCTTGCTATATGGAAACAGTATTTTTGTCCGTTTTTCTTGTGATGTCGAATAAATTTGGTTTGGATATTTTTTCTTGTCAACAACATCACAAGTATTTGATTTTTTTACATACTTTCATAAGATGGTTTCCACACATTTGGCAAAACATCAAAACGTTGCAAACTGATTGGGGTGTGGAGTATCGTAATGTGTCTTATATTATGGCCCAATCCATCGGCATAACTCATCGTCTCCTCTCTCTTTGTTCCCTCACACTCATGAACAAAATGGTGCTCCATAAAAGACTAACCGCACACACATTTTAGAGAAAGGACTAACTTATACTTTGCTCACGCATGTCTTCCATATCCATACTGGGAGCAAATGCTGTTTGTACCACCGGTCCACATACCTACATAACCGTCCATCACTCCCATATTATCCTTTAAATCACCCTATCAGCTCTAATATCTCATCCACCGGACTACCATCCTTCGAACATTTTGGGTGTCTATGCGACCCTTTTCTCTACGTCCTTACAATCATCATAACATTGCTTTTCGCTCTCTTCCCGGTGTGTCTTCTTGGGTTATGTTCGAAGCTAAGGGTATCTATGTCATTATCCCCCACCAATAGTATTACATTGCTCTTCCATGTGGACGTTCGATGAAGATAGATTTCCCTATCCTCATTACAACAAATTTTCTTCTTGCTCCAGTGACCACTCACTACCTCATCCTAACGTCTCACAATCAATTCCAATGCTTTGTTCCCACATCTCTTCTGCTTTCCGTGAATCACCTTTAACCTCCATTCACTGGCAGATTCCCTTCCTCATATCCTCCCTATCCCACTCGAGTCCTACCCAGTACGTCATTCATCCACCACATACCTCCACCACACAATAAATCGTCCGAAAACCCCGTTTCGCGTCCCTTGCTTCAAGCACATTCAGAATTGGCTCCCACATTTCCGCCTGCTACTTCTTCCCAATCATCATATGACCCAAGCGAGCTAAAACCAATTCCCTCAAGCCCCTAAAACACTTGTTGTATCTTCCTCGCCATCCTACCCCAGTTTTCAATCCGTTATAGCCATGAACCAAAAACTCTATAGCAAAGCTGCATCCTCTCCGAGTGGTTGTGCGCCATGGAACTAATATCAGCATTGCGTCATAACTGCACTTGGAAATTTTTTCCCTGCCCTCCCCACTCTTGCAAATGTGTGGGTTTGCAAATGGGTAACCGTATTAAGCACGACAAGTGGGTTCATCGAAAGGGACAAAGCTCGCTTAAGTTTGCCAAGGTTTTTTCAATCAGAAAGGGGGTGTATTTTCATGATACACAGCCCAGTTGCAAACCTTTCACCCATCCAACTTGTTTTAATCTAATGCAGTTACTAAAGGTTGGGCTCTTAAGCAATTAGATGTTTAACAATGCATTCTTAATGGTGACCTTACGGATGTTGTTTACATGTCCCTCAAAACCACCAGGCTTTATTGACAAGTATCACCCCACATTTGTGTGTCCGCTTTTGTGAAAGCGTTATATGGACTAAAGCAAGCTCCTCGCGTCCTGGTTTCTTCTCAAGCTCAAACTTTCTCCTATCGCATGGTTATACTTGTTGTTACTCGACTCTACTCATCCTTTTTGTCCGTCATACTCTTCCTTCACTACCTACCTCTTAATTTTATGTGGACGACATCATTCATAACGGGTAGTGATCCCTCTTATATATCCTCATTCACCCAATCTCTTGACCTTTGTTCCTTTAAAAGACCTTGGTAAACTCGGCATTTTTCTTGGGTATTGATTAGTCGTGTCGGATCTGGGGATGCATCTCTCTCAAACTAGCACATTCGGATTTACTTACTCGAGACAACATGACAGATTGCAGCCTTCTTCTCCTTCTCCAGCGGACACCACATTTCAGTTGTCAAACATGGTGAAACCTTTAATTGATCCATCATTCTTTTAGGAGCATAGGTTGGCGCTCTTCAGTATGGCGACATTACGCGACAGAGATCTTCCTTCTCATTTATTCCGGTGTTTTGCCAATACATGCAGATCCTACATTAGATCATTGGAAAAGCGCCGTGAAACGGATCCTCACTATCCTCAAAGGTCCCTTATACCCGCATGGTATCTCCATCCCTCTCCATCCACTTCCATCTATTATACATGTCTATTTGGATGCAGGGTGGGCTGCTGATCCTGATGATCGTCGTTCTCATCAATGGCTTTGCGTATATTAATGGTCTACTCTAATCAGTTGGTCCTCACGGAACAAAAGGTGTAAGCTCGGTCCAGCACTGAAAGCTGAAGCTGAATATCGTGCCATTGCATTGGCCCGCTCAGAATATCTTGGATAGCTAGTTTGATCAAGGAACTCGATTGCCTTGTCCTTGTCCCTCCTGTGAGATTCTGTGATACATCAGTGCCATTTATCTCACTGCCAATCCTGTTCTTTCATCAAAGGTCGAAGCATATTGAAATTGATTATCACTTTGTTCGCGAAAAGGTTTGCTCGTTGGCCAGCTTTGTGTTAATTTACATTCCCTTTCCACCTTCCACTGATCAAACTGCTGATGTGTTTCACTAAAGCTCTAAGCTCCCCTCGTGTGTGCTCATCTTACTATCCAATCTCACTGTCTCCAAACCCCGACATGTGCTTGCCGAGGGTGTTAGATGACAATAGTCTTCTATGTAACTCAAAACAAAACTCAACATCCTTTAATTGATTAGGATAGCTCTTTTCTATTTGTATTCAAACTCTATCATGTACATCATCAATATATATATATATATATTTTATGGCAGCCCTGGGTCACCTGAAGCAGTGACCAATTTCTGTCCTCTTCCTTACGTTTCAATAACATGATCCACATTTATCCATCTTCTTCTTAATTCGACATACTATAAAATCTTCTTTTAAGAATATGATGGTTTTTCTTAAAGATATTATCCGCGACATGATATTCTACCATCAATCAAGTTTTATTTTGGTCACACTCGCTTGTTTCAAACTTGAAATTTCTCTTAAACCCTACCATATGCCCCATACAATTCCTCCTTATAAGTTCTTCCCCAGTTTGCCCTTTCCACGTCCCTTTTGCTCATGTTCAACAAAACCTTTTATATATAATTTTTTGCTTCTTTAAAGGAGTAATAAAGTAATGAAACATCTCTTTAGAATTAACTCCAAATATTTTTCATGGTGGTTGATCTCCATATATATCCACAAACTGAATAGGACACTGTTGATTCAAACATAATTCGCCCTTGAAAACCCTCTTAAAATAGTTGATTAGCTTAGTATCAGTAGGATGAAAACCTATTCCCATTTGCTTCCACATTGATTCTAATTAATTATGTGAATTATAAAGTCTAATCGAAGATACTTATCTATTTATAAACATCTTATTATCCTAATGGAATTGATAACAAACTCAAGTTACTTTATTTTCGTAATTAATACTAAATACGTGACTTAATTTTTTAAAAGATCCTCAACTTTGGAATTGATCCATAACAAAGTCATTAAAATTTGTTTGGATTCAAAAAAATCACTCACTTAGACTTTTTAATCAATAAAAAAAAAAAAAAAAAAAAAAATCACTCAATTAGACATTGTGGTTAGTAATATCATTAAACAAATTTATCATTATTTGTGTTTGTTTCATTCAATATATTCTCAAAAAATAAATTAAGAAACTAGCTAAATTTAATTTTTTTATGGGAAACCAAATTTTTGTTAAAATTGACTAGTTAATGAATAAAATCATTCAACTAAATTTATCACTAAACATTTGATATAACTAAAAAAAATTAATTTTTTATGTCATATACATACTGAAACCCTATAAAAAACTGAATAAAAAATTACAATTGTATTTTACTTTTACGAACAACTTAATTGATGAAATACTACTTTTATTAAAGTATGTAAGCTTTCTATATTAATTAGCCATTTTAACAAAAAATTATTTTACACAAAAATTGACTAGGAAAAAAGCAAAAAATTTAAGTTGAAAAATTAAATTTATAAAAAAAGATCAAGATTAACAGCACCAAAATATTTTCTAACTTTCAATGAAGAAGTCAATATTGATAACATTATTTTTTTATTTTATTTTTTGAAACAAAACTACAAACAAAATAGAACAAATTTTTATTATATCATTGTTTGTTTAATTTTTTGCATTGTTAAAAAAATGTCAGTTATAACATATATGAAAGTAATTAGGTTACAATTTTAAATATTATTTTTAGTACTCTTATTCTCTAATGAGTCCGAATTAAGATTGTGATACAAGTTTCATCGTCATATATTTGTGCTAATTCCTCAAAAACATACACTAGTGTGACCAATAAAATAGAACTCCTACCTTATTTCTTTTTATTTAGTAATGAATATATTACGATAAAAGGTATTTGGTTTTCACTATTCCCATAAAAAAAATTAAATTAGTTTTCTTATTTTATTTATTTGTAGGGTCGCTATGGAAAAACAAATAATGATAAATTTTGTTTAATGATTTTACTAACCCAAATGTCTAAAGTTGAGTGTTTTAAAATCGATAATAAAAATCTAAGGTTTTGGGTGATTTTTTTGAACCCAACAACTTTAAATGACTTTACAATATTAGATCATTCCAAAGTTGAGTGATTTTTAATTGAATATAAAAATCTAAGTTGAATGATTTTTTAAATTAAAAAAAAACAAACTTTAATGACGTTGCTAGATAAATTCGTAAAGTTGAGTGATCTTTTAAGATATTAACTCTACTATAACTCTTAACAAAACAAACTAAAGTTACTTAATTACTACTTCTCAAGTTACTTTATTTTCTTAATTACGTATTTATAATATCTAATTTTTATAGGACGCAAGTGCTTAAATTTGGCTAACACGTGCCCCACTCTAGTATCTACATAAAAGCTATTTTACTACCAAAATTCAAGTAGCAATTACTAGAGCCTGTTGGCTCAGCTTAAAAGTTGGTCAAATTGTACTTAAAAGCTGGGTTTTTTGACTTATTTACCATTTTTGGCAATACCAAAATAAACTTATTTAAGTTAAAAAAAAACTTATTTAAACCAAAAGTTAAAAGCTGGGGTAGGGGTGCTTTTTTTCCAGCCTTATAAGTTGTTTTAAGTTTGACCACATTTTTAACCTTTTTTCCCCTTAATATTTTTATACATCTCCAAATTACCCACATAATCCTAACATCTCTTTCTTCTATTTTTCCCCTTTTTTCACGTGTGGATGATGAACAGTTACTATTACTAATGAATGAAAATAAAATAAATCTTAATCATTTTTCAAGTGATCTATTCAATTAATTAATTATTAAAGGTAAAATAAGTTTTGCACATATAACTTTAAAATAAAAATTTATATCCTCTTATAATAATTTGTGATAATAAGAATAATGTGAATATAGACAAAATTATTATTACCTATGGTAAACTAAAATAACATCTTAAATCGTTCTTTAATCTATCAAGTTATATCTCTTTAAAATATATATAAGTTTATATCCTCTTCTAAATAATTTGTGATTGAGGAAGAAATATTGAATTATAGAAAAAATCTCATTATTTATGGCTGTCAAATATAATTAAATAACTTTTTATTAAGTTCACAACTTTTTAAGGGTCGTTCAGCATTTTTGATTTAAAAAGTTGTTTATTCAGCATTATTTGGCCAAACGACATCAACAACTTTTTTATAACTTCAAACTTCAGCACTTTTATCCAAACGCAAACTGCTTATTAAAAATAGTTTCATCACTTTCAAAAAGTACTTTTTTTTTTAACAGCTCTTTTATTAAGTCCATCCAAACGGGCCCTTAATGTACATTATAATTATATAGTTTAAAATTTTACATTACACATGTATGTCACAATTCGGTATACAATAATATACATTTGATATATAATAATATAAAAAGCTCTTATATATTTTTAACAAAAATAAACATGAAAATTTGATATACAATAGTATACACCAGCATATAATCTTAAATGAAACTTGGGCTAGTATATATATACACAAAACAAATACATTTGCCGGTTATTTTATTATATATAAGCGAGTTCACTTAAGTCACTGATTGTAATTATCTCACCAATTACTACATTTCAGATTTCTTACCAATAATTATATAGGTGACAAAATAATTTCAACAAAAATGTTTGCACGTATATGTAATATATCGGTATCATATTAATAGATATGTAATGTATCGTATAATTGGTATGCATAATATATGACTATGTTTGAGAGATGTTATACATCCACATACACTAGTTATACATTGCAACCGTTCATATTGATTCCTCAAGGATTGAGATAACTTTTTTATCACAATTAACTCAAATCTCCTCTAAACAGTTACAAATTTTAAATATATTCTCTTTTTGATATTTCAAGTTTTTAAATATATTATCTACTCTAAACTATTCATATTTATGACATGTCAAATTTTTAAATTTGAGCATGACGAATTCTTCCATTTTCATTTCTCATGCTATTTGTTTTTTTCCATGTTTTTTCTAAAGCAAAACGAAATTGTCCAAAAAAAAAATGTGCAAACTTTTACTTGAGCAATAATAACTAAATGGACAAGTCAAATTTCAGCCACTTTGAAAGAAAAGAAAACAAAAACACTAACCAATAATAAAATAAACAATTCAGCTGCAAATCCATGAATTTAGTGAAACATGGGAAATATGACAATTTTGCCTTTATATTGTTTCTTCCCTCATTGCACAAGGGGAAGAAGAAGAAAAGTTTTGTGAAAATGGAGTAGGTTACTTTCATCTATATAGTGTCCGTCTAAAAAATGATGACATATTTATATATGAATAATAATTTAATTTTAAAATATTTATTTTATTTTTAGTGAAACAATTTTGAATTGCACAAATATTATTGATTTATTTTTGTCCATAAATTACAAAAGTCTTTCTTTCTTTGTTAAACTCAGTTCAAGTCAAACTAACTCATACTCCCCACGTTCCTATTTATATTTATGTCACAAATTTTAGATTTGACGAGCATTAAGAAACTAAGTAAGTTTACTATTCTATCTTTATTTATTTTGGAAAATCACAACTCCTCTCACCTATAGCCGCAATTCCAAGATCACCTTCTTTTAAGTTCTATTCACCCCCTAGAAATATTTTATAATAATTTCTAGCTCCCTTTCCCTCTGCCTACGTGACACTTAGATTGAAAAATAAAAAGAGTCAACCAGCGTTGGATACCCCAAAATAGTGTCCACGTATGCCAGAAAAGGGTATAAAATTATTAAAAATAAATTCATAGAATAATAGGACCCTTATAGTATCGATATAGTGATGTCACTTGAGACTTGGGCATAGGTTGAGGGGTTACTTGTGCATTGTCCCTTTATTATTTTAAAGTCAAATTTTCAATCAATGAACATGAATTGATTCATTTTGATTAATTAATTTGAACAATGAAATGAATTATTTACTTTATTTGTTTATGTTAGCCTAATGTATTTTCAAGGCCAATAACTCACAATGATAAAATATGAAGAATAGTCTCATTTATGCATTGATTTTGTGAAGTCACAAATATTAAAAACCATCTATTTTTAGCAAAGATAATATATAAATAAGAACGTATTAGGGAGTATAAATTGAGACGGAGAGAGTAATAAGTAATAATTAAATATTTTGAGTAAGAAAGAAACATTGATCCAATGGAAATTTGTCTAATTTTCCCTTTCAAAATTGCATCAAGAGTACTACTCCTTAACTAATTACAAAAACAAACACAATTAGAAAAAAAAAAACAATGTTCTTATTCATTTCCCATCTAGCAATAACTCTATAAAAGAAATATTAAATTGATAAACTATAGTAAAAAGGGAAGAAAACATGTCAATCAATTTTCCTAAGGTATATGATACAACTTAGATGGTTTAAGTCCCTTAGTAACATTGAAATAATTTAGTGTATTAATCCACTTCTCTTGATTCTTTAGAAGATGAACCGCAATTGTGTCTGGCCATAGTTCATGCGTGCATCGCGTAGGCGGCTCAGGATAATTGTACATTGACCATTTAGCATTGTACCTATGTCTAGCTCGATGACCATCTCGTAACCACTCTCCAAATACCTTATCTTCTGGTCCTTCTAAATGAGTTTTTGGAATATCAGATCGTTTAATCCATTCAACAATATCCCAACTCACTAAATAACCCATTCCTGACATGTAATGTATAAAAGGATCCATACTGGGACATGGTATAACATAACCATAATACAAATCTTCTCTAGGTAATAGCCTTAAAGATTGTAGGAAATTTTCAAGACGTATATATGTATCATCATCCGCTTTCATAACGTAATGATAAGGTGGGTAATAATTAGAGGTTGAAAACATTTCTGGTAAGCTTGAAAAATATGTATATGTCTTACCTTTGTTCATATTTTCTTGACAATTGAGGATGATAATATCATCATAACGCATTATTTCAAGTGCTACTAATACTTTTTGATCTTCTTTGGTTAGGTTGCAAAAAACAAACTTTATGTCAATCTTTGCACCTACTATTATTGGAGATTGTGTACCATAGATTAGACGTAAGAAGTGTCTCTTTTGGTATTGATCGGGAAGGGTTAAGATTCCAATGAGAATTCGGATTTCGTCGTTGCTGGTTGACAATGTAGATGAATTTATATTAAAAAAGTTTTCTGTATGAGTAATATTCGTTTCAGAAAAAGCACATTTACTGAACTTGAAAAAACTATCAAATCGAATTTGGTTGATTGAAGCTATGATACAAAGGAAAATAATGAAGAAAAATGAGGAAATGACGAAACGTTGACTATTTGGTTTGTATGTTTTCATGATAACATGTAAAGCAAAAATTTGTGAAGAAAAGAAGTTGAAGAGGGAAGATTTGAGAGAATGAGTTGGGAGGTTAATGGAAGACATTATTTCAATTAATTAGTTATCATAAAGTGTACAATATTTGCTTGAGTTTTAAGATTTTAGTTGGCTATATCGTGTTACTCAGTCTACCACTTTTGACTTTTCATCATGTGGACAAAATAAAAATTAAAAAAATTAGGGTGCAATCCATTATATCTCTCTCTTCCCACTACGATACTCAGTGCTTAGAAAATAAAATATTCCATCTGTCTTATTAAACGTGTCATTTTATTTTTTATTATATGTTAAAAAGTTTTTATGTTATTATAATAAAAAATATTTTTTTACCCTGATGAAATTATATACAATCATTTAACTACATAAATAATCATTGAGGGTTCAGTGTCACTCTAAGTGTAAAATAAATTTATTTTCATTTTAGTTTATTTCAGTTCTGTTTTATTTGCAAGACATTTTGAATAATTTTATATTAGTAATTTGATTAGTAGTTCTTTGCACATTTTTTTGATAAAGGGATTAATTTTGTGGTGTTGTTAGAATTTTCGTTAAAGAATTCACAATATAAAAAGATAAATCTATGAAAAAAGCTCGAGGTGGTCAATTCAATGCCCATTATATATATATATATATAAAAATAAAAAAAAATTTAATCAGGTATAAAATGTATAATTTTCTGTTAAAGTGGGATCAGTGTATTTAGGAATGTCAATTTTATATGCTTTGTGGGTGGGGTTGTGGGGTTTGCCTTTCCGTGGGTTGTAATTTAGAGGTGACTGTACTTTGCAGTCACATGCATGCATGTATTCTATATTGGCGGAAGGTGTTATTGAAGTTGGCCTAACTTTAGCCGCACTTCACATTTGGCTTGCTTGCATTTTTAGTCAAATTGTCAAATGTATTTGTACTACTTAGTTTGGTATTTTTGCATGACATGTTACTACTCTTCACCATACTTTAATTAATTTCAAGACGTTTACTATTTCAAATCAATGCACGTCAAATTAAGAAAAAAAGAAGATTTGTGCAACACTTTTTAATTGTTTATATAAACTGGATCTCATATAGATGGAATCCCTAATAAGATATAAGCAGAGGAAGAATTATTTTGTATAGAGCTAATGTAGTTTGTCAATTATGCTAGACTTGTAAATTTGTGCAAAACTTATATAATTTTTGTCAAAACCTTAGTTTTTGTGAAGCAGCTATTGAAACAATAGGTCGAGCTTAAACTCCCTTAGATTTGCAATTTTATTCATCAATTCTCATTTACACACTGTCAAACCCTGATTGGTCATTTTTGGAAAGTTCGTGATCTTACTGTCCCCCCCCCCCCGATACGATCGCGGGTCTTTTGTGATTGAGTTTTGTAAGTTGGTTTCGAATTTTTAGTTTAAAGTTGATAATTATATAAGCTTGAAAGACTAATTTTGATGAGACAGTGATTTGTCTTTTGGAGTTTCGAGGGTCGGAACGAAATTTCGTCAATTCCATCAATCTCGGAATGTAGAATCTAGTTTGTTAGCGTTGTCAATTTTAGATTCGGAGTCTTTTTGAGGATTTGAAGTTGTAAAACATGAATATTTGGCCTTTGGATTGACTTTGGTCAACGTTTGGGGTTCGGATGCTCAAATTTGATTTCGAGAGTTTTGTAGGATTTAGCGGATGATTTTAGTCTTAGGTGAGGTCTTGGTTTATATATTTTGAAAGGTCCCGAACTTGTTTCAACCTTTTTGGGTGGTGTTAGTTTTGTTAGGACCGAAAATAAGCAGGTGTAAACGCGGAAGCTAGCAAAGCAAACCTCGAAAGACCACGAGTAAGAAGAAAACGAGAAAATACCAAAAGACACAAAGATTTTAATGTGGTTCGGTCAATTGACTACGTCCCCAAAGGGATGAGCAATCCACGATAAATAAGAGTACAAACATACGAGAGAGAGAGAAACAACCTCAACCAATTCACTCGGAATTACATGGGAGGTTCACACAAGTGAAACGTATCAAGCTTGTGACCCATAAATTCTCCCCTAACCAAAACTCTCAAAAGACCTTAAGATACATTGTGAATGCGATTAAGATAGAAGAAACAAGCTCTATTGGATAGAGTCTTAAACCTTGTTCCTACAAGAAAAGGATTAGTCAATTCAAACATTTTCCTACAAGGGAAAACCTATTTATGGTAAGGGAAACAAAAAATTTTAGGGAAAATAAAACCCAACAATATCCCCCTTGGCCTGAATTTCTGACAAAAATAAATTGTCCACCTTCTTATCTATACTTCAAAACAACGGTTCTCCTTTCTCCGTAATCTCCTTGAAAAAATTTATGTCTCACACAGAGAACCTCTCTGAAAACAATTATCTAACAAAATCTTCATTACTGTCAAAAGGTTGCGGGCTAGAACTACACCGTCAAGATGAAACCTACCCCCCCCCCCCCATTCTAATTGGTTCAATCAGCGATTATCGAACCACTAAACCTGAATCTATCATGAATCTGGCTCTGATACCACTTTGTTGGGAAAGACAAGGCAATACAAAGAATGCTCTGACAGGATGCTAACAGCGGAAGAAATACCAAGTCTATACTTCCCTTTCAATTTGAACCGAAGAGAAGACAAATAACACAAGCATTGATAGTAAGGCAGCAAGTAATTCAACCAAACAAATATAAAAAGACAATAATAAACAATCACACAAGACACCAAGATTTACGTGGAAAACACTGCGATGTGAAGAGTTACAAAAAATACAGCGAGAAAACAACCTCAACCAATTCACTCGGAATTAATGCGGAGGTTCACAAAAGTGATAACGTATCAAGCTTGTGGACCCATAAATTATACCCCTAAACAAAAAACTTTTCAAAGCCCTTAAGACTTACATTGTGGAACTGCTGTTAGTTAGAAGGAACAAGACTCTATTATAGAGTCCTAAAACCTGTTCCTACAGAAAAGGATTTAGTCAATTCAAAACCTTTCCTACAAGGAAAACCTATTTATGGTAAGAAATTTAGGGCAAATAAAACCCAACAAGTTTCTTGTGGTTTTCACGGATGTCGAGTTAAAGAGATCTTAGCTTCAAGTTTTGACGGTTTCATTGAGTTCAGAACGTTTACTATGATTGATTTGCATATGTGGTTTATGTGCACGGGATTTCAAACGATTTTCGAGAGCCCTTTTGGTGTTTTGAGAGTTGATTGATTATTTTGAAGCTGGTGTGCTTCTTTTCAGGAAAGGTGCCTCGCAACCGCGATGTTCACAAAAGAGAGACCATATTTGCGAAAGCGAAGGGTCTCAATTAGGCGGGGTTCGCTTAAGCAAACCATGGGTAGCGACCACGATGTTTGGGAAAGTGAACCCTGGTTCGTGAAAGCGGGGTGCTCACTTCGTGTTGTTTGTTTTTGCGAACCCAAGGTCACTTTAGCGTCATCAGAGAGGGTTATGTCTGAAAATTTTGGGGTGTAAGCCTTATTTTCATTTTTGAGATTGGCAAAATCTTTTGAGGCAATTTTGAAAGGATTTTTTGCGCTAAATCATTTGGGTAAGCTTTTGTAATCCAAAAACATCATTTACCTTTGATTATTTATGGATTTGAACATCAAATTTTGGAATTTTGATTGGTAAAATGACAAGTTTTTTCAAGAACTCAATTCTAAATTAAAATATAGATTGTGAACTAATTTTGAGTCCTTCGAAATGGTTTTCACCAATAAGTTCCCGAGGCTTTGAGTAACATTTTCAAGTATTGAATTTCGGATTCAAGCATTCTTTTTGAAATCGAGTTTTTAGTTGATTGACCCATTTTTCAAGGAAATTGATGTTGATAATGTTGTTTCGAAAATTTACTATTAATACTCGATTGATATAGATTGTACAGTTCTAGACATTGGTCGTAAGGAAAAGACTCAACTCTTAGAGTGACTAATTGATCGATAAAAGTCAAGTGATCTCCTAAACCTTGTATTCCAGTAGAATTTATGTATTCCCTTCGTCGTTTGTGTTTCCGGAGTAATGAAAATGAGGTGAATGACTAATTGTCCGCTTGATAAATCATAATGGATGAAAAGAAATTGGAATAAAAAAGTTATGTGATGATCATAATGTTTGTGAATTGTCTTATTGTAACCCTTAGTGGTTGACTGATGAAATGCTTGACAACATGAAAGTGGACTTGAATTGCATGAATTATTGTCTCTTAAGCATGGTGTGATATTGCATGAATTTCAGTCCCAAGATCACTCTTGCACGGCTTACGCCCATGAGAATGGAATCTGAGCGACCTTGATACCTAAGATCCTCTTTGTATTCGACACACCCCCGATCACTCTTGCTAGATGGGCTTGGAATGGACTGGCTAACTAGACGACCTAAAACATTGGTCACTCGTGCTAGCCTGGCCGCGAGTTGACTGGACTTGATGGTTACTTGGGCTAGGAGTCGTACTTTCAGTTCGTGGTACTCTTTTGTAGTAGACTTAGCTATTTTGTGTGCCTATCAGGATTATGGGGGTCCCCTTCAAATTTTACTTTAATTCGCGCACGAGTGTACCTTCTCAGCTTATGGGTCCACTTAGGTTTAGTTAGTTATACTTTTAGATTTGTTTTTGGTATCCTCGTGTGCTTTCTTTTTATACCCGTTTTGACCTTTTGTGTGTCTAGATTCCATCTTTTCATCAAAGTGTTTTAACCTTTTTTTTCTTAGTCGTCCTTTGATGCCTATTGAGTACCTTTGTTTTGACACATACGCTACACTCTGCATCTTTTTTGTGATGTAGGTCCTAGTACTAGCTTCTAGCGGTGATGATCATGCCATCTTTTGCAGGTTGTGGATATCGGACACGAGGGTGAGTACTTGGCGTCTTGGATCAATTTGTCTTTTTTTGTTTATACGATAGCTAGTCGTTTCCCTCTGAAACGACTTGTAATGGTCCACTTTTGGGGCTTGTATATATTCATATTTGACAACTTTGTACTCGGGACTTCACATTCGAGAAAGGTTTCTATTTGTATATAGTTTTTGATTTGCTTTCATTTCTGTCTTTTCTTATTGCTAGTGCATTGTTAGTTAGTTCTATCCGTATATTCATTACTTGTCCTTCTGGGTACGAGTTCACTTACATACTGATAAATTATAGTAGATTTATCATGACTAAGGAAGTCAAATCGTGACATTTCTCATGAAAAAGTATAAAACATGTTATTGTCTTCCTAATCCCTTTAATCCAAACATCTAATCTTATATATTAAAAAGTTTTTTCTTTATATATTTTTGTCAAAGTTAAGAAATAACAAATGATTCAGCAACATAATGCTAACCAAAAATGAGAACCAAGAAAGAACATAGTGCTAACCTACAATGCACAACAACACCCAGAAGGCCAACATGGGGTACGTCAAAATAGCACATCAAAGATATTTTACTTCACCACTGTAGGCTCAAATTCCACCTGATATATAAAACTTAATCTTCATGCGAACGAATGTCTCTTGAAACCCCTCGGGGAAAATGTAGCTCCACCCCTACTTTCAACTTGCTTAAAGGAAAGAAATGAATATTTTGGCAACTATAAAATAGTTATTGAGTAAGAAAGAGTATATCTATCAAATGGACACACTTTTACGACATTGCTTTAGACAAGCTAAGTACCTCTCTAAACTATAACCGAAACTTTACAGACACATCAAAATTTAAATAGACTCCTATTACCCCCTAAATTATTTCTAAATCGAATTAACACACGCCAAAAGATGACGTGTCAGAGAGAGTGTGTACATTAAGAGCTAAACTCGCCTCAAATGAATGATTTGATGATTCTAACTAGGGGTGTCAAATGAGCGGGTTGAGTTGAAATTGAGGATATTAAAATGGATTGAAATAGAAGTTGAGTTGTTTCTTGTCCCGCCCAAGTTTACTTTGGCCTCAAATGGACTAAAAAACGGGTTGCTTCATGACTCACCCAATTTGACCCGATTAATCTAAATAATTTAACATATTCATAGCTAACTTTTATAATCACAATTCGAATTTCAACTCAAGATTTTAAAAAAATAATACAAATGGATAGAAAAACCCTAAAGATGTTAACTAGATAATAATTCATACCTTATATATAGGAACATATCTCAATAAAAAATTTAAAAACAGGTCGAAATTGGAGATTAAAGTAGGCTCAATTGAGAATTCACTTCAAATGAGTTATGCTTGAATGGGTTGAGATTGAACCCGAGATTGAACCCTATTCAAATTATCTTGAGCTCAACTCTTAAAATTCTGAACTGGTTACCTATGTTTGGGTTCATTTTTTACACCCCTAATTTTAACATATCTGAAATGCATTTTATGATCAAATTTCCCTCTTGATTTGCATTCGGGAGGTTCCATATGAGTTTCGGTGCTTGTTTGAAAATTGATATTTTATTGTAATCAAGCTTTAATGGTATCACCTAATTCAAATGATCTCCAGCTAGTGTTTGTATTGAACCATTAGATTGTATCGTAATTTCAGAATCATAGCAAACAGAATCGCCACATTTGAAGTTCGTATGAGAAAGTTATGATTTTTGTAGTGAAGTTAGTTTTTGATGATGCTGGTGTTTTGCCGAAGATAGTCTTGTAAGATTTTTCATTGTTGCTTAGGATTATTTAAAGAAGTTGGTGACAATTAATTAAAGAAAAATAACTTAATTATCATTAAATATGTTATAGAGACAGTTAATACTCGTTGTAAATGTCTCTAAAGTCTATATGGACATTAGATCCAAAGACACAATTAACTAACGGAGGAAAAATTACCAAACATCTAGCATTATCTCACGCTTGGCACCAATTAGGTTTCTATTTGAGAGAAACAATCTATCAAAATAAAATTAATTATCAAGAAATTTTCAAGTATTTATTGTTTATAATCGTAGATTCTGAGATTTATCTAGTAATGCCGAAATACATGCTTGCATGTGGTGTAGTCTTAGTAGCTCAGTTGATAGACTTTCTGAACTACCACCTTGTTGGTGAGGGTTTGATTCCCCACATGGTAGTTCCCTCCCTATTTCCCCTTCTCCTTCCCCTACCCAAAAAAAATAGCAAAAAATAAATAAATATATATTTTAGTGCATTCATATTCAATACGGTTGGAAGGCATATATGACATTTAGAGTACACTTAGGGTTGACTAATCCAAATTCTCAGCCGGAAATTAAGCACTATATGTTAAAATGATTTCATACTCAGGCCCGAACATCAGACCAATGATTAAAGATAAATATATAGTTTACCACTCTATGTCTATATCAAAACATTTGATGGTATGAACTATGAAGATTGGATCCCTTTTTTTAAAAAACTTAGTATCTCGAAAATCATTTACTTAGGGGTCGTTTGGTTACTGTATAAGAAATATTTTATATATGTATTAATAATTGCGTTAACTTTACTATGTTTCGTAGAAGTTTTGCGTAAGATATAAAAGTCAACATAACTTATACCATGTTTAGTTGGCAAGAATTTAAATGTTGTATAAAAGTTATTCATGTATTAATTTATACGGTGTTTGGTTGTATTTTTTGTACTCATACATAATTAATATCAACATAACTTATGAGGGAATCTATGTATAGAGTTATGCAGGTAGAAGGTGAAATAAGTTATGTGGATATTAGTTATACATGTACTAAAATGATAAAATACATATTTACCCTATTAATTTATTTTATTTATTTTTAATTGGCAACTTTATTGTTTTCGTCTTTTTATATATAGACTATTTTCATTTCTTTTAAAAAAAAAATTGATTGGAAACTTTATTGTTTTCGTATTATCTATAGACTATTTTCATTTTTATATATATAGAGAAAATGGACTAAAACCCCTCCAATCTATACCCGAAATCTCAACTACACGCTATAACTTTGCGGATATCCTATCACCCCTCTGAACTATTTTTAAATGTTATAAATAACCCCTTAAAATGAAATAATCACTCACGAGTCTTGTGGTGAAACATATGCACCTGAAACGTGTTTTTCACCAATTATTATTTTTTCTCCTTCTTCTTTATACTTTCTTCCCCAATTACAACCCTAGTTCTTTGTGAAAGTTTTGATTTTAAAAAATATTGAGGGATTTTAATATAACTTGAGTTATAGAAGTATTTTGAAGTTAATTTTGCTTTGCAAAAATGTGTGGAAGCTCATTCGGATTACAATGCTCCAATTTTATGGGTAGAGAAAGATGTAGAAGCAAAGGTTATTATTGAATTTGAGAAGAATAGAGAATCGATTGAGCAGAAATACAAATTGTAATTTTGCTCTTTTTTTTTTGAGAAATTGAAGGACAAATGGAGAGTTTTGGACTAATTATTTACAATAAATAATTGAATAAAAGTACAGATTTTTCAGTTCATAGAACTGTAATTTTGTATATAATACAAAAATCCCACTCCACCTTCACGATCCTAAATATTTAACTAGAAATAAACTACCATCAAATCGTTTTAGGTTAACTTCCACATTATCTCTTAGTCTAGGAACTTTCTCTTTCAAAAACAGACCATCCTCCATGTCTTTACCATTAACTCTTTCACTTCCTTTACTTGCTCAAAGTTCCATCTATAAAAAATATTATATTTGACTTCGCAACAACACCCACCAAAAAATTGATCAACAAAATATAACCCAAAAAATTGATCAACAAAATGTAACCCAAAAAATATTTGTTGTCTTATCGATAATTTGAATACAAAGTTTAGTTTTTTATAACAAATATTTAATCAGAACCTTCTTTAATTTGAAAAAGATGCATCTTACTTCAAAAAGTTAAGAACAATGTTATGTGAAGATACAAAATCATATCCAGAAAGAAAAAATTTGATGAATCAATATAAATTGTAGAATAATTTGTTTACGAAGATTAAGAATTATTCGGAGATAGAACTCCAAAAAGGGTTGCCTTTAATCTTCAAGATCATGGTAGAATTTAGAATAGAAAATAGTTAGAAAGTAAGAAAGAGAGAGAAAACAATAAAAAGAAGAAAGAGAAGAACGATGAAAAAGAAAATTAAAAGGAAAAAAAATAGGCAGTTCACTCTCTTTGAAAGAGTGAATGAATAGTTATTTTATTTTAAATAAGTTCAAAGGGGTAATGTGACTCCTATAAAATAAAAGTATGTAATTGGAAATTTGGGTATTGATTAGGAGGTGATTTATTATTTTCTCTTATATATACTTGCCGTTTTTATTTATTCATGTAAATATAATCATTTTTCAATATTAAAAATTTGATTATAAATTTTTTGACGGTACATATGCTAATCAAATATTAGCATTATATGTTATTCAATATATTTCACATTTTATAAGCATGTATTATTATTTTGTTAATAATATATATTAATAATTTACAGTCTGTTTAATATTCAATTGTTAATAATTCATGTATTGTAATCTCTACACAACAAAATAATACCTACATAACTAATATCCGCATAGCTAATTCCCATATAATTAAAGTCAATATAACTAAATCCTGCATAACGAATACATGCATAACTAATACCTATGTAACTAAACCCTGCATAAATAATACCTATATAACTAATACCTGCATAATTAAACACTGCATATTTAATATCTGCATAACTCTAACCAATAACCAAACGACTCCTTAATATTTTCTTATGCATAAATAATATATAGAGGCACTTAAGCGTTTTTCAGTTATTATATTACAACCTCTCTCTTATTCTTATGAATTTATTTATTACTAGCCACTTTTTTGGTTTCAAATCAAGATTAATTATTTCTCAATGAAAACTTAATGAATGTGTCATAATTGAAGTTGAAAATGTTTTGCTATACTTTATTTTTGTCCACCAGTATATGTAAACTAACTGAGCTTTTATTTAGTTAAACTGGAATGCACACTAATTGACTACGAATATGTTATTTATCACAACCATTTAATGTGGTATTGGGCTGCTCTTCTATAACTGATCTTGGCCCATTAAAGTCTGACTCAACAATAATAGGGACGGGCATCTCCTCAGCCATGACTAGAGGATGCAACCGTGCTCCCAAACATCTTGAGTATGGGACATTTGAGCCCAGTATCACCTTTGTGGCCCTGCCTATCTCCAAAGCAACTTGCGTATTATTCTTGGGCCACATCTAACAATAAAGGGAACTTTACCATAGCAAAACAAAAAAATCATATTTGTATGTTATAACAAAAGTTGCATAATGCGCTCCAAGCGAACATAAAACTGTATAAATTCGCCTATACCATATAGTTGTATAATTCGCTGGCCTAAATTGTATAATTCGCTGGCTTATTCGCCGCTTGCCAAGTATAACATTTCACTGCAATGGATAATGCACAATTGTATAAGTCCTCTGAATCGAGTCCATGCATCCCAACAATAATCGAAATTCGCTGCCATTTCGCTGCAATATTTTTATAAAATTTGACTTGTGAATTTACCAATGAATCGAATAAATTAAAATGAGCATTTATTGCATAATTATAAGTGCGTATAGCAAGAAGATATATGTTTTTCTCTCGATTTATAAACCCAAAAATTAGAAACACAATATCTCACTTTGTGAATAAAGCCGAGAACACTGTATTTTCACTGCAATTGTATAATTCGCAATTGTAAATTCGGTGGCCTTTTTCTATGCATATTGTATAAACTTGGTATTTGTCTACAATGAAATTGAAGTAAATGTTTGGTAAATTGTATAATTAAGTGTAAACACGAAGATATGGTTTTTTTAGCATTGTATATACAATTTCTCTCTCGCTTTATACAAAAACACGAAACAGAATTTTATACACTTCTGTGTAGAAGCGAAGAGAGGCGAACAAAGAAGGGGAGAAGTGACAGCGAGATTTTTGGGAGAGAGACGCCTGACAAACTTTGGCTAACGTTTGCTATGAAGCACAATTTAATCAAATCCTAGCTACTCCATTTATTTTAGGTTATTAGTTTGTTAGTATATATAATTTTCCCTAAATTTAACGGTATTGTTTTAAGGGTAAACAATTTTTTTTTAACAAACATGGACATAAATACATCCTTAGATATGGATTTAATGGTGAAAACTATGTATCTTATCTTCTGAAAAGGATATGTAAACCACCCATGACTTAATTACTCTGGCAAATAAATGCAAGCCTACCAAATTGGAAAAACATACCAAGTATGCACTCCAGAGGAAAATTTTCATATTTCTTATCAAAGGGTACTGAAAAAATAAATTCACCCACAACCTTATTAGAGGAAAAATTAAAAAAGATTGAGAGAATTTGTTCTCTAGTATAATTGGTTGGAAAATTTTTTCTAAAAAAAAGTATAAAAAACAAAAGCATGTTTTTTTTGTTTTCGATCTGTTGAAACGTGTGATCATCTGATCTAAAATCTTAAGCTACTAGAGACATCACACTTTCTATTATTTAATTGTATTCGCAACACGTACCTCCCTGATTTTTATTTTCATGACCCAAGCACGTGAGAATTCATATTGATATGGGTGTCGATGAAATTAAATCTTAGGACCTCTGCATGCTCTGGTACTATATAAGAGTTGTAACAGATATTGTCAACAATGTCCACGATCAATTTCACGAGGTATTTGCTATTTACTGCTCAAACAAGAATTCAAACAAAGAGAAAGTCTCACTATTCAGAACAAGAACAGGAAAGTGATACACCCAAACAAAATGGAACAAGCTTTTATGAATTTCAAGTGGTTAGTATCATACATCTATTGCTTAATTCTTGTTATGTCTATGAAAGTCTCAACCTTTGATGAACAAGTTTTACTAGACTTCAAAAGTAGAATCACTGATGATCCATTCCAAGTCATGTCTTCATGGAACAATTCTCTCCATTACTGCAATTGGACAGGCATAACATGCAACCCCTCCTTCCAAAGAGTCATCATTCTTCACTTGAGATCACTAAAGCTCGTTGGATCCATACCGCCTTCTATTGGGAACCTCACGTTCCTAACAGCGATAAATCTTAGGAATAATAGCTTCCATGGTGAAGTCCCTATGGAAATAGGCAACCTCTTGCAACTTCAACATCTTAATCTCACTTGGAATTCATTTACTGGAACCATTCCTGCTAATCTGAGTAACTGTAAAGAACTTAGATCACTTGCTCTAGAATATAACAGTCTGGTTGGTAAAGTATTACCTGATCAGTTCAGTTCACTTTCTAAGTTGAATTATTTAGGTCTTGGAAGCAACAATCTCACAGGAGGTATCCCATCTTGGATAGGAAATTTTTCGACTCTTCGAGGTCTTTCCCTTGCAATGAACAATCTACAAGGACCAATACCTCGAGATATTGGACGTTTGTCAAACTTGCAAATATTTCAAGTTTATGGAAATCAGTTGAATGGTACAATTCATCAATCTCTTTTCAATATATCCTCTGTTTACTATTTCTCTGTTACTCAAAACTTGTTGTATGGAGAGCTTCCATCAGATATAGGCCTTACTCTTCCAAATCTTGAAGTTTTTGCTGGTGCAGTGAACGATTTCACCGGACTAATTCCTGCTTCATTATCAAATGCATCAAAACTTGGTGTACTTGAGTTGTCTCAAAACAAGCTCACAGGAAATGTCCCTACGAGTTTAGGACAATTGCAACGGTTGTATAGGATGAACTTTGAGATCAATAGTCTTGGAAGAAACACAAGCGGGGATTTGAGGTTTCTTGATTTCCTAGTTAACTGCACAAGTTTACAAGTTCTTAGCTTTGAGGACAATATTTTGGGAGGTGAATTGCCTAAAACAATCGGTAACCTTTCCACGCGGCTAGAAATATTGGCTCTTGGTGATAATATCATAGTTGGTTCTCTTCCTACAGGACTAGAAAACCTTGTTAATTTGACCCTTCTATCTCTGGATAATAGCTACTTGAGAGGTAGTGTTCCTGAGTCTTTAGGTAAACTTCGACGCCTGCAAGGACTGCTGTTGAATGGTAACAAGTTATCAGGTAGGATTCCATCTTCTATCGGTAACTTAACATCTCTGTCTACTTTACACATTGAGGACAATGAATTAGAAGGAAACATACCTCCAGAACTCGGGCAGTGCATCCGCTTATCAAGGCTAAACCTTACAGGAAATAATCTTGTTGGTTCCATACCAAAGGAGCTTGCAGGTCTTTCTTCTCTTTCGATTTCCTTAGCCTTAGGGAACAATTCCTTGACTGGTTCCTTGCCAGCTGAATTTGGAAAGTTGATAAATCTCAAGGAAATGGATATTTCACATAACAAATTATCAGGTGAAATTCCAAGTACCCTAAGTAGCTGTGTCAGCTTAGAGCGCCTCATAGCGAATAACAACCTGTTTCGAGGAGAAATTCCTGAATCCTTGCAAGGTTTAAGAGGTTTAGAAGAAATTGATTTGTCACACAATAACATCTCAGGAGAAATACCTGAGTTTCTTGGGAAACTTCCATATCTTAGGAGGCTTGATCTTTCATTCAACGAACTTGAAGGCGAAGTACTAACTGAAGGGATCTTTGCAAATGAAACCGCCGCCTCAATCTCAGGGAATGATAAACTATGTGGAGGTCCTCCAAACTACAATTTTCCTACATGCCCTAAACAAAAAGATGCATCATCAAAGAAACACATTAGTTCAAGGATAAAAGTAGCAATTATTATTTCCGTTACATTTCTATTTTTACTTTTGTGTTCCTTTGCAGCTTGCTATATAGTAACTAGGAAGTCGAGAAAGAGAGATCTTACAGGACGGTCCTCAAGAGAAAGGCAGTCCGATCATTTTGATGATGAAGAACCAACTTTATTTAATGATCCAATTTTGACAGCAAAGATAACTTACCAAGATATATTCAAGTCAACCAATGGATTTTCTGAGGATAATCTAGTCGGTACAGGAAGTTTTGGTTCTGTTTACAGAGGAAAGTTTCAGGTTTTTGATAAAGTTATGGCAGTGAAAGTATTGAACCTTCAACAAAGAGGTGCTTTGAAAAGCTTTTCGGATGAATGCAGAGCTTTGAAAAGCATAAGGCATCGAAATCTCCTTAAGATAATAGCTGTTTGTTCAAGCATCGATTACCAAGGTAATGATTTCAAATGCATAGTCTTTGAGTTCATGGAAAACGGAAGCTTAGATGACTGGCTGCATTCGAAAGGTGATGAGCAACACCTAAATATTATCCAAAGACTAAACATCGCAATAGATGCTGCTTCAGCACTTGATTATCTCCACAACAATTGCCAAGTAACAATTGTTCACTGTGATTTAAAACCAAGCAACATACTCCTCGATGAAGAGATGACTGCCCGTGTTGGTGACTTTGGATTGGCAAAATTTCTCTTCAAATCATCATGGAACAAACATACATCTATTGCACTAAACGGTTCTATTGGTTACATCCCACCAGGTATGTCACTAACCCATGTTGATTTCTCTTGCATAATGTCTATTTCCCTTATCAGGGGTCCTAACATGCAAGATGTTTGTGTACCTCAATCTCATATGTCCCCTCTGTTTCAATTTGTTTGTGTATGGTTTTGACTTGACACAGAGTTCAAGAAATATAAAAGATTTCGTTGGTTTAAACTAAAGATACATAGAATGTACGAACATGTCCTTTAATCTGTTGAAATTTAAAGAGTTGTCAAAAAGCAAAGAGACATTCTTTTATAAACGGACTATAAAAGAAATTAAGACATATGAATTGAAACGAAGGGAGCTTATCTTTCTAATGCTTAAGGTGTCGAATGAACAAATCCAAAAGTAAGCATTCATATGAGGCTGTCATTTTCATGTGAGTGAACATATATTGAGTGTCCCAACATGATTCATCATTATCTTGCAGAATATGGATCAGGTGTAAATGTGTCCACTCTAGGAGATGTTTATAGCTTTGGTGTCATGTTGCTAGAGTTGTTTATTGGTAGAAGACCAACCAATGAGATCTTCAAAGATGGACTGAATATTCACCAATATGTCAAATCCCATCTGCCTGGACATGTTACGGAGATTGCTGATCCATCATTGCTTTTAGCATATGAAGAACACAATATATATGAGGACAATGCAAGTGAATTGGAAGAAAAGGCGATGCTTCAAAATGATGAGTATATATCCAAGCTAAACACCAGCACTATTATACAAGAATGCTTGATCTCAATCATGAAAATAGGACTTTTATGTAGTAGCTCATCGCCAAGAGATCGAATGCCAATAAGCATAGCTTTGAAAGAGATTCACACAATCAAGAACTTATTTCTAGAGTCTAAGAGGATAAATAATAGTAAAAATAGATCAGATGGCAATAAGCTAATCAAATTGTCATCTTCAGAATTTTATTGATGAAGGCTAATATATAAACATAGAATAACAACTTTGAAATAGATGCTATTTACAATTAGTACTACAGAGTCTCACAAAATGTGAATTGTGACCAAGAAATTAAGGGATATGGTCGAGTGTATTTTTTTTTTTTTGAGTAATGGATGGAGTTCCTTTTTCCATCCTATCCCATTAATTCACTGATACTGCTTATTGATACTATGAAAGTAATTGTCTTTTTTTTTGCTTTTGTGTCCAACTCATGATATAAACAAGTCGTACATATACCTAGTACATGTTCCTCAACATTGAAGGCACTCCTAAAGAGCGGGAGATTTCGTGATATTTCTGATTGGCTGTCTTGTATTTCTTGAAAGTAAAAAATGTGATATATGAATAGGACCATATCTTTAACAGTAAGTAAATTTGTGAAATCGATTGTATATAAATTGTGACAAAGAAAAACTGGAAAATGTAATGATGGATATGAAATGATAATCATCTTTATTTTATGACTTGTAAACAACTTTAGATTTAAAACCCTTTTTAATACATATGACATTATAAAAGGGGAAATTGAGTATATAATTGTGCAAAAACAGTGGGAGAATCTGTGTTTGTCCATAAATTCTTCGCCAACAAGACATATAATATCTCTATTTGTTGACAATTTAAAAAAAAAATATATTTTTAATTGGCTTCTTGAAATCCTAAAATCTCCCGCTTCAAGTAGGAGATGTCACGACAGAGACGAGACCATGGCTAAGAAGGTGAAGAAGAAGATAATGGTTGTCACAGTTGAAACAAATTAATTACACCGTGATAGTTTTAACTTTTAACCTAATACTAATTTATTTAGATTGATCATATTGATATTATTTTTCCACGCTGAGTAGCACATGTTAAATTTTTTAATTAAAACAGATAGTATACACATCATTAGAAATTAGTCAAGGTATAGTTCACTAACCATTGAGAGATAAATCAGGTAGGAAACTCACAATCTTAATAATTCAGATATAAAAAACTATAATACTTAGATATGTTTTTAACCATTAAATCATTTAATTAGTTGTGACCAACAAAAGTTTGGACCAAATGTTACTCAAAACATTGCCTTCGTAATTAAATATATTGATTATCTATAATAACTTTATGTAGTTCAAATAAAGAAAATGTAAGAGATGCGCGTCGTTACAATTTACAATATATCATAAAAAAAAGTTAACTTAGAATACTTGTATATTTTATTTAAACAATTTGACATTAATTACATCTTATCCCGAAAGCTTCTCAAATTACAATAACCTCAGATTTTACAAAACTCGTGGATACATTGCTCCTTCATCTAATACATCAAAAAATACACATAAGGTATATATCAGATACATAACTATAAACAAGATTCATACTGATTTAGGTCTGAAATCATTGAGGTTATTTATCAATAATAATATTTGAACTTGATACATTGTACACAAATAAAGTTATAATGTATATCAAACAAAGTTGTAATTTATATGTAGAGTAGTTGGAATGATAAATCCGAATGTTAAAAGAGAGAATGAAAAAGAGGATTTTTGTAATTAATTCAAATGGTAGAGATTGTTACGGATTATGTTATCATAAGTCGTGTAATTACGTAATTTTCCTTAGTACAAAAATTTCTAACTTATTGCCTGATTATAATTCTTTATGTTGATGATTTAGAGGGTGTTTACATTGACTTAAAAGTTGGTCAAACTTATTTTTAAGTTAATTTATGACTTGTGAAAAATAGGTCTATCCCTACTTTTTATTTGTGTGACTTAAAAGTCATTTCAATTTTTACATTTTATTATGAATTAAAAGATATTTTTTTAAATCTAATTCAAACAGGCTCTTAGTCAACTCATCTTTACTAGCCTTTTTACTTGCTTTCATAAAGAACTCATACTCATAATATATACATGGTTCTCCTTATTTAGAAAAATAATTATTTTATGATTAAATAATTTATTTTTGGTGTGTGTTTAATTTGTCTAATTACTATTATCCAAAAATAATGTGCCTTTTTAGGAAAAACGCAAATTCAATTCATCTCATCAAATTGAACAACAAAATTTATGAACTTTCTGTTATAGTGTGAACTTCGAATATTATATTTGGTCAAAGCGATATGAAAACAATCTATTTAAAGGGTTTCCCCTCTTGTGAGAAGCAAATCAAAATGAATCAAGCTCCTTTATTCTTAATTTGCTTTAAACTTTCATTACCAAATGACTTCTGCAAAACGAGATTTTATCAAGTAAGCTTTTCTGCGATGTCCTTTTTAGTTTTTGTCGTTTGTCTCTCTTTTTTTTTTCTTAAGGATTCATGATATTTGTATGATGTTTTTCAATTCTTAGTGAGATGATCAAGAAAGTCACAAATGGACTTGACCTCAGAAGGGAAATACTTGACTGGAAATATGAATTGGACAGTCGATTGATCAAGAGATCAGCTTGCTCTACTACCACTGAAGAAGAAAAAGAGAAACTTTTCATTAAGTATTATGAGGAGGGTGACCAACTGAATGATGAGGTTAATTTTCATACAATTAAATATTTATTCATGATATGCTCTAGTTATTGATTACTAACTGTATGTGATAATTTTATTTGCAGTATGATATCTGGTTAAGTTTTTTCAAACTTTTGAAGATCATAGCTTCTGAAAAACTAGTGTTGGATGTGGAATTTTCTAATGAAATTACATTTTACCTACTTATAGCTTTAGTAGCAAGAAAAAATATTGGGTATTATTAAAAATATATTATAGCTTTCTCTTTGAAAATTCTGATTTTACTGCAATACTCTTGATGAAATATAAAATATCATAGTTTTCTCATGATTCAGTTTGTATTAAGATATAAGAAGTAGAATAACTTTTTTTATGAATATAGTAATAAATAATACAAATGAAAAGAATTATTTAAAGGGGCTGATGTTTAATAACATTGTTTCGCGATACGTTTATTATATTTTTTAATACAATCATTGAAAGAGACTTAGGTATTTCGACAAAATTTCAACAGCTATTATATCTGACCTCATAATTTGCAAAACAAATAAAATTTATTCACTGCTAATGTTTAGGCACATCAAGTTGATATTTCGAATCCACCTTCATATAATTTTCAATACAACACATAAAAGAAAAGAAAATTACAAGTCCATCATCGAAATGTATATGTACTTACGCAATTCGATGTTTTCAAATATTTAATAGAATAATTTTTTGTCCTCATTTCAATTATGTTATCGTAATTTGCTAAACAAGTAAAATTCATTCACTACTAATGTTTACACACATCAAGTTGATATTTGAAATTCTCCTTCATATAATAATCAATACACACACCCAATAAACCAGCGACACCCCACGAAAAACTTACAACGCCCCCTCCATCAGATGAAATGTAGTAACTCAACCAATTCAATGTTTCCACATATTTAATAGAATAATGTTTTGTCCTCATTTCAATTATATTATCTTATATACACATAGAAAGTCAGAACTCTTCATGAAAGTCACAACTCTTTGTAAAATTATAATTTTCACAAAAATCACAACTCTTCATTTTTCATTCATACTTTTTGAAAATTCAACACTTAATTCCAAGGCACCAAAAGAAGAAAGATTAAACAAAGAAAATTGATTTCAATATCTCTGTGACATTACTACCTTGCGCTTCTAAGTCCACAACTCATAACACTGATGGAATGGTTGAATTCGTAACATTCTGTTCTTTAGTAAACAAAACTTATATTTCTTCAATCATTATTTGTAGGTTTTCTTCCGCTATAAGGGAGTTGAATTCAAATACATTAATTAAACTTCTTATGAAGTATGTTCATTCCTCAAAGTTTTCTTCCTTCTATTTCATGAAGCTTAATCTTTTACTATCGGTCACAGTGCTTCATGTAACTATTGCAATTTTTTTTTCTTTTGCTATTTTGATGACATTTTTAAACTCTGTTGAAAATTCTAGCAAGCATCACTCAAAACTGATCTTCTCTTTCATCCATTTCTACATATTTTTCCATATCCATTTTAAGGAAATTTCTTGTGGGATATGCTACATTTGATATCACACAACAACAAATATACGATAACTAGTACGAAACCAATGGTGAACTTTGTTAAAAGAACCTAATAGATTGCTCTCTGGCTGGCCACACTTAGTATATTATTTTGATTATTTTATCTTAGGTATAAATTTTTTGTATGCTATTGTACTCTTCCTAGAATAATTGTATAGAGACAATTAGTTCACTTCTTTTATCTCAAGTTGACTAATTTTTCATATTTATTCATCTCTTTTTCAGGCATATGAGATCAAGTTTTCTTGAAACTACATTTGCCCAAAATGCACTGTAGCAAAATATTTCTTTATCGATAATATATATGCACATTGACGAAGAGTGCTAGAGACTATACCGACATTAATTAATTGCCATTAGATTCAATATCTCTATAGACTTTAGAAACATTTATAGAGCCGTACTTAATTGCCACATGAGTATACAATATTTAAGAAAAATAAGCTTATATTCATTAAGTCATTTTTTGTTGTAGTGATAGCTCTTTCTTTTGGCTTCTTTCAATCAAATTTGTGAATTGTAAATATGGATATAGCCCGACAGACTATAATATATTAGGGAACATGCATTTTCTTCTTGATTATTATGAAAGTAATGTCGCCTTCATAATTATTATTTGAGGATATTTGTGAACTAAAGTGTTCACAAAATTATGCTGTGAGATTTTAATATATCATGTATTAAAATTTGGATTTAGAATGTCCAGTTGTGAGCAGTTCCATTTAGATTTCACCGACTGCTTGAGTTATCATTGCATTAATTCGTTGTAACTACATACTATAATCATAACAATTACTATGATTCTATTTTAAATAGGTTGGATCGGTGATATGAAATTTAAGCAAATTTTTTAACTATTACGAGATAATGAGGAAAAACCTTTATGATATTAACAATTTTATGGTTATTTTTGACATATACATGATACGACATAATATAATTAAAAAAAAGAGATTGATAGAGGTTCATAAGAAAGGAGGTGAATGTCCTCCATTTTGATTAAGTTAATTACGTTTTTGTATGGACGTGGTGTTCAACTTTACTTGGGATTGTTGTGGTTCATGACTGTTAAGTCTCTTATTTAACAGCTGATGGTGTTCTTTATAACTTCCTAGTATTTAGAAAATTTCGTTACTTCTAACCAACTAACCAACTTCTAACCAACAAGTCCAACGAAGCTGACTGACGTGTCTGCAGTAAGTGTTGATGAAGAAGGAAGCTGATGATTGAAACATGTCAAAGAAACAGGTCCAACAAAGCTGACTGACGAGTTTACATCACTGATGTAGAATTAGAGTCGCATTAGGATTAGACTAATTTTATTAATTAAAATTATATTTCATCTAGAATTATATTATGACTAAGATTAGATTACTATTAGAAATATAGTACAACTAGGATTTAGATTATTTAGAATTGCATTATTATTATTATTATTATTATAGTAGTAGTAATATCTATTGTAGTAGGACTCTAAGTATAATTAGCTTAGGACTCTACAATTCTCTCCTATATAAGGATTTTGTAACTCAACCATTTAGTTACATCATACTATATACAGAAATATATCAATGCATTCAATAGAATCCTGATTCCTCAATCTTATAACCGTGAGATTTCTTACATATGTATCAGGAGCTAAAGCCTCTCTGCTATTCTGAGTATTGATAAAGGGACAACAAATATTATAAAACCACTAGTTTGCAACGACCATTTTGCTACCCCAAAACATGTCAATCACTTCTTACTTCACAATAATTGTTATTGCTCCATTAAAAACTTAAGGCTAAACAAACTACTCATAAAGAGGACAAACATAAGCCCCCCCCCCCCCCAATTGAATTTAATTCATAAAGAATAAAGAATTGGAACCAAGTAAAAGTAATTATTCTACTGGACAGAAGGATGCAAGAGATAGTGACGTCATTGATGATTGGAAGGAGAAAGATATTTTATTAAGGAGTTGGATCTAAAGCACTTTGACCGAAGAAATTATACAACTAATTTTGGGTTGCTCAACATGTGAGATTGTTTAAAAAAAGAAGCTTATATTCAAGTAACACAAACAGTTAATTTTGCTAAAGCTTAGGTAAGACACCATATCCCACCCTTAATTAATTTGTTAATGCTCTCACAGGATTTGATATTAGGGAAGAGGAAGAAAAAGTTTTATAACAAAATCAAAACATGGTGTTATCTATTCAAAAAGGCAGGGGAATAGGAAACAACAACACCAACATACCTAAGCATTGGCAAAATAAGTTTTTGCTGAGTATTAAAAAAAATAAAAATTTGATGGATATTTGGAAAGAACATCAACATATTGAAGCATTGACAAAACAAGTTTTTGTTGGATATTCATTTTTTTTTGCTGGATATTCATAGCAAGCTAGGAGTAACCGTTCGTGTACTCACTAGCTTGAGGGGTTGGAAGCGGGCGGGGAAAGGTTTGAAGAAAGAATTGAAAAGAAGAAAGAGCTGACGATGGTAACATGTTAAAGGAACAGGTCCATACACAGTTGTTGTTGTTAACTATAAAACTTTTAGTCGGTTCGAGCGGTAGAATTATTTGAAAACTGACTGGACTGGGTCGAGGATCAGGCGGTCGACGTACCGTCATGGGCACGACGGACGTCGAGGGCCTACGTTCCAAAACATTCAACTTTAAAAATCTGGGTACTGGGAAGCGGGACTCTCTGAAATCCAAGACGGAACTGCCAGCACGGACAGTGTAAGATACGACGGACCGTCACAATAACCTTCGAAAGTTAAATTCTCTGAAACTTGTGTGACCGGACATGCAGGAGAGGACCGTCATAGGACACGACGGAACATCACAGGTTGGTAACCCAACTGGGTAGATTCTGCAAAGGTTTTTAAGGGGGTGTTTTGGACTATCATGACAACCTTATGACATTTTAGTGGGGTGTAAGTTTAATAAGTTATTACTTGGGGTTAAAAGAGGTACATTGAAATAAATAGTGGGTTGGGTTACTTTTATCATAATGAATTTATATGATAATTAGGGTGGTAAAAAAGAAAAAGAATTTGGAGAGGAAAAAATAAAAAAGAACAGAAGATAGTATATGAGAGAGAGGGATGGGAGAGAGAAAGAGCGACGAGCTGAAGAAAAGGGATAACGAAGAGGAAAGGAAAACAAAGCATTGAGAAGTTCAACTTGCTTGATCGCGATTCTTCGGTGGAGGTAGTTAGATTTATGCTATTTCATAGAAAACTCTTAACAGCTGATTGTTATGTATTGGGTGGTAATTGTAAAGTCTTCTATATGCTTGATTGTGGGTTGTATGTTGTTAAATGTGTAATTGTGGTTGGATTAGAAGGTTGAACTAGTGAATCTTTAATCTTGAATCCTCTCTGGTAAGATGACGCCTCGGCATACGAAGACTTGATAAAATAAGAAAAATGAGATTAGTGGATCGGGTGTCACGTTCCGACACGTAGGATTAGGGGATCGGGTTGTTCACGTTCGAACGTTTGTATAGGGGATCAGAGTGTCACGTTCCGACACTGTGGTAGTATAATGGATCGGAGTGTCACGTTCCGGAACGTAGCAGATTAGGGAAGATCGGAAAGTACGTAGTGTCAGTTCCGGACACGATAAGAATAAAGAAAAAGTAATCTTGGAATCATGTTAATCTACTCAAATTTCGAAGAAACCTATGTCCAAATGGTATGGTATGGAGGGCTCTTGAGCCCTCATAGGTGGTGCGGGGTGTTGTTATGCCAATGGTTCTTTGTACTGTTGATTGCTACCTGCTAAGTATGATGTTGTTAAGATTATTGTTGTCAGTATATATGGTCTTTTTCTATTTTGAGTGGCCGTATGATTAACCTACTCAGTACGTGGTTCTTGTACCTGACTCCTACTTTTTTCCTTTCTGTTGTTTTTGGAGTGCGAAGTGCACCATGACTTCGACTCGTTCAACTTAGCAGGTCTCAGCACGTCAGATTTCAGGGTGAGCTATTATTCATATAGCGGGTTTGGATTCTCTTCTTCAGTCTTGATGTCTTTGAAGTTCGGACATGGACATCTTTTACTTAATTAGCTTCTTCATACTCTTTAGATTAGTAATTTGAGGATTAGTGTTCTTGAGTGATGACTTCCTAGATTTTGGAACGGATAAGTATTGAGTTTAGAAGTTATTTAATGATTTTCGTTTAATGAGTTTTGAGTCTTCCGCCATATATTTTGTTCACTATGGTTGAAAAATATTGGTAAATGTTGGGGTTTGGATTTGTTGGTTCGCTCACCTAGGAGAGAGGTAAGGGAGTTGCCCACCTCGCGGGCGTTTTGGGTCGTTGTTTTTACAAAAACTTGGTATCAGAGCTGTATGTTCGTTGGGACTCATCACACAAAGAAGAAAGGTCTAGTAGTAGGTCTTGAAGGGAATACGGTAGGGTGGACGCCCTTATTTTCTTTGAGCGGCTATAGGACTTAGGAAAACTCCATCTTTCTTCTTTCGTGCTATACTTGGGTTCAATTTGTATTATTGGTGAACAAAATGGTATCTGACATCCTCCACTCTATTCACCGATGGTTTAGAACTAGATCCAACAACTGTGTACAAACCAGCCACCGTGCAGGACAGGGTGCGTCTGAGCCAACCCATTGGGACCGTTAGCTCGAGGAGGAGCAGTGGGCAAGAGGCCGTGGTAGAGGTCGCAGGGGAGGAGGACGCCCTCTAGATGGTAGAGGACGAGCACCTGGTCCAATAGTGATAGGACGGTTGAATCTACACCACTTATGAAGAGTTAAGAGGGGGTTTGGAAGAAGGGGAAAATAAGCAGTATCAAGATGAGGAAACTACCACCCCAGCCACCCCAGAGAGACTTAAACCAGGGTTCTTACCTATCTTAGCAGGGTTATCTGATCAGGCCTGACACATCCAGTGTTTTTCCTGACACCAACATCTCAGGTTCGGGAGTACAACAGCAGCCGGGGCTCCCGCATGGGATTGCCTCAGTGGATAGTAGGCATTTTCCATCGATGGACTACAGGGTCCATAATGACAAGTGATCAGCATGAACTTTTCACTAAATCTTAAAGTTGAAACCTCCAGTCTTCAAGGGTGGATGAATCTGAGGATGGCCATCTGATTTTCTGGTTTTGATTGTCATGAGTGCTACATTAAGATGGACTAGTGAACGGATTCGGTGTCTAGTTTTTGACCTATCAGTTTCAGGGGGATGCCAACAAAAAGGGGTGGCGGGTCGTTATGTGATGTGTCAAAATCAGCACAGGCACCCCTATGCTTGGGCATTTTATTTCTAGCTTATTTATGGAGAAGTATATACGCAAGACTTTGTGAGGGATAATAGGAGAGATGAGTTCCTAGCCTAGACAATTGGGCTCGCTGCTTATGGAGGCCAAAATTTGTGCACTATCCAGGTATGCCACTCCTCTGCTCAGTCCACAAAGAGCGAATCGCCGTTACTTGTGAAATTGGATTGAGGTAGATTTGCAGATTCCAGCCTTACAGGTAGCTGCATGCAGCAAAAATCCTTTCAGAAAGGTGTGTATTTTGTGATAGAAGTAGAAAAGGGTGAAGCCAGACAACTTCGCCACAGCGGTTTGACATTAAGAGTTTCGTAGGGAGGTGGTTTAGCGGTTCTTACTTCCAGAGGGCAGAGTTCAGGAGGTTACCAAAAACGCCCGATTCAGTATCTGTCCCTGCAGGATTTATGGGGGTCCATCGCAGCCCAGTCACCCTTTTTCTGAGTTTTGGAGGTTACTCCCCAGGGACTTCGGTCACCTCATAAAGACCTAGCTTGACCAGGAATGTTATGGATGTGGGGAGACTGGACATATTAGGAGGTATGTCCAAAAAAAAAGATTATCAGTTCCACCAATTAGTCCGAGGTAGAGGTTGGTTTCATGGAGCGTTGGTTCGCCATTCTAGAGGACGTTTGGTGGCCCAAGTGTAATGGTGTCACCCAATCATTAACTGGGTGGTGGCGGGCAATGAGTGGGAACTGCTTGCAGCGCAACATGAAGGGCAAGGACAGACAGGTGATAGGGCCCATTGTGGATGCTTTCCCAGGGAGGGTAGAGGTCGAAGCAGAGGACATCTTGACGAGAATCTGATGCGGTTATCACAGGTTATCTTTGTTTGGTGATTTCATGGCTTCTGTTATTATTTTGTATCCTGGGATCCATATTTTCTTATATGTATCTCCTCTCATTTGCGATACTGGTTCTTGATTTACATTGCGATGGTTACTTGAGTGACATGGCTCTTAGTGTCTCTACTCCTGTGGGTGAGTCTATGATAGTTGGGAAGGTGTATAGTCGTGCTTTGTGACTTTTGTAGGGAGCAATACTATGTAGATTGATTATCCTAGAAATGGTTGTTTTGATTGTTAATTCTGGGTATGACTTGCTGTTCCCAAATTTTGCAATCTTAATTGAATGCCTCTACAAACTGTTGACATTGGCCAGGCCTGAGAAAGATCCGCTGTGTGGGAGGGTGGATTACATTTCTACCCCAGTCAGTTATTATCTCTTTTCTTCGCGCTAAGAGGATGAGTAGTAAAGGTTGTTTATCCTCTGGCCTGTATCTCAGGGATGATACTTCCAACAGTACCTTCGATTGAGTATGTTTTCGATAGTCTGTGAGTTTCTGGATGTGGTTTCCTGCGGACCTTCTTGGTTGCCACAGGATAGGGATATTGATTTTTTATTGATCGGAGCCGGGGGGTACTCGCCACATTTCATCCCCCTTATAGAATGGCTCCAGAGAGTTAAGGGACGTTAAAGGCCCAACTTCAGGAGTTGTTAGGTAAAGCGTTTATTAGAACAAGTGATCCCCTTGGCCGGTGTGTACCTTGTTTATTGTGAAAAACGAAGGATGGAAGCCTTCGGATGTTCATTAGTACTACAGGCAGCTGAATAGGTGACTATAAGAACAAGTATCCTATTCCGCGAATGATGATTTGTTCGATCAGTTACAAGGTTGATTGTGTCTTCTCTAAAAATTAACCTGAGGATCCGGTGATCATCATTGAAAATACGGGCAGCAGATGTGCCAAAGAAGCTTTTGAAACCAGGTTGGGCTATTACAAAAATGTTCTTAGTAATGTCTTTGGCTTACGAATGCCCTGCTGCTTCCATGAGTCTGATGAACGGGATTTTTATATGCCAAATCTGGATCATCTTGTGATTGTATTCAATGATGATTATACTGATATATCAAAGAGCAGGAAGAATATGGGAGCATTTGAGAATGATAGGAGTTGTTGAGGGAGAAAAAGACTTTATGCCAAATTCTCCAAGTGTGAGTTTTGGGTAGATGCAGTGTCCTTCTTGGGGGCCAGTGGTTTATAAAGGACTGGAGTGCGGTGGGATTCCTTATAAGATTTGAAACGGTGATGAAGAGTTGGGCGAGACTACTAATGTTACAGAAGTAAGGAAGCTTTGTTGGTTTAAGCTAGCACTACCGTCGATTTGTCAAGGGAATTTTCCTCTGTTGCTTAGTATCTAACAAATTTCACTAAGAAGAATGTTCCTTTTATGGTTCGGTATGAAGGAAGAAAGTTTTCAGAAGAAAACTCACAAGGACCTTGTTGATAATGAACCAATTCTTTATTTTGCCAATGGAAGGAAGCGTTTCAGGTGTTATTGCTGATGCTTCTTATTCTGGTTTGGGGTGCAGTGCTAATGCAGGAGAAGAATGTATTGCTTATGCTTCGAGGCAACTAAAGGTGCATGAACGCAACTATACGACCCATGATTTGGAGTTGGCTTGCCGTAATAGTGTTTGCATTAAAGCAATGGAGACAGTATCTATGATGGGGTTAAGTGTGAAGTGTTATACAGATCCTCGTAGTTACAGTATGTCTTTAATCAGGAAAGATTTGCATTTGAGGACAGAGGAGGTGATGGAACTACCTGATATGACTATGATATACCATCTTGATCACCCAGGAAAAAGCTAATTGTTGTGGGCAAATGTTTAAGTAGGAGGCAGGAGCATGGAAGTCTGCTCAATTGCAGGTTTATAGACGCCCATTGGCCTAGAGAGGTTCGACCTGGCTAATGACTTTGAGGTTGAATGTGAAAGGGGACTGGAGGAAGGAGGATTTTTGGGCCTGTGGGAGGCAAGACTTCTTTTCTTGACAAGATTAAGGGAAAACAGTTTACTGATGAGAAAGAACTGATTCCGGATTCGAGATATGGTATTACGGGACAGGCTTAAGGACAATAATTGATGAGGAAGGCGTTTTGACAATTAAGGGGGGTGTGTGTGCCTCGGATGATAATTTGGATTCACACTATTCTTACAGGGAGGCTCAAGTTCAAGGTATTCATAATCCTGGTGCAACCAAGATGTATCGTGACCTTAAAGCAACACATTGGTGGAGTAGGATGAAGCGTGACATTGTTGATTTTGTTTGCCCATGCCGAAAATTGTCAGAGGTAAAGTATGAGCACCAGAGGCCTGGAGGAACACTTTAGAAAAATGCCCATTTCCTGAATGGAAAGGGAAAGAATTTGCAATGGATTTTGTGGTTGAGTATTCCAAAGACATTGGGTAAGTTTATTCCCTTTGGGTTAATTGTTTGACAGATTAACTAAGTCTTTGCTCACTTATTCCGGTCAAGTGACTACAAGTCAGAGAAAGTTAGCCAAACTTTATATCTCAGAAAATTGTTTCGATTGGCATGGGATCCACTTTCCATCATATCAGATAGGGGTGGTCACACCGTTTACTTCAAGTTTTGGAGAACATGCAGGCCTGAATTAGGGTACTAGGTTGGACCTTGAGTACTGATTTCACCCTCGACGATGGTCAGTTGAGCAAATGATTCAGGTGTGGAGGATATTGCTTCGTTGCATGTGTAATAGATTTTGGGGTCATTGGGATTAACTTTTAACCGTAACGAGTTTCATACAATAATAGCTTCACTCCAAGTATTGATATGGCCCCATTTAGGCACTGTATGGGAGGAGAATGTAGGTCTCCCATTGGGTGGTTGATGCATTTAGGTGGAGACAACGGGGTAACGACCTTTTGAAGGAATCGTTAGGATAAAGTAAAAATTCATTCAGGAGAGCTTCTAGCAGGCTCATGAACAGGACAGAAAGAATATGCATATCGAAAGGTTAGGGGACTTGGGATTGGATTTTATGGAGGGTGGCAAGTCTTGCTGAAGGTTTCACCCATGAAAGGGTGAGGTGATGAAAGGGGGTGTGATGCGGGTGGTAAAGAGAAGGGGTGGGCTAAGCTAGCCCAAGGTATATTGGTCCCCCATTTGAAGTTCTGAAGGAGCGTGGGGGAGGTTTGGTGGCTTATGAATTGGAATTGGCCTCAAGGACTCTCAGGAGTGACCAACCGGTATTCATGTGTCTATGCTGAAAAAAATTTACCATGGGACGGAAACTAATATTCCGGGGATTCAGTCCTTCTGGATGAGAATTTTGTCTTATGAGGAGGAGCCAAGCCTGTATTGCTATCCTTAGAGAGAAGAAGTCCGCAAGGTGAGATCAAAGGAATGAAAATTGCATTATCAAGTTCAGTGGCAAGAATGGCCAAAGCTGAAGATATTGGGAGAATGAGGCTTGATATGCAAGAAAGATATCCACATCTTTTTACGATTCAGGTACTCTTCCTCTCCCTTGTTTTTTCTATCTGTGGTGTGATAATTCGGGCGGACCAACGATGGGTATATATTGGATCTATTGTAAGAACTTGTTAGTCGGTTCGAGAAGTAGGAAATTATTTTTGAAATGCTGGCCTGGGTCGAGGGATTTAAGGGATCGTACCGTCATGGTCACAAAGGACCGTCGATGGCCTCCGTTGCCAAACACTTCAACTCTAAAATCTGGTTCACCTGGGAGCCGACTTTCTCTGAACTCGCAAACGGAACTGCATTCCCGGACGTGTAGATACGACGGACCGTCACAAACCCTTTAGAAAGTCAAATTCTCTGAACTTTGTGACGGACATTGCGGACGAACCGTCATAGATACGACGGGCCGTCACACGGTTGCGTAACCCCAGCTGGGTCGGATTTCTGTAAGGTTTTAAAAGGGTGTTTTGGGAAATATTCATGACAAACCTTATGAAATTGTGGGGTAAGTTTAATAATTATTTACTTGGGGGTTATTTGAAAAGAGGTAACCTGGAATAAATAGTGGGTTACTTTTATCATTCTTTTATCAAATGGATTATATGATTTAGGGGAAAAAGACAAAAAGAATTTGGGAGAGGAAAAATAAAAAAGATACAGAAGAGAGGGACAACGAGCGAGAAAAGGGAGATGAGAAGCGAAGAGGATTAGCATAAGGCATTGAGAAGTAACTTTCTTGACGCGATCTTCGGTGGTGGTAGGGTATGGTTTATGCTATTTCGTAAGTAAAACTCTTAATAGCGATTGATAGGTATTGGTGGTATTTGTAAAGTCTTTATATGCTTGATTGGGGGTTTTTATGTTGTAATTGTGTATGGTGGTGGATTAGAATGTTGTGGATACTTTTGATCTTTAATCTTGAATCCTCTATGTAAAGATGACGCTTTCGGCAAAAAGAGACTTGATGAGAAATTAAAGAACAGATAAAATGAGATTAGTGGAGAGGGTGGGTAGTAACGGTTCCGACACGTAGTATTAGGGGATCGGGTTGATCACGTTCCGGACAGTAGTATTAGGGGATCGGAGTGTCACGTTCCTACACTTTGTAGTCATAAGGATCGGAGGTCCCCGTTCCTCGACACGTAGAATTAGTGGGATCGGAGTGTTTCAAGTTCCGACACGATAAGAATAAAGAGAAGTAATCGTAATTCATGTTAATATACTCAATTTCGAAGAACCTATGTTCCAAATGAGTATGGTGTGGAGGCTTGAGCCCTCATACGTGTGCGTGGTGTTGTTGCCAATGGTTCTGTATGTCTGATGCTTGTCCTACTAAAGTATTTTGTTGATTTTAAATAGATATTGTTCAGTATATATTGCTTCTATTTTGCAGTTGGCCGATGATAACCCACTCGAGTACGTGTTTGTACTGACCTACTTTTCTTTCCTCTTGTTGTTTGTGGAGTGCAGGCAAGATGCACCATTGACTTTCGATAGTCCTCAACTTAGCCAGGCCTTCAGCACGTCAGATTTCAGGGTGAGCTATTATTCCTAGATCGGGTGGATTCTCTTCTTCATTGTCTTGATGTCTTTGGAAGTTCAGTGTACATGGACCATCTTTTTACTTTAATTGCTTATTATACTCTTTTAGATTTTAGTAATTTGAGGATTTGATGTCGGGATGTGGACTTTCAGATTTGGGAACGATACGTATTGAGTTTTAGAAGTTATTTAATTGATTTCGTTAATGAGTTTTAGTCTTCCCATTATATTGTTCACTATGGTTGAAATATTTGGTAATATTGGGGTTTGGATTTGTTGTGTTTCGCTAACCTAGAGGAGTACGTGTGAGTGCCACTGCGGCTCGTTTTGGGTCATGACAACAGTTGAGTGCGCATCAAGTTGTGAAGAAAGAAGAAGCTGATAGTTGGAACATAACAAAGGAACAGGTCCAACGAAGCTGACCGACGAGTTTACATCACCGATGTAGAAATAGAGTCGCATTAGGATTAGACTAATTATATTAAACAGGATTATATTTCGTCTAGAATTATATTACGACTAGGATTAGATTACTATTAGAATTATAGTACAACTAAAATTTATATTATTTATAATTGCATTATTATTATTATTATAGTAATAACATGTATTGTAGTAGGACTCATAGTATAGTTAACTTAGGACTTTACAATTCTCTCCTATGTAAGGAGTTTGTAACTCAACATTATTTACATCAACATTATCAATACCATCAATACATCAATATATCAATACATCAATATATCAAATACATCAATATAATTCTTGATTTATCTAATCGTAGACGTGAGATTTCTACATGAATTTCTACAAAAATCTCTTTATGACTCAAAATTTTTGTGCAACAAAAATAATAATTAAATATATGACACTTTAAGATTTTGCAGGAACACTTTGCCTTAAGATAAGATGTTCTTGACAATATAAAATATGTATAAAAAATATCGATATTTCTGAATGATCATACATAAGATTAATAAAATAGTTCAATCCTGTGTGAAACACAAGTAATTTACCTAGTTATAATAATATTTTTTAATGTCCTGTAAAATGTAGTTGAAAATTTATCCATAGAAGATTTTAATATATTAATCATGGGTAGATTCAAAGTTTGTCCTTTAAATATATTAATAAGCAACATTATGCATTTAATTTTGAAGTGAGTACTTTTGCCTTCCTTCAAATATTTAGTGAATTAGATTATGGAACTCCCAAAAGAAAATAATTAAAAACTAAAATATAATAAAAGAACTACGTGGACCAGACATATTAAACACTTTATCTTTATTTTACTAAATAAAATAAGTACTTCAATGTATGAATTAAAAGTTTAAAGAATTTCTTTGCCTTTAAGCCTAAGTTATGATGATTCCCCTGCTCTCTTTTACTACCTTTTATTTCTTTCTTTGTTTTCCTTTTATAGGTTTGTTTATGGCTAAAAAGTAGGGTTTGATGGACAAGAAATTCTTTTGATTGCGTACATCTTCATTGAAATAAAAAAATAAGACGAATTTGATAGGATTTAGCATCGAAAAATGACTTTGTTCATTACTTGTTTCACTTACTCTAATTTTATTTTTCTTAGAGTCATGAATGCATGATAATAGAAGTCTTCTAATCAAGTGACAGAAAAAGAGCTAATTTATTAACATTTATTGTCTTTATTTAACTACTTTAGATATTTAAGAAGTACTGAATAGTTTGTTGATTGAATAAATTGATTTCTCTCTTTACGATAATTTTGATTACCTGTTAATGGTGTGCATCCTAGGGTTTGAGATATATGTGATCTTCATCTCCTTACAACACTTTTTTGGTTTTTAATTTATAAAAATACTCCAATTTATTTGAGATATGATTTCAAACTAATCATGGATGAATATATTTTTCTTGTGATTTATTTTATTTGTTTATGTTTAGTTCCTCATGATAATATTTTCATCTTTTTTTCTCGTCTTTCAAGCGATACTCATCGACTTAACAAATTTACATATATCACATTATATTAATTTTAAGAAAATAAAAGAGAAAGCTCGGTACAATTAAGTAAATCATTAATAATAATAATAATAATAATGATAATAATTTCTTTCCTAATTATTGATTCTAATCTATGCACTACTCTAAACACTAATTCATATCTTTTACCTTTTTTTAAACATTAGTGCATGTCTCCTCTGGGCATTGATCCAATTGCTTATCCTTGATTCAAGACGTCCTTCTTGTAAGAAACTATAGTAATTATCATGCCCTGAGCTTACACCCTGGGCGGGAATGGATCATCTCGATACATTTTGCTGGGCCCAAAGTGAACATTTTGCACTTGACTACTTACTTAGCAGAAGACTTAAAAACACAAGAATAAATCAATATAAGAACGTGTGAAATAAATGATTGAATGTTTGAAAGAAAATATTCATTAGCCAAAATGGCTACTTAATCTTCATAGAAAAAAATCATCTGCTATATGAATTATACAAGCTAAAAGACTCTCATAAACCGATGTCTAATAATCTATGAAGCCTCTAACACAAATGCCGATCGGCTGACGGCCCACAACCCCCCAACACCCTCCTACCCGACACCTGAACCCCTAGTAACTGAAAT